>CM040440.1:1449768-2649768 GCA_022749755.1 Azadirachta indica | reverse complement strand
TTACAAAACAAACACAACTTTGATAATGACAACAAAAAAAGCATTTTTAAATTTCTGATACGCCTTTCCAAAGCCAAAAATCCAGCAACTTCTAATTTCCATATCCATATCATTACTGTGCTTGAAATTGAACTTTTACTTTTATTCTTTACTTAAACTGCACGTCTACGGCTTGATATCTTTTCTTTTTAATAATTTCGACCCAATTTAAGGGCTGTGTGGCCCCCACGTGGAAAGATATACGTCCTAAAAGACAACGGATTGCTGGACCATATGACCAAATATTTTGAGCAATTATTTAAAAAAAAAAAAAAAGTGCTTTTTCTCCAAATTGGCTTTTGCTTTTGCTTCAGCTTCTGCTTTTAGACCTGAGCTGCACTAAGCATTACAATATTAGTTTGCTTCAATTATTTTAAAAGCGTGTTTGGAAAGTGAGAGTTTCCTAATTCTAAGTAGCAAAAATTTATCTGTCTTCCACTATGCTAGTATTCATCGACCAGGATATCAACTTAAATATCATTCTCACCTTCCAAACTTTTCATAATTAATAAGCAACCACTTTTAGTTGATGTTGAATAATAATTTTTTTTTTCTAAATTTTGAGTTTAACTTTTTTTTTCTATTTATATTAATGAGAGTAGAAAATCATTAAATTTAAATTATATTTTCAATCATTATTATAATTATATACGTAAAAATTATCGATAAAATTTTAAATAAATAATATAATAAAAAAAATATATTCAACAGGATAACAACGTCTACCCCTAAAGGGCATGTCTTCAACTCCTATCAACTACAACTACTAGAAATTTTCATGTTAAATGAAAATGTCATGTATATCCCTTTATAACGAGAATGGAATTCTTGGTACTTAGTATATTATAACAAATATTAAATTTTTTAATAAAATTTTTAACAGATTTCTGATAAAATAGTAAGAGAGTTGTAAAATAATAAGTTTTGTAACATTAAAAAAAATTTAAAAATATTATTTAATTAAAAAAGTAGAGGTAATGGAATTTTGTTAGCTGGAACTGACTCAACTAGGCAATTATTTTATACTTTTTATTTATTTAAATTCCTAAATGCTATAAAAGTAAAAGACAATTAAAAGAGTTTTTTTCACCCCCACGTCATGTTCTTTGTAGTCCCCCACGATGTCGACCAATTTTTATCATCTTTATCGGCTTTCTACATTTCTTTCTCGAACTTACCAAAATACCCCCTTTATCTCTTTGTAATTAGTGCTGTTTGTGTTAAGTTAATGTTGATTACTTCTTTTGGACTAAAAAATTACCAAATAAAAAAGAAGTTGGTAATTAATTCAAAATGATCTGAGATTAAAAATCTAGTAATCAAAGTCAGATTTTTTTATGGCTGACTAATGACATCTTAGTCTTTGATTAAGTAAGAGTATAAAATTTTCATTTGTATAAAATAAATTCCTATTTTATTTCAAAATTATGAAATTACTCATGTAATATTAAATTTGGACTATCTTTATTTAAGAATGAATTTGTTTCACGTAACTTAACAGTAAAGAATAGTTTAATAATCCAATTAGTTACTCTTTTATTAGTTTAAGGATTTAATTGATATAAATGACAAGTATGTACACTTGTGTGAAAAAATATAAACGCTTAGAGACCGTAATGTTATTATTGCATAAGCCCACATGGATAAGTTGAATATTTATCTGTTTTAACCCATTAATTTATTTCAATCATGTGTTTAGAATACAGCTGGTTTTCCCGAATAGAGCAAAGGGTGTAAAGGTAATTATATGCAGACACGGATCATGTATCTGAAAAATTTAGCAATGTACAAGGCTTCCAGAACTTTTTAAATGATAACTTCGGAAGAAATTTAGCAATGTACAAGGCTTCCAGAACTTTTTAAATGATAACTTCGGAGAACAAAGTTTTTTTTTTTTTTTTTTTTTTTTTTAAATTCTAAGAAAAATCCTCTGCCACTAATTCAAGAAAGTGGGTAGTTAGATTGAGACGAAACCCACTTTGTAAAAACAACGACAAACAGATAGCAAATCTCAAATATCAAAATTAGATAATACCCAAACACAATAGCATAAAACATCAAAACTGATAACATTGAATAATAGATTTAATCATATATATAAGCGTGAAATTGATAATAATCCGAAAGTGGAATGAAACCCGGGGACCCAATTTATATTTAATAATTTTTTATTGCAAAATTAGGAATAGGAAAGGATTTGAACAAATTGATGGTCCTGGTTAGTTCATCACACAGCACAGCGTGGTATGACTTTTATATATATATATATATATATAAAAAATTTATTAGGACCTGCGGGGTGGGGGAGGGCAACTACGAAGCAAATTCCAAGAATAACATCATTTTCAGAACAGCCAAACAGATATTAAGTAAATGGAGCATGCAAGGAAAGTGGTAGCCAATTGTTTGGTCAAATTTGCCTAGAAAATGAACATATAGCCTTGCGTCTAATTGGGTCTAATTCCACCGTGTACAGTGTGCAGGGGAACTTATGAAGATGGATACTGCATCAAGGCACGGCGACCCATCAATTTTTATCAAAAATTTGGCCAAATTTTTCTGATTTTTTTTTTCTTTTTTATTGACTTGAACAATATTATTGGAGTTAAATTCTCTAACCCCACTTCCCACCTCCTTCTACAATTATTTTTGTCCTCGTTACTGCCTTGGAACTCCCCCTATAAATACCTTGCCATCCTCCACTCTTTCTGCATTGAAGAAGCACCGCAAACCAACACACAACACCTTGCTTAAGATTTTTGAGAGTTAGAAATAAAAAGCATTCCGACACAGAGATAAAATGGAGAACTTCCCAGTTATCAGCTTGGAGAACGTCAATGGTGCTGAGAGATCAGCCATCTTGGAGAAAATCAAAGATGCCTGTGAAAACTGGGGTTTCTTTGAGGTATATCAGAGTATATAAATAATTAAGTTCTTGTATGCTCTTTCTTTCTTTTTAAATTTGTTCATTTCCATTTACATGTTATGATTTTGCTTGTATATGTCGGTTTGTGTAGTTGGTGAATCACGGGATTTCACATGAGCTGATGGACACAGTTGAGAGATTGACAAAAGAGCACTACAGAAAATGCATGGAGCAAAGGTTTAAGGAACTTGTTGCGAGCAGGGCTCTGGAAGGTGTTCAAACTGAGATCAATGACATGGACTGGGAAAGCACTTTCTTCATTCGCCATCTTCCTCAGTCAAACATCAATGAAATCCCAGATCTCGATGATGAATACAGGAAGGTGATGAAGGAGTTTGCATTGAAGTTGGAGAATTTAGCAGAGGAACTCCTGGATTTGTTGTGCGAGAATCTCGGATTAGAGAAAGGGTATTTGAAAAAAGTGTTTTACGGTTCAAAAGGACCAACTTTTGGCACCAAAGTTAGCAACTATCCACCATGCCCCAAGCCTGATTTGATCAAAGGTCTCCGGGCTCACACCGACGCCGGCGGCATTATCTTGCTCTTCCAGGACGACAAAGTCAGCGGCCTCCAGCTTCTGAAAGATGGCCAATGGATTGATGTTCCCCCAATGCGCCACTCCATTGTTGTCAACCTCGGGGATCAACTTGAGGTACATTTACATCACCATCACATCACTGTTTACTTTATTTTAGTTGCAAGTTATGGTCCAAGATGTGACAAATTAAAATGCATTTACAGGTTATCACCAATGGAAAATACAAGAGTGTGGAGCACAGAGTGATTGCTCAGACTAAAGGCGACGGCAGGATGTCGTTAGCTTCATTCTACAATCCTGGAAGTGATGCTGTTATTTTCCCAGCACCATCAGTGCTGGAAAAAGAAGCAGAGGAGAAGAAACAGGTGTACCCAAAATTTGTTTTCGAAGACTACATGAAACTCTATACTGCATTGAAATTCCAGGCCAAAGAACCAAGATTTGAAGCAATGAAGGCAGTGGAAACAAGGCCAATTGCTACAGCTTAAATTTGTACTAGTGTGTTTTAAAGAAGATTTCAGAGTTCTGCCGCTGAACCATTGTCATAGCTTATTATTATAAGTATATATATTTTAATAATTTATAGGGGATGATGTCACTTTATTATTTGTCTACAATAGCAGATGTAAACTATACTGTCATCGTAATCTTTTTTATAACACTGAATAAAAGTTTGTCTTTATTATTAATTTATTTATTCTCCTTATATTTTATTATTTATTTTGTAGATTTCTTCAACTTACAGATTGTTGTACAATTTCTGAGAATGCAACCTTAATTTAGTCCATTGAGCTTCAACTTCTCTGCTTCTACTCCCATGAAGATAAAATCATTTTCCTAATAACACACACACACACACATATATATATATATATATATGTATATATATAAAACTTTTTGCTTGGTTACCTATTTTAGTTGTTTAAATGTTATGCTCTGATAGGATGGCAGCAGAGTGTAGAGATAGTAATTGATTTCGATGGTAGCGACTGAAAATTAATCCACATAAGCAATCAACTAATTATACGGCTAGTGGGGAAGCTAATAATTAAAGACAAAGACAGAATTAAAGAATGTTGCCTAAACAACATCCATCTATATCACAATAACTGGATTCTTTTGGGAAAGATCGACAATCCCAAAAGACAAAAAAATAAAAAAGCATATATAAACATAATCAGCAAAGCACTTTACATGGATCAGAAAGCACTTCCCAGTCGGCAAATTACTTGTTTTTCAGTCACAATAATCAAACACTTTGGTACAAGTTTTCACTTTCTCTTTATTTGCTTTGTCTGCAAGGTAACTTCAATATTGACTAGCTAATATTGCAAATTAAAGGAAGAATTTAGAGTGTGATAAAGTCTTGCTTCCAGATTTTACCAGATACTCAGAATCGCAATCAAAGAACAAATTACTAGAACTAGATTTTACAACAGAGATTTTTGTTGAATTCTAAGGAAATGTTGCTGAAACTGAAAATGTACAGATGACATCACGTGATACACTCGGTCTTATTTAAATCTTTTCAAGAAACATGACAATTCAGTATATAAACATATAATTGGCATAGGGGATAGTAGATCCGACATTCAGATCTCCAACAAATTTTGATAACTCCGAGAAGATGATTGGTTTATGCTTCTTTGCAGTAACTTGGCTACAGAATATAATAAAATCTGGGAGTGGAACTACAACATTACCATATTCATTCATATTTTATTTCTCCCTGCCAATCATCTTACGTTCTGAATCTCGCAATAAATGATACAATAATAATCACAGCTTAGCATTTATTGGTAACTTAAAAACGGCTTACAATTAAAGACAACTTTCTTCTCTCAAATAGATAATGATTCCAGAATAATACAATAGAAAATTTGGAGGTTTAAGAATCAGAACCACTCTATGGAACTTTACTTCCAAAAGGGCTCACTAATTCAGAGTCAAATTACAAGACAGAGACCAAAAGACGGCTCTTCTACAACCAAAATTTGATTGATTATATTTTGTGTGACGTTTACCAATGAACTGCAAACTTGATTTCATGCCGAAGAATTTTGGCAGAGTCTATAAGACCTTTACATAAAAGCTAACTATGATTTCAAGAAGAAATCTGGACAAATCTACAACGGTAAGAAATTGCTGCATACGGACGGACGGACGGACGGACTGTTTGGTAACAGAATATGCCAATATATATGCATTTTATTTATCCTGAAGAAGGAAAAAAGAAGAATAATTCCTGTGCCGCTGAAATGCAATCCGGGAACTCATCAACTTTTCCTATATTATTCCAGAGCAGGACCGAAGATTCTCGTACCCCTAATGGAAAAAATGCAAAAGCCAATTAATACAGGTGGTTGTCTACCTCTTCAAGCACGAAAATGACATTGGTAGATGCTTCAAGCTAGAGATATCAAATAACTCCATAAACCTCTGATCAGAAACTCTAGCTTTGGCAGCTGCAAACCGCTGGTACTCGTCAAACACAGATGAAAGACACCACCTTTGCAATTTTCTTAAGCATCCCACAAGACAACCAGTCCGATGCTGCACATAAAAAATAATGCCCATGTACAACTCAGAATGTTTTCAACTCAAAGTCGTGTGTGAAAAACAGAAAAAGAAATTATTTGCATACCTTCCCTCTTTTACAATGAATTAGAACTGGATGATTCCTTACATCTGCATTTCGAAACTTTACAGTAAGCATAAAATTCCTAAATCGTAACACATTCTATTCCAACTAAAAATAAGGTGTGATGAATTTCTCAATACCAAGGAGGACTTTAAGTGCTTCACGAATCATATCCTCTGGAATGTTTACAAAAGGCTCCTACATGCACAGCATCTAACATCAGAAATCAGTTCAAATTAAATAAACTTCTTTTACTTATCATCAGATAATAAACACACACTACTGCTTGTCACTACAACTACCACAAAAGCTTTTAACTATGACAAACACTTTATTTGGTAGTAGCTCAAACAGCCAAGATAACTCACAATCAGAATCAGGAAATATCAACCCCGCGCATTTAAGTTTAAGAACATAGATGCAGTGCCCACATAATAATGTAATTTAAACAACTACGGGATCAACCAACTCAATTATTGCCTTCTACAGTAGCTGGTCCATTGGCAAATGCTTGTTGATACTGATATTCTTTGTGCTCAACCAAACCTTATGTTAGAGACAAGAACCAGCATTTAGTTTACCAATTCCAACTGTCACTAACGTCTTGATATTTGTTTGTCAATATCTCATGATCACACACACTTTATGAACAAATACAAAAATGCTAAAAGAGTACACAGTTGGCTTCCTTGCACTAAAATGGCATGATTCTGCTTTTACATCAGTTTGGTAACACTTCATTTTTCTGTGTCATTGTTGCCCATGATGGTCTTTCCTAAAGGTGCTTCATCAACATCAAGTTCCCCAGGACCACCCTTTAGCTGACATTCTACGCTAGGATAATGTGCAACTGTAAGAATTTTTAGCATGTTTCTTATAATGCTGAAACAATTGTCCACGAACATATATGTATTCATAGATAACCAGCATGGCTAACAAATTGACATACTCCCTGAGGAATGTCCTCAAAAGTGCTACAAACAGAGCAGAAACTAAGTATGTAGGTCCACAACAACCACCCAGAAAAAAATAAAAACTAAGTCGCAAAATACATCGAGTTGTTTAGAATTTTAAATTTCTATGTGATATACAAATGCCAATGGTCACCCAGCATGAAACTCCATCAAGTATTGAAGCCAGATATAAAGCAGAAATATCTTAGTGAAGCAAGTAAATCATATTCCAAACTGGAGATATGTTTAGTGATGTGGCACATCCTACCACTATGAGAGCCATCATCTAGAATCTAAATAACCAGACATACTTTAGCCACTAAAACTAAGAATGAATGCATTATAGCTTACACACAACAACGACATTAAGATGCAAATCTCAAGAGGACAGATGACATAAATCTTCGAATAGCTCTATAGTACAGACCAGATTTTAAGACTTGCAAGTTAGGGCTTCCAGTGTCATGTTTGCCACCAAAGCAAACTATTAGCAACTTTGGCAAAGAAACTGTACAATATGTGAGTGACAAAGAAGGGCAAGGAGAATGAATTCTACCTGCACCACCATGGTCCAAAAATTTAAGGGTCAAAGTAGAAAATATGGTTTTGTGGTTTCAAAGCCAATCCAGAAAATAATCTTGTTTGCCAAATCAATGGAGAATTATCAATCCAAAACTTAAAACTTTTTGTTCCATAGACCTTTTATCTTTCTAGTAGAGTTCATAAAGAATTGCCCCTAGAAATCAATTGGGTCAGTAGTCACGGGTGGGCATAGAAGAACGAAGAAAGATTGCTCCACATGTACAATTAACTTCCAACGGTTGTGTCAAATTCAGTTAAGGAGATAGTATTCCTGTTGTTGGTCCTTTTGGGTCTAAAAGTTGAGTTAGATTTGTCAATAATGGATTTAATGCAAGCAAAACACATACAGCTGAACCTCAATAGAGATTTTAATCCCATAGCCCATCAAATTCAGACATTTGATTTGAAATAGAATGAGTTCAACCCAGTTTTAAAGTATATAAGTGAATATATATGTTACTAATAACAACATATCTACCTTTTCCAAGGAAAATTAACTTATAAATGGGCTTTCTCAATTGGGTTTCCATTAATACGGATCAATTATTAAGTGGATAGTTTGTCAATGCACCTAGTCAAGGCATACAACAATCTGTCCTGAACATTATGACATTAATGGACCTGGCAAGCACTAGCTAACCAAAAATTTACAATGAGTTGTAAAAATATCCTTCACAAAAACCGTGCAGTCTACTAATGTAGACAGTTCTACAGATACTCGTAGGGTACAACAACATAGACAAGTAAAGTTTGTTACAACAAAAAGATGCAATAATTTAATTGGACTTGCTAAGATAATGTATTCATATCCTGGTCCCCAAAAGATCTTCATACTCACAAAACTTTACCTTGAGTACCAATTTTCAAAATACTTTAGTTGATAGTGACCAAATAGTTCAGCAAAGCCTATAAAGTGGTCTGAGCTTATGGCACGACTTGGAGAATTGAAAATACATGAAACTATAAAATTAGCCCACCATAAAATCAAAAGAACTTTAATATGTAAGTTTTGGAGCTAGACCTTTCAAATCAGCAAATATTTACTACTACAAAAATAGAAAAAGAAATCATACAAAATTGTGTTTCCACGCATGACAAAATAAGAAAAGTTACAGATAAAATACATCTCTCCAGCCTTCATATTGGAAAACAAATAATGGATACATTTTGTGTTAGACAGACATGGAGGAATAAGCATTATTCAAACTGCATTCACGATAGTTCTTTGCAGTTGATTAAGATGATAATAATGGGAAAAAACATATGCATGTGATGATAATCGTAGATCGCAATTAAAAATTCTTATTCACACGTCAGCCATATCTTGCAAGGATTCCTTTTCCATGATTTCCTATTCCAATTATAGAAAATTTTGTGCCTTTGTGAAACGCAAAACCACACAAATTATAAGAGCTACCACATGTAAGCAATGAATTAATAAATGCAATAATTTAGGTTGTAAAGTATTCTAGAGATAATTTAATAGTGTCATGATACAATAATATCAATTCAGACTAAGTTAGATAATAATAAAGGAGAATTATTATAACTAACCTAATAACTATCATCAACAGCTAACATAAGCAACGCCAAAATACAGCCTTTTATGGACCCCTAACATCATTAATTAGCTTTCTTTTTGATAGTTTAGACCATGAAATGAAAGAGCTAAACAGAAACAAGATTTTTAAATCACAAAATGGCAGTTAATAGCTAAAACATATAAAGCTCTCTGATCAATGTAACTCAAAAATTTAAAAGGTTCAAAACAAGCAAGTAAAAATGAACACCGGTAGGCACTATGTAGAAGCAAAATTTGAGCTTACAAGTGAACAAAAAACCTGAAAATCTTTATACATATTGACAACATAATCTCACATGATCAATTATTAATTACCAGAAAAAGTAGCTAAGAACAATGGACCAAAATCTTACCTTGTGGCCTTCAATCCCAAACTGAAACAGCCTAATCCCGTTGGACTTGAGAAACTCCGTATTGGCATCTGGGTACGGCTCCGGACACAAATATCTACATCACCAGAAAAAAAGAAAAGAAAAGAAAAGAAAACCAAAACCCTAAGATTCGTCAGTGTTATGGGCAACCCAAGAAGGCCGGAAAGCCAAATTACAAGAGCGAATCGCACAAACAAAGAGAAAGAAAGAAAAAGCGCATGCAAGTTAACTTAAGTTGATAAAAAACAACCTTTCGTATTCATTTATCATTGAAAGTTGACTACGCATAGGAAAAGCAAAGAAACTTACATGATGGAGCGAAGACGAAGTGTTTGGAGAAAGGAGAAGTTGGCGGAGTCTGGAAAACCAGACCTGAAGATGCCATTATCAACCATGGAGAAGTTCAAGGGAGGTATAAGAGTGGGCTCATCTCCGGCAAGAGGTGGGGAAATGGCCGGGTGGGAGGGAAGGTCAACGACGGATGCAACTTCAATAGTTCTGCACATATCTTTTTCTTCTTCTTCAAGTATAATTTGTTTGGTTGAATTGTCTACTTTCATTACTTTTTGAAAACAAATGAAAGATTTTAGATTTTTTATGGGCAGGTTGGGATCAAGAAGAATGCGATGGTGGGTTCAGATACTGAGAACTTTTTTGACAGTTAAAAGACAAGTTTGAGTCGTGAAAAAATGGTGGCTCTGGTAGTTAAAACTGGTGGTGCTGATTCTTGGATTATATAGACAGCATTGGTGTGCTTGTTGTAGTAGAAAAGAGAGAGAGAGAGAGAGAGAGAGAGAGAGAGAGAGGGACGGCAGGCGAAAAGCAAAATTAAATTTTTTTTTTTTTTGGCTGGAAAAGTGAAAAACCCGTAAAATAAAATAATTGGTTGAAAAATAGAAAACCGGTAATGAATGAATGAAAACAGAAGTCGTGGAAAACGGGTCGGTCCCGTTGGTTGAGTCGAGAAAGGAGATTCTTCACACGCCACTTACTAAGCGTGTGCGTGTGCTCCAAATACTACTATTTATTTATTTATTTATTTTTCCTAAGTATCAGTTATTGAATGTATCACTTCGAAACACTTTTCTTGTTTTTCATTTGTTGGCCGATGACAATAGTTTCCTTCCTTTTTAAAAGAAATAAATTACGCATTTTCTATTATACGACCGTACATTAGGACATTTTCAAACATTATTGTACACTATTCAAGTTGATTTTGATGATTGATTTGATAAATTGAAGTGAGAATTTCATTTAATTAATAGATTTTTTTTTCCTGGCATGTAAGCATTTGTTAATTCATATAAAAAAAAATTAGTATATTTTTGTCTCATTTCTGTTAGACTATAAATATGGTTTAAATTATTAATTTCTTTTGAGATTAATATAAAGAAAATTCAATCGTTTAGATTTTATTATTATTATATTTATATTTTATTTAGAATTAAGTTGAAGTCAACTGAATTGGTATAAAATCAAATTCGATTGAACTTAAAAAACATATATATAAAAAAAAAAAAATGTTACATCAAAATAGATTTTATCAAAATTTGTTAGTCAATAAAATTTACACAGTCTCTCCCTCTTAAACTTATAAATATAGTTGTCCAAAATTATAGATAGAAAGTCAAAAATCAATTATAATGGTGATTGAGAATTATCAATATCATTATTATTAAATTAATAAAAAAGATTATCAAAAGTTGGATTAGCAATGCAAGGTAAAGGAATAAGGGATGGTTGATGGTCGGAAAGAACGGGACGTGCTCCCCAGTAGCTAAACGCGCGCGTGTTTCTGGGATTTCCGTCATGAATCGTATCGTCTCGGCCGATAAAAAGGAGTAATGTTAGTGTACCACCAGTAGTCCCGTGTTGATTTTATCCTACAATCAGACGATATAAAAAAAAAAAATAAATCAGGACCATCAAATCAGAGCCACAGGCTTTGAGTACTTTTCTTTCTACAATATTATAATTACAAAATCTAACCGCCCTTTTTCATGCTATTTCACAAGTGTAATACGTGGGCCCGGTGCACACCGTAGACCCACCCTTTTCTTAATTTTTTTTCTATGTTAACTGTGAGAAAAAGAAAAAGAAATAGAGTAAAAAATTTAAATTTTAAAAAAAAAAAAAAAAGAGAGAGAGAGAATGGATAGAGAAAAAGGTAGAGCACATTCTGAAGAATATGCGGGGAGAGAATGTGAATGTGAGGGCGAAGGCGAAGGTGAAGGTTGATGATGGACGTATCATCTTAGGATGCGAGAGAGACTCGCTGCGCCACGTACATTTTTGTACTAATCCCACGTTGGACCTACTCTGAAAATAATATTTATATATAAAATTAAATAAAATTATTTTTGTATTGCTGCTTTTGCTGGCTGGCTCGTGCTGTACTGCTATTCGTTTCCTTCTTTTATAATACCGTCGTCTGCGGTTGGGTCGGGTTTTCTTGACCTATTTTTGAACCTGTCTTCTCTTGCTAATATTTATTATTCAATGATTCAATTCATTTGAGAAATGGGATTTGGTTGTCACTTCTAATTTCTTATACAGAATAAATTAATGTCACAATATTATACTTAATTGTTTAAAAATTATCTAAGATTGAAGTAATATTATGTTCTAAAATTACTGTTATTGTGAGATTTGGTTGGTGTTATGTTGTCGTATTATTTATAAATAAATAAATTGGTGGGGTTGGGGAGTCGGTGTTCCGGGTCAAGTCAGGTCAACTCATATGGGCTTGGAGGAAAGGAGTAAATTTTACTCCAAACAGTTCAGAATGTGGGCTGCTATTGCCCCCAGCCCCCACCCCAGTTACTTGACCCGACCACCCAAAATAAAACCAAAAACGGAAGGAAAGAATATGGGAATGGGATAGCCCCACTTGATTAGTTAGCCGCATGGATTGAATTTTTGTAGAAAGAGCAAGAAGGCTAAGCTGAGATTGATTCGTTTCAATGTGTTGTGTTGCTTGCTAATGACAAGGTCAGGCCGCTGTAATTTGCTTTTACAAATTAATTAACTAATATACGCTTAGAACTAATCACCAATCAGTCACTTCGACAATTTCATTTGTGGCAGTTTCCTAAAAGTGCCATAGTTTGCTGAATGTATTTATTATAACACATGTATTATTATTCCTGTCCCAATGCCCCATGCCCGCTCTTTTTCCTTGATTCCAATTTCTATTTGCAACCAAACCCATCATCCACTTGTTATGTTAATTAGTATGCGTAATATTAGAGGTTCATATCATATTTGGGTCATGAAATTTTATTTTGGATTTGTTTAAGAATTGATAAATATATGTATAATTAGGGGTTTTTATTTAATACATTGTTTGGTTTGTGAATTAAGAAATTGTTTTCAGCTTTGGAAAATAAATTTTATTTATTATTATAACCGTCCAATTCTTATCCAGTAGAATAATTAAAGCATGGAATTAATTCTAATAATAGGCGGTGACAATTAAAGAACGACGGTTGTTAATTATGTTTGTACGCATGCAAGTAGCTAGCGGTAGTAGCTTAATTAGGTACATAATTTTGATTGTCTCAACATTAATTATATATATATATATATATATATAGATATAAGAAAAAGAATGCTATTAGTTACCTTTTGAAAAAGTATTAGAGTCAACTTCTTCAAAAGCTAGCACTTTTTAAACACACAAGCCTTATCATGAATATAAAAGCCCTTATTAATTAATTCCATCCTTTTCTTCCATGCCCAATACGCAACCACTATTATATGTATAAAGTAATATAAGATGTCAATTGAACTTTCAACTTTTAACCTTTTTTATTTTTCTAAATTTCTTTAATTGTATTTTTTTTTTTTTGGGTATATTATAACTAATCAAAATGGCAATGGCAATGGCATGAACATAGTTTGGTTCCTCTTTATATATGTATATATATATATATATATATATATGGAGTGCGCAAATTGGTTGGTTCATATTAAATGTGGGCAACAAAATTAACAATTTGCCTCACCACCGCTACCACTATACTATCACTTTAATTAATTGATTAATTATGATATGATTTGCAGATCTTTAATTCAATATAATTTAATTTCATTATGCGTGCTTTTGAACTATAAATAAAAGTTCATGGACCGTCGTTATTAAAAGTTGGGATAAATTGAGAGAAATTAATCAACTTAATTTTGAAATCAAATAAAATAAACTAAATTAGAAGGTGATCGTGATTTTAAGAAAATAGTGTCTTCGTAATATGTGGCGAGGGTGCATGCGCTGTCAACCTATAACTTTTGCATTGATATATTATCAATTGTTTAATCGATTCGAAAATGAAACCAAAATTTGGAAGGCAAGTCTCATGCAGTTAATTATTGAAGCCAAAGACATTACATTACCTTACATGACTATATAATTGAGTGTTAATCAATCAATCAATAAATTAAATAATTAATTATTTGTTTGACTCGGGGTTAAACTAGTTTCGAGAAAGTTAGAAATTGGTTAATAGTAGTGTTGACATTTGGAGATGAGAGTGAGGTGAGGTGAGGTGAGGTGAGAATATTGATGCTAGGTAGCTTCAAATTTCAATATTAATTATTGAATTTATTTGACAATTACATTACATGTGTTGCGTTTCGTGAGAGATTTGGTGTTGTACTACTCTATATATATAGCTCTCCCGTAGCTCTACTTCCACTGTTTTACATTTAATTAATTTCAATATATTCAAAAATCTTCACACTTGACAACCTTAGATATATATTCACCTGTCTTGTCGATACTAAATTAATTAATCACACTGTTATAATTTAATTATAATAATGTATTATTATTATTATTATTATTATTATTATTATTATTATTATTATTATTATTAATGAATTAGACTTAAAAATATGGTAAACTTGAAGAGATAAGGATTGAAACGATAGTATTTGTATAAAGTACGTAGTTAATTATTTAGCTGCATAATATATAGAAGCTGTTGAAAATATATATAAAAGACACTGTGGTGCCATGCATGCAGCATGCTTGTATATAATAAACGAAACGAATATGATTTGCTTTAGAAATTGAGCTGTTAAATGAAATGAATATGACTTTGTAGCTAGCTTATCTATCCTTGTTATGGAAACGGATGCAGGAATCATAAGATGAAGAGATAAGAATGTTAATAAATATATATATATACGTGTTTTGTTAAGCTTAATTAAGCATAAGCATGTGTTGATTTGATTAATTAAGATATTAATTAGTTTGACAAATTAATTCATGATATATATATACATAAGGGGCAGGCAAGCAATGTTGTTGAGCACGCAAATTAAAGCCAGAACGTTGCGTGATTTTGACTTTTTGAAAAGAAGACTCAATTGGAGTGAGTGAGTGCAGTTTTCTTGTGAAAATTGCTCTACGTCAAATACGTTTTCTATATATAGATATCACATTCACACAGGCCACAGCTAATTAAAAAAAAAAAAAAAACAATAATATTAATAATAATGGAAGCTAAAAGCTTAATTGGTAGGCGCAAGAGTTTTAATTTCTTAGCTAGCTAGCTAGCTAAGCACGAGAAGAGGAACGAGTTTCGTATCAAATATGTCAAATGAATGATTCCATGCTTTATCCGCCTATAAACCATATACTACGTACGTATATGGTATACCCTCATTAATTATAAATTATAAATTAATAATTCTATAGAGAATTTGCTCTCACAACAACGACTTCTATGCTTATAATGGACACAATATAAGAAGAAGAAGATAATGTTTTTTATTTATTTATTTATTTTTTTATCATTCTTGTTTATTTGTTTATGTGGCAGTCATGTATCATATATATATATATATATATATTTTTGCAAGTTTTGGAACATTTTCCATAATTGGTAGAGAGGTAGAAAGCGTTGATGATGTCAGTGTCGAGGAGGCACAGTTGGGTATTAATTTGAAATATTGTAGTTATTAAATAAATTATTAATTGTGTGTAAGTGTAACATGAACATTGAGGTGGGTTCATCAAGCGAATTTTAGAAGCCCAATTGATAGGTGGGCTAAGTCCAAAAAAAATAGAAAGGTTTCGGGTGGTCCAAATGAATCCAATGATGCTATTGAAGAGAACTGCTGACCTAAAAGACGAGACGAATAGCAAACAATTAAAAAAGTGGACCCCTAAATATTAAATAAAAAAGGAAAAGACGCTGAGTCTGACATAGGGGATGACGGATGAAATTATTCATCATGACTTCCTTTGTTATAAATGTTTCAGCCCCACTGCCCCTTTCTGAACCAGATGTTTTCGAGCAAATATATTTATGTCTATCCTATTTTATTTATTTTTTTATACCTTCCTTAACACAGGAAAAAAAAAATAAAAATAAAAATAAAAATAAGTAAAATATTTTCTATGCGCACAAGATTTTGAAATGTTTTCTTATTACCTGGAAGTAAATACAATTGAGGAGAAGAGAAGAGAAGAGAAGAGAGAGAGAGAGAGAGAGAGGTGGGTAGGTAGGGACAAATATACTAAATGAGGAGGAGGCCCACGTCTGAGATTGACCTCACAGTGGAGGCCCCCCTAAAAATTTCTGAAACTGTTCTGTCTGTCTGCATGATTTTAATTATTACATAAGATAAAAAGATATCATGGGAATTAGGGTTTTCTTTTCGTTTTTTGTTTGAATTTGGGGTGGTAAGTAAATAAATTACAGAGAGACGGAGAGCGACAAAAGGAACAGTCAAATACAAAAATAAATACTTAATACTTTCCCCGTTGAATCTGTATACACTCCCCATTTGTAGCTTTTATAACTCCTAGGGTTTTGTTAATGTCTTTTCTCTTTCTCTTCCCCTTTTTTAATACTTTTCAATGGTCAACCCTCAAACACCCCCTCCTAAAACATTGATTTTTCTCTTTATTATTAATTATAAAATTAATTTTATAATAAAAGTTTTTTTTTTCTATCGAATCCCAAGAAAACAAAAACTCTGATTGTTATTCATCCGTCTTTTCTTGCTTTTTTATCTTATGGAAAATGACACATAAATCCTTCTGTTTTTGGCACAGCCAATTATACCTCATCCTTCGTTTACTTCTCTTACGTGCAGTGAGCGAGCGAGTGTGAGAGACAGCTACAACACACTGACTTTTTGTGTTTTCGTTATAAATACCAATACCAATACCAATACCAATACCAATACCAATACCACTATCTTCCTCATATTATCTCCCTCACTCACTGTTAAGCTAAAATGGTCAACTCTTAATAGCCGTTTCTTATATATATGTATATATATATATATATATATATATATAAGCCTTGACTTCTCTCACAAATCACAATGGCTCGGTTTGTGCATGGAGCTCTTCTTCTCTTGGTTACGTATTACTTCATTCTGCTTCTAGGTCAAAAACTACTTATTAATGTAACAGAACTACTACAAGCAGTACTGCTGTAGATGTCATGGCGATATCTCTCCTGAGCTTATTCTTCTTACGCCTCCTCTCTTTTCCTTTGAACCTTATGAAGGTCGTTCGAGTTTTCTTGACCTTGCAAGTCCAGGACTATTCTTTTCGACCTTCAAAACGTTCAAACGAGAAAGAGTTTTCTTGGACGGAGGTAGAAGAACCTTATTCTCTTTTTTCTCTTCTTTTCTCTCTGTTTCACTCCACTCCACATCATGAATTATCATATATATATCCCATATATATAGAGGTTGGAAATCAGAATCTTTTTTCTTTTTCGATTTCTTCTATTATATTTCTTGTGAATACGTGACAGATCGAATGAAACTTGCTTCCTGTAAGATATTTAATATTTGTACTCTGTAATGAATAAGATTTACGAGCTTGAGATATTTACAGTTGGTTAATTTCTGTGTAACGTGATGTGCAGTCAATCTATCTTCTTCTTCTTGGTAGTATTAGTCATGAAAATAGATAACATTTTCTTTCTGTTTTTGCTTTGGTTTGCTTTGAAAATAGATTTGGTTCTTAAAATGTTGTTGCTCTTTAACCTTTACTTCGTAAAGCATTAATGGCGGAGAAGAGACGTTGATGATATTATGACGTTAATATGTTTTTCCCAAGTCTTTTGTCCGTACGTACGCAGCAGTGTGCCAGGGCAGGGGAAAGGGTAGGAGAAATTCAATAATTGTTTTAATTTTAAACTCATTTATACAAATCTAATGCAGTTGCTAATTGTACCCTCTGGTAATAAACATGAATGTCCCAATAATTTTTTAACCTTTTTCACTGCTAGAAAGGACGCCTGTAGGTTTGCCAGTCAATAAAGTATTCATTTCTTGTAAAACCGAGAAAAACATTAATTACACCCAAAATAAACAAGTAAAGGGAGAATGTCCGATTCCCCCCTGTTGTTTAGTATAATATCCCAACACCCCTCTATTGTTTGACATATGTCCTATTACTCCCTCAACGTTATCTCTGTCACAAAGATCTGTTACTTCTTAAGGATAATTTCCTACTTTAACTAAATTTTATTGAAAAATGAAAGTTGACATTTAAATAATAATTAAATTAAAAATTAATTATTAAAGTAAAATAAAAAATGAAGCCAAATTCCAAACAAAGATTGGTATATGAAAATTAATTCTTTTTCTTTCAATTTAATTTTTATAATTTTTCTTCACTTCTCAAGGGTTTATAGAGGCCAAAACTCATCGTTTTTCGACAGAAAAAATGAGTTCGTGGTTAGAGGCGAAAGGGAGAAAAAAATGGTAGAGAAAGAGAAGGAGATATAGAAAAGGAAAAAGATGAACTGAAAAATAGGAATAAACTTAAAGAACTGAAGAAGATCAGGGGCGTTGGATTTCTTTTTCTTTTTTCAGGGATAATTTTTATTTAATTATATATTAATTTGAAATAGGTGAGCCTATAATTATCTTAGAAGAATTTTTTTAGGGATAATTTATTATTTTTATTATATTTTAATTTTATATAGGTGTTGGTAGAATCTATTCATAGTTGTCACTCATTCTTGTATGAGCCCCACCTATTTTCAGTACAAAGTGAAATGACACATCAATAAAAGAGGGTAATTTAGTAAATGTATAAAAACACTAACAGATTGCTATAATAAAAACATTAGGGGGTTGATAAGACATTTGTCAAACAACAAGGGGATGTTGTGGTATTTTGTTAAATATCAGTGGAGAATCGGCATTCTCCCATAAATAAATAAATAAATAAATAAAAGGGACAACCCAGAAAAATGAAGAATCGGACAGATTTTGGACCTTACAATAAAAAGAAAATACCTAAAGTCTAATCACCTTAAAAGGCTTCTTCAAAGAGGGGTACAAGGGAATGTTGGAAGCAGAATTAATGTTGTTTTTAACTGCCTAACAGAGAAGGTTAGGGGTACACCATCAATCACCTGTTAAAATGCTACAATGTGCCTCAGAGGCCTGCGTACATTTAATACAAACGAATGCTAAAATTTACAGAACCATAGCCTATGTAACGGCTTTCCTATTTCACAACTTCAATGACATCTAATGATATCTATACAAGTATTCAACGACAAGTTGAGTGACAATTCCCCAATCAAATTTCCTCATTTTCCTTTTTCCAGCTTAACTCATGCCGCGAGTATGAGAACTTTTATCGTTCCTTGACTATTAGCGGTTAGCATCGTAGGGCTATCACTCTTCCAACATACAGCACTGATGAAGTAAGATCCTGCATCTTCATCAGTATCATCCATATCTGGTGAACCAAATCTATGCCATGTTACAGGTTTTGATATCTCCTGCATATAGAATTAAAAAATATAGTTAGTCTCATCATAAAAAATACTTAAACGTATAAAGATTGACTACCGTGAACATTCTAACCTTATGGTAAACATATACTTCATTTGTTTCACTGCCACATGCAATGTATTCACTATTTACAGTCAGACCAACGAAGTTCTTCTCATTTGTATGGCCCCTGAAAGTACGAACCTGTAAAAAATCAATCAGAAAAAATTTGCTGACTTAATTTTCCCCTATTCTTTGAATTTAAGCAACAAACATGAATAAATGTTGCAACATTTAATTTGCTTCTATTGGTTTGATTTGGCTCTTACTGCCTCAGAAAACAGTACTGTTAAACATGCAAGTCTAAGACTCACAGCGATGAAGCATAATCTAAGTGATATTTTTGTTTAAAGCATGGTATTGCTCACCGGTAAATTATCTTTCACATTCCATAACCTTAGAGTGCTGTCTGTAGAAGCAGAGGCAAGCTCATCATTGGACAGAAATTTCACGTATGAAACAGCTTTCTTGTGCCCAGTAAACACATGGAGCGGTTGGCTGATGTTTCTTAAATCATAATAGTGGATGTGATGATCTGCCGAACCAACCTGCAAAGGGCCAGAGTTCTCACTTAAGAATCCTTTTAATTTTGCCACCAATAAAAAGAGAGATAGAAGTCGTGATTTGTTTTTCCCAAACCCCAGAAGAACCCAAAATTGGAAGAAGAATTCATAAGCATATGCGCATAAAACTAGAATCATGGTTTCTTAGGCAGATTAGCTGTTGTACTGCACAATTTTATACGTGGGGTAGAAGACTAGATGAGCTCCTCAATGATCAAGTATTTTGTAAAATGCACTAGGAATAAGTGTAATAAATATCCATAAATATATAAATAAAAGGCTCATACCGCAATGTAATTACTAGATCCAGGATTGTACTTCACACAGCAGATATTTGCTTTCATGTCAATGTTATGAACACTAGCTTCCTGCTTCATGCACCAAACTTTGACCTGATTATGATGTAAAATCCAAATTCAACATATAATTAGGAATTAGATCAACCAAAAACTGGATTATCTGAAAAGTTCGAATGCAACAAGGACCATGCATTGAAATTCCCCACTCAAGCCAACAAGGAAGAAGGTTAATAATGGCTTATGTACAGATAGAAGTGCACAGTCATGCACTTCATGTATCCATTCACTTTTATCTTTTAAACGTGGTGATACATTGTGCATCTCAAAGAAAAGAAGAAAACACTAGGTTCAGAAATGAAAACTGATTTGAGTACCTTACAGTCATCACTACCAGATACAAGCATTGAAGGTTCAGTGCGTGAAAAATCAACACTCCATGCACGTTTTTCATGCTCTTCATATTCCATTACACTCTGCACAGGAGTTCACATATGATATAAGCACAATGTTATTGGGATAAGCTCATAACTAGTATAGTTAAACTTGAAACATGAAGAACGTCATGTAAATAACAAGATTGAAAACCTGATCACAATAATTACCTGCTGAGTTGTTACATCCCAAACAGTAACTATTCCTTCATAATCACTACTAGCAATACGATTTTTTGAAAATTTGTTCCAACTCAAGCAACTAAGTTTAGAACGTGTTGACATCTCCACAACAGGACAATGTACATCTTGGGGTTCATTCACAACCTGTAAAGCAAGCATATATGCAATGATCAACCGACAGCTAAGGACAGACTTAGAAAAATTTGAATCCAGATTTATAGATTAGATAGAGCATAATAGCCAATGCTTAAGACTAATGTTATTGCATAAACAGCTAGATCAAACAGAAGAGAAAATCTCCTTCATGGATGTTCCCCCAGTCAGTATGAGGGAAACACCAACACCTGCCAAATGCAGACAACAGTTTGCACATAAATTGCAAAGCACAGACAAGGTCCACTAAAACCAACTTCTACTGAGTGCACGGGAAAGTTCCTTCAAATTGAATGTTGCTCATATGCATAGTCTTAAGTTCACTCAAATTAGTTACAAAACATGAAATGATAAGAAGGCATATGGATATTAATCGGAGCACTTTGGCAATGTGATATCAAATAAGCAAAATTCTTAACCCCTGTAATTGAAGTATACTTTGCACCCACTCTCCCAGATTTTAGCTTACAATTGATAGCAAACCATTACCACATAATTAGAGAAATTGGGAAAAAATTTATCTTATGTTAAAAGTAGGCCATTAGCCACGTCTCTTAAGCACATCTTTTATCTCATTTGTCACCAGAAACTCTCAAAACAATTAAAACAATCAAAATATTAAGTACAAGACACCAGTAAATCTCTCAGATCTTACCGAAGAGAAGTCAAAGACTTTAATGCATCTGGAAACTCCAGCAGTTGCAAACAATTGATCATCGCGGTCAAATTCTATGCTGCAATAAAACACAATCAATTGCACAAGATTAAGAAGACTAGATCACAGCCATAGAACAAGAAAATACACGCATGTAGGGAGAGAGAAAGAAGAAAGATACATCAAAAGCTCTAAAATTGATTGGTGCTTTAAAATTATAGCAAAAATCAAAAGTTTCACCATAATGTAAAGGATGAATACCAACTAAAAAATGGTATTCACAATGTGTGATGGAATTCCCATGTTCAAACTCCATCCTTACACCAGTTTGACTGGCAGATTTAATCCCACTATGTTTATGATAGGTTTAGTTTGATGACCATGTATTAACCAAAGCTTTTGCCCGTCAAGTCGATAATTCAAGTCCAGAAATCCCCATCCCATACTACTAAGATTGGCCAACCAAATTCTTCCTTGTCTTTTTACTCTATATGAGATCATATAGAGTAAATTGTATGCTGCCGTGCCTTGATTACAACTTGAATCTCTTGATATGTTCGTAGATGGCAAACCACCAGAGAAGTCATATTATTACATTTAATTTACAACAATTACTTTGCCTCCACAACAAACTTGATTGATGTATTATACATTTTAGGGAAATAATATGACAGTTGAAATCACATAAATCATCTTAGGTATGTGAAATAAGAACAGCCAACCATAATGGAAAAAGAAAACTTTTACTCACCTTGATACTATATTGGCTGCATGAAATATATCACCATGCCTAAGTTCAGCGATAACCCTCAGTCGACTGTTTCATGGACAAAATAGAGACAGATAAATTAAAGGTTATGAAAACAACATCATAATAACATAGATCGAACTAAATTTATTTTCCACCACGGAATGAAAATCAGCATCTATATGACTATACCTGTAACGAGTAAAAGTAGTTAGCACAGACTGAAAATCTGCAAGACCAGCATTATAGCCCTCTCTATGTATAATGCTTTTATCACTTTCTTGTTTAAAATGTGGTTGGTTTGCCAACTGTCGCCGCTTTTGCAGGTAACACGCTTGTAGGTCATTGAACTGCAGCAAGAAAGAAAATAGTGAAAATGAAAATAACAAGGGAAAACAATGAAGTAGGGAGTATGTCTCCAGCCTGCAGATTCGAGCAATGTATATATCTATAGAACTCATTAATGCAGCATGTACATGATCTACCTAAATTATAATATGTTAGAGGTAGCACAAGCCACAAACCAACAATGGTTTTTTACCTTTACAAGTACAATAAGTCAACATGAAGAATGGATATTTGCTCAAAAACCACTAAATGTGAAGCAAATTACAGTGTTTAAAGAGTTTGTTTAACAAATTACTACCACGCACCAAACAACATTGAAGCCCTTGAATTACTTAATACCAATAATCAAGCACAACTATTTGTTATAAAACCAATCAATTGCTAAATGTAAACAAAACATTGTAAGACTACCTGTGCATATTCTTGTTATAAAGCTCCAACTGTTCAACTAATTAAGGTAAATCATACTCAGTCTAATTACCCTGAGAAGTCCAAGAGTTAAGAGAAGCTTATAGTAGCCCAGGACAAGAACATTAACCAACATGATACTCAAGACTTTGACATAGATAAAATGATTCAAGTGGTCAACCCCAACTAACCACGATGAAGTGGAATTGAGTTGAGCATGAAAAATGACATTTATGTATAAAACCAATGCCAAACAACAACAACCTGTAGACTTTTGAAGATGTGATTTTTGGTCTATCTATTGGATGACTATGAATTCCTGAATTACCGTCAATGGAGGATAACATACCTGTGCATGGACCCGCTTTTTTCTTACAACAGACAGACCCGACTGATTAAAACACTGCGAGTCTGACCCAGTCAAAGAATCCTTCCTTTGATGTCCATGAGAGCTTACGTATGCCTTTCCATCCACTTTCTTGTTTTCAAGATTTCCTGCAGGCATCCCTCCTCTCACATTTGGAGAACTGGTGATTATGCCACTGCTGTTCTTCTCTATGGATGAAAGCCATGATTTTCTTGTACTAAAATCATCCCCAAGCATCCGCAATTTCACAGAGTACCGATCTCTTGCATGGTACAACTCTATCCTATGTCTCTCCACAGCATTTATGTCTTCCTTAATATAATGGAGATCAGTTTGTACCTAGTGGTTTTAGATAAAACAAAAAAGCAAATCAATAAATCTAATTATTAATTTAGACAAATAGTTAATGAGTATTGTACATATCTTTAGACGTAATTACAAAACAAACAATTAGAGAACAGGAAAATTGAAGGTCCCATGAGCAATCAGTAATTACAGGTCATTGTGGTTGACCATGCCAAACCCCACAATTGACTTTTCAAATAAATCTCAAAATCAATAGTATGTATTTTGAGGAAAGTGAATATTCGTCATAGATGGACCCAACCGAAAGAAAGAAATAGAGTGCGAAAGAGTTAAAGATGAAAGTGGCAAAGCAACAATTAGCTGGTTCCAAACTTATAAGGGCAAACCTCATTCAGTTCATCAACTTTTTGCTTCCGTAGGCAATGCAAGAAGTCCAGCAGGATTTGCATATTTCTTTCAGCTTCTTCTTGTTCCATTTTTCTCTTCTTCTCTGCGAGGAGTGACATGAGGTTGTCTAGCTCCTTAACTGACACTTCACAGCCCTGCCTAACAAGAAAAAATCCTAACTGAATAAAAAAATAATTTAAATTAAGCAGGGAAAGTTAATCTGGTCTGACTGCATATGTTCAGCTAACAGCAGGGGATGTGAAACTGCTACAGATAAAGGTAAATGAATTTAATTTTAAACTCTTCTAAGTTTGGAAGCTCACAAGCTTGATGCAGACTTCTTTTAGCCATTATCAGCACTTTACCATCAACAAGACTAAAAACTTATTATTGTTATGTCTTGCTTAAGAGCAAATAAGCATTCTGTAAAACTTATTATTGTCGTTCCTTCATCAGTGTAGGATATGTATTCCCTTGCACTATATGCAAGCTTAAATTAAATGCATAGTGATAATTCATGGTCTACAGATAACTAACCTGCTGTAATGCCTGACGAAAATTTTCAAAAGGAGATGCAGTTTTCGATATTTGATGGGCAGAAGTCTTCTTCAATAGCTACAAATGTGGTACAGAGAAATCGTATAACAATAAGCTGCACTGCGTAGTAGATCATTTCAAAATACAAATTGTGTATAAACCTGTCAAACTCTACAAGTGACATAAAAATATAAAGAATGCTGACAAGATAAAACATTTTTTGTGGTATGTGCACAACCATATATTTGATTTTATAAAGAAAAAAAAATACTAGGGAGACAATTTTCTATATAAACTCTATCTATACAAATTGATGTGACAGTGTTGTATTATTGCCAAATTAATTATCTTCCAACATGAGATAAATTTTATCACTGCTCCGGCACACCAAAAGCACAATTCAATTTCGTTCAAAATTAAACTATGCACAACTGCCTGTACACAACTTCCAAAATCGACGCACAATGAAAATTTAACAAACCTTATCGAGCAAAAAGTTAGGGTAAAGCTGATTGTTGGTGAGATAATGGCCGCAGCAAGGGCAATCACTCTTATTACGAAGATGAGTGATGATGCACATGTAACAGAAGCTGTGTCCACACGCAGTAAGAAACGCATCTTTTATTATCTGCATACAAATCGGACACAGCATATCCTTGCCCAGCTCCGACATTCCCCCTACCGACGCGGAGGCGGAGGCGGCGACGGCGGCGTCGGGTTCTGGCGTAGCCGCGGTAGAGGACGGCTTCGCGTCTGGCTTCATTGCTGGAACTAACGGCCCCGTCGAGACTTCCTCCATTTTCACTCACCCTTTCCCTCTTCTTTTTTCTTTTATTTTGCGGTTTTTATTTTTTCTTGGTTTCAGTTCATATTCGGGACTTTGGAGCAGCTGGCAGCGGGGATCGAATGCGTGGGTCAGATGGCTTGTTTTGTGAGGGCGAAAACGAAACACGTGAGTACCGCCTGTATGTGCGGCGTGGCCTTTTGGCTGATAAG
Source organism: Azadirachta indica (assembly GCA_022749755.1). Classification (NCBI taxonomy): domain Eukaryota; kingdom Viridiplantae; phylum Streptophyta; class Magnoliopsida; order Sapindales; family Meliaceae; genus Azadirachta; species Azadirachta indica. The sequence goes on along the minus strand of CM040440.1, from coordinate 2,623,930 downwards.
ATAAGAACGGTGGAAGCTGTTAATAATTAATTTCCGCAATTACGTTTTGTCGTAGTTTTACGCTGTTAGCATAACTGAATCAATGCTCGCATATGTTTGTAATAACGCATGATTAAGAGTATAATACCAGACCGGTGGAATATAATTTATTTTTCTTCACAATCAAAATTTGTTATTATTTATTTTCTTGAGCTTGATTGATCGATTAGTAAGTGTTACAACTAGGAGGCGAGATGCCATCGCGCGTAAACACGTGAGATTTGGTCAGCTCATAATCCAAAGATGACCCAAATTAACGTCTCCAATCATCCACGGCTTTGAAAAGTACATATATATATATATATATATATCAAATAAAATACGTGATGATAATATACTATTTTCAAATATTTATAGTATAAATAAAGTTTTTATAAAATTTTTCATCTTTATTCTCAATAATATTTAAATTGATTTAGTTTAAAATAGTGTATAAAAAATATAAACAATGTTGTTAATATCGCCAGTAATATTAATGATTTAAATACATAATTTAAAGTAATGCATGATTCATTAGTTAAATAACGTCTTTTATAATTTTCAAAATTATACACACTAAATTATCTTGCCATGTAATTTATGAAATAATTTCTGTCCAATGTTGATATTTTTTTTAATGATATGTGTTATTTTAATGTTATTTGTAAAGTTCTTAATAATGGAAACATATATCCATCGTATGCCGTGTTGCATTGATGATATTTAAGACCAACTATTCAATAATATTAAATGTCATTAATAAAATGTTGTACGCTATAATTATTAAAAATTGTGATCCGATTTTAGATCGATGGCATAATATCTCCCCATCTTTAATTGCAATTACATTCAATGATTAGATTAGATTAATTTAAAATCAAATAAATTGCTGTTGTCTATTTATTTTTATTAAATATATTGTGTTAGATAAATATTTTTTATTTTTAGGGCAACAAGTCTATTTGGTCCCATTTTGTACCCAACGTAGATCAAGCCATCGAAATGCACGGGAATGGAGAAAAATTACATACAAATACTTATATTTATTTTTACTTTCATAATAATCCTTACATTTTATTTTTTTTATTTAAAATGCTTTCACGTGTATATATATATATTTGTATTTATATTGTTGAAAAAATTAGAGTAAATTTTTTCACTTGTCAACTAGTCACTATTCATGTGAACAATAACTCCCATGTGTGAATAGTATTTATAAATAAATAGTAATATACACATCAAATTAGTTGAAATTTGGACTTATCCAAATTTATCTTTAAAATATACTTTTATAAAAACTATCAAATAATAATTGAGAAATAAAATTGCTAATAATTACAACACAAGAATTTAAGTGAAAAACTCTAAAATCGAAAAAAATCAGTGTCATTGCAAAAACAACCTAAGATAAAATATATTATATAAATAATTATTATACTCACAAAGTATTAAATAACGTCAAAAACACACCTAAAACCCTTTGAAGAAGTTTCCAAAAAAAATCTCTTTGTTTTTTTCACTTTTTGCATTGAATGATGCAAATGTAGGCAAATAAAGTTATTTATAGTAAACGAGAAAGAATTATTGGCCTATATTTTCAATATTCAACCACTAACTACTATTAACTCAACCACTATCTATTAGCAAATTTTGAGAAAAAAACTCTTTTTATTTTTATTTAGCAATTAATTTCAATGTATATGTGTGTGTATATATTGAAGATACTTTTAGTTGTTGCAGTATTCGTCTAATTGACTGTTATTTAACTAATAAAACAATTAATTTTTATGCAACCAGCGTAGCTACTAGCAAGGGAGCTATCTGGAAGTTTTTATACACGTTCTTTTTGCTGGTGGTTTTTATAAATTTTAGGGGAGGCAAATGTGAATATATCCTAAGAAAAGTGATGCAAGTATTTGTATGAAAGAAAAACAAAATATAAGGACCTCTATGTAAGTTTTTTCCATTCGCGACAAAATCTTCGGGCCTAATAGAGGTTGTTTTCTGGGCGAACTATGGAAATTTCCCGGTGAATCCACCTATTGGGCTTAGCCCAGGATCTAGATAATTGCTTGAGGCTCGGAAATATTACTGTGTTACGCTCGTTTTACGTATCTTCAAACTCACAATTTTATGCGGTGGTTTCACGCATTGATCTTCTTCTCTAGCTCGTCCATCATGAATAATCATTAACAAAAGAATCACAAAATCATAATCTGACGGACTATCATTGAGGAAGTGTATGAGAATTGTATAATCTGCAGCGCATTGCAAAATTTAGTCCCAACTCGCTCTTTAAAACACGGTCGACTGCGTGATGAGAGACGGGAGCTTCTAATTTGAATTCGCGGCATTTTTTTCTCCCTCTCTTCAGTTGGATTAAGAGCTCCCACGCGCTTTACTAGCAACTTAAATACACACGCAGTAAAACGAAATTGACAACTCACATTTATTCGATGATTGTTGGTTCAATCGCCAGCATCATTCGAGATTTTATAGGATTAACGGTCTATGATAGACAGTCCGTCAGACAAATTTGCTCGTTAAAACACACGAAATCACCCAATTTCGGCTCCTTCTATTTAAGCTCTTTCCCTCCATGCTCAATTTTTTACTCGTCACTTTCAACAGCCTAAATAGGCAACGCAGAGCCAGACTCTCCGTTCGTCTGGCTGGTTTCTCCGTTTCGAAATTCCAACGAACAGTTCAAAATATCAATTTCTCTCGGTACGATTTAGCTTTATTTTATTTATTTTAGCTCTATTTTCAATTTTATTTCTCTGCTCAAGTTAACGTCGTTTCCAGTTTTCAAGCTGTTTAATCGATTCTCAATCCTCGTGTTGAGGGCGTGTTTCCTGTTTATTTTCTACTGCATTGCTACTATTCTCTTGTGTTTATGTTCATGGATGTTTATTTTTAAGTTTATATGTGTTCATGTATTCATCAAAGTTCTAACAAATTTGATTTTCCTTCATTGTATCTTGCTATGGGCTTTCTAGTAGTATATCATCTTTTATTATTTTTCGTTTTCTCTTATTTTTTGCACGAATTTTTGCTTAAATATTCTGCTTTTTTTTTTTTTGGTTCTTTTGACTATCCAAGTTTATTTTATTCCGGAGACTCGAATTTTGGACTAAGATACGTATTTATTTGTTTTTATTTTCCTTATTGGTGCAGAATTTATTTCTTACGTGATATTTCCTTTCTATGATCATCTATTTTTTTTAATATGTTTTTGATTTTTTTCGCCTCCTTATTTTGTCCATGGCAGTTCATTAATTATTCACGTCTATGTTTGCGCCCATTTTTGCTTTCTATTGCTAAATGCTGCGGCCGCTGTACTGAACTGTGACTGTTCTCATGGACTTCATTCTTTCATCTCCTATATTAAAATTTTGTTTGCTGCAAAGCAATTTTATCTATTTTAGTGGATCATTTATATCTGTATGTTTATGTACTCGGTTGTTTATATACATTGGTGCACCTAACTGGACGAAGTTATTTTGAGGCTTCTTCATATTGATCTATTTGTTTGCAATTTTATTGAATGATCTGATCGTTGTATTTTAACCGTTGTCTTTTGATTAATATTTTTGTCTCTTATCTTTTGTGGTTGCTGCATATAAGTATTTCCATTTAAAGAATGATAAGATTGATAAAAACCTCGTAAAACCCAATTGTTATGGTTGTTTACTAGTGAGGTTGTCTGAACTGCATTTCTTTCTAAATTCCTGCATGCTGAGATTCGAAAAGAAACGTTTAATAATCTTTTATGCAATGTTCTTTGTTGAGTGTCATTTCTTTTTGGATTATGTGAGGATTATCTCCATTTTATCATTTGTAATATTCTTTGCAGGACTTTGTGTGCATAAAGTCCCTTTATGTGTTTCTGAATTGATAGTTTTACTTTATTAAATACTTATCTCTCTACAGATGGAGAAATCTGGAGGTATTGCAGAAGCAAGTGAATCTCCACCTTTGCCCCCAGCGCCTCCGGTTATACCACCACATGTGAAGCCAGAATGTGTTGACCTTCCCATTCCCAAACATTTTATCATGACTAGGCGTGGGGTTGGAAAGAATGGGCGTTGCATAAGTTTGCTCAGTAATCACTTTAAAGTTTCTGTCAATGTTCCCACTGTGGTATTTTACCAGTATACTGTATGTTTACTTGGTGCTCTTTTCTGCATTCCTGGAGTCTAATTCTATTTCATCATGGATTTTGTTTAACATACCATTTGCTGCAGGTTACTATTTCTGCAGAAGATAAGAGAAGTGTGGAAGGCAAGGGAATTGGGAGAAAAGTGGTAGATAGGCTTTACCAAACATACTCTTCTGAACTTGCTGGTAAAAGGTTTGCATATGATGGAGAGAAAAGTTTATACACTGTGGGTCCTCTGCCGCAGAACAAGTTTGAGTTCACAGTGGTGCTCGAAGAGTCACGTGCTAAACAGTATATATTTTTGCCACTCCCTTTTCCGATTCTTAGTGTAGAAATTTAAAAACCCTATATTGCCTCTTGATTTATGAAATTCTTAAAACTTATGTTGCATTGTCCTGGTGTAATAGAGAATGTGGAAGCCCTAGTGGTGGGGGCAGTCCCATTGCTAGCGGTAAGAGATCAAAGCATTCATTTCAGTCAAAGACTTTCAAGGTGGAAATTAGCTATGCTGCTAAAATACCCTTGAAGTCAATAGCCATAGCCCTCAAAGGAAGTGAGGTTGATTCTGGTGCTCAGGATGCATTGAGAGTGCTTGATATTGTACTGAGGCAGCAAGCAGCTAATCGGTATCTAAGTCTTCTTTTATTTATATTTGTGCTTTTCATGTCTGAAGTGTGTTGGTTTGCTTTATATTGCCTTGCTCTTAAGTTTACTCATCTGTGTCTGTTTGGTGTGCAGGGGGTGTCTTTTGGTTAGACAATCATTCTTTCATGACAATTCACGGAACTTTGTTGATGTTGGAGGAGGTGTATCTGGCGTTCGGGGATTTCATTCCAGCTTCCGCCCAACTCAGGCTGGTTTGTCTCTTAATATGGGTACAACTCTTTTATAATCTTATTTCAGTTTCTGTAATTTCTTGTACTTATTCCTCTCTTATTCCACTTGTTCGTTAATATTGCTGCCCTCATTTCTTCACGCAGATGTATCTACTACAATGATCCTTAAACCTGGACCTGTGATTGATTTTTTAATAGCCAACCAGAATGTACGTGAGCCTCGTTATATTGACTGGGTGAATGTACGAAACTCCTTAACTGCATTCCTCAGACTCTGCATAGGTTCTTCGAAAAATATCAATTTTCCTGTGATGTGCAGGCCAAGAAGATGCTGAAAAATTTGAGGGTGAAGCCAAGGCACCGCAACATGGACTTTAAGATCATAGGTCTTAGTGAGAAGCCATGCAATCAGCAATTGTATATGCTTAATTTCAAATGAGCATTTTGAAGTTCTAATTTCATAGTTTTCCACCGTCCGTTTGTTCTTTCTAACTTTAGTCTTGTTTTCTCTTCCTAGTTTTCCTATGAAAGTGAAAAATACTGATGGTACAAATGAAGGGCAGACAGTTGAGATTACTGTATATGAGTATTTTACTAAACACTGTGGGATAGAGCTCACATTTTCTGCTTACCTGCCATGCCTTGATGTTGGCAAACCAAAACGGCCAAATTATCTACCAGTGGAGGTATGCAAATCTCTTGTTATTCATACACAACTGAGCTTTTAGTTCATTTTTAATTGAAATCCTTCTCCCTTTCTAAGATTTCTGATATTCACACCACCACGCCCCCGTTTTCCCAGCTTTGTTCACTTGTTTCACTTCAGCGTTATACAAAATCATTATCCTCAATGCAAAGGACATCTTTGGTTGAAAAATCAAGGCAGAAGCCTCAGGAGAGGATGAAAACTCTCACCGATGTAAGTTTTCCACATTGCCTCTGTGTATATTTTGGTTAACTTGTACGGTCCAACATCTTTGCTAACGTAATCTGGCAGGCTGTAAGAAGCTACAGTTATGATGAGGACCCTGTACTTGCGGCATGTGGTATTTCTATAGAGAAGCAACTCACACACGTTGATGGTCGTGTCCTCGACATCCCAAAGGTAAATATGATCTGTCTTTTTTTTCCTGTGTGAAAAAGGAGATGTATGGTTTCTTTTTTCCATTGAAACAAATATTAGTGTGCACTGTAATGTATATTTGGTCTTTAATTCACAGCTGAAGGTTGGGAACAGTGAGGATTGTATCCCTCGTAATGGGCGCTGGAACTTTAACAACAAGGTACCATGTTGATGATCATAATGTAAAGTGGATAATCATCAATTCCTTACACTGAGTATCTCTTCTTGTCCCCACTATAACATGATACCTAAGTTGCATTACCTTATTTAGCTGCTTTTGGTCTTCTTTGCTCCCTTTGCAGAGACTTCTAAATCCTATCCGCATTGAACGTTGGATTGTTGTTAACTTTTCCGCTCGCTGTGATACTAGTCATATATCTCGTGAGCTTATCAACTGTGGAAGGAATAAGGGCATTGTAGGTTACTATGTGCTGACTCTGATGATTGGATCTTATTGTCCTTCCAAAATTTCTAAATTTATTATCTCTCTCCCTGAGTCACTCACTCACTCTTTCTCTATTTCTGCATCCATGAAGCTTATTGAACGCCCTTTTACCTTAATTGAGGAGGATCAACAATCTAGAAGGGCCAATCCTGTTGTTAGAGTGGAAAGGATGTTTGAGCAGATTACAGAAAAGCTTCCAGGAGCTCCTCAATTCATTCTCTGTGTCTTGCCTGAGAGGAAAAATTCTGATATATATGGTAAGCCTTCATCCTTTTTAAAAGATTTCCATTTTGGTTACAGTGCTGATTTATGTTTCTTCAAATTGTCCAGGACCTTGGAAGAAGAAAAGTCTCAGTGATTTTGGAATTGCCACACAATGCATTTCTCCCTCTAAGATTAATGATCAGTATCTTACAAATGTACTGCTTAAGATAAATTCCAAGGTAAGTCTAGAAACTACCTGCTTAAAGAATCTTTACATTGTTTTGTTCTCCTTCAGATATGATATTGCTGTGTTTGTCTTCATTTCTAGCTTGGAGGAATAAATTCTTTGTTGGCAATAGAGCACTCCTCACTTGTTCCCCTGATAAAAGATACTCCTACAATGATTTTGGGAATGGATGTCTCTCATGGATCCCCCGGTCGATCAGATATTCCATCAATAGCTGCGGTAATTAGTCCAGATTTTATATTGCACCATATTTATATGAGGTTAAATTGTCTGGTTGCTGATGCTCTGAACAACTGTAAATTTCAGGTTGTTGGTTCTCAATATTGGCCTCTGATTTCAAGGTACAGGGCATCTGTGCGAACACAATCTTCTAAGGTAGAGATGATAGATGCTTTATACAAGCCTTTAGCGAACGGGAAAGATGATGGTACCATCAGGTATCTACACAAAGCAATATTATAACACTGCTTGTCGCTTTAGCATGTAATTTACTTGGATGCCAGTCTGTAGGGCTACGGTGTTTAAATACTGGTTTTAGACTATCAAAATTCATCCTAAGATACCAAAAAGTATACTTTTAAATTCCAATTGTAACTTATGATCGTTAGTATTATAAAGATATGGATGTTCACAAATGTCATTACCATGTCTTTTTAGAGCTTTTTGAGTTCCATTCTGATCCTTCTATGATTCATCTAAAACATAATCTTTTTTAAGATGTTCTCGATAAGTAGGAACCTACACGAAATCTGTAGTGTCAAGAAAATTTCTGTTCTCTTGCCATTTTACTTGTGTATATCACTTTAACACGCCTTGTTTTATTTGACAGTGAATAGGTTTACGAGTAAAGATGTTTTTAGAATGGTTTCAACTGTGCTATGCTTATATGATGCAGTTGATGTTCCTGTTGGCATTGCCTCATGCTTTTTGCTAAGTTCCCAAATCTTCATTTTGTTTTACAATATTGTTATCCTTGTGCTCTTTGAACTCTTCTAATTATTTTCACTACTTGGCATTCACGAAACTTTGTAGCAATATAGTAACTTGACAGTTCCATGTATTTTCAGTGAGACAAATGCTCTAATCTTGTTTACCATGTTATCATACAAAAGCTACTAAAAAGAAATGATGACATTTTTGAGTTTCCAGTATTTGAAAATGTTGTTTCTCTATTCTGCTTAAGATGTGTAACTGTTTCTTACATTACAGGGAGCTTCTCCTTGACTTCTACCGAACAAGTAGTTCGCGCAAACCCAAACAGATTATTGTCTTCAGGTATTACTCCATCATTTATGTCAATTAGTTAATCATAGGCAAAAAGGCTATTGATGGTTTGAAACTAAATATACTTCTGATGATATTAAAGCTATTGAATGGATTTGTATTGTGGTATGATAAGGACGAGAAAATACGTAATATAATTTACATTTTATGCTATGATATATGAATTGTCAAATTTGATATCTCAAAATATAGATGATCTTGCTGGTCGAATAGCTATCTTTTGTTGTGTTTACTGCTGATTAAAAAAGTTGATTATTGGTTGTCTGAAGTGATATGGACAAATGGATGCCAGTCTTGTTTTAGTATAGAGAGGGTGTATATAAAACTGTTCTTCATGAGTCGTCCATGGCCTTGTAGAAATAAAACCATAGCCTTCTTTACGTAATGCTGTTGTCATACTCATATTGGTTCCAATTACTAAGAATATCATTTTCAGTCCGACTAAAATATGGTAGTGTTGATGTGGGTATGCAGTGAAAGCAAACATCGGAGAGTTTAATATTTCATGCTCTTTTATATGAATTGTCATGATGTTGAATTTTAGTAATATAAATAGCTTTAATGTTTGTCCAAACAGATAAATTTTGGAGGATTGCAGTAAATGATTTATCCCTAATGTATGACTTAAGATTTTGTTCATTTTTCTTTTTGTGCGGTTGCATCAGACATGAAATCTTTGCTATTAAAGAAATTTAAATTGCTTTTGGGTTCTTTATATTCCTACTTCTAATATCTTCTTTACCATGATCAGACTGAAAATTATTATTACTTAGCAATTTGAACCAATGCGAGTATGCATGTGAAAGTGAGCAACACAGAGTTTAATATTTCATGCTCTTTTGTATGAAGTGTCATGATGTTCAAGTTAGTAATACAATAGCTTTAAATGTTTGTCCAAACAGATAAATTTTGGAGCTTTGCAGTAAATGATTTATCCCTAATGTTTGGCTTAAGATTTTGCTCATTGTTCTTTTTGTGCAGTTGCATCAGACATGAACTCTTTGCTATGAAAGAAATTTGAATTGCTCTTGGGTTCTTATTTTTAATCTCTTGTTTACCATATTTCTTGTGATTAACAATGCTGCATTTGTTCTTAGGGACGGAGTGAGTGAATCACAATTTAATCAGGTTTTGAACATTGAGCTGGAACAAATAATAAAGGTACCCTTAGCAAATTTTTAAGACAATTAACTGAAATTGGCACAAATATATTGATTGTACTATCTATTCCAATGACGGTTAGTGTGTAAGATGCCCCTATTTCATTTTTGACAAACTAGAGTCCAGCAGAAGTTGACAGTTAGTGTGTAAGCAGCCCCTATTTCATTTTTGACAAACTAGAGTCCATCAGAAGTTGAATGCTTGCTGCTTCATATTATACACATGCACTTTCCTGTTGCAAGCCTGTATTGCCATTAGGATCTCTGGCGTCAGGATACAGGACAGATAATCAACTGCTGTTATTACAGGCCTACCAGCATCTTGGTGAGACTGACATTCCTAAGTTCACAGTAATTGTGGCTCAGAAGAATCACCACACAAAGCTATTCCAAGCCAGTGGTCCTGAAAATGTTCCCCCTGGTGTGCTGCTCTTCCATGCTGTTATTTAATTTTTTCATTTCTGTCTTAGCTGTATAGGTTTAACATGCTCTAACTCACCTCTCCTGCCCTTCTCCAACTATCTACAGGTACAGTTGTGGACACAAAAATTGTGCACCCAAGAAATTATGATTTCTACATGTGTGCTCATGCTGGAATGATAGTAAGTTCATTTCTTTTTTATGATCATTTAGTTTTTCTATCTGGCCTGAACTATATGTATGTATGTATGATGTACATCATAGTAGTCAGGTCGTATTATTCATGATCAGTTGTGGGATTGCATGTTAGTGCCCAATTCTTTGTTGTGGCAATTTGTTTATTTATACTCAAGTTTCCTTCATTTTGCACCAAACCACAGGGAACTTCAAGACCAGCACACTACCATGTCTTGCTGGATGAGATTGGTTTCTCTCCCGATGATTTGCAAAATCTAATCCACTCCCTTTCATATGTGTAAGCAATCTCAAACTCCTATTTGCTTCTCGTTTTCTTACTGCAGTTTTGTCTCCATTCAATTGACAGTATCATTTCTTTTCATTTAATCCAGCTACCAAAGGAGTACAACTGCAATCTCCATTGGTGAGTTTACCACACTGCGTTGTTTCATTAAATTGCTAGGATTTCTCCAACTGACCATTATTATTTATTTTCTTTTGCCAGTCGCTCCCATATGCTACGCCCACCTTGCTGCAGCACAAATGGGGCAGTTTCTTAAGTTTGAGGATTCGACTGACGGCTCCTCGGAACAACGAAGCACTATGTCATCTGGGAGTGTTCCTGTTCCTGAGCTCCCTAGGCTTCATAAGAATGTTGAAAGTTCAATGTTCTTTTGCTGAGTCATCTGGATGGCTTTTCGTAAATACACAGCTAGTTTCGTTCCGTTTTCGTTGCTGTTGATCTTGGGAAACTAGAGCATAGAAATATGCAGGTGGTAAAGTTTAGTTATTATATAGCTGGTGGTGACATAGGTGGTACACAAACTAGATTCTACCTTAGTATTGGTTAGTTTTGGATGCAAGTTACATGCATAGTTATACATGTCAAATTTAAGGGTGGACCATTTCAGATTTTGAGCTGCCCTTCATGATTTGACTAGGAGTTAGTATTCAGGACTTAATACCAATTCCGGTGAAAACTCTTTTACCTGCTGCGGTTGGGCACTGTAATGGTCACACTTGGGCTCTTCTTTACTATTTTATGCTCATTATGCACAGCAGTTATCTTCGGATAATTTCTGATGGTATTATTTATCTTAAGTTTACTTTTATTGTTGCTCGGGGGTGAAAGTTTATGCAATCTCATCATCACAAGTTCCGAGTTACATTTAGGAAAATGCTCTTTGGAACTCGGTACCTTTAGTCATATTCATTGGGTCGAATACACATTTTCCTCCAAAGAGAGCCATGACCGTTTGAAAGAATGTGGTAGTTTATACTTGGCCTGCAAAAAGGCATGGAAAATGCTACTGCCGAGGAACCGAACCAAGTTTATTGTTAGGGATTTCTTTCTCTATAATATGGAAATTCATATCGTATTATGTTATGTTCCAAGAAAACAATAGATATTAAACTTCTTTCTCCTAACCTAATATTTGACTATTTCGGCTATAAATTCCAATAATTGTTGTGGCTTTAACTTCTTTGGTCAACTGCCAACCGCCTTCTTTTAGGATAAAGGTAAGAAATATTAATATTTAATTATCTTGACCTTTTGCTTTTTCACAACTTACCTCCTTTCTTTCCACATCAAATGAACTCACTTCAGAATGCCTCTCATCTCATGCCCTGGCGTAAGCCTTTAGACCAAGAGACAATCTTGTCGAGGAATCAAATACATATATACATATGTATATATATATATATATATCAGAAAAGAATATGTTTGTTGACTATATGTTTCATGAATATTGCAATAATAGTTGCTATAATATTATTAATGTCATTTTAATTAATTACCACTAGTTTGTCTATGTAATTTTCTTTTACTCTCCCGAATGTCGGCCGGCCTTCATCATCACGGTTAAGAGGCCAATGTTTCTACACAGAACAAACAAAATAATGTACCATACAGTGATGGAAAAAGCTATTGTCTACTGTTTACACGCGGGAATAAGGAGGCAAGGGGAAGGGGTTCAGTCATACATACTACAACATGAGGTCAGGACCGAAAGAAAAATCTTTTGGAAAATTGGAGAACGAGACCAAAACATTGGTTTCTTGGTCAATTTGGTCAGAAATCTACTGTTGCGTTGCATTGCATGCATGTGTCCGTCTCTGACGAGTCATCGTGGGTGTGGGTGTGGGTGTGTGTCTGTATTGTTCATCACGGCAGAATTCCTTCGCGAACCGCGCACTCGACGGACCACCAAAAGTATCTCGTGTCATCCAATCAGGTTTTGTGATTTTCCATCAGATTACGTATTGGCTTCTTTCATCTGACACGCGGTGTCGTGAAGTTGACTAACAGCTCTTGACTGGTGGTAGGGAACCACAACATTAATCTCCCATTGGCTGACATTTTTTTTTTTTTTATTATTACTTTCACTTGGGACCTACCTACTGAAGCAACCGAGGAAGGGTAAGGACGTTTCTCGAGCCAAAATTCACTAGTTTGACCATTTAACCTCTTCCAGTATTTAGAATTTTTCAAAAAAATAATTGGATGTTTATTTTATTATTGCAAGGGAGGTCTTCTATGTTTGATACATTCGACGTTTGGAGAGAAAAAATTTAGGCGTCGCCACGTAATTATAACAGTCCCTGTCCCTTAAATTTAATTTAAACTAAGAAACATTGCCAACCCCACTTAATTAAATTGGAATTTTAGAAATACTTGCCTTATTCCAATTACGTATCGCCACATCACAGTCAGTCCACAGCTTGTGTCCTTAAATGACCTACTATATCAATGCCCTGTGGTCCAACTAACATTTCCTGCTTATAAACTACAATGGATTACTGATTAATAATAACTTAAAACTTAATTTCATGTGTCCATATTTATTTATTTATATTTTTAATGGTATGAACGTTTCATTCAAGATTTTCTCTCTTTCACATCGACACGACAATAAGTTACGAGGACTAAGACGAGGGGTATTCTTGTATCTAAGTTCAAAACGGTGTCCTTTTTTTTCTGTCAGGAACAAGAAGTAGTAGCGTGAGGCAGAGAGCCGTCGTCGCGTTAGCTTTTTTTCGGCGAGTAAGTGGCCGTCCGAATCTCCACTGCACTACTCTCTACCGGGGGAGTGGGACCTCTCGGTTTCCCTTTTTTTTCCTCTTTCTCTTTCCTCGGCCTGTGGGGCCCGTTTACCCATGAAACTCAAAAATCAACTAGTCCAGATTCCTCCACAACCGTTCACGTGCCCAATGTCCTTCCCTCGCGCCCTTTCGACGGCGACGATTTTTCGCTTTAACCGAAAATTAATTTAAATAAACGACTAATTAATTATAATAGTTAAAAAAAAAAAAAAAAAAACTAGCCGGAGATATTTACTCATTTCGCGGCTATTTCTTTGTTTTTTCTCAACTAAATTAATAACTTAGTATTCCAAGGCTATTTCGGTCATTTTATGACAAGACAAACAACTTTATAAATGGGACCCAGTTGAAATTCAAATCCGATGGTCCACACCTCACCGCCGCCTCTCCGCTTCGCGCCCTTAACGGTGACGATTATATTTTTATATTTTCTCAAATTTAATTGAAGGACATCTTAAAATTCAGTCACTTTTAAACACGTGACTCTCACGCTTTGTTTAATCTTCCATTTAAAACATTCAAAGGACATAAATACCCTTAAATTTATGGCTTGGATTCATGCACTTTTCAGTGTGACCATAATTGTTACATTTTCTTTTATTAACATTTTTTTTAAGCAAACCTAATGACAGAGTTAAATTAATAAAAAATATATAAAACTGAAGACACAAAGGGAGGAGGACATGAAACCAGCCTTTGGAAAGAAAAATTAAAAAAAAAAGTGAGAAACTAACAAAAAGTCAGGCTAACAGAGGAAATCCTCATTCACTTTGTCGAAGACGGCTAACAATTTCGTTAGGTGGTTTAGACCACCAAATTAACTCATAAGTATTAACACTCAAACTAATCAATTTATCAACAATTTTATTTCATTCTTAAAAAACATCTAAAAAATAAAGACGTATGGAACTTATAAGTTAACAACATTAAAACCATTACAAGTGAAATTTTTATAGAGTAAAAAACGCATCATTTAAAATTATTAAATATAATAATACAAAATTTATATTCTAATTAATATAATAATCTGATTTTACAACATCATTTCATGAGTAATACATTAAATATCACAGAGATTATTAATTCTAACAAAATAGAATTTTGAAGATTGGTGCAATTAAAACTTAATTACTATTTGTTTGAAACATTTTAATTGAAAAACAATTAATTTGGGATTTATAATCAATTATTACAATGTTTGACTGCATATTTTTTAAATAAAGAATAGTAAAATTATTCCATATAATTTTTGGATATGTTATGAATGTATATATAAAAATATATATATATATATATTTAGAGTTTTTTAATTAAGTATCATGAATTAAAGTATTTTATCCTTTTCTGATACTGCCTGTTTTCTATATTTGCATGAAGTATATTTTGATAATCAATTTTACATGTATTAATTAACAATTAATAATTAAGATGTAAATGAAAATGTCATATGAGATTACCTTAAATTATAATTTGATCTAACTGAAGGAAGACGTGTCAGCATAGTGATGTTGATAAAGGCTAATATAGTAAATCCACTATACAACAAAAATGCTCTTGCTATAAAGGGTTAAAAAAAAATAGGCTGACAATACGGTTAATAACTACTAAAACAGAGAAGTAGTTGTGGGGGCAAAAGGGTAAATTTGAGAAATATCATCCGTACCGGCGAGAGCCTAAGAAACTTATGCTTTTATGAATTTATATTTTCGGTTTCACATTGAAGGGGAAGAGATCCGAAAGTTAACACACAATATACCTGAGAATCGTGGAAAAGAAAAAAAAAATTAAAAAAAAAAAGAGAAAAAGGGAATTAAAGAATTTTCAATCAATTTGGAATATATTTTTAGATTTCACTTTTTGTTTCTTCATTATTTATCTCTTGTTCTTATTAGTTTTTCTTCAGAAAATAAGGAAAAAACAAAAAAAAAAGAAAAATAAAAAACCTCTCCTATCACGCTCTCCTGACGATCGCATCTATCATTTTCTTTGGGTTGTATGATTTTGGGGTAAACGGTTGAGAAATCGTTTCTGGATTGTGTTTGTTTTGATTGAAAGTTGACGGGTGTGCATGAATTCTGTGCCACCGATGCCAGATAACCGTCAGGTTAAGAGCAATGCTGTGTCGAATCAATCCGCTGATAACATCGAAGGTATTGTGAATTTTTGGTGTGTTTTTTTTACTAAGATGGGGATCTGATTGGTCTTTTGTTTTTATTTTTTTTTAATACGGTTGTTTCATGAAACATGTTGTGTTGTTTTGTGATCATAGCTGGTTGTTGTTTCTGTTCTGATCAATGTTACAATGTGTTTTTTTTATTATTTTTGGTTGGAAATTTTAAGACTTTGTTTGCAAGTCAGTGTCTTTGCTACGAGGCTGTTTTAGTTTTCAATGACTGTGATTGTTGATACAATGCATAACATAGTTTTTCGATGTAATTTAGTCTGTTGGTGTTAATTTTTATTGTGAATATTTGGAAGTTGAAAGGTTTGTGAGTTGTTTGTGTTGGCTGTTTCAGCTATTTTTCCTTGTTGGTGACATTTGATGAATTGTTATAATTTGTGGTTAGTGGATTGTTCCACCCTTTTTCTGATATTTGATGATGTGGGTTTGTGGTTTTGAGGATTTTAGTTATTGACACAATGCGTGTTGAGGCTATGAAAGACCATGAATTTTGTTGCTGGTCTTAATCCAAGTTCTTAAAGCTTGTTTGAATTGTGTTTTTGAATCATTTTAATCTTGTCTTTTGGTTATGAAACCTTGTTGCAACCAATATGTGGGGCTCAAAGGATGTGAACTTCATGAGTTTTGTTTCTCTCGTGCAATGCAGAAGCAATATGGCGACTGAAAATTCATGATAGTCAAGAAGGGGGTGGTGTGGCTCAATCAAGCCCATACCCCGACCGTCCAGGTGAACCGGATTGTCTATTTTATTTAAGGACTGGATTGTGTGGTTATGGAAGTAATTGTCGTTTCAATCATCCTGCTTATGCTGCACAGGTAATTAAAATTTTTCATTTTGAAAATCGCATGTTTCTTGTAGTGGTTTAAATGTTATCCTATGTAAATAGATTGTGCATATTGCTTTCACACTGTACTATTTGAAGTGATTCATATATTCTGATATCGAAATCTGCATTTTTTTTTTTTTTTTGAGTCTTATTACATTGTATTTGAGCAGGGTACTCAATACAGAGAAGAACTTCCAGAGAGAGTTGGACAACCGGACTGTGGGGTATAATTCTTCCCTTGTTAAGATTCATATTGCTGGTGTTTATGTTGCCATTTGCTTTATGTGATGTACTAGAAAGGAACTTTTTATGGAGAAAGGAAGGATTATCGCATGTGCTCTGCTTTTAGGCCTCATTCAGATACCATGTGGTAGAAGTAGTTATGTGGAGACACTACATATGAATTTGTGCGAGTATTCACTAAATAAGATGCAAATTTTACTTTGAATAGTAATCTGAGTGATCAGTTGTTTAAAAGTTTTTCTGATAGTGTAATAAGCAATTTCCTTTTCATCTGTTGTCAGTATTACATTAATGAGAAATTTGTGCCTTAAAATTGTTATGCATTCTTTCTTCTCCTACTAATTCTGGTTTGCAATATATGTCCCTCCTTGAAAATTATGTATCTCTGATATTATTGAGGAGTGCAATTTTGAATTAAATGAAGTATTGTACTTATGTTTGTTTGATCTTCTCTGTAATTGTTTAAAACTGTTTGATCTTCTTTGTAATTTTTTAAAAGTGCTTCTAACAAAAAGAGTGATGTTAGCCTCAGAGACCTTCTACTTTTTGAACTGTAGGAAATTCTCTCATTTTGTTCAGTTGTTAGCCTTGATGCATGTGTTATATAGTATCCCTTACAAACAATAACTTCTCTAATTTGAGGTCATCTGCCGTCAAATGCATACTGCAGTATTATTTAAAGACTGGGACCTGCAAATATGGATCAACATGTAAATATCATCACCCAAAGGATAGGAATGGTGCTGGACCAGTCTCATTCAACCTTCTTGGTCTTCCTATGCGTCAGGTGCTTATTTCCCTGTAAAATTCCAGAGTTGAAAAGGTTCATCTTGTTATAATGCATGCATGTACAATTCCTTACTTGTAAGTTCTTTCTGTTACAGGATGAAAAGTCATGTCCTTATTACATGCGGACTGGATCATGTAAATTTGGAGTTGCATGCAAGTTTCATCACCCCCAACCTTCATCAGTTGGAACTGGCTTACCTGTAACTGGATCGGCTTCATTTGGATCTATGGGGTCATCAGTGCTGCCTTCATCAGGTCTGCCATATGCAGGCAGCCTTCCAACATGGTCCTTACCAAGGTCACCATATTTATCTGGGCCACGTTTACAAGGATCACAAAGCTACATGCCTGTTATTGTCTCTCCTTCTCAAGGCCTCGTCCCTGCACCAGGCTGGAACACCTACATGGTCAGTGAGTTATCTCTTAAGTTCAGCACAATGTCTATCCAAAATGTGATGATTATATAAATCTATTATGATGGAAACAGAGGTAATCTTTTTTGCGAGTGATGCATGAATGATTATAT
The DNA here is from genome assembly GCA_022749755.1 of Azadirachta indica. Classification (NCBI taxonomy): domain Eukaryota; kingdom Viridiplantae; phylum Streptophyta; class Magnoliopsida; order Sapindales; family Meliaceae; genus Azadirachta; species Azadirachta indica. The sequence goes on along the minus strand of CM040440.1, from coordinate 2,606,182 downwards.
TTAACTGCTGTTAGGCATTTTGCATTTTAAGTTTTTTCTGGGACAAGAGTCTGGTAATTTATCTTGATTTTGGAGCATTAGCAATGTTGGAAGGAAAATTATGAGCTTATCTCAGCAACTGAGATTTGTTGGGTCCTCAGTGGCTTAAAGTATGCGGTGATGTTTGAACGAAAGTTTCTGCCTTTTGCACTGGTGGAAAGATCTCAAATAATCTGCTGTTGGATGACCATTAAGAAGCAGATCTGCTCACTCTTTTTCGGTTCTTCTCGTGTTTGTATGAGTTGTTTGACTTCACTTAACTTTGTCCCCTTACAAGTAGTTGCAATTTCAAATTTCTAATCATGTCATTAATGCTTATTATATATAATAGATTTCAAACTGCATATACTTTCATCGATAGTTGTGAGTTTAAATTTCTTTTAATAAGGGGATTACTTATTGGGCATTTTCATGTGAAATTTCCATTGAGTTGAAATGAATTTTTTCTTATTATTATTTTTCATTTTGTGCTTTTATTTCTTAATTAGGGAAACATTGGTCCTGTATCTCCTTCGAGTATTGCTGGATCCAATCTTATTTACAGCTCCAGGAATCCAAGTGACTTAAGTACTGGTGGGCAGGTTCACATGCTAGCAACATCAAGTCCTAATTTACCTGAGAGACCTGATCAACCAGACTGCCGCTATTTTATGAACACTGGAACATGCAAATATGGAGCTGATTGCAAGTTCCACCACCCGAAAGAAAGGATTGCTCAATCTGCAGCAAGTAATGTCGGTCCCCTCGGTCTTCCTTCAAGACCTGTAAGTTTTCATGATTTTGCCATACATATTGTACATTACATCATTGCATTTGTTAGACTTTTCAGAATTAATTTGGTATGTCATGAATATGTTCTTTAGTTTGTATAAAACATAATAAGTTAATATCTTGTAGTAATTTGTATACTTTTCATTTTGGTAGTAGATTATTCAAAATAGTGTGATTTTTATCAGAATAATCCACACAGCATTCTAATATTTTTGCTCATGGTTTTTTGTACTCTCTTTGCACCTTTTTAGTAGTTCAGGTTCTTTTGTTTGTATTGCTTTAACATTGTTGGTAAGAATTCTTTGTCTTGTATGTGCAGGGGCAAGCAATATGTTCAAATTACAGTATGTATGGAATCTGCAAGTTTGGCCCAACTTGTAGATTTGATCATCCATATGCAGGATATCCTTTTAACTATGGCTTGAGCCTTCCGCCACTATCTATACTGGATTCCCCTCTCATGACCCATCAGGCTGTGCCAACAACTCATTCATCAGATAGATCTCCCATCATGTCATCAAAAATTCCCAATTGGGTTCAGAATTCTGATGCTGAGAGCATGAAGCATCAGAACACAACGACAAAGAATTCAGACAATTCTTCTGAAGTGGACCATTCTCCTACTCAATCAGTGCAGAACTCTTCGGATCATTCACACAATCAATCAAATTGAATCACTCCTTTTTGTTCTCTTTGTTGTTACCATTTTTGTTGCTCCTTATCCTTGAAGGAGATTTTTATGACTTGTACCTCCCATCCTCCCCTTCTTTTCACTTGTGGCTTTGCAGAATGGTATAGGTTGTTTGGAGATTATGAGGATCAGAAAGCTTTTTGGGGGCATGGAAGGCAATTTTTTTTGTGGTGAATAAATAAAATGCAGGCGAAAGAGTTGTAAAAGATTTTTTTTCCCACCTCTCTTACAGTTGAACTATTTCCTCTTTCTGGGATAATATCCGTTATTTGTTGGTAAAGAGTTTGGTCAAATGTTCTGATCTCATTGCTGTGGGTATGCAAATTGTTTGGCAAATTTGAATCGATTCCCACACAGGAAACAAAAAATTTGGTTTGACAAAATAATCCCATTCATCAATCTTTTTAGATTGAGACTACTCTTGGTTGGGATTGTTCTCTTTCTTTTTGGTTACACTTGGAGTAAAAGTTGCATTACTATTTATGTTTAGTGTCAAAATTTTTATTTATTATTAGCAAAATGTTAATGATAGGAAATATTACTTGAATGTGAAGGAAAACATTGAATGAATCCATCTGTTGCAAACCAAAATAAGCAACACATGAGATGGAAGAAGGAAAGTTTTGAATGGCGTGGGATGGAATTGGGCCTACGTTATTAGCTTAGATATAAATATAAATAAAAAAATATTATGGGTCTACTTCTACTACTACTACCACCACCACCATCTTGGTAGTTATATCAATGCATGTCCCACCATATTTACAAATATATTCATTCCACATGCATTGAGTCTATTTTTTCTGCGATGTAGGACATGCCACCCCCCCCCCCCCCCCCCCCCCCCCCCCCCCCCCCCCCCCCCCCCTTTTTAAAGACTATATATATATATATATATATATATATTTTATTTAAAAGGAAAAAAGAAAAATACTCTTCAACTCAACTTGTATAATAATGCAACTAAATAAGACTGATATCGATCATTATTCGTTAAAAATTCGAAATTTTTGACATATTCATATTGTATTGGAAAATCAAACAGAGAGTGGACAGGGACAGCATTATGAACCAAACAAGCGTTTAGGTTTAGGGCTTTGCCGCTCGGCGCAAGTTACCGGCCCGTTGTCTCCATAGACCGTCAGAAAAAGGCTAACAAACGCACGTTGCGTACAATACTAACTGCCTCATTGTTCCCCATTCAACCACACAAAACGAAAAAGCTGCACCTGCCCGCTGCTAACGTGCGCTTCTGGCAAATCAAAGAAAAAAAATAAAGCAAAGTTTATTATTTATTTCAATAATGATATATTCATTAAAGGCTTTCTTCAGAAGCAACGTTTCCCTATTGGTTCTAAAATTGATTCGCTTTGAAAAAGATTGGTTTATCATTTTTTGTTTCTCTTCCGCAATGCCACGTCATCTCATTGGTCCCACGTATCCATGTGTGATATGCCTATGCTTCAAAGTTCAAAACAAACGAGAAAAATTGCTCTAATAATTTCTTTCAATTTATGAAATAATATCTAAAATTTATTAAGATTATTATTATTATTATTATTATTTAAATATTGTTTTCTTACATTAATCTCGTACTCGGTACGTTCATGATACCTAACGCCTAACTTCGGTGCCAACTGACATCGCAAACTTAGATATTTAATAAAATTAATAATTTTTAATTTACGTGACATTCAAGTGTTTAACTTCAATGGACATTTGTTTGTATTATATTTGTTCACATTCCTCAAAAAAAAAAAAATAATTAATTAATCAACTTCTACATGAATATAAATATTGTGATAGGTCCAATTGACTTCACGACAAAAACAAAAATCCATTTATTTTGCCTAATTTTACAAATATATATGAATCCTTTAAAAAGACCATAAAGCTTTGCACGTGTTGTATGAGCTTTATTTTTCATATTTAATATGTTAAATTCTTTTATAATAAAGTACCACATTAAACATTATGTTTTATTAGCCTGCCAAATCCATAAAATTGCTGGATACGGTCTACAAAGTGAATCGCTAATTTGCTTTTCCATTTAAAACGATATTTCTTAAATAATTAAAAAAATAATTTAACTTATCGTGCATATAATTTAGTTTAATTTAATAATTTTTATTATATCACAGTTCAAAATCATCGAAAGTGAGTTTTATTTCTAACTATTGACATAAACTATATTTTTGTTAATTATTTACTCAATATGGGATAATAATTAGGGCTTAATCAATTTTAAATCTAAATTTAAGTTAAAATCAAATCCAAAAGTAAGTGTGACGAAAAAATACTATGTCATCGTTATGTATAAAAAAAAGATTCTAAGTGAAGCTTATAGTGACACGGCGCACGCTATCGTATCTATTATATCTAAGGGAATTCGTCGAACAGTCAAAAATTGGATCAATTAAATAGGACCAAATTCACCAATTGGGATGGAAGTTTGTCAACACATGGAAGTCACTCATTGGTCTTTTGTCGATCAAAAGTATTAACCGTCATCGATTGGCGTAATAATAAAGGCTCTAGTCAATTAGAGAAGACTCGTCTCGAGTTTTGCTTATATCATACGTTAGTTGGATGCTTTTACCGGGTAACCTAATGGTCTCGTTTGACCTCCTACGGGTCTTTATCACTATAACCTACGAGATGTTAATATGTGTGTTATGAGATTGTGACCAAATTGTGGGTTCATTGTTTGGTTCGGACTTCAAAATTGTACCTACTCATTAATGTTTTTGGTAAATGAATGCTTTTTTATTTTTAATCTTTGTATCATATTTTCAAAAGTTAAAATTAAATTCTATAATGTAAAATACAAAATAATATTTTTATTTGTGTTTTATATAACACATATAAAATGATTTTTATACCCAAAATATATACTTAAATGTAAAATTCTAGAACCATTGTTATATTAAAAAAATTACATACATTACCTTACGTGCCTTTTGTAAGTTCATTTTTTTAAATAAATTTTTCAAACAACTTTGGGAAAATTTCTCTCTTTTGTATTTTAAAAGAAAGTTACAACACATTCGAATGTTAGACAATATTTGAATTCCCTTTCAAATACGCATGCCTAGCAAAACATCCGAGTAACACATATAGTGTGTACACTCGATTTCTAAATCCCTTCACCAAACAAGCCTCATCAATGAAGTCATGCTACAGTTGAGTCAAAATGATTAATTTACTTTTGAATGATAGTTTTAACTTTTTATTTAATGGACAATTTTTATGCAAATTGAAATATTTGTAAAGTGACCCTATGAATTCGATAAATTGGTTGATAAATTTTATGAAAACTTAAAATAAGAAAATTCTTACACAATTTTACAAACTATTGTTAATATGCTTAATCTTAGACTTGGACACACATAATATATTCAAATTTATTTTATTTCTCTTGTTTGTACAAAAAAGTCAAAAAAAATCGTTGCTTTATTCTCATGTTAATTGTAACTTCAATATTAAATTAAAATTATTTTCTCAAATAACTCCATCTGGAAAATATTTTTTTCCAATTCTTTTTCAAACAAATGGGATTGCAACCGGAAAAGACATTTCATTTAATTTAATTTAATTTAATTTTGTTACACGAATCCTAATATCTAAATTGACTGAAGCTAAAATTACGCGTAGAAACAACGTTGAGATGACGAATTTGATTAACGGTGGCCAGACAATTTGGTGGCGAAGTTGATTAATCCAACGGCTAAGCTTCACCCTTAGCCAGGGTAGAGGTTACTCTGTATTTTTGCAATAAGCAAAATAAGCAATGAAAGCAGAGAGAGTCAGATTCTGAGCGGTCTGCTGCTATTGGAAAACGGCTGAACAGCACCACTCGTTCTTTCTTTGTGGGACCTCCGCACACCCCGGAAAAAAAACTACGACGTTTTAAAGAATAGAGGTGTGTGTGATTGTGAACGCGATTTTGTTTGTCCCGCAAATGCAATGAAATGAACCTAAACTTCGCCCAAAAAACTGCACATGATGATGATAATCATCATCATCATGATCAACCACCTTTTATTTTATTTTATTTTATTTTTTTTTTTTTTGGGGTGAGACTTGGTTCATCCTATACCATCAACCTTAGCCACAGCATACGACATGTCACATGCTTAACCACAATCTTTACTGTGATTCTTCTTCATTTACTGTTCTACCCCCGTCTTAATATTTGCGTCTAAATTCATTTATTTATATAAACTAATATAAAAAATTTTATTCTATAAATATAAATATAAATATAATATTAAACAAATTATTTTGTTTTCACAATTTGACTGTGCGTGATTATTAATTTAATTATTTGCATCTTTAAAAATAATATGATGATTTTGGTCAAACTACAAATCTGAAATATGTTTGTGCAATTAAAAATATCATTTTTTTTCCCCCCAAAAAAAAAAAACCCACACATTTAGAATAAGTCTTTAATAGAGGATTTAATTTTAACAAGAAATAACCAAATATGAAATTTTGTTTTCGATTATAAATTAAATATTTTATGTTAATACCTTTGTTAATGGTGATTATGTATTTTACTTCCAATGTATTTTATAAATTTGATTATATTTAGTTTATTTATATGCTTTTATTTTTTTTTAATTAATATAATTTTGGGGTGTTTGAAATTTTGATTAAAAATGAGGTGAATAACATTCTTTCCAAAGGTTGGAAAATGATGGGAAAAGATACCAAATAAAAAAAAAAAGAAAAACACTAGTTTCAGTGTTTCTTTCTTATATTCAGATTCATATCACATGCATCAATAATTAGATTAAGAGAATAATAATTTCAATTCATTGTATTGACTTGCTAGCACATTATTTCTACAACTAAATTAAAATTCGTGTACAATTTTATACAGTGCGAAATTTTGTTATCTGATGTTAAACATATACCAAACTTTTCAAACTAACGAATTATTAGGCGAACCAACACAGAATTCGTCCTATTGAGTATTGAATTCATCATTTTTGTTCGTGTTATTGCAAGCCCCAAAATTCTCTTCAATTTCTCCCAAAATCTCACCATGCTTTTAATTGTCCTTCGTCATCTCATTTCAAATTAGTTATTATTATTATTATTGTTGTTGTTGTTGTTGTTGTTGTTTAACTTAATTTTTTTTATAACACGACTAATCAGTATACAACGATATATAATTACCTATTCAAGGATCCTAACCAAAATCATAAAATTCACACTTCAAAAATTTTATTTTAGTAATTCTCTCAACCTTTCAGCAGTCAGTTTCTAAAATTTAATACAATAATTTTTAAGATTAATATTCAATTTAGTAAAATTTACAATTATAAACATGAGTTGAATACTTTATATTGAATCAAGATGCACCATTTATTGATTCACTATGATTTACAAAAATTTAAATTTAAATTTAAAAAGCTTTCTCGTTATAGAAATTTCAATTTGTGTCAAGAGATTGCTAAATATATTATTTTGTACAAATTTTTTATTATTCAGTATAATAGATCTTTATTAAATTAAAATATTTTAACAACTCTCTAACATTATAAACAAAATGTAGCAAAAAATATTTTATTAAAAGTAATATTTATTTACAGAAATAAGTTATCGTTAATATTTGCCGTTCAAAGGAATAATTAACACGTCAAAAAATTGAACACGGTGTCCGTGTTGCCATCCAGAGCCCCTCCAATAATAAAATAGAAAAATAAAATGATAAAAATCTGAAAAGGGCAAATACGTCATTTTAACAAACCACAACTCAGGCCCTTTCCCGTTAATAAAAAAAGGCCCAATTCATATCAAACAACAAACCCGGAATCGTTCTTTTCCGGAGGAGAGAAAGTAGAGAGAAAGAGAGAGGAAAATCAACAAATCCTCAGGAAAAAAAAAAAAAAAAAAAAAAAAAAAATTTTTTTTCCACATAAATTCCGCCATGGAAACGCGGTGGTAATCACATATTAATTTTCCTTCATTTTCCCTCCCCTTCTCACCCTTTTCTTCTCGTTCTCCGTTTTTCTTTTTACGTTTTCAGTAGCGTTCCCTCATGCGGCGAGGAAAATCCACGGCAGCTACGAAGCCGATAAGTCCCGCAGCAGAAGAACAAGCCGGAAACGGAACTTCGCAAGAAATCAGATACCGGGGCGTAAGAAAACGTCCCTGGGGCAGATTCGCAGCGGAGATCCGAGATCCCTTGAAAAAGACACGTGTCTGGCTGGGCACCTTTGACTCCGCCGAAGACGCTGCCAGAGCCTACGACACCGCCGCCAGGGCCCTCCGTGGGCCCAAGGCTAAAACTAATTTTCCATTTAACTGTTCGTCTAACCTTACGAGGCTTCGGCAGCGGGAGGCACAAGAAATCCGATATTCGTTGAGTAAATTTGACCCGGTTCAGGTCAACAGGCCGACCACGAGCAGTATGAGCAGCACCGTGGAGTCGTTCAGTGGTCCCAGGTTGGCGAATCCTGCGGCGGCAATTCCCCGTGTGCAGCGGAAGATTGTTCATCCGGTTTCCCCGGATGATTGTCACAGCGATTGTGATTCATCATCGTCGGTTATTGATGACGGTGATGACTGTGTTCTCTCTTCTTCGTTCAGAAAAATCCTGCCTTTTGATCTGAACCTACCGCCGCCGATGGCTGGTGTTGAGGATGGTGACGATCTTCGATTGTGCCTCTGATGACTTGAATCATTTTAATGTTCTTATGTTTTTTCGTTTTAAAGTCGATTACTTTCTCGGGAAAATCATGATGATGAAGAGAAAAAAAAGAATTTATGATTATCTCTACTTTGTTAGATGATATGTAGATTGTAGTGTTGAATATGCGATCTATGGCTGCTTCAACTTGATGACCTGCTAAATGTTATGTTTGTATTGTTGAAGTTATGGATCGTGTTGTAGAAGATGTGGATTTGATCTGTAGTTTACTGTCTTGATCTAATCCTCATCTCCTTTTCATTTGTACAAAAACATTTTCTAAATTAAACCAAAATAATAGTTCCAGTTCCTACACAAATTTTCTCTCTTTACATAATTTTGCCTTCTGGGTCTGTTTTATGGCTGTTAGAGATCCAATATCCATACGCACGTGGAGAAAATATTTTCCTTGTTTGATTCATTATGTTTATTATGCATAGCTGAAGATATGAGATATGAAATGAGAGTTTGTGTGGATTTTGAAATAAGAAAAGAAAAGAACAGAACAGAACAGAACAGAACAGAACAGAACAGCATTAGGGTATGAAGTTGGATATGTGAGGATGTTAGCGGAGGAAGAAGAAGAAGAGGAAATGAATTTGTTTGGTGGGAATGCTTGGCTTTACATGTTGATAGGGTTTTTGATAAGAACCATTTATTGCACATGTGATGTAGTAGATTCATGTACATAATGGGGGTGACCATTTTTCATTTTGGAGTACCTTAATCGACCCAAAGCCCAAGGTCTGCACTCTTGTTTAGTTTTCGTTCCAATTGAGGGTTTCATGCATTTAACTATGTAATGAGACCATAGAGTAAAATTTCATTTTCCACTCTTTACTTTTATGTTTTGGGTAATGTATTGAGTGAACTATAAGAAGAATACCCTTGCCTGTAATTATGCTGATATCTTTTGCTGAGTTTTGAAGTTGTTAATGGAAAGATTGCATCTTTCTTGGATTCTATTGCTAATGGAAATATTTATGTCCTTTCATTTACTTTCTCTTTTTTTCTACTCTTTGATTTGCGGTGATTTTCTTTGGTGTAGGAATAATCATTCAGATTAGCTGTACTCATTCTTGCACATGATGGACTTGCATACAAACTGTTTGACGATTGTTCTCATCGCAAGGACTCATCTAGTTGGTGATATATCATGTTGTCAAAACGAGGATGGCAAAAACGTAAATTCGTTTTTACTGTTTATTCATCCAAATAAAATAAAATAAAATAAAATAAAATCAAAACGCATCTTCTAACTCCTTTCGATGCTTAGCAGCTGATGTGTGTGTTCTGAGACAGAATGTCAATATTATCTTCATCTTTATCTCGCTTTAATGCAGTGCTGCTTCTGAAAAAGAGAATTTGACCACTCTGCAATGCTAGACACCGTTTCTTTGTGTATGTTCTCAAGGCACAGGACATAGGTTCTGAATTTGTAGGCTCTCTCTCTCTCTCAACTAGGCTTCCTCCCTGCTGCTCATCTTGCATCAAATTGCAGTTGCTTTTGGGTTCTTATCCCACTCGCCCTTATATGAAAAAGCAAACATTAATTAATAAAAATTGTGCCCAACAGAGCTTTTTCAGTCATTTAAATCTGTAATTTACATACAAATTTGAGTGGTAAGCAACCATCTTCCTACAATAACCTATTTATATTATTGGAAAAAGCACTGAGGTTCTATTACATAACATCCCGTGCTTTTTCCTTAAAGAAGAGGAAAAGCTGGATGGTAATTTGTCCTCAAGTAATATACATCTAATATGCCTCATTTTGCTTTTGCCATGTAACCAAAAGCATCCTCTCTCTCTCTCTCTCTCTCTCTCTCTCCATCTCTCTCATCTTTATCCATGTATCATACTGTTGTGGTTATTTTGTAAATATATATTTTAATAGGTATTAAGTGAAGCCAAGCCGAGCCAAACCCATTTGCTAATTATCATTATCATAAAGAAGTTTTAAAATATGTTCTGCTTTAAAATAACATCTTGTCTCCCCATCTTACAATTTTCCATTTCTTTCAAATTTCTCCTCTTTTATGTACAAAATACTATACACAGGACTTGAGGTCATTGTAAATTGTAATCAAAAGGAGAGAAAATGAGTTCCACATTCACTTATTTAATGCATATTTTGGTTAATTGACACTTTATTATTTAATACTAATCAAAGTGCTCAATAATTTGAACCGACCACCCATTTTAGAAGAATTTCCAAAACAACAATGTGCTGTAAATTTATAAATATAATATTTAGTGCCACCACATACACATTATGAATCAAGGCTTCAACAAATTAAAGGCTGGTTTAATTGTTTCCAATCGTCCAAGATCCAATTCAAGGCCCACAATTGAGACAACCGGCATCTCCAGCTCATCAAAGCCGAAAAAAATCTGTTTTTTTTTTTTTTCATTTTAATTTTAAAAAAATAAAAAAAGTATTAGACCAAATAAATATGTAAAATCCAGATCATTTCTTTCTTCTGAAATTGAAATCGACGGTCAAAAAGCGTGACAAAGATTGGGTTATTAGCCAGGTAACTTTAGCATTAAAAAAAAAATAAAAAATTTACCGGAAGTCTGGATCAAACGAATAAAAGTCGGAAACTTTTTCCCTCCCAGAAACTTCTTCGTTGGTTCGTCAAGAACCTATCTTTCGCGTTGAACTCGACACTCGTTTAACTCAAACTGAGTAACGAGTCAAATGCATCATGCAGCGACTGAGAAGCAGAGGGACCTCACTTTTGGGTTCACTAGCTGTGCCCCAAATTAAGAAAAAAGCCCTTAACTCATGGGGCGCCGTTCAAGACACCTACTTTTCTACCAAGGTACTTTTTTCTCTCTATAATTGTAATTAGTATAGAGTTTAATTTAATGTGTATCAATTAATTTTCATTCGTTTTGTTTAAATATCGATTTCTCTATTGTTGATGAGATGTTTGATGTTTTAGGATATATTTGAGAGGCATAGGGTGGTATTTACAATTGGAACTTCTATAGCATCAGTTGCCACAGCATGGATTGGTAAGCTTCGTTTCGATTTTTTTTTATTTACCTTCATTCCTTTTTTTTTTTCGAGAGTTTATAATTTATTTTGCTCTTAACAGTGTTTCTGAAATTACGTAAGCTGTTTTGGTCATCTTTAAAATATTACTTCATCGATTGATTTTCATAATATGATGGACATTTGTAAATTGGAGCCAAATTAAACTTTTCTAGCCTACTAATGATTTCCTTTAATGAATTTGGCAATGTATACTTGAAAGGCATTCTTTATGAAGAATAAAAGGAATAACATATGTGCTGAAGCATAAGTGAGGAAGAATCAATTACTGAGATGAAATGGTACTTTTATCTCAAGCATCATTAAGCACGTTGTGTACTAGTTTTCTGCTAATGTGCTACTATCTGTTTCAATTTATTCTGATTAACTGTGAAGTATCAGAATGCAATATAATTAGATGCTTAAATGGTGGTGCAGGATATTCTGTACGTCATCTTCATCAAGAAAAAGTTGATCAAAGGCTTGAATCAATTGAAAAAACTGTAAGTAGTGGCTGCACAATATTGAATAGTTTCATCTGTTTATTTTTGGTTGAGGTACTCTATTAAAATGTGCTTTATCTTGAGTGCTGGAAATGCTTCATATATGCTTTGTACTAAAAATTTGCCAAAACTGATGCTGTTTTAGCAGATTCTTGCAAACAAAATTTACAAATGTTATTTTCTTGAATTTTGTTTTTATTAGTATGGTTTGGAACCTGCAATCTCCTGTCCCCAAACTCTTCATCTCTTTTTTCTTGTGTGTGGTTGCTACAACTAAACGTACTCTTGGTTGTTTTGTTGTAGTTGAAAGAGAATTATCAGGTTGGACATGCAGAAATTAAGAAGCTTGTTGATCCAGGATCAAGTGCTGCTGCTACGATGGCCACTGCTGGAACCACTTTAATAATTGGGTTAGTTCCTAACTATTGATAACTTGTATTCAAAATATAAGTGCTCTGTTTCTCAAGCATACAGAATTGAAGTGTTCATGGTTTTTATTCTTACTTTTAGCATTCCTTGTTGCAATGAATGAAGGAATCATTTCTGGGGCAAGAGCACAATTAAAGAATTGTGAAATGTAGCAGAAGGTAAAGGGGTTTTATGAGTTCTGCAGGAACTTAGAGCCCAGTAAAGGTTATGTACATCAGCCAAGGGTTCAAACTTAGGGTTTTTAACATTCTATAGTATAATTATAACACAGTTATGGTTTCTTATCGAATAAGAATCAGTTAAGAGACGTTTTATTTGGGTTTGTGGGCAGGACATGCTTGATTTCTTCCTTGGACAGTGTTCATGCTTGGAGTTGAGTTTATCTAAAGATCAGGAATTGAAGCTAATAGCACTTTTCTATTTTCAGACTTCAAACTTCACTTTCTGAATTGTGCTTTTACTTCTTTTGATTGATTGCAGGTATGGCTTGGGCTGGCGAGGTGGAAGATGGTATGCAACTAGGAAGTTCAGAAGGGAGCAGATGAAGTTGTTAGGGCAGATAAAATCTAAAAGGTGGCACTTACTGGGGCAGATAAAACCTAAAGCCTGGCAATTTCAGTTCCTTAGGAGACCATTAACTCGATCCAGAGTTTCAGAAACGGCAGTCAAAGCGTCTGAAAATATGCTGAAAAACACTCCTACAACACATAATTCTGCAGGAATTCATCAGTCTTGTTAGCATTTGTAGAAGTGACAGCATTTTTGACAATAATGTACTTCAGAGAAAGAAAAACAAAATAGGGAAAAAATGCTATACGTGGCTTAGATCAATTACAGTTTGTTCTTTCTTTGATATAGATGTTGATAATTTCTTCTTTTTGATTGTCCAAAAATCAATAAGAAAGCTTAATAAAAGTGTTGAGCCCCCGGGAAGCAAGTGTAAAACATTACCATATATATCTGTTTGTTTGGTTCTGTTCTTGTAGATATCAAGATATGATTAATATTTTCAGAATCTAACTGAATGAAGTTCATAATTGAACTAGCTGCGGAACTCTTTATGAAAGTTAAAACAGCAGGAGCAAAGTCGGGGTATTATAGTATTACATGTAATCAACAAGTCATCAAATGATATTCTCTGAAATTAAAGCATCTTCTATTTTGCATCATGCCTATGTTTTGACTTTACATATTTTCCACATTTACTTGTTAGCCGTTTTATGAAAAGATACCGGGAATTTCTTGTTGTACTATGGAATCCTGGCATTGATGAAATCTAAATTTTATCTGGTTTGATTGCTTAGTTCACAGGGCAAAAATATCAGATTGCTGCAGCCGCTTTGTTTCAATCACAAGTTCAATCTGTTGACAAAGATGCTCAACATTTTATGTGACAATTAAGTTTAATATTTTAATTTGGCTCTCTACTACTATAAATTCCCCAAGAGTTTTAAAGTTTTGGTAGAGTAGGAAACTTATGCAAAGATGACAGTTGTTATAACCTCCATACTTTTATTGTTTCTTTTTTGTGGATCGGCTGTTGGAAGTAGAACTGTGCTGTTTCCAATCAAGCTTCAGCATGCTGCGGCTGCATTAGCTGCTGCTGCTGCTGCAGCTACTGATGGTATTTGCGAGACAATGGTGAAGCCACAAGGCTATGCCTGTGAAGAACATAAAGTAATATGCCTCAAAACCTTTATTCTTTTGTTAAGTTTACAGGTTTATGACTACTGACTACTATAATGTGACATCAATTTTAGGTAACTACACAAGATGGTTATATCCTCGGCATACAGAGAATTCCTGTGGGACGATCAGGTGGGGCATCAGCAAAAAGGCCTCCGGTTTTGTTACAGCATGGTTTATTAGGGGTCAGTAACTTTTACTCAACTGTTTGATAATTTTCATGGAATCCAGGTTGATAAATAGTAACCGTACGGTGATAGGATGGAGCATCATGGCTGCTATTACCTCCCAAACAATCTTTGGCATTCGCCTTGGCAGATAATGGCTTCGATGTCTGGCTCGCCAACACCCGTGGAACCAGTTATAGCCTGGGACATTCATCTCTCAGTCCTAGTAACCGGGTTATTCTTCTGTTTCTTGATGATGTCTTCCTTTCAGTCGGTTGATGCTGTTGTTTTTGTACAATGTTAAAGATTTTGAGTTGGTTTTCTTTTTAGGTTTACTGGACTTGGTCATGGGATGAACTAGCATCTTCTGATCTTCCTGCTATGTTCAAATACGTGTACAGTAAGACGGGGCAGAAACTGCACTATGTTGGGCATTCACAGGTGAAACTGAATTCCCGCTTTCAGGATTCAGTTAGCATATAACAATAATTATATTAAATCTAAAAATTCTTTCACAGGGAACTTTGATCGCTCTTGCTGCCTTATCCAGGCACCAACTGTTAGATATGTGGAAATCAGCTGCCTTGCTTTCCCCAATATCCTATCTGAGTCACATAACCTCCAAGGTGGCTGCAGCTGCCGCCGAAAGCATGATTGCCGATGTAAGTACTACTGCCTTCTACCTAAGTTGATTATTCAATTGTATGTATAAAGCCGTCAGATGCTCTACATTCTTATCTGTGTTTTATCTTTTTCACAGGCTTCATACTGGTTAGATCTTGGTGAATTTAATCCAACCGGGTAAAACAAAACTCTTTAATCTTTATCCTTGCTCTTTTTGAACCAAGACTGATGCACAAAGCAAGATAAAAATGATAACTTTCCATTTTAATCCGCTTCCCTCATTTTAACAGGCAGCCTGAATTCAAACTTATTATGGATATTTGCCAAAAACCAGGAATAAATTGCAGCGACTTTCTTTCTGCTTTTTCAGGTAGCGTTGCATGTTCCTGAACTGCTAATTGGCACCCGGACTTGGAAATGTTACATCTACCTTTACTGACTTTATAGAGTTTTTTCGAATTGTAGGTCCAAACTGCTGCCTGAACTCTACTGTATTAGGAAATATGCTAAGCCATGGGGCTCAGTCTACAGCCACACAGAACATGATCCATTTGGCTCAGAGTAAGTCTTCCCAAATTCCTGCAACAAAAAAGCCTATTTTAAAATAAGGAAAATGACTTGTGTCACACTCTAAATATGACAGTGATCACAGAAGGAACTTTAGCAATGTATGATTACAAAGATAAAAATGAGAACAAGAAACACTACGGACAATCTACTCCTCCTGCATACGATTTGGCAAGCATACCAAAAGATTTTCCTCTCTTTGTATCCCACGGAGGGGCAGATGCTCTTTCGGACGTTAAAGACGTGAAGATCTTGTTGGATAGCTTGAAAAACCATGTTCCGAACAAGCTTGAGGTTCTGTTCATTGAAAAATATGCTCACGTAGATTTTCTCTTCGGTGTAAATGCTAAGAAAGTTGTGTATGATCCTCTCATTGCTTTCTTAAAGCGTCAGTGAAGATATACTTGTTAAAATAATGTGCTCATGTTTACTACTACATCAACAATTCTCCTATGTTGAATAAATTGAGTTTCATGTAATGAAACTGACTGTACCTGATTCGGTAGAATTCTAATTTATATATTTCCAAAACTTATTTCGGTTTGTGTAAAATAAATGAAGTATTGAGTAATAAAGGTGGTTCCCATATAGTTGAAACGGAACCACTCATTTTTCTATTTATATTTGATATTTAGCGATTACATACAGTAATAATTATAATTTTATTCCCACAACACCTCAATACAAAAGTATACCATTGGGAGAGGGGGAAAGTGAAATAAAATGTAAATTCAGAATTAGTTATAAACTCAAATTTAAACACAATTTTCAGTGACTAATCTCAAAGGAAAGTTGATTGAATCCTTGCAAACTACATAATTTACTTCTATAATGGTAATAAGGAAAGCGAAATCTCAGCTTATTGCTTATGAATGAAAAAGACATGTGACTTAGGTTTTTACGCTTCGGTTGAAGCTATATCAGCAGTTTTTGCTGACAAGGCAAATAAATTTGTCACACAATCGCATTTTCTTATTGTCCATTAAGTTTTGGCTTTACATATTTGCCACTTTGACCTGATCACCTTGAGAAATTCTAGTACAAACATGGAATCCTGGCAGCGATGAAATCTATAATTAAATCGTCTAATTTTGATTTATTATAAATATTCGGAGGGCAGGCCCCACTAGATACCTTATTTAAACCTTTAATGCAATCTGTTGAAAAAGAATGTTCAATACAATTTCATGTGAATACTCGGTTCTGTTTTTATGTGGCATTTTGCTAGTATAAAAATTGCTGCACCTGTGACAGTTGTTGGAGCAGGGGAAAATAAAAAACGAAAAATGAAGACGGCCAACAGTTTAATCTCTATTATTGCACTGGTTCTTTTCTGTGGGTCAGCAGTTGGATTAAGACCAAAGTTGTTTTCCGGAAAAGTTATTTCCTCATTATCCAGTGATGGTATTTGCGTATCAATGGTCGAGAAACAAAATTATGTTTGTGAGGAATACAAGGTAACATTACTAGATTCCATGAAAGTCATCTGATCAGATGATAAAGTTCCGCAAAATGATCTGCTTCTACAGGAGTGCTAATGGTTTTATGTATGAAATTTTAATGTGTTTTCAGGTTACTACAATAGATGGATACGTTCTCAGCATGCAGAGAATTCCAGTGGGACGATCAGGCGGTGAACGAGGAAATAGGCCACCAGTTTTGTTACAGCATGGGCTATTAATGGTTAGTATTCTTTTTTATTTCCTGCATTGTTGGCTAAATGTTGATATGACATGCTATGGATTGGTGTCAGGATGCAATAACATGGCTGCTGTTACCTCCAGAAAAATCCTTGGCGCTCCTATTAGCTGATAATGGATACGACGTATGGCTTGCCAATACTCGTGGAACAAAATATAGCCGTGGGCATGTATCACTTAGTCCTGATGACTCAGTATGTTCCTCTGCAGGAATTTTGTATTAATTCTTTGAGATGTTTGTTTATGCCATTGTTTTGTGTGTTACAGGTTTTCTGGAATTGGTCTTGGGATGAATTGGTAGCTTATGATCTTCCTGCTACATTGCAATATGTGCATGATCAAACAGGGCAGAAACTACATTATGTTGGGCATTCTCTGGTGATTTTCACCAATCACAAATTGATTGCTTCACTTGTCGCTGAGTTTTGTTAACAAAAAATGGAGAAAACTAAATTTTGAAATCGATTTTCAGGGAACTCTGATTGCTCTAGCTTCATTTTCCAAGAATCAGCTAGTGAACAAATTGAGATCAGCTGCTTTGCTTAGTCCAATTGCTTATGTTGGACAAATGACTTCCCCACTTGCCAGAAATGCTGCCGACAATTTTCTAGCCGAAGTAAATACTAGTTTCTTTATCTATGTTCAGTTCAACCGAATGAAACTTTCTGACAATCTATCTTCATTTGACAGGCATTATACTGGTTAGGCCTGGATGAATTTGATCCAAGAGGGTACAAAATAGTTCTCCTTCCTTCTTTTCCATCTGCTTCAATCTGTAACAAAATTTTCAAGGTCGGTGATATTGTAAATCTACTTGAACAGGGAGGCTGTAATCAAACTTCTCAAGGATATCTGCGGAAAACCTGGAGTTGACTGCACCAACTTATTGACCTCTTTCACAGGTAATACAGACATGCCTTATTTGCAAACTAATCCCGTTACCTTTAAGAATTCATCTTCAATTACTTGGAGCACTTCCTTTACAGGCCAGAACTGCTGTCTAAACTCTTCCATAGTAGAAATATTTTTAGAACATGAACCTCAGGCCACAGCAACAAAGAACATGATCCATCTAGCTCAGAGTAAGTTTTCTCAAACTTCTGACATATCGTACTCTTCAACCAAATCTTGATTATTTTTAACAGTGATCAGAGAAGGAACAATTAGAATGTATGATTACAAAGATGAAGAAGTAAACAAGAAACATTACGGGCGACCAAATCCACCAGCGTACAACATGACAAGCATTCCAAATGATCTTCCTCTTTTCCTCAGTTATGGAGGAGCCGATGCTCTTTCTGATGTCAACGATGTCAAAATCTTGCTGGATAGCCTCAAAAATCATGAAGGAGATAAGCTTGTGATTCAGTTCAGAGAAGATTATGCTCATGCAGATTACGTTATGGCTGAAAATGCTAAGCAAGTTGTATATGAACCTCTCATGGCTTTCTTCAAGCTACAATAACAATGTAATTCTGACAGCGGAAAAAGAGAAAAAAAAAAGAAAGAAAACAAAGAACCGTGTGATTCCTTTCATTCTTTCTTCGCCATCAGAATTTCTTCTATATAGTCGTACTGTGTTTTTAAATGACTTGAGTTAATACAATTTGTGAAATTATACATTTCCAGCTGCCATTCATTTGGTTATTAACATCATTAATCTAGCAGGTTAGTTGATATTGTGAAAAAGAAAAACTTAAAATAAAATTTCTCTCGTCGCATTTTATAGAATTCTCTGTCATTTTTCTGGAGACATTTGTATTTCTAAATTTTTTTGGTTAAAACAGCAAGGAAAATATCTAATTTTCCAATTTAATATTATTTTGGAAAAATATATCAAAGTGTTAAAAAGGATAAATATGATTACAGTCAAGGTAAAATTATTATGGGTAAGGAAGATATAGCCCCATGAAACATTTATCAATTGGGATTATCTGCAAACGATCAAAACATCTCTATCATAAGTTTTTATCAAACTAGTTTATTAATCAACGGAGTTTACTCCTACTCTGTTTTAAATATGACCTTTCTCTTAGCTTTTTCTGCATTGAACTTTCCTATCGTCTGCATCAACATTTCATTCTCAATTTTATTTAATATATCTTACGTTCACATTGCTCAACAAGTATCAAATTTGTCAAGTATAAAAATTGCTGGAATTTAAGTTGTTTGCAGTTGTTAGTAACTCATAACTCGAAAAATGGTGAACAAAACTTTGTTACTAGTGGTTGTCTTCTGTGTGTCAGCAGCTGCTGCATCAAGAACTAAGCTATACTCAATGGCTGATCAGGAAGCTGCAAATGATGGTATCTGCAAATCAATGGTGGAAACACAAGGCTACATCTGCCATGAACATACCGTATCATGCATACTAGATCTTCTTTCTACTATTTTATTCAATTTATTTAAGCATAGATAAGTGAACATCTTTGATGGGTTGCAGGTGACAACACAAGATGGTTATATTCTGAGCATGCAGAGGATTCCGAATTCGCAATCCGGGAAGAGAGCAGACAAGCCACCAGTTTTGTTACAACATGGGCTGTTGATGGTTAGTATTAATCCTCGAACATTTATATGAAAATACAAAATAACTCAGTTCTGGATATTCTAATTTTTTAAAATGTGGAGCTGTCATTTCAGGATGGTATAACATGGCTGCTAAATTCCCCAGATGAATCTTTGGCATTTATTTTAGCCGACAATGGATACGATGTTTGGATTGCCAACACTCGTGGGACTAAATACAGCCGCAGACACACATCACTTAGTCCAAATGATCAGGTGAACTCAATGTTTTCTCATGTTATTATCCTCTGTTTTCTGACCCTCAAAAATTTTTTCAGGCTTACTGGGAATGGTCATGGGATGAATTGGTTGCTTATGATCTTCCTGCTTCAGTCAAATTTGTGCATGATCAGACAGGGCAGAAGCTACACTATGTTGGGCATTCCTTGGTGAATATATCTTTACTCTGTTGCCTTGCTATAGATTTGGGATCTAATTTCACTTATTTATTTAGTTTTCCTTTAAGGATCTTGATACATATATCATAAATTACAAAACTGCGACTGCAAATTTTAGGGAACTTTGGTTGCTTTTGCTGCGTTTTCACAAGAGAAGCTGTTGAATGTGATAAGATCAGCTGCTTTGCTTAGTCCAATTGCTCATCTGGGTCAGATGCCATCACCGCTTGCAAGAAGTGCTTCTGATGCATTTTTAGCAGAAGTAAAACTTATATAGTAATCTATACTGTTCGAGTTTGAATCTATGTTTCATCAAAAGAAAATTAATTGACAATATTTTCTACATTTTCTTCTCTCCCCTGTTTTGTTTAACAGGACTTGTACTGGTTGGGGCTCCATGAATTTGCTCCTAGAGGGTGAGAAAGCACCTTTAGCAATTCTGTTTAAATACTCATCATTCACGTGCATTCTAAGTTTTATATTACTAGTTTGAACTTCATGAGTGAACAGAGAAGCCGTAGCTAAACTTATGGAAGATATCTGCAAAAAGCCAGGCAACAACTGCTCTAACTTGATGAACTCTTTCACAGGTGTTCTAACTTTCCTCGTTAGAACCTTGACACGGAAATCTATATTTTCTACTTAAGTATTGACGATGTTTTTCTATGGGACAGGCGCGAATTGCTGCTTAAATTCATCAAGGACAGATGTTTTTCTTGAACATGAACCTCAGTCTACAGCGACAAAGAACATGATCCACCTCGCTCAGAGTACGTCTCTCTAACTGACAAGCCAATAACTAATCTTAAACTACTAAACCTTCATTGTAATTTCATCGGGTTTCTGACAGTGACTAGAAAGGGGACAATAGCAATGTATGATTATGGCAATGAAGATGATAACATGAATCACTACGGACAACCAACTCCTCCAGTGTGCAACATGACAAGAATTCCTAATGACTTTCCTCTTTTCCTCAGCTATGGAGGAAAGGACTTGCTTTCTGATGTAAAAGATGTGAAACTTTTGCTAGACAACTTCAAAGATCACCAAGGCGACAAGCTGGTGGTACAATTCGTAAAGGAGTATGCTCATGCAGATTTTGTTTTTGGGGTGAATGCTAATCAAGTTGTATACGATCCTTTAATGGCCTTTTTCAAGCTTCAATGAGATTTGAGAACTCCTAAGTTTTAACCTATATATAGAAGAATTGGAAAATGAGAACTGTATTGTGTAACACAAACAGACTTATACTGTAGTTTGCTTGATTGGAAAACAGTTGAGACACAAATTTCAGCAAAGCTATGAGTAGGTTGAACATGCAACACAAATGATAAATTGTGCGGCATGGGTTTTCATGTTCTATCACAATACAAGCATACTGGAAATGAAACTATCAGAAAGTTATTTTGTATGAATATGAACCAAGTAGAATTCATCTGCCTGTAGTTTTACAGTAAACATGAAATACAAGTCCAGGCAGCAAGCATCAAAAACATATATGTCTTTTTCATATATGGATGTTTGGCCTAAGACTGAAGTAATTCTGAGCTGCGATATGACCTGCTATAAATGGATCAATATGGTGGTCATTGCTGCGATGGTGACTATCTTTTTCTTTTTTCTTTCCTGCTGATGGCAAGAAAAGCTCCTCACAGTGAACAGCACAAGGAGGAGAAACAGAGCTTGCTTCATTACAACTACTCCCTGAAAACTTCAACATCTTGATCAACTTTTTACCATACATCTTCAGCCTTTCCATTGCTCTTTCTCCTCTCCAATCTTCAATTCTAAAGTTGCTGGAATATAAAGCAAGAACAGAAGGGAACTATAGAAGGAAGAGTTAGTTTTGGTTTGGGGTTTTGCTTATTTCGTGAGGCATGCTTTCATTTTTTGTAGTTATCGAAATGAATGAAAAATGACCCATGGATTTTGTCTTTATCTTGCTTTTTGAACTCCTTTGTTTAAGATTTACGCACCGGTTAGTTAAAAAAGGTCCACAGAGTTTTTGGCAGTAAATAATTCCATGGGTAAAGCAGAAACTGAAGAATGAAGCTTTGGATAACGTAAGCCAGCAATCTTCTCTTCTCCATATTTTAAAAAATTAAATATATATGATTATATGAACAGGGTTTTTTCTTTAATTTAGTTTTACTTTAATTTGTCTTTTTATAAGAATTATGTAATTCTACATTGTGAGCAATCACACGTATGTTTTTTTCATTAATTATCGTCCAAAATTAGTATTGAACAATGTTTTTTGTAAACTTGACACGATTACAAAAAAATATTAAAAAATAAATAAATCATGACATAAAATAAATCTTTTAAGAGATAAAAAAATCTTGTTAAATTTTCTAATCATCTTATGTATTTACATTACGGATTATTGATAAATTTATACAATATGAAAAAGAATAATTAGAAATATTATTAAAAAAAATGTTGTTTATATCTGTTTACATTCTGACACGTGTTGCGAACATGGCACGAGAGCATAAAAATCCCGTTCTCCGAATTATTTCTTAAGGTGAAGAAAAATTTCTCTCTTAGGGAAATTCATTGGAATGCTGACGTGTAAACTTCTTATTGGAGCTCACACGTAGCAGTCTCGGCGAAGGTGTTTTTCTTCTCTGTTCTACGTCCAAGGGATTCGGCTCTGAGAAAAAAAAAAAATCTCCAGAAAGTGACGGAAAATGTGCAGATCACCATTGTTTGTCGCGTTGGCACTGTTCTCCTTCTTCGCGCTCTTCAATACTAGTGATGCATTGTACGGTCCATCATCGCCGGTATTTCAGCTCACTCCCAACAACTTCAAGTCCAAGGTAAATTGATTGTACCTTCGCTTTTTTTTTTTTTTGCTTTTTGTTTGGTTGCTGAGAAAGTCGCATGATTGAATAAATTCCATTTAGTTCTAGTTGAGAATCTAAAACGGTATAAGTCCGTTTATGAATTCGAAGATTGTGCCTGTTTGCGATTGAAGTTGCTTGTTCATGTGCAGTAGATCTGTTCAAATCATCTCAGAGTTCTATTAGTTATTCTTTATTTTACGTTTATGTTTCTAAATTTATATCAAGAACAAAAATTTAACAACTTTGAACGATGTTCCCCAATGAATTGCGCCATGAAACTTTTATTCCGTGTAACTTATGAGCAAGTTTTGGACATTCCTCTTCCTGAAATAGAAATCATTCTTTTATAGCTTTTGGCAGTTTTGCATTTGGAAAGTTGTTTTGCTTTTGGAGATCACTTGCTGATAAAACTTTTTACATGTTTCAAATCGCATAGAAATCGCGACTTAATTAAAGCATAACTAAATGAACTCTAGTTGTACATCTGCCTGAATTGTTACAGATTTTTGTTTTTTGTTCTCTTATTCAACTATTTTTGAATGTTCATAACCTGTATATTAGATCAACTATAATTTTATGTTTGCATAACATATTGAAATTGTTAGGGTGTTACTCTTCAAATGAGAAAGAGTTTATTAAAATCTTGAGCATATGATGTTTATAAATTGAGAATTTTGAAATTGTGGCAGGTTCTGAACTCGAATGGAGTTGTGCTGGTTGAGTTCTTTGCACCTTGGTGCGGTCATTGTCAAGCTTTGACACCCATTTGGGA
This sequence comes from Azadirachta indica, assembly GCA_022749755.1. Lineage (NCBI taxonomy): Eukaryota > Viridiplantae > Streptophyta > Magnoliopsida > Sapindales > Meliaceae > Azadirachta > Azadirachta indica. The sequence goes on along the minus strand of CM040440.1, from coordinate 2,582,669 downwards.
GAAAACAGCTACTGTTTTGAAAGGTGTTGCTAGTGTGGCAGCTCTTGATGCCGATGCACACCAGTCTCTTGCTCAGGTTTCTTAATATTTGAAATCCTGACAATAATCAATAGATGTGCATTTTCTTTCTTGCAATCATAGAAAAGATCTAAAATTTGATGCAGTTGATCAATTTATGAACATTTTTTCTCCTGTAGACCTTTGTGCACTTAGTACCAATGCTTTCATACACTTGTATGAATATTGAAGCATTTGTATCTGGTGCTTTCTTTGTTTATTATATTCATTTATAGTATTTTCAAAATTGTGGTTGTGCCTTGAAATGACTCGAGATGTTTGATTGTTTTGTAGGAATATGGGATCAGAGGATTCCCAACCATCAAGGTGTTCGCACCGGGGAAGGCTCCAGTAGATTACCAAGGGGCTAGGGATGTCAAACCCATTGCAGAATTTGCTCTCCAACAGGTTTTTTTTATAGTTTCTTCATTGAAATGTTCCACAATGGACTTCTTTTGCTATCTCTAAAGAATGTGACAGTATGCTTTTGTTATTGATAAACAAAAAAGGTTGATGCTGTGTTTGAAAACTACACTATTCCAAATAGCCTCAGAAACAATGCAGAAAATTTTTCGGTCACATTGGAAGAGATAGTTCATGGGATGGCCTATCCAAATCTGGAGCGTTAGTTGACAAGGGCCCGTGGTTATCATATGCTACCCTCCATCTTTAGCTTATAATGTCTTGCCTTATGAAATATGAGGAAGATTCCTTTCATGAGAACCATAATTACACCAAAAGAAAGGTGAAGTAATGTTAATACTTTCATGAGAACCATAACCACATAAAAGAAAGAGGAAAAATGTTAATATGTAATGACTCAATAACTAATTGATTGCATTCCTGATATATTGCTGAATGATTCTTGTGCTTGAGAAATGGTTATCATATACTGAAGATCACTTGTGCAAACATGCTTATAGAACATGAGTTGAAAAATCAGTTTACATATATTCTAAGCATTATGTTTCTTTCTACAGATTAAGGCACTTTTGAAGGAACGTCTAAATGGGAAAGCAACTGGAGGATCAAGTGATAAATCTGAACCTAATTCCTCCATAGAATTGAATTCCCGTAATTTTGATGAGTTGGTGCTCAAAAGCAAAGATCTTTGGGTTGTGGAGTTTTTTGCACCTTGGTAAGTGCTCATGAAAGGACGTGATCCTCATTGGTTTATCTGAGGGCTGTCAATGATTGGAAGATATGAATTATAACCTGCAGCGAATAATGGTCTAATTTGACATCTTTACATGTTATCAATATCCATATACATGTTCATTGATATGTGTTTATGCATGGTGGTGCATATCTATGCATGTTAGAAAAAATTGTGAAAAGCTACTTTTTTGAAAGGTGAAGCTCTGGATACATGTTATCAAAATGTTTTAGCTTCTATATTAGCATACCTTCCGTACTAGTTCTGTCTGCATATTTTATTCGAAGATTGCTAATCTTTGCATGCTTTGTGTACATTAAGTGTTGTTCTTGTGATGTGACAAAATTGTTCATATTCTTTTCTCAAGGTGTGGACACTGTAAGAAGCTGGCTCCTGAATGGAAGAAGGCTGCTAATAACTTGAAGGGCAAAGTGAAACTGGGTCATGTTGATTGTGACTCTGAGAAGGTAATATTGAATCTTTTCTATCAAGCATCACGGCTATTTTAAATTGAGACTCTGACTTTCTAATTGTAGTAGTACCACTCTAAGTTCTCCAGTTTTTTAGCAATCCAAATCCAGTATTCTTTTTTTATGGCTTTGAAATGTACCTGTGACATGTAGCTCGTACACGGATGCCATCATCCATTATAGTGCTTTGAATTTCTTTATTTATTTTTCTTACTGTCAAGTTCAATTTTGAGACATTGGCTTGGCCAAAAACTGACTATAAAGGAGGAAAATTATTATATTCTTTTTGTTGTTTGCCTTGATGCTATTTGTTAAACTTTGTGGTTCTAATGGAGTGCCTGTTTCCAGTCTTTGATGAGCAGATTCAATGTCCAAGGTTTTCCCACCATCTTGGTCTTTGGTGCTGACAAAGACAGTCCAATTCCTTATGAAGGTGCTAGGACTGCTGCAGCTATTGAATCATTTGCTCTTGAGCAGCTGGAAACAAATGTTGCACCACCTGAAGTGTCGGAGCTTACTGGCCCTGTAAGTCATTTTCTTTCATTGTTCCTTCCATCTGGAAGTCCTATGATAGATCTATAAAACTGTAAGCTTTCTGTGTAGGATGTCATGGAAGAGAAGTGTGGTTCAGCAGCCATCTGCTTTGTTTCTTTTCTTCCTGACATTTTGGACTCCAAGGCGGAAGGAAGGAACAAGTACCTTCAGATGGTGTTATCAGTTGCAGAAAAGTTCAAGAGGAGTCCTTACAGGCAAGTATATAAGACTTCCCTAGATACATCTATTGCAGATGATGGTTTATACATCAATCAAAGGTCAGAAAATCTTCTGGTTATAACTCCAAAACTTATGTTCTACAGCTATGTTTGGGCCGCTGCTGGTAAGCAGCCAGATCTTGAGAAGAGCGTAGGCGTTGGTGGCTATGGCTATCCAGCTCTTGTAGCACTGAATGTAAAGAAAGGAATTTATACGCCACTAAAAAGTGCATTTGAACTGGACCATATTATGTAAGCCATTTGTTTCTACTTCATCTTGAATGCAACTTCGAAGTGAACAAAAACATGAATATGTATGTACCATTTGTTTTTTTTTCAGAGAGTTTGTCAAGGAAGCTGGGCGTGGGGGAAAGGGTAATTTGCCTCTAGATGGCAACCCCGTGGTTGCAAAAACAGAACCATGGGATGGAAAAGATGGACAAATCATTGAGGAGGATGAATTCTCCCTCGAAGAACTCATGGCAGAATAGGCTATAAGTGAAGGTGAGTTTGAATCAAGAAAATCAGTTTGGACTGTAAAAGGAAAGTTTGAGAATGATTGAGAAGTTAGGCTGAAAACGATTTTGATCTTATAAGCAACGTTCTCATTGTGTCACGAGTAGTCATTTCACTAAAGCTCCTGTATTTAAAAGGGACCTTTTTTGTTGTCAGTTTTAACAGATTTCTGCTGAGGATTGTTTATAAAAGTCCCATTCCTTGCGATTATTCAGTTGTGGAAGCAGAAAATGCTGCCCTCTGGGGGTTTGCTTCTGTGAAACCACAACCGTGTTTACATACATTGCTTGGTGGTTATGATATGTTTTTATATAAATTTCGCTGGTTATTGTCTGAAAAATCTGCTAACTGGAACCTTAAATAAAGATGCGTTGGTAATGATAAATGGTGTTTTCGGAAATTATGTTTAAAAACAGATGTTTTGAAAAAGGAGCTCTTTAAGAATCTGAAAAACAGATTTTGGTAGAATATTTGTTAAAGGTTTTACCAAAATTGAAAATGGAGTAAGCATATTTGGAATTTGCTTGGAAAAATAAATAAAATATGATAACTTTTAAAAATGATTATTTCTTTTAAAATTGTTGAAAATACTAAAATATTACTTTAAAAATTTGTGAAAATAATATTTTCTTTTTAAAAAATATGTACTAAAACAATTTGAGGTTCTCTTTCCTTCTTTTTTTAACATAAAAAATAAGTTGGCTTTCTTTTCTTGAGCTCTTGGGTAAAGGCGTCTCTGCAATTACTGACCTGACCGGTGACTCGACATCTGCGTCAAAATCACAAGATTAAATCACCGGCGTCGGTCGATCCGAGTTAAAATTTGTTCAAGGAGCATGTAAAAATCAAGACAAAATTGAAAATATCTTAAGGCATCCATCCAACCATATTGGATGGAAGCATTCAACTATTGAAAGGTTTTCTATTTCCCAAAGAAAAAAAAAAATTCTTGTATTTGTCCAATATCTTGCCTAAATTATTTAACCATTCCTTCCTTGCTTAGATGATGTACAAACAAACGTATCTGCACTATAACGTATCCTGTTAATAATGCAATTTAACTTCACAAAAACTCTATGCCAAAATAATCTCTTTCACTCAAATGGTTGGCACGGGATGGGAACACTGCTGGCTACTGCATCCACTTCAACTATCATTCTGCATGATCTAATATTTTTATCCCACTTTCTTCTGGGGGTTGAATTCTCTGGCAAAATTGTTGACTCTTACAAAGGAACATTTTCTATTCTCCATAAGCATTCTTTTCTTAAATTTGAATCTGCAAATATGGCTTTGATGAAATCTTCTACCTGTCAAAGCAAAGAGTTCTGAACATTATGAAACTGGTGGAACTGATGTAAAACAATAAGATGTCATTGGTCTTCTATAGACAATGCTGGATGATGAGATCTTCTATCTATCAAAAGGGCAGACGAACTTGGATAATGAGCTCAGATGCTTATGAACATGTATAAATGTGGATAAATCTTATAAACATACTACTATATGCTGGTTGAGACAGTGTTTTAGATTGTTTATTGGCAGATGACATTGTGAACACAGTAGAAATTTTCATAGAGTTGAAAGTCATAGAGAAAACAGCACATCAGTTAAAACCCAAAAAATATATCTGCTAAAAGAGTGCAGTACCTCTGATAATGTAAAACCACAACTGAGCAATTCTCCACTTTCCCAAGCTGTTGTTATGGATCTTAAAGGCATATCTAGCAATTCTGTAAAAATTGAAAGATAAAAAGGAAAAGAATTATGTTTTAGTCAGTCATCAACTGCTTATCTACCATTTTCAAGAGAGAATAGAGTCAATAGCAAGAAAACGTGCCTGCCAGTTTGCGTATTTTGCGCAAAGATGGAATGACACTGTTAATAGAGCATGCAGAGTCCCCCTCTGTCTTCCCCTTTTGGTTGACAGCGACCAGGGAGTTCAAAAGAGATGATAAGCTTTCCAGCATCAAATGTGTCAGTCTTTGAAGCTGAAAACATGTTAATAGGTTAGATGTAAACCAAAATTTCCTGGAAAAATTCTAGAAAGTAGAGGGGAGACAGAAAAATAATACCCGTAATGTTTCTTCAGCAGCCATATCATCTAGAAGGAGGATGTCTCGTGTGATTCTAGAGAAGACTGACTCTAGAACCATACACATGCTTCTCTTATAAGTTGAAGGCAGCAAAAGTGGCTCCCATATAATATGTACTTTCTCAAGAATGAAAACAACCTGATCAAGAAGCTTTTAGCTTGCCTGGCAAGTGAAAAAAAAGGCACAGACAATATAAGAGGGAACAGAAGCATGGCATAAATTGACAACAAAGCTACCTGATCTATGCTAAACTTTGCAGATTCAAATTGTTGCATCTGATGAGTATTCTGAAATCCATTGGCACCATCTATAGCCTAGCAATAGTACGACATGGAGAGTGGGAAAACAGCAATTTGTCAATTCATAAACGCGGGTAACTTTCAAAATCTTCTGGCCATCATCAAATTTCAATTCTGGCAACCCTACCTCTCTCAAGTTTAAAATAACAAGTTGAATTTGCCTATGCAGTATTTCTTCGGCCATTAGATGAAATCTTGGAGCCATATCAACAAATACAGCATGTTCCTTAATGGAACTTGGGAAGTCCGGGTGATACTGAAACATGAGGTTCAAATTTATTAGTACCCACAAGCTAAGGTTGCATTTCCTTTATAACATAAACTGGCAATTTAGCTAAAATGGTAAAAGAAATCCAATAACTACCACTCTTGCAGCAGGTGGTCAGTAAACAAAGCAAGTTAAGAGATTCATCATGTCGCAGAATATATAACCGTGTATGCATGCAACTAGGTGAGTGCCAGAGAGAGAATTAAAGAGTTCATATATGCAAATAAAATGCTGTTGCGGAAATTTGTCCATACCTCAAATGCAAGCCCAAGTATTTCTTGAGATAAATAAAGACAATCGTTATGCATCAGCACAGCAACCTGGTTGATGCCCTCAAGCTGCCTTTCTAGCTTCATAAGTCAAAACTGAATGTAATTAACATGACCATGATGCATTTACACAGATCATGAAAGATTTATTAGTAGAACATGCAGCTACCAATGCAACTTGTTTAATAAATATTCGTTATCACAATGCTCTAAGAAGATAAAATATAATGGAATCAACCTCAGAAAAATAGCTTAAGAGAGATTCTATGATCAACTGTAAACTCAGAGATGATGTGATATAGACAGAGAACCACATGTACGTTTTGTGAACTCAGCCACTGAAAACAGTTAATTCATGAAAATTGGTAACACAACAGACTGTGAGATCCTGAGCAAGGCCCAGGTAAGATATCATCAGAGATAACTAATGAAGATAGCACAAACAACTTTAAACTGAGAAATAATGTTAATTAATGAGAACCACAAGTGAAAATTTGGAGAAAATAAGCTACTTGGAATCACATCAGGCAAATCTTCAGTTTGTGGCACTTCCTTCCATGCACTAACCTTTACAGGAACAACAGCTTCATAAAGTACTATGACATCCCTAGCAGCGCGATAGAATTCCAAAGCAACTCTTGTGGATGACAAGCAAACATCCTGCACATAATTGCATTAAATAATGCCCCAGAGGGTACACACACACACACACACACACTCTGTGATAATAAAGTATGTATTAAACGCTATTTGACATAGAAAGGAGCTATACAGCAGCAACATGACATGGTCAAACTTTTTAGATTATAGAAACTTGATATAAATGGTAAAAGGGAAGACTAAAAGATTTCAGTGTACCAATAATTGGATTTGTATGCAACTTAACACATCTGATGACCAAAAAACAAAAACAAGTGGTGTTTGGTCCACTATGGAAAGGATCCCTAATCTCTTAAATTTGACAGCCAGATGTTGATGAACACCATAGAGATAACTTTGCACTTGAACATCTGGTCAAGATAACAATGGAAACATCCCCAATCTTGTCTACATGGATCTAGTGGACCAGGATTGGATAACAAGAAAAGGCTTATGGCTCAATCACAAAACTAAAATAAAGCCCAATAATTGAGTGGCTCGTGTTGAGGGAGAACTCAAATATTTAAAGTACTACTGCATATGAAATAAAAGTTTTACAATTAAATTTTCTGATTTAATTACCTGAAGTATCTGATGCACTAGCTTCATAAGTTGAGAAGCTGCTTCAGATACAACACACCACTCGGACATAAAAAGCAAGTCAACAACATGTTTGGAGGAATTCACTGCTATCCCGTCATTCTTCAGTATATGACCAGTCCTAGTATATTCCTGTGGAAACAAATTTCTTCATTCCATTGGTAACGTAACACAAACAGCTACAAATACATGCATTCTAATGCTGAAAGCTCACTTGAGGAACTGCAAAGTCACACTGAAGAAGCAAGTTTCTGGCCTTTGCCAAGATTTCTGTCTTCCTCCTCGATGCAAAGTGCACTTCAACATTTTCTGCAAAATTACTTAACCTTTCATCCTTATTATCTGATGCTGAAATGAACATCATTTCCTTTAAAGCAGCCTCAAATTCAGAAGTATGGTCGATAATCTTTTGAAAATCAGCAAGTTTTGAAGCATCATCTGGAACAACCTGAATCGAGAGATAAAATGTATTTTTGTGATAAATTTAAGATAAATAAGGCAGAAAATGTAAAAGATGGTAGACCTACTTCAAAGTTAAAAAGACTAACCTTTGAGAGAAAGTTAGAGATGATCAGTTCTGATATCCTTGGCCATGTTAATCTTCCAAAACATCGGACCCAAGAACCATTTTGGAGGCATACGCATTTGGAGATAAACTTAGTAACCTGAATAATCCCTGAATAGATGGCTTTGCCATCCACATTTTCAATCTGAAAATTAGAGAAGAAATGTGAACACAGCATATATGATCCACCAAACTAAAAATCAAGATAAGATCAAGGCCACCTTGTTGAGTATTAAATTTCTAATAAAATGCTAAGAATACAATATTTACTTCGCATCATAGATTCTTCTATTATAATTCCATTAAATCAGCGATAAATAGAAAATACAACATTCAGCTTTTAACATATACAACTTACCTTGCAATCAACAGATGGTACCATCCTCAAAATTGCTTCAGTCATTTTTTCTGAGCCTGGAATTAACTCTTCCACAAATGTAATTGGTGATCCATAACTTACAGCAGGAGTGATAACATATTTGATCATCAAATCTGCTGCTCTTGCAAGCCCATAATCTAAAATTCCAACCACCTATAGAAATTCCTTAACGGTTATTACATAACAGACCGTGCTGACATTTCAGGTTTAAAACTCAAAAAGGTCAACAGCAATGCATCCATTTCTTTCAACAGCTATATTTCCAAGAACTTTTGTGGGAGCAAAATCACATTTTAAATGTTACAGATGGAAGATTTATCATATGTTCACCCAATTATTAAAGTAAAATGATAACCAACATAAATGGAACATATTAAATAGAACTTTTCCCCATATAAAGATTTTAGTTCAAATGAATGGAACTTCAGAAATTTGCCAAGAAATGCTCTCAATTTATGCAACAGTGATCTCAACAAGCTGAGTTTCACACATAATGTCTTAGCAATATATAAGTGGCACAAATAAATGTAGAAGGAACATATAGGTATAGAACTCACCTCCATTGCCTCCAAAACTGTACGAAGCTCAATCCCATCAATTCCATCAACACTCAACCCATACTTAACCCGAACTTGATTAGATTCCCGGTCAAACTGCACTGCTGTTTCCATGAACCTCACAAGCAACTCTTGAATCTACAAACCCAAATCCAGTTCCTCTAAAAACCAATCACAAACTCAATATAAAAATCACAAAATAAAACAATTGCAATGCACCAAAATAAATATCACAAAAACCATACAACGTATGAGAGCATTTATACAAATCTACAGCTATTTCTCATAAATTACTGTAAATCTTTCACCTGCATAGATCAAAACATGTACAACATGACATTCAAATTTAAGTTTTTCTCATTGGCAAACCTTCTTACTTTCTTTCTTTTCCAACACAAATGTAAAAACAAAACTAATTCTATTTTCTCTCATTTTCTTTTATTTTCCCAGCAACCAAACAGATTCTTCAAAAACACATTACCTGCTCAAAACAATCGTGCCACTCCTTCCTTAACAAACCATAGACTAACGGTTGTCTTGCATCCTCATCGCCAATTCTCAAAGCTTTCTTCAACTCCCTCAGTTCCTCAGCAGCAAATCTCAGCCGTCCATCTGTCAATCCTTCCTTCACTCCCTTCAACCTCTCACTAATTCCGGCAATTACTCTCACCAACTCCAAAATTTCCTTCTTCACATTGGCCTCTTTGGTTTTCTCATTCACCTCCTCAATTATCTCCTTCACTTCCTTGTCGATCGGGTGGTCGGAAATCAGTTCCACAATAGCCGACAACTTAGTTGAAATTTCACCGGTTTGCGAAACGGCATCGTTGCAGAGGGAGAAGAGAGAGGCGAAGTCGTGGTGGTGAGATGTGATGTAGGATTGGACCTTGGATTTTATTTGACGGGAGTGGGCCTCCAGGCGCGTGATTAGGAGGCGGAGATCCGGTGCGGAGAGTGGTGCGTTCGGGTCCGTCAGGTCGTGCGTGGAGAGGAGATCTCCAACGTTGATCGTGTCGAAGAGAGCATCCATCAGATTAACTGATCGATGGTCCCACGGTTGTGATGAGAAGAGAAATGGGGAAGTTTTTGTATCCTGTCTTTGCGAAGAAGATAGGAGAAACTGTAAGCGGACGTTTGTGGTGGCGAGCGCTATTGTGCGCAGGGTTGTGACGGGGAAGTTTGAACGGGCCTAAGTTTGCTCTTCAAGCTTTTGGGACTTGGATTACCCTCAATGAGGTAATCTAAATCCAGCCTGTCTATTTCTCAATGCACTCACTTGAACAAGCGATGCCCGTAGCATGAAGCAACGGCGACTTACGGATATAAAACGATTATTTGAATAAAAAAATTAAAAGATTACATTAATTAATATTAATATAAATGATATAATAATTAAAAATTTAATTAATATTAATAATATCCATTACTTTTAATTCATATAATAGTTAATTTATATTATCCATTTGACTTTTTTAGATAGAATTCAAAATGAATTTTGGACCGAGATATATACATATATATTTAATATATACAGAGCACTTTGACAGAATTTTTTAATTTAATTAAGCAATTTCAATTTTCCCTGCCAACAATTTCGGACGGATAATTTTTCTAAATTTTATTTGTGTATGAATGGGAATTAGTTCGACAGGATGGAAACCACCCACATTCAACTTTCTCGATGACAAAATAAAAAAAAAATTTATATATATTAGAAAGTTTCATAATTAATTAATATATGTTTCTAAACCCAAAAAAAAAAAAATCACCATACTGAATTGAGGAAATTAACTCCAAAATCACGGGAAGACCTAAGAATAATATGCGTGAATAACGTAGAAAAGTCCAAGTTTCAATTCTTCGTCGTCGCTGAAAAATTAATTGACTGTTGATACTTTTAAGCGAATTGGCAATGTGCTTGATCAAATGTAATCTCAAAATTAATGCAATTATCAAATAATTTCTAACAAATACAAAAAAGAAGTCGAAGAATATTTTGTAATACAGAATACAATCTTGCAAAAATAGTATAAATTATAAATTGCATGCATAAGAAAAGAGATTGGATATGTATATGTACATATGCATACTATCAAACCAGATATATTTCTGTGATTACAGTACAGAAATGACCGTATCTGGGAAAAAGAAAGTTTAAGGTTAAAGAAAACGAAAGAAAGAAATTATAAATGCAACCAATTTCTAAAATCGAATACTTGTTTCTTGAAGAGAAAATTATTCTAATTGCCAAAAATCCAGATCCTTTCTCCGAGAAAACTCACAATCTTCGACACAGAACCTTTGATCTCCGGTTCCACCTTATCGCCATATTCTTCCCCGCCACCAACGTCCTCAACACGATCGCAACTCAGTTCCACCGATTTTGACTCAGCCGACTCGTACTTGTCACCACTTTTGAACTCATCAGAACCTCTCTTCCCTCTTTTTTTCTTCTTCAGGCTCCTCTTCTCTCGAAACAACCCTTCTTCATAAGCTTCTATAATCTCATGTATAACCTCACGGCTGGGTGATTTGTCCCAGCGTGCCCAAAAACTGATGTAACACCAGAAACAGTTGCAATGAAACACAGGCGCGTGATCACCATCGCCGGCGCCGCCTGCACAACCACCTCCAAAACCAACGGAACTCTTGTGGGTAGTTTTGTTATGTCCGGAAAAGCTGTCAGCTGTATTATTGCTGCAGCTGCCACAGCAGGAGATGAGATAGGCCAAGACTTCTTTGTCTTCGGGAGAGAGAGCTGCTGCTAGGGTTAGAATTGTTGCTGGGAGAAACGATAGCTGATCACCGATCGTCGTCAGCGCCGGCGATGGGTGAACTTTTCCTTTCCTGCAGAGTTGCTTCATAACTAAGCTTTGGTTTTCAGTTTGGTCGGTTTAAACGTGTCTTTGAAATATTCATATTATTATCTTCAAATTTGGTGCCCTGCGAAGGAGGATAAGTGATTGACTGACGCGTCTAGCACAAACTTTACGTTGGCAAAGAAAAAGATGAAATATATATGACATGAATATTGAAAATGCACGACCAAAAATTGAACGTGGAATTTTCTGTATAGCAAACGAAAGTGGGCATGAATGGCGAGCAAATGGTCCACGTTGGAAGGTGGAATCCTCGAGGAAATGACCCATTCTCCGTTAACATCATTAAGCCAGCCGACGCCGTTTTTGTTTTTGTTTTGTTTATTGAAGAAACTATATAGAATATTCTCATGCTATAATAGGTTATTATGAGTGAGGTATTGGCGTATTGCAATTTGCATGCATGCAGTCCAAAAAGGGTTTTTCAACAGAGGACAAATGAATTAACGTAACCACGTGGTATTGATCAAATCATTGATCATTATAATTTCAGAATTTTCGATAGGACAGAAGAATGGAACAAAACGGACAGCTTTGGCAGATAAAATTTATGTTTGGACATTCCAAGCAGTAGGCCATAGCACAATCTTCATATACATGTGCAATGTTGGCTTGCCAATTGCCATTAATTATTATTGGTTGAAGTTGGTATTCACAAATAAATACCGAATTATTTGATCAAAGTCTCAAACAAAACAGCAGACAGATGATTCGTTAATATTATGTATAAATATAACAAGGGACAAAGCCAAATTCATATGCATGCTAGTTGCATACATGGCATATATATTTATATGTATGTATATGTATATATAACAAGTAGGTAATTAATTAATTATCAGAGAAACTTGGCAAGTACTTTCTTCACCACATAATCCGCGATGATGTGATTAGTTTTCTGCGTAGGGTGGAAGGCATCCCAAAAGACATATTTGTCAGCATTTGTGCACGTAAACATATTATTACGAGCGCATGCGTAGCCCATCTCGAACATCCCCGTTGCGCAACACGCCAGTGCTGTAACCTCGAATCCTGCATCACGATTAAATTTGAGTTCATTCTTCATATTGGTGAGTGCTTAGAATTACCAAACCAAATGGAATTTAGGAATTATCTATGTTGACGTACATGTGTTTACATATTCACATTGAAAAACACATCAGTTGGCTTCGGGCGAGAAGTTTCACCTCGGTTGAATTTGTTTGGGATTGACTACATTTTTCTATTTCTACGAGTACCATTATATCATATTTTTAATTTGTTGTAATCTCTCATATCAGAGGAAATTAATGTCTAGTTTGTGTGCTGTAGCTAGTTGAATTCTATATGTATACTTAATTATTGGCTTCTGTAACAGTGCTCGTGCTTTCTGCCTTTAATTCTTCTTAACTAATTAGGTGAAATTCCTTCTTGACTTCGTTTCAAGAAAGCATCAAATTAGTGAAACCAACAAACTAATTGTATTAATTATAGTTTTAATCTTTATAATCAAGATGAGATTTTCTTATATAACTTGGTACCAAATAATCTATTGTCTTATCCATACTCCTTTAAAATCTATAGCTAGTCTGCGGTGTGAAAACATTAATTAAAACCCTATCAACCAACCAACCAGACCTAAGTGAAGTTTTTAATGCCCAAACTCCAAAGTAGTTGGAGAAAAAACAAAAGTAAGAATTGAAGTCAAGACATTTGAATAAAAGTTGTGAGAAAATTTAATGATGCGTACTCAGAAGTATGCACATGAAAATTGAATGACACTAACTTACCATAAAGAGCAGGTCTTCGTATAATATGCAAGAACGCATAATAAGGGTTTGAAAAAACCAGTTGGATTCCAGGAAGTTCCGCGTTCAATTTCATCACTAAGTTTTTCAACTTCCCATTGAATTCCAAAGCCACATTGTTGTATCTGTCCACACAGTAATGTTGTCCTATAACATTTGTGGTTCTCTCCAATGGCATACATCCCATTGGAGGCAGTCCTCCCAGAGAGATTTTTCGAGCTCCAAGATTGTAAAGATTTTTTACGAAATTCTGGGCAATTCCTACAAGGAAGTCTTCGTATTCCGTGATGGTGAACTGCGTTGCTCGGGTACTGGGAAATGCATAGTAGTTCTCCAGGAAATCGTTTGTTCCTAAGCTGATTATGTGTAAAGATTCACGGATTGTTTGGTTTGCTTGCTGGGCTCCCTGGTAATCTCTCAGTTTCTTCTGATATTCCTTGTAGTACTCCAGCTCCTTCCATAGAGGTATCACAGACTTGCAGGGCAAAGCAATAAGATGACAAATCAAACTAATTTCAGAACTATTCTATGCATATATGTAAATAAGCTAAACCCAAAAAATTATAGGGTATGGCTCTCAATATTAGATATTGAAAAACAAGTTTTAACAAGTTTCTCACATGAAATGTAGATATCAAGAAATCAAAACAAAAACCTATAACATCAATTAAAGAAAGCACGTACATGGAGGTTCGAACACGAGACTTCAGTTCTAACAGCATGTTAATTAAACTATTAAATCTGGATAATAATAAAATCTATTGGGATTGACGCAAGAGATTCGGGACTCAAACTCCTAATTGATTGAGAAGGGATTAAGTTGCTAAAAATAGGCCACTAACCTCGAAAGCTAAGTACTGTTAAGTAAGAAGCATGGAAATTAATATTGGCCCTAACAGTATAATTGAAACTTACTAACACGTTGGAAGTGGCATTATCATAGCCAGTAGCAGCAGAAGCAAATGTGACACCAGTAGCAAAATCCGAGATATTATATGCGGGATCCAAATAAGCAGGTATTGTTGGTTTGAGCCCTAAAGCCTGAGAAATAAAATCTGTAGCAATTCTTCCATTAGAGAACCTTCCGGTCGCCCGGCCACCAGTAAAATCACGGCCATATGGCTGAAAATTACTCCTAGCAACCGTAGGAATATAGTTATTATTCCCGGCATCAACCGATGAATCTCCAAACACAACCACTGCCGGTACTTTTGCTTGTATTTGTAAACCAAATAAAAGAAACTGAGTAATCACAAGAAAAAATATGAAGTATTTGTAAGCCATCGTTATAAACTTTTCTCCTTCTTGTCTGTCTCAGTAAGACTGTGGAATGAGAACAGAGATGGGATTTGGAGTTATATAAATATAACGGTTGGAGAAAAGTAAATGAGAGTAGATTTTTATAGGTTGAGTGAAGAAAGTTGTTGAGTTTTTATTGCTTTATTAATTGTGCTTGTACTTGTACTGGTAACATAGGGCCAAGTTGGTTATGAAGTGAGTCTATGGTGCAACAAAAATCAAAAAATGGTTGCCATAATTCGATTTCGAAGGAGGGATCGAAATTCGAAAGTATGATTTTTGAGGTATCAGATTAAGCTGAATATAGAAGCCATCCACGTTAAAAGAAGGTGAAAATCCATGCATTTTAGTGTATATGAGGAGGTGAAAGTGCAATGCAACCACGGAAATTGTTTGTTTGTCTTAAATAATAATAGTGCATGTTCATATATGTTAAGGATGTAAGCGGCAGACAATGATTTTTGTTTCATGTATTGTATATTTGTGATTTAAACTTACAAAAATTCTAAATTTCGTATAAAAAATTATCATTCCTATACTAACAGTTGAAATGTACGTGCTTCTTACAGGAGAGATTAATTAACAAGTCTACTATATAATTAGCATAGGAATTTAGATTTTCATCTCCTTGTTGACGAGTCAACACAACAAACTGGGGCAAGACTTATACCACGACTCTCATTCATAAGGACAAACACAACATCAAAACAACTACCCCCACCGAAAGAATTATCAAAGAAAAGCAAAGGACCAGAGGAGCCGGGGCTCAAAAGACGGAAGAGAGATAATCTCTTTTTATGTCAACATCGGAGTAGTTGCCACAGAACAGCAACAGCCCGTGAAAACTGACAAGTTCCTCTACATATTTCTTCGAGGCATTCAAAGCTTTCCACCAGAAATGGAGGTGCATGCTTAATGATAGCTTCTGTAGATAACATAAGTTAAAATTATAATAAAAATGTTAAGAAATTAATGCACGCAACGATGAAATCAACGGTTGAACCTTGCTATAACGTACGTTACAAATGTTGTATTGTAATCCTCCGCTTGATAGTATCGCACCAGTTGTTATGTTTAATAAAACTATTATTGATGACAATATGGTCAAAACAATTTTTCCACACATTAGGATGTGCAAAAAAAAAATGATAAATAATAAAGGTGATCGATATTGTTAGTGAAATGTACATAGAATTAACTAAGTCTATACTCAACTGTGAATAATGATTGTAATTTTCAAGAAAAAGATTTCCTTAATTTATTACATACGTATGAACAATTGGAAATAAAGTTTGAGTTTGGTGGCACAGATTGATTGAATTAATATATGATTTTCTAAGGAGCTGGCAGCAGTCTATTAATGTCGGAAAAAATCAATTCAACAAAAAAGTTTACGTGAAAGTGATGACTTTAAAAGGCCTTGATTAATTAGGGCAACAGATCTTATTCATCCCTAATTTCAATTAATATCCCTATATATTACATACATTCTAATTCCAGTTCTTTATCAAATAAGAGATTAATTTCTTCTAACAAACATGTTCCATTATAACATGCAGTTTAGAAAATCCTATAGTAGTTATTGATTAACGTCTGTTTAAGATTATTATATATTAAAGTTATACTCTGAAGGTCCCAGATTTGCGAAACAATTTAAACAAATAGTACAAAATACGCATACCAAAATATTCAATATTTTTAAATATAAATTTGCTATCTTATAGCAAATTATAATACACTCTAAAAAGAATCTAGTGCTTCAAATTTACATTTTATAAAATAACAATGCCGCCACATGAGAATTATAAAATACAAATTTAGTGTAAAATAATGTTAATTTACACCAACTCTATAATTTAAAAATGCAGATACAGTGAAAGATAAGAGAAATTAACATATATATATATATATATATAGAGAGAGAGAAGAATAAATTAGTATTTTTATATTTTTACATGTATATTTATAATTATTTATAAATTATTATATTTATACATTTTTAACAGTTAAAATTAAATATAAAATATATATTAATTATAGCGTATTACTTACATGTATATAATTAATATATATTTTAAATTCAATTTTAATAATTAAGAATATATAAATCTAACGATTTATAAAGGGTAATAATTTGTGTTAAAATATAAAATTATCATTTTTTTTTGTGCGTGTATATATATAAAATGAAAAAAGCACAATTGATTTAAAATTGCATGGACCAACCCCACCGTCAAATCAAACTCCAACAAATTAATCACGCAAGCATTGATTGGCAATGGTGCATTTTATCCACACAAAAATGCTTAATTAAAAAATGAAAAAAAAATTTTTAACCAAAACCTGAAATATGCAACAGTAACTCATTGAAATGGAAGTATATGGCTAGCTAGTCCACTAATAAAACATATATAAATAAACTCTTGAAAGATCATGCAAAAGCTGCCAAGAGATTAGGAATTAGATGATCCGAGATTATTTTGTTGGTTTTCTCAGTTGGGTGGAAGGCATCCCAGAAAACATATTTGCTTGCATCTGTGCATGTAAATGGATTATTTTGATTGCAGAGATAACTCATCTCAAATGTTCCTGTTGCACAACATGCTTTTCCTGCTACTTGAAATCCTGTCAATCATGGAAAGACAAAAGTGCTTTTATAGAAAATATATTTCACATGCATGCTTTTCTATATATATATATATATTGTGTATAAGAACAAGAAATGAGAATTAATTAAGGAGAAGAGAATATCATGAATGCATTTGGTTCAAAAAACTAATATAAATCTTTGGTTTTTTTTGTTGTAGAGTTGAGTGGTACAACGAGTTAGTGAACTTTATTCATCAGGACAAGATAAGGAGAAAATTTTATACAAAAATATAATTATGAAACTGTTTAATGAAATTATGCCACATATTATAATTTTTTTCACCTATAATAATAATTATCACGATTAATTAATTTTAAAATAAATACGTTGTTCATATATCACTGTATAAAACTTTTCTTGAAGTGAAATAGTACCCAATTAACCGTTGTTTTAATCAATTTCCCATTTAATTTCTGAACTATTATTTTGATTTTTAGGTGCAGGAAAGGATTAATTTCGCCAACTACCTCGTAATGTCATAGAACCGACAGAAATTATTAAAATATTAATTAGAAGAGAAAAATAAATCAAAACCATTAGTTGGAAGTCATAAATAAGCTTTTATGAGACAGTGCTTTACAGTAGACAGCTTTTGAAAGAACACCAATGTATCTCTTGGGAAATCGTTTATCCCAAATCTTTCAATTAGATTTATATGAAACACTATTTGACTGTACAAAAACTTTTACAAGCATATATCACTAGCAAGTGAGAGATTTTGACATAAATAAAAATCTGAAGTAATTAAACGAAAGAAATGCACATGATTCATGAATGGATAGGAAGTGAAAGTTACCATAGAAAGAAGGTCTTTGAATGATTTCGTAGAAAATTTTGTATCCATCAGAAAGCACAATTTTCATTCCAGGAAGTTCCCTGTTGAGCTTTTGCACCAAACTTGCCAACCTGGCATTAAATTCCAAGCCCACTTTGTTGTATTCCACAACACAATCATTGTGGCCGAGTAAATTTGTGGCTCTCTCCAATGGCAAACACCCCATGGGAGGAACTCCAGTCACTGAAAATTTCTGAGCTCCAAGAGCATATAGTTCCCTGAGAAAATTTTCAGCAATTCCAATGAGAAAATCCTGGTATTCCTTAATAGTGAACTGAGCTCTTCTCTGAGGAAATGTGTAGTAATTTTCAAGGAAATCGTTCGTTCCTAAGCTCATCAGATACAAAGCTTCGCTAACAATTTCCTTTGCTTTCGCTTCACCAGCATAAGCTGTCAGTTTATTTTGGTAATCCTTGAAATACTCCAATTCCTTCCACAAGGGAATCACATTCTGCAAGTGGAATCAAAATCAGACGCAAGAAAACATAAACGGGTGTTTTCCAATCAAATTGTGCATGGAAAATTGATGTAATTTGTTCATGCGTTTCCTGACTTACAAGCACATTGGAGGTCGCATTGTCGTAGCCAGTTCCGGCAGACGCAAAGCAAACTCCAGTGGCAAAATCTGATATGTCAAAGGCTGGATCTAAGTATGCTGGCACCGTGTGCTTGAGTCCAAAAGCTTCAGATATGAAATCAGGGGGAATGCGGCCATTGCAGAAGCGTCCTGTGGGGTGGCCGCCTTCAAAATCACGACCATAAGGCTGGAAATTGCTTTTCAGGACTGTCGAAATCACATTGTTGTTTCCTGAATCAACAGATGAATCTCCGAAAACAATGATTGCAGGAACTTTTGCTCTTGCTGGAGAGATCTGCATTAGTAGTAGAAGCGTTAAAAAGAGCCCTGGAATGTGTATGAATGCCATTTTTCACTTTTGTTTGCCAGTATCTTGGAGCAATTGAAGGAGATATATTGCATGAAAATGGATTTGTGATATAGATTACTACTTTTGGTTGAGCAAGCAATAATAGCTAGCTACATGAGAATTTATTTCAACAGGTTTGGTGGCTGTTTTAATGATAGTGGGGAAGATTACCAGTAATTTTATGTCAATTATTGTACAGAAAAATCTCTGATTAATAGCATGAAAAAAATTAACCATCTATAAATAAATGGCGGTTTCAATTAAATTTCATTAGAAGAATCCAAGATTGACACGATTATATATTTCAGATCATGGGACTCAAATAAGAGCTCAACATAAGTATGGATTTGAATAGACATATGATATACTTGACATTTAAAGTTGGACAATTGAGAAGTAGGAAAAGTTGAAGAAATGAGATGAGTGGTAATTTGCAAATGTTATAGAGGTTGAAAGTAAGGAGTACTCATACAAGAAGTCAATTTCTTGAGTAGTAAGAAGAGGAAAATCGAAATAAATGAAGCTCAGTTTTGCTCTGAACGAGAGTGGTTGTGACATTACTCCCAATTAAGTAAGCCTGAAACAGCATTAAAAGCTTCCATCAGAGATGTTGGCTCTTATTTGGTACCTATATCTGTACGAGAGTTTTCTGATTCCACTGCTGCCGTATAAACATTTGCTTGATTTTTTATGTTTCTGAAATAACTTTTTAAAATCTCAGTTGGATTCTCAACTTCACCGTAAATGATCTCATCAGTTAATGTTCGCAGTTGTTCGTGTTAGAGATAATGGCCCAAAGTATGTAATTTGTACATTTTTTAAAATAAATAAAATTAACATTTATTTATACTTAATTATATTTATATTTAATATAAAAAATTTTAATTTATTTATGTAACTATAATTTTATTATATATAAATATTATATATACAAGAGAATTAAAATTATGGATAATAAAATGAAATAGTCAATAATAAATTAATTAAAGTTGGGTTCTTTAATTAAATATTATTAGTGCAATCTATTAATATTAAAAATGTGATAGTTTTATCTGAACTGTTAATGTATTGACATTATAGTGGAAATACTTTATATAATATAATTATATAGAACTGAATCAAACATACTGTAAATTCTCATATAAATTTCATCACTAACAAGAATTCAAACAATGTCAATAAATGATCATATGTTATTGAGTTTTTTGAGTTACTTGTTAAGATTTGTTTTAACAACAAGCTCAACACTCGTATCTTAGAAATTTAATAAAATAAATAATTAGAAATATAACATACAAATATAAAATCTATTTCTTCCTATTGATAGGTATATAGGTCTGTAATATCACCTTTTAGATCAATACAGTAAATAATATAATAAATAAAATTATTACATTGAATATTTATATGTTTAGAAAATAATTTTCTAGAATACGTATTTGGATTTAATTAATTAAGAGTTAATTAATTACTAAGATATTTTAAGAAAAATATCTTTTATTAATATTCAAATAATTTAATTTAAAAAATTAAATGGATAAATTCTCATAAAGATATTTATCTTCTTTTCAACATTAATTTTGAATTAATTAAAATTTCACTTTTGTTAGAATTTGTTTTACAAATTTAATTAACTAATAAATGTTATTAATTAATTAATTAATTAATTTTGTTTTAATTAAAAATATTACTTCTATTAAGAGTTGTCTTACATATTTAATTAACTAATAAATGTTATCAATTAATTCAATTCTTTTCTAATTCAAATTATTTAAATTAAAATATAATTGATATAAAAGAAATATAAAAGGGTGAAAACCCAATAGATAGAAAAGAAATGAGTTTTTCTTTTAACGTATTACAGAAAAATAATTAGTTTATCTAAACACTATTGTATTAAAAAAAAGCTCATTTTTCTTTTTATTACAATTATTGAAGGATTAGTTTGGAAATCGTCAGTGAAGAAAACCCTACATTAGTTTGGCAATCATTAATGAAAAAAAAGCTGCAATAAAAATAATTTGAAAGTATTTTTATTCTTTTTATTTATATTAAAACTATATATTCAAATATATTTTATAACTGTCCTAACTTAATCTTTCGTTGCTTATTTGATAAAATTTTCTAATAGTTCCATCATCAATATTCCAATCCAACATCCTTAATATTAAACCACGAATGTAATGGTATCGTGTGAATTTGGCATTGCTTTATTAATTTCTCCAACAACAAATATAAGAAATTGCTGTTGGGCATCCTGTGAAACTTGTTACCATATTTTTTCTGTAAAATGTTTATAGTGCGGACGACAAGGCGTTGTGTGGTCTGGTATATGTTTGACTAGTCGTTCAGTCTTCGTGATCAGGCCCAATTCCCCTACGTTTCACTAAGAACAGATCTTGGATGGAGCCAACTTTATTGCAATTAACAGTAGGCCCATCTCAAACTCGGCCCAACGGTCTCGAGAAATTAATGCGAGGTTGCGTTGTTATTTTCTCTTCATGTATGGTTCTCAGTTCAGTTCAGTTCAGTTCAGTTCTTTTAATCAAGGGTTAGGAGGTTGTAAATACACAATTGTTTTTTGAAAAATCAAGAATTGTGGTCGATGTTTCTGAAGAAAATATGGAATATGAGCAGCAGAACGAGCATGGATTTGTATACATTACAGAGAAGAAATCTGTCAGCTTCAAGCAGAAGTGTAATGGATACTGCCATCAAAGATGGAGAACTAAGGGTTTTCATAGTTGCAGGAGAGGTTTCTGGAGACTCCATAGGTTCCCGTCTCATGTTAGCTTTAAAGAAACTCGCTCCTGTTCCTGTTTCTTTTTCTGGGGTTGGAGGGTAAGTTATTTAGTTATTTTTTTTCTTATTTCCTGGGGTACATTTGAAAATGCTTAAGCACTGGAGTAGTGCTATTAGGTTTTTCTTTTTATGGGTATAAGTTTGAGGATTTAGAAATTTAATACAACTTATTACTTTCATTTTACTGCAATCTGTGTTTCTCTTCTACCATATAATATGTTCTCTGTATTTCTAAGGTCAATGATGTCGAAGCAGGGATTGAAATCCTTGTTCCCTATTGACGATTTATCAGTAATGGGAATATGGGAGTTATTGCCGCATATTTATAAGTTTAGGGTAAGTAGCAAGATGCAAAATCTTAATTTTCTTCCACAAATTGACTTCAATCGGAAGTTTCCTATCTATAATTTCTCAAGTTGCTCTGTATTTTGATGCTAGAAGTGTAAAATTTCAGGTGAAATTGAAGGAAACTGAAGAAGCTGCTTTGCTGTTTAGGCCTCATGTCGTTGTGACAGTGGATTCCAAGGGGTTTTCTTTCCGTTTACTAAGGCAACTACGGTGTAATATGAGCTTTCCTCTTGGAGTTAGGATCTATGTTTGCATATTTGCTTATGTGATATCTGATTAGTATGCTGTAGGACTATTGCGTAATGCCTTTTGCAGCTAGATATGGTCACCGAAATCTGACTGGGCATGTGCCTGTACACTTCCATTATGTTTCACCATCATTCTGGGCTTGGAAAGGGGGTGAAGCAAGACTCCAAAACCTAGCTACATTTGTGGATCACATCTTGTGCATACTCCCAAATGAGGAAGCTGTTTGTAGATTGAATGGACTGGCTGCAACATTCGTGGGCCATCCCATTGTGGAAGATTGCTTGGAGCTGAATTTGGTATAAACTTATGAGCTAATCTGCTATAGATTTTGAACAATTCTTTAATGGAGGTCATATATTCTATTGGTCAGATATCTTAAGTTCCTGTTTGGAGTCTCAAGCTTAAATGCATATATTTTTTCTTTTATTTACTTGTGGGGCTTTAGGGAAAAAGTTTGGCTAGCTTTTTCTTTGATTTTGAATATTCATGCTTTACAAACTTTCTGTGTGGTTGACAAAGGGGATTAACAAAATCTTCAGGGGAAGGAAACTGTGCCATGTGGCTTGAAGACAGAAGGAAACTGTGAAGACTTCCAAAATAAATATGCAATTCCTTCAGGTAACCTAAATCTCTTGCTGCTGGACCGAAGCTTTGATTTTTATGGATAGTTGTCTGTGTTCCATTAAAGAATTTCCTTTCGGTTACCATAGGTATTCCTTAGAATGGAGGTTCTGCTAATAGAGATTTATGTATGTCTATATGCTAAGAATGCTATATGTGTATGTCTCTCTAACATATATAGAAACTTCAGCTTCTCCTTATACCACATAAATTTTTTCTTTGAAAGGAGCCACGGTTATTAGCTTGCTCCCTGGAAGCAGATTACAAGAGGTCACTCGGATGCTTCCCATCTTTTCAAACACTATGGAACAACTAAAAGACTCCTTTCCTGAATTGATGACAATCATCCATGTGGCACCTAATCAGCATGTGGAGAATTACATCACTAGACGCATACATAAATGGCCTGTGCCTTCCATATTGGTTCATGGAGGATGTTCACATCTGAAATATGATGCATTTAGTGTAGGTCCTCTCTGTCTCTTCTCTCTTTTTCAATTATGGTGAAGTCATATGTCAACAGAAACAGAGCTTGAGGACCTGATAATTTGGACTGCAGAGACTTGGATGGAGTAATGTTCTCATAATTTGATTCAGTTTCTTGCAGGCGAGCCGGGTTGCTTTATGTACTTCAGGAACAGTTGCGGTGGAGCTTCAGCTTGCGCGATTGCCTTGCATTGTTGCCTATCGAGCTCATTTCTTAACTGAATGGTTTATGCGGTATAAAGCAAAGATACCATACATCTCTCTCCCTAATATTCTCTTGGATTCACCTATAATTCCTGAAGCTCTCCTTGAAGCTTGCACGCCTGATATGCTGGCATCTTTGCTGATGTAAGAACTTTTTGCAATGCCATCGTGTATTTATCTTTTTCTTTTTCCTCCGTATTCGGCATTAAAATGTGCAAGGCTTATGCAATAGCAGAAGTTTTAAATGAAATGTACGAAAAATATTTTACCTTGACATGATTGACTTGAAAATTATGATCCATTGCAGTGATTTGATACGCAATGAGAGCCTTCGAGAAGAACAAATTGTTGCTGCCAATAAGTTTATCAGACTTCTCTATCCTTCAGAGAGGACGGTAAACATCTCAGAACAGCAGGATATTAAGTTGACATTTCCCGTTTACACTCCAAGTATGATTGCAGCATCCACCATTCTAGGCTATGTAAGCCGTGAACGCGATTATATCCTGTAAACTCAAATGAACATTTGGTTTGTTTGGCGAAAATTGATGTAGAATTCCAGTTTTCACTCAGTTTGTTGTCTCTATAACCGTGAATTTTTGCAATGGCTAAAAGCCTATATAGGAGGTGTCTGTATATTGACACAACCGCAAATTTAGGCAACCGGATCTCTAACCTGATCTGTCTTTCTATTGGATCAGAACTATTGCTTGGAAAAATCCTTGCATGAGTTTTGTTAAGACTTTCATGTACTAAATCTTTTGCAAATTTACTAGAATGTCTTCTAAATATGTTGCATTTTTAAATTACTCAAATAAGATGAAATTTATTTTTCTCTTTTAAAAGGGGTTTATGATCAAGACACGATATATGTATACATATGTGTATATATATATATGTGTGTGTGTGTGTGTGTGTGTGTCTGTATATCAGCTTGTGTCCAAGTATCTCTTGGAAATGTTACTAGCCTGAAGACCAGCTCAACCACAGCTCAGATAATTACTCTTGAAGGCCTTTAAACACTCAACTGACTCATCAAAATAGTTAGTAACACTCTTTTAAGTCCAACTCCTCCCAAAAATCCAATAATTATAACCACTATGAAACTTACTTCATAATTAAAAAATGGTTACATCCAGAGGAATATTTCTTTTCTTTACTGTCACGCTTGTTATGTACTCACTGTTGATAAAAGTCACCAATGCTGATCAAACTGCTGAACCATGTGGCAAGGAGAATCCCGGTGACGGAGAACCATGCAGTCAACACCAATATGAAAGCAAAGATGATGATTTTGATGACACTTACAAAATTGTGAACAATGTTAGGATCTCGGATCCCTTTTTCGCCCGTAATTTTAATCCCCCTGTTGCTGGTTCGCCTTCGTCCGTACCAGTAGCCAACATTCCCAAATTTGAGTTTCCAGCCAGAAACAAAGTTATACTGGGACAATAACCTCTCCATGGTTTCTGTCCAAAGTAATTTTGTTCCGAGGCTAGCTGAAACTCATTTATGTCCATGATTTTCTTTCTTTTTTTTTTTTTTTGGTTCTAAATGTGAATTGAGTTGTATTATGGGATTTTGTTTACTTGTATCTAAATATTTGAGGAGCAATTCTTTAACCAAAAATGAACTGGCACGTTGGTGTATGTGTAGATGACTACTACGGGATTCTTAAAATGAAAACTTCTATTCTTTAGAAAGGGAAATAAATTATACAGTTGACTAATGTGAGATTGAATTCCTTAAAGCAGTTTATTCTGATGAGAAGTTAACGTAACTGTATAAGAAAATAGTTTGTTTCTCTCTTTTACTCGATTGATCAAAATAACAAAGAAAAAACATAAAATTAAAGAAGGGCTAAGAGCTGCTACTCGGAGGTGAGATGATGTACAAAGCAATGTTCGTCTTTTGGCTAAGCATGCTCTTAGCGAGTCCACTCTTGGAGGCAAAATCAATGAATGCCGCGTTGGCAGTGGCGGTGGCGATGGCGGCCACAAAGGACGAAAAGTATGAATGTTTTTCTTATATATATGCACACACATATATATGGTATTGCAAAATTTAACATAATGTCTTAACTCTTCAGGCTAATAAATTACCCACCTCAGACTTTGCTTAAACTTAATTGTTATCTCCAAGTAATTTTGCTCCTGTCAAGTTCATAGTTCATATTCTTCAAACAGTATTATCGATTTTCTTTTCATTGTTTTTACTCTTTCTTTAATTTATTTATTTGAAAGATTACGTAATGCAATGAGACGATTTTTATTTTTATTTTTTAAAAAAACCATAAGCTGCGAAGAATGCACTTTCACAAGTTATATATTGAAAATTTTGCGGCATTGTAAAGACTTTCCCACCTACTAAAGTTTTAGTATTTTTTTTTTCCTTTAACGAGGAAATAAATTAAATGATAATATATAAGACAAGGTCTTCTTGAAGAGAATAAATTGAAAAAAAAAAAAAATGGGGTTGGATGCTTCCATTTACACTGTAAGCCTAAACACTTTAATCCATTTTTTATTCACAATTTAATTTAAATAAATAAAATAATATTATGCTTTAGTCTTAATTAAATTAATTATAGATATTATTACGGTGTTTATATTATTTTTAATTTTTTATGTTTTAATTAGCCCTGCTTAATCGTTTTCCAGACTCCCCCATTATATACAGCTAAACGACTTTCTGAAGAATTTATTAGAGGGGTAAAGAGAATCACTCACGTTAGAAAATTAATTTTTATTTAAGTCTAACAAATTAAGGCATAATTTGGAACGAACAACTAAGAAATAAAGGAGGTTTAGTATCGAATACCAACGCATGATCTATCACCTTAAGAGCCAGCTAAAAGTAATTATACATAAATTAAAACAAATTAGACGAGAGCCAGCTTTAAAAATTAGTCAGTTAAACTAACAAGTGCCATAAATAGCAGCAATTTCACTGTATAATCCATAACATTATTATCATCATCCTATACATCAATTAATCAATATATAGAATCAAACTGCTATATATATATATATATATACCTCCACCTAGTAATGGATACCAAAGAGGTTGCAGCCAAGCCGAGCAATGAATGAATTATAGTAATAATAATTGACTGGAACATATATACGTTGCACTCTTCTTTAATTCACCCTAATTTTTAATCTCTGTTACTCAATAGATATTGCTTAATCAATTTGTTTCTCTTTTATTTCAATGCAATCTAATTTTCTTCCCTTCTCCTGGATATGAATATATTAAAAATTAATATATTTCCTAAATTCTAAAGGATTATTATTATTTAATGTAAGTAGGTTTTACAAAGCTATTATTATGAAAACTGGAGGAGCCAAGAAGAAGAAATTAATACCAACAAATTTTAAATATTAAAAAAAATAAAAATTCTAGCCTATGCAATCAGCAAGTATTTTAAAGTCTTTTAATTTTGTCTATTGTTTTCTAAACTTTGTTTGTGGAATAGAACAATATAGTGATCACTTAGTTGTATACCTCTTTCAAAAATATATCATTGGTAATCCCAAGTAAAGTAATCCAACAATTTTAAATCATTGATAATATTTAATATTTTTTTTTAAAGTTTTTAAATAAAAATTGTTAATTTAACCTTTTAAATTATATTTTTATTGTTTTGATCTCTACAAACTCTAGATTATTGTATTTTGTCCCATAACATTATTTCTAACTTCGCCACTTACATATATATATATATATATATATATATAGTAGTAGTAGTAATGGAGGTGGATTTATTTCGGAGGTACAACCTACCTTGCATATAATTACATTACTTTCATTTATTTCATTTTAGGTGTGCATGTATATATAAGTATTGGTTTTGAATAAAAAAATGAAGTCTCGAAGCTCCGAGATGTCATTCTTTTAATTTTCTGCCTGTAGCAAAGGTAGCAGCGGGTTTGTCGCATGCAATTAACCTCTTTGGTATCCGTTACTAGGTGGAGTTTTACATGGCGTAGGATTCGTTGACGGAGGTGATGACGTGATGTCAAATCAAATATTATATTTTCATTTCAGAAAAAATTAAAATTCAGTATGGATATGTATTATAGCTGCTAATTTTTCTCCGAAGATTACCCACGTATTCAACCAAACTCCGGCATTAATTGTCGTAGTTAGCTGAGTCAACGTGCATGTATCCTTCAACTCCGAGAAAAAATAAAGTGTTGATTCAGTAAATCCCAAAGTTACAGGGATACTGGTAGATCAGTTGCAAACAAGCTCGATCTTTAGACTCTACATAAAGTGAAGAACGTAGAAATGAAATTACTAGCAATTTCAAGTGAACTAATTATATATTCAGAAAAATGTCGAAGGGAATGATCGTTTGCAGCCTCAGCATACTGCTAGCATGCACATTATTCTTGGCGAGAGATACAAATGCAATACGAACAATAGACTATGGAGCTCTCCAACGCGATATTAACCCGGGTTGCAGTCCTACTCATCCTCAGTATTGTAAACAAGTTCCTGCCAATCCATACCAAAGAGGCTGCAACGCCGCTGTGCGCTGTCGTGGAGGTAATAATTAGGACCTACGAGGAGCCAGAAGTTAAAGCAAGCATTAATTTGCTTACTCTTTTGAACATCATCCATTCATGGCGTCCAAACACATTTAGTAATTAATTCGATATGTCGTACGTATTGCAAATTTTCATCTAGGACAACAACTATGTTTTCTTTTTTTCTTTTTTCTTTTTTTTTTCCTTGTTCTACGTTCGTTTATTCATCTTAATATATAAAATCATTTTCTTCTCCTTTTGTTTATAATTTTATATATTGTAATTTTCTTTTTTTTTTTTTTTTCAGTCCTGATAAAGTTTTGTTGAATTTATATATAAACCACACATTTAATCTCTCAACCTGAGGCGAGTTTAACTCAAATGTAGCGATCAAAATTTAATAAGGGGGCCTTAATTGTAGGTAGTAATTCTCTATCTTTCTCTCTCTCTCTCTCTCTATATATATAAAATACGTATAACTTCTGCTATAATTCATATCTAATCAATTAATTAGTACTGCATAATCAAAACTCTTAATATCTCAAAGTTCCCCATGATGTCGAGTAGGAGAATAATGATGTTTGCTGTGAGCATGGTGTTAGCATCGACAATATTGTCGGTAAAAGAAACAGTTCAAGCAGCTGAGGCGCCCAAAATCAGCTACGGAGCCATTGGAAGGAATGTTAATCCTGGATGTAGCCATAAGCATCCTGAGCTTTGTAAGGAAGATCCTGCTAATCGGTACCAAAGAGGATGCAGTCCTGAAACTGAGTGCCGCGATGGACATTAAAAATTAATGAAGAGTTCATATACCAAGATCAGAATATATATATATATATATACACACACACACATACATATAACATAATTAAGATCAGAGTACATGCACTAAAATTATCATCTTTTAACTTTTTCTAGCAGGGAGAGAAAATTATCTCTACCGAGAAAATTTTGAATATAGTTATTGTAGCAGTCGAAAAAATATATATGTACGAATAAACAATATATATTATCAAGTTTTGTTGGATATATATGCATTTATTAATTTCAAAAAGTTTTAGAAAAATTAATTATTAGCTTTATTATACATAATCAGAAAATTAGTAAATTAATAGTTATACTTATCTTCAGTATTCCTTTTCTTTGATCACGTCTATATAATTGTACAGATATATATAATCAATAATTCTGAGGGAAAAAAATAGACTAGCAATTACACAACAATAAGTCTCTTATTTATTTATGTATTCTCGTTTTCCAAAAATGCAAAACTATCTTTCGATCTGACGGAAGACAATTAATTTGCTGCGTTGTAGTGGATTGTAAGAATTAATGCAGTTGCTTATTTTACTTGCATAGCTTATATGTTTAAATAAATGTATGCTAATTATATATATATATATATATGTGCTTCAAACTGAAATTCGAATATTTTTTTTTATTAAAAAAGGAAAAGAAATAAAAACATAAAATATGCTTTTTAATCTCTTATATTTTCACTAAGCATTCAAAGTTAATTAGGTGACCTAATTATGTTATTAATATATAAAAGAAATGAATAATTAATATTTAAATTAATGAATAAAGATTTCGTCAAAAAAAATTGTTGAATAAAGATGTTAAACTTTAGCATAACTTAAATAAAATTTTCTTTTCTCAGCAAATTTTCTCTCCTTCTATATACATATGTATGTATATGTGTGTGTATATATATATATATATATATATATATATATAACTAACATTGCTGTGCATTGTTGACAAAAATAATCCGTAATCCAGAAGAAAGGGATCCACTATCTCGGTTGCCAAACAAATTCTCTACTAGACTTGTCCCAGAACCATACGTCAGCACATGCGTGAGACTAAGCGCTCGCTTGTACCAAGTGACCGCTTATTTTAGCATTTACTTTCCCATAAAATGTCCAAAATACGCCGCCTCTTCTTATCCTAGGCCCCCAAGCCTATATAAGTAAATGGACCGACCACTATTCAGAATTTCCGCACCCACTTTTTGTCGATATTGACGCAAACTATTTTCTTCGTATTCGTTTTACGGAAAAAAAAATTCCGTCAACTTTTCAGGTAATTTCTCAATTTTGCTCTTTGCAATTATCA
The DNA here is from genome assembly GCA_022749755.1 of Azadirachta indica. Taxonomy (NCBI): domain Eukaryota; kingdom Viridiplantae; phylum Streptophyta; class Magnoliopsida; order Sapindales; family Meliaceae; genus Azadirachta; species Azadirachta indica. The sequence continues at coordinate 2,552,307 of CM040440.1, read as the reverse complement.
GATGATTTCTTCATAATCTTTTTAGATAAATGTTTGGATCTTGTGTTGGGCGTGATGTAAACCAAGCTTATAGAACCTGAGTTATTCCTTAGCTTATAGAACCTGAATAATTCCTTTTTTTTTGGGTTTTTTGTAATTTATTTAATTTGTTTGTTTTCTTTCTTTAATATGATGTTTTGGAGTCAAACAAAAGGTGGGTATTTAAGATTTTTAGATTTTGGTCATGTTTCGTTCAATCTTGTCAGTTTTAGGTAATTTTACTAACTCTTGTATGTTAGCTGAATTTGGGTTTTCATATCCTTCTGTTAGTTAAATTATGGTACTGTAGCTTCTGATAAAGTTGGAAGCTTCATTTCATTTCGTAACAATAGGATTCTCACTGTTGGTTTTATGTTTACATTGTTTCTAAGCTTAATTCTTGTGTTACTTGCAATTTTTCCTATTGCTTATGATGTTAATTCAAGAACTGGTCTTTTATTTTGCCATTTTCTGCAGAACAAAATGCTAGATTCAGAAATTTTGCTGAAAATCTCAGTTATATGGAGGGGAAATAAGTATATTGTGGAAATGAATTCTGGTGCATCTCTCAAGGACCTGGGGCACGAGTTGCTGAAGTTGACAGCTGTCAAGGCAGATACCGTGCGGTTTATTGTTCCTCAAAACAAAGGTTCAAAATTGCTGTCTCCTTTCGCTGATGATCACTCAAGCTTAAGTTTACAAGAAGTTTCTATTACCAAGGTACTTTTTTTAAGTACACTGAAAATTTGTCATTCCTTTGGAAAATTCAGAAAAGCAACCATCTTGTCCTTGTTTCTTCATAACATTTAAATCTGCCAACCGATCTTTTACCCGATCTTTTAGTGAGTCTTATGAGGTCACTTTTACTTGTTTCTTCTAATTTAGGGGAAGCCCATCAGAATGATGGGAGTGTCTGAAGATGAAGTTGACAAAGTTCTTCAAAATGAAAAGGCAAATCTGAGGATTGTTGGATTTGAGGAAGAGGAAAGGAGACTGAGACGGCGAATGCTAGGTGGGGCACATGCTCCGCTGAAACTTCCTCAAGGACAGTATATCTTTTGTGATTTTCGCACTCTTCAAATTCCTGGAGTAGAGGTACCCTAAACTTTTGAAATTACTCTTCACTTCTTATATATGTTTAAACATGAACAAATTTCATAATCACAGTTTATGTTGGTCAAATGCTACTTATGTAAGAATGTTAATATTTTGAATTTCACAAATGCGTGTGCTCTCCTTTTAGAACTATAAGTTAAGTTATTATGCCTTGAAACCAATAAAAGGATATTGAATTTGTTGCTAGATGGATGAAACTGTCAAACTTTAAGGTGGATCCTTTAATTTCTAAATTCCACTATTTGATGTTTGCTGACAAATTAACCTGGCTAGTGGACGCAGAGAATGTAATATAATTATGAATAAGAAATATTCCGTTAGCGAATATATGTCAAACATTGCATGGAATATCGTTGATTCACTGAGGATGCCTTGGACTGTAAAATATGTAAAGTTTACACCTTAAATTGAATTGAATCTTTTTTACTTTGATGTTATGTATGGTCACATCTACTAGTTTTATCAAGTCTTTGATCAATATCTTGGCAAAGCAGTGTGGAAGTTTGTCAGTGGTTTTAACTGCTTAGCTGGCTACAACTTTGATGTTGCATGTGAAGATACATTTAGAATCATCTTGTAATTTTGTTTGTACAGTCTAAATGTCTCTGTAGCGATTTGTTTTAGTACGTAGCTTGTTGGGGATATTGGGTTCCCAAGAAAATAATATGCTATTTTGTTTTGAACTGATTTACAGTGATTCTTTCTTTATTTTAGTTGAACCCTCCAGCTTCAGAGGCATTAAAAAGAATGCACATGCTTGCTGCAGATCCTGGTATTGTTGCTATTATGAACAAGGTACTTCTAAATGCCCTACTTTGGTATTCGTAGTCAAATAATCTAATGTGCATTACTTCTAATAATTTCGTTTCTACTTTTAAAGCATCGGTGGCGTGTAGGAATCATGACCGAGTTGGCGCCTGTTGGTTATGTTGGCATAAGTCCTAAATGCATTCTTGGTTTTAACAAGGTAACATCCATTTCAAGCATAGGGATATAGATGATTGTATCATATGACTGATACCTCCTTGTTTGCTCATTTCCTCAGAATTGTGGAGAAGAGATATCTCTGCGTCTTCGAACAGATGATCTCAAGGGTTTCAGAAAATACGGGAGCATCAAGAAAACTCTCTTGCATGAACTTGTAAGCTTTATTACTAACAACCTTTTTTGTGTGACTCCTTTGTTTTTGGCTGATTCAAGGTTGCTGGCATTAGGTTTTTAATGAGCAAATGATTACCGAGAGAAATTATAAAAATTTTTCTCTTTCAGGCTCATATGGTATACTCAGAACATGATGCAAACTTTTATGCTCTTGATAAGCAGGTAAGATTTATGTCTTTGCTTGTAGTCATGCGTGGGGTTTAAGTATTGTTTGAGTTTATTCATGGTCCACTCGTTGCACCATTATCTTGATATCTTGACTTAATTTATTGTCTGGGCAGCTGAACCAAGAAGCTGCCAATTTAGATTGGACTAAATCAAGAGGTCACATGTTGAGTGGAGTTAGGCATACAGGCCATTATGAGGACGACTTCTATGTTGGAGATAGTACTAATTCTTCTCAGAAGCTTGGAGGAAATGTGTCTGGTCAATTGCTAAGTGCTCGTGTGTCTTCAGTGGCTGCTGCTTATCGTCGTCTAGCTAACAGTGTGGGAGTATCTGAAATACATGAGGAACCTGACCCTGATGATTCGGGGTTCATTATGCATGGAGAAACTCATTGTATGGATTCAGTAGAAGATGAAAATCCTGATATTGGGAGTCCAAATCAAGCTGAGTGCAAAGGTCATGAGCCTGATCCTGACGACTCTTCGGGCGATCAGAACAAGTTTGAGCCAGATCCTGATGACTGTTCTGGCAATCAGAACAAGTTTGAACCTGATCCTGATGACTGCTCGGGTAATCAGAACAAATTGGAGCCTGATCCTGATGACTGCTCTGGCAATCAGAACAAGTTTGAACCTGATCCTGATGATTGCTCTGGCAATCAGAACAAGTTCGAGCCTGATCCTGATGATTCCAAGGATGGAGAAGCTTTGCAACCTGAGAATTATTCTGGTCCTGACAAGATTGGGAAACAGATGGCAGGGACAAACTCATATGAAGAGCCTGATCCAGATGATTCCAAAGCTTCTTGGAAGTCTGTTGTTTTGGCTGAACCTGATCATCTCAGCTCTCAGGTAATGAAGGTGGACATAATGGTTCTACTGGGGAAGACTAGTGCTGAACCTGATCCAGATGGTTTGGAGGGTAAACAGAAAACAGACATTGTGAGACCTGATCATGGTCATTCTTTAATAAAAGAAACCTTGGAAGATCAAGGCCATCTATTTAAGGCTCGGAGAGAACCTGATCCAGATGAATCTAAAGCAAATGAAGTTGTGCAGGAAGAGCCTGATCCTGACAATAATTTGGTATCCCAACGTGGACTATCCGGTGTGAAAATCGATGAGCCAGATCCAGATGACCAAGAAATAAGGAGAATGCAAGATTCTGTGACTGTTGTTTGTAGTCGTCTGCAGAAGGCCATAGAGATGCTGCAGGCAGAAGTTAATCCCATGGAGGCAACTGCTGTTCTGCAAACCCTTTTTAAGATAATTAGGTACGACTATTTAGCATGATGACCTACCCAATCTCCCCTGCCCTTTTTTTGAAGTACAAAACACAAGCCCTTTGAATACACGGGACAATTTATTAATCCACCGTAGTTATTCTAAATATTCTTTCACAGAATTACTGATAAAAGCTGGAAATATTTGTCTATGCCTGCAGGAATGTGATCGAACACCCTGATGAGACGAAGTATAAAAGACTCCGGAAGGTAGAATTACTTTCCTGTATAAGTTTTTCATTTTTGATGGTTTGCAATGAATCTTTTCTTCATCTAATCCTTGATTAATTGGTGGTGGTATTTTTCAGGCTAACCCCATAATCCAGAAGAATGTTGCGAATTGCAAAGGTTTAATCTTTCCTTTTTTTGAGTTTATTTTGGTAACTTCTTAATACATTAAAGGGTATGTTTGGTTTTGTTGATCTCTATTAAGTTTGAAAGCCAAATGAGGTGTGTTTGGTAAACAGTGGAGACCACTCACTTCAGTAATATTTAACCTCTTGTGACTCCATGCCACCGTGGTTGTAGCTTAAAAACTGTAACATCTCAATATCAAACATACCGTAAATCTGTCAGAGCTGTGGGGATCAGATTTTGTATTAGTCCATTAGCTAAAGGAGAGGGGCAAATTAAATAGTCGACCTCCTTGGAGTAGTTTGTTTGACAGATCTCTAACCTGCCTCTTGTGAATTGTGATTACAGCTGCCATGGAAATTCTTCATTTGGTTGGTTTCATTGAAGATGTTATGTCAGATGAAATTGGCAAATTGGAAACTTATCTAGTGTTGAAGCGCAATGATCCAGGCTTATTGTGGCTTGCCAAGTCCTCCATTGAAACATGCATTGCTTACTAGCTATGAAGGATATTATCCAAAACTGAATCGAAAGTGTGTGCAATATGTAAATTGTGCATTGTGTCATACTTGATGAGAGGAAATGTGTTCAACCTGTAGATTGTATGCGTTGTGTTATACCTCATTAAATGGCCCCGTCACTGTACATTGTAATTGATATTGTAAAATTTAAAATAGACGTATCCATAAATAAAAGGAGCTTTCTTTAAATCTGTGTTCTTAAAACTGTTATCTTAATGTTGACTCTTGCATTTAAAATAGAAAGAATAATAGCATTGCTGTTACTCTTGACATTATGCTGGAATATGAGATCACCATGTAGGATATCTCATGTCCTTGAAGCTGTTGTCGCTGTTAAATTCTATGTACATTATAGATCTCCAAGAACAAATTTGCCTCCGACAATATAGGTTTTCAACCAGCAGTATATTGTTTTGGCAATATGCTTGCTAATTTATGGGAGTGGTCTCCTGGGACCAGGATTTTAATATACAAATAGCAAAAAGGAAATCATTACGTCCGTTGTACCTTGTAAAGAAAGTCTTTTATTTGGCATTGAAGAATTGAGAAATGCTGCAGAAGCTCTTTGGATCCAAACACTGATGGCAAAAAACCTCATGTGATGCTGCCGCATTTATATTATAAAACTGACAAAGACCAGAAAATAGCATCTGATTCGATCCAAACTCAATGTGTATCCGCAGAGTATAAGTTCATAGTAATAACCAAAATGGACATCTCTATAAAGAAAAGATATCTTCTATAAAATTTCACAAAGACCCAGATAGTGTGCACTTCTAAAACATTGGATCGAAGAGCAAGGCACAACAGTGTAGCCACACTGTAAATTCACAAAGCAAACAGTCTGGGTATTTACTCCCTCTTTACAACCACCAAATTTCATTGGAATTTCACCAAAGTGGGCACTCTCACTTAACTTCTGGGTTATGGGGGACCCTCCTAAGTAAGAGCCAAGGAATTAAGAACTGTCCATCGGAATGTCACTGCCATTTGGGTTTGGTATGTTGGCACTAAAAGGGGTTTCAGATACATTCTTCTCAGCTTGGCCAGCGCCAAATGTGAACTCCTGTGGTGGAATGCTTGAGGCAGGACGAGCGAAGATGGAGGTCGGTGTAAAGCTATTGTTGAAAGCAGGGACGGGAACTGGATCATTAACTTTTGGGAAGCCAAAGCTAAAGGACGGTACAGCTACTGGCAGGAGGGTTGGCTGGGGAGGATTGCTATTATCAACTGATGCAAAGATCTTCTTTTCATACTCCTGCAACTGCTGGTAGACATCTGCAGCTCCCAACAGGCAGAACATCATGGTAATCATGAGTTAACAGAGTTTTGTAACATCCACATGCAAAGCAGAGTTCAAGTGAAATTATTAAAGCACTTTTGATAGCTAAAGTGTTCAATACCCAGCTATATAAAAAGCCGAAATGCTAAGATGTAAACCTCATATTAATTGTTTTTCATGTACATAATTTTTCACTCAGAGAATAGGAAGAGACAATTCGAGATATTGAACATTTTTAAAACCAGCTGTGCTTAACAATGGTGACAAGTAAAATCTTTTTCCTTTCTCATATCGTAATTTTGGATAATCAAATGTCAGAACTCCTGTAAATTCTTTGCACAATTTTGCAACTGACTATGAAACAATCAAAGGCAGAATTTGATGAGATAGAATAATTTCTAGACAACCTCAAACAATAATAACTTCCAACAAAAAGAATTAAATTAAATATTTTAGCAGAATGGGATTTTCTTTGTGGCCAGTGACCAGTGTCCATAAGAGAACTGGTGAAATTATGAGAAAAGGAGCTCAGCAAGTGAAATTACTAGGTACTTCAGGTCCTTCTCAAAACTTTGTGCAGTCATAACAACTAAATATAATTATCCTCACGGTGGACAGACTGAACTAAGAGCCATAGACTGAATTTTCAACAATGCTTCTTTCTGCAACTGTACAAACAGATTAATGTACAGCAATTTACATACCTTCTGATAAGTTAACAGATGGCCTGCGCTCTTTCACCCACTGGAAACTCTGTGCAAGCCTCCATCCTTTACGCTTCATTAAATAAGCAATTACAATAGCAGGTGACCTGTGAAATGGAGATAATATTAATTCAATAGTTACCAATGGCCTAGTTGTTCAATGAAATCCTCAACTGATGCCATTGAGAGAGCCAGCAGAATCATGCTCATAAGGCTCTCCCACAACAAGCAGTCTGATACCTATTTATACATTCTATTGCCAATACTTTGTGTTTGTGTGTGAGTGGTAGTATGAGTGCTTCTCATATTGCCTTTCACTAAAAAAAACCTGTTTTTTCCAAACATGCAGTGCACGAGAACACGGGCTTTGTCCTTCTCGCATTGTTCTGCCAAGAGATAAATTCAAAGATAAAAGAAAATATGTCAATTGTACCCCATCTTACTGAGAAATCAAGACTGTATGATATGTTAACACCCACAGCTACTTAAACAGAGACATACTCAACAGCAAAGTAGTAGATAAACTCCAAAAATAAACCCCTCCATTAACTGTTTCTAGACAAACATTTGAGAGAATTTTTCTAATCTTGTATATCGTATTGCCTAGTAAATACAAGCAATAAAATGTTTCCCACCCTCATTATTTTGAGGGTCACACATTCATCGTTATGCATATTAAAATGGGTGTTTGATCAATTAAAAAAAGAAGAGAAAATGATTTTTGAAAGTAATGTCGAAGCCCAAGAGAAGTACCTACCTCAAGTCTAAACTGACAGCAAAATTAACTCAATTCAGTTAAACATAGGAAAGGTGTCTTCGAAAATTTGGATTTCCTGCCATATTCATGAAGATCTTGATCACAAATGGATTCCCTCAAGGCTAGTTTTGCCCCATTAATAACTATGGGAGAAGTTGATTTCATATATCAAAAGATAAACGGATTAAAAGCACTTGGAAATTATTTGTAGGGATAAAACATGAGCTAAAAGTGTTTATGGCTTTTCTGCTATGATTTGAAAACATGGCAGTAAAATATATGGCAAACACCAAATTTTAGAGTGGATCACCCACTTTTACACTAATATTTCACATCTAGTGATTTTATCCATAACAGTTGTAACTTTAAAGTCACAACACCTCAATATCAAGCGGAGCCTATATGACTTGGTGACTACTAATGCAAATAAGCATATACCTAAATTTCAACTACATTCAATCTGTTCAAGCCACCAACTTCCTCAGATGCTAATAGGGCTGAAAAGAACATTCACCTAATACCAAGGCATAAAAGTATCGGCTACAAACTTAAAAAGCCTAATCATATACCTAGAAAATTATGAAAGTTGTCTATAGAATAACCTAAGAGGACATAGTGGTGCATGCCTTAGAAGATGCTGAATAAACATAACTGTTATGGATGAGAAGCATTTTCTTATTTTCACTTTCTGATGCAAAATGAAGCCTAAGAATAGCAAATTCAAATATTTTTAAGTAATTTCATTGAACAGCAACCAAGGGTTTAGAACCATTCAGATTTAATGACTTTAAGGAGGAGTTTCTTGATGTACATATATAAATATTTTTAACATACCAGAATTCAATACCAATTCTAATGAGTGAAATTCATATATGTAAATGTCTAAACCAAAAACAAACATGTGACCGGCAAATACTGATTCAGAATGAGCATCAAGTAGAAACAGACCTAAAAATTGAATTGCATCATCGAATTGTAAAATTCTGTCATCTTGAAGGCAGTGATAGGTAAATGAGTTCTTGTAGAGATTTTGACAAGAAGGTACCGTCTGCATACGGACGAAATAAGAGGTATAAGTACATGCCAAACATAATATATAATTTAAATGACTGAAAGCCATAGGGCTGTCCTTTTGTACAAATAAACAGCAGTCAACAGAGCAAGCTATCCTTCAAGCAGAAGCAGATTTTATATATATATATATATAGATATATACGCTCACACAAAATAGGAAAAGGTCACAAATGTTTCTGCAACCACTGGGATAAATTAATTAGAAATCATAGTAGATGCTTATGAGTGACTTCATAAAAAGACCAAAACCCTTATTCATTCCCAAAATATTTCAAGTACTGCTAATTTGACTCAACATAAGATCATAACAGATAATGGGCAGTCATAAAATTAATAAGCCATTCAAACTAAAATGTTTTGATGACGATGGTAATATCGTCCACCAGACCTCATGCAAAAGAATCACTGACTGTAAAACTTCAACGTAAATGTTTACACGATAAATCAATCTTGCTAAAATTTAATGTCCATCCCAAAGCATCCTTTGCACTAAGAATAAGAAGCAAAATCCAGTATCCTAAAGTTAAATGTCATTCACTTACAAGCCAAATCTTACCACCTTTTCTCGTTAATATGCAACAAAAGGATCATTTAAGAGAAAAACTGAAAAGTAAACAGTTTGATGATCTTCAAATCTCTATCTCAGCCTCTGTATGCATGCATCATAAGCTTAAATACAAACAAGACCGCCCTCTTTTACAAGCCTCTGCTCGCCCCTTACAGCTACTCAATCATAAGAAAACTTTTTCTTTATGCCCATGATTATTGTATCAGCAACTGATTGACAATGATTGTTTGAAAAAAATTAAATCTTCCAAAATTTAAAAAACAAAAGAAACAAAGAAATGTTTTTATCACCGAATTTGGAACCCTAACCTAAAGTTAAAACACAAAAACAAAATCCCAGTACAAACCAACGCAGTCAAATTACAATTAAACAATTAAACGACAATACAAAAGCCCAAAGAAAAGAAACTCACATTAAGTACCCGCGAAATCCCCTGAGTTTTGAGCAGCTCAGAGCGAGAGGCGTTGTCGTAGCTGCCCAAATACAAGAACTCAGGCAGGATCTCGGAAGGAAAAGCGCTGACATGTAGCGTCGATTTCTCCGCCAAGGAGGTGGACCTATGGCCGCAAATCCCGCAAACTTCACCCTCCTCGTACTTGTGGTAGTGACCGCACACCGCGCACGGGTTCTCCCTCTCCCTCTTCCTCATAATTAGTAATTAGTTTTATTATAATTAGGCTGAAATAAGATTGAAAATCTACTGAAGCTTGATTGACGTCGATGAGATTGTAGTTGATTGATTACTTTATATACATATATATATATATATGTAAATAAATTGCTGTTTTTGTTTTTGTTGTTGCGACTATTGTGTTGTATATAGGTGTCAGCGTTTGGAAAAGAGGGATGATGATGCTTGATTTGAAAGATTCTTGATGCCCATGTGCATGTATGGTATTTTAATTGCTTCAACAACAGATTATGATATTCATTTTTGTTTTTGTTTTTGTTTTCGTTTTCTCTGTTCTCTTTGTTTTTTCTCTGATCTGATAGTATGGGGCTTCGATACGATAGATTTGCGTTATGGTTGTTTACCAATCATCGTCTGCCACGTTAACCTCTATGTTCCCTTTGTCTACTGCAAGTTTATTTAGGAAAAAGCGGGAGATTTTATGATGTAATGTATGTTAATTTCTGCAAGGTTACACATGTATGTAAGTATGTTTTTAAATCATTAATACTAATATTAATTTTTTCATAAACTTAACTTTATTATTATATTAACTGTTTTGACATAATTAACAAGTAAATGTGACAAAAAATTATTGGAGTTGGATTATATAGTGAAAAGAAAAATTAGTTCATTTATTTTTTATCCTTCAAAATTTTAAATTTTATTTTATTCGATATGATTGGGCGAGAAAAAGCTGCCCATATTTATTTAACATAAACATGGGCAGCGAACGGTAATTTTCCCAAGACGGAAATTTGGTCGGCAACTACATGATGTCTGTGTCTCGAGTACCGCCACTTTTGTACTGAAAAACAAAGCAACCCAACGATTAAGAAGGTGGTCAGAAAGCTCAAGCTGCGGGGAACTAGTGAACATTGTAGGAGGCTTCAGACAATATCCATGGTAAATTCATCTTGGCGACGGCTCTTATTCCCTTCTCGCTCTCAGCTTTCTCGTTACATTTCCTCTTCTTCTCCTGTTGGAGTTTTCGACCCGCCTCCTCTTTCTCCTCTCCGCAGAGTCGTCGTCACCGGTAACACTAACAGCACTCCGTCTTTATATATATGTGTTCATGTTTTCTGATGACCTTCTCTACAAGCGAGTTTTTTTTTACAGTTCTAGAAAATTTCAAGGGGATGTGTTTATTTGTAAGTGTGGTTTCTGATCAATTATTGAGCATTTTAATGAGATACTGATGAAGTTTAGGGAGGTTTTTCACGAGTCTCAAATATCCCAGATGGGTTTTTTGGTTAATTTTGAAAATAAAAGAGGTTGCTGAAAGTCTTTATTTTATAGAGAGGACAAAGGTACGAGGGTTAATGAAATTGAGCCATTCATGTAACTATGCGTATTGAACTTTGACTTTCAGGTCTAGGCATGGTGACGCCGCTTGGTTGCGGAGTGGAAACCACGTGGAAGCGTTTGATAGAGGGTGAATGTGGAATAAGGGCAATTACACCTGAAGATCTTAAGATGGATAATTTTGATAAAGAAACTCAGTTGCATGCATTTGAGCAATTGACTTCGAAAGTTGCAGCAGTTGTGCCTTGTGGGACTAATTCTGGTGAATTCAATGAGGAAATATGGCTTAATTCTAAAGTAACCATTTTTGTTCTCTGGTTTGTTTTTTCAGTTGCGAGTGATAGATTGTTTTTTGACCATGTCGTTTAATACTTGTGAAAATTTATTGATGTCAGATAGCTTATAACAATTGCTTTATTTGTACGTGAGAAAAGGTTTTATGTAGATTAGTAACGGATGAAAAATATTTTATGGAATTTGAATTATGCTCTTTGTTTATGTTGTGATATAGAGTTTGAATAACTTTAGGGGGTTAGTCAATTGATTTGCTGTTTCAACACAACCAGTTTCAGGCTCAAGTGTGCCAAGCAGGTTCAACAGATTTCCACACTATCATGACAATTAGAAGAAAAAATTAGTACAGAGTTTGGATAATTCTTGTGGTGAATGTTTAGAATTAGATCGAGAGAAGCCTAGCGGGCAGTAGGAGCTAAATAGTCAACATAGTAGTTTGATGTCAACAAACTGACCCATAAGAGTTATCCATTGAGTACAATTGGTGAGTGCAGTGGCTAGAAAATTGGGCAATTTTGAACACTCTGTTGTAATTATCTTTGTCTTGCTGCTTGATGATACATAATGGAGTTTCAGATGCTTTCTTATGGTTCTTTAAGTACTCTTACATCATTATAATTACCTTCTACTTTTAGGATCACAGATCAATAGCAAGGTTTATAGCTTATGCGCTATGTGCAGCTGATGAGGCTCTGCATGATGCAAAATGGCTACACACCAATCAAGAACAGAAGGAAAGAACGGTAATAATTCCTAACATTCAGATAACATGTGGACATATTCCATTTGTTGGTGGTAGATGTTTTCTTAATGCAAAGAACACAGGGAGTATCTATTGGCGGGGGTATAGGAAGCATCAATGATACTGTTGATGCAGCAAAATTGATTTGTGACAAGGTTGGTTTATTACTACCTCTTACTTACTATATAGAGAAAATTCATCCTAAACCATGTTTCATTAGATTTTTTTTGCCTCTTATGAACTAGGAGATGATAAATGACCTATGGTTCTGGAAATAATTAATTATGAGTACTGATAACTCTACTCTTTCAGCGACTTCGTCGGCTTAGTCCATTTTTCATTCCGCGAATACTAATTAATATGGCATCTGGTCATGTGAGCATGAAATACGGATTCCAGGTGCGTGCATAATTTCTGTAATTGAAGTTTATATACACTAGAAAAATACAATGAGCTTTTGAGGAAATAAACCCGGTTATTAAATTGCATCCCCATGTGACAGTTAATTGATCATTATTTTGGAGAAATCAGCTGTTGGGGCAAGGACTAAAATTGGATAGCTCAGAAAATTATAAACCTATACTGCCATTTGAATAGTGATTTTGGATTTGGATTTAATACCCTCAAAAAGCTGGCCACATTTTTCTTTGTTCCAGTTGCCTTAATTTTCAGTAATATTAATATCTTTTCAGTGATTTGTGGGCCATTTTCTTGATATTATTTAAAGAGAAGATATTAGTGCAAAGTCCTGTCTCACTTCGGAATATAGGGACCAAACCATGCTGCAGTAACTGCTTGTGCTACGGGGGCACATTCTATAGGAGATGCTGCAAGGATGATTCAGTTTGGAGATTCAGATGTTATGGTGGCTGGGGGCACAGAGTCCAGTATTGATGCTTTATCTATTGCAGGATTTTGCAGGTAAGCATCAGGCCTTATTATATGCCTCATCTCCATGCAAGCTACTGATGTGGCACTCATTTCTGCAGCATCTTCTTTTTCTTAGGAATAGATATGTTTCATGTGGGTGAATAACAGAAGCACACAGGAGTGGTGTTACTATATGAATGGAGAAGAATAATATGCCATGAACTTCACGATGGTTTTGTATTATTCTCAAAACTATTTGGGGAATTTAGTGCTGTTCCTTGGATATATAGCTCGCAATGGATTAGTAGCTGGATTCTCAATGTCTAGGCTACACAAATTTAATTTGTATTGAGGTCTGCTCATGAAATTAATCTTCGTATTCTTGGATATTTTGTAGCTAATAACTATTTATGGAATTACAGGTCCAGGGCTTTGACTACGAAGTACAATGCTACCCCGCAAGAAGCTTCACGACCCTTTGATTGTGGCCGGGATGGGTTTGTGTAAGTTATTGCTGACGATGGGTTACTATTCATATAATTGCTTTATTTTTTTTATGCTTTGTAACCAAACTTACACTTCGAGCTCAGAATAGGTGAAGGTTCTGGTGTATTGGTACTAGAGGTGAGTTAAGACATGGCTCAGTAACATTTCAATCTTTGTTCTCCCTTATACTCTATCAGTTAATTTTCATTATTTTTCACATTGGTTAATTTTATTTATCTTTTTTCCTTGTAAGGAACTAGAGCATGCAAAGAGACGAGGAGCCAAAATATATGCTGAGGTTCGCGGCTATGGGATGTCAGGTTGTTTGTGGCACTAGAATTGAATAACCAGTATTTGTATATATGATCCTGCTTTTCTGAATCATTGATTTCTGAAGGCAATGATGTTGTATAGGCGATGCATATCACATTACTCAACCGCATACAGATGGAAAAGGTGCCATTTTGGCCATGATACGTGCATTAAAACAGGTACTTGATGATGTTGATGGCTTATCATCCTGGAGTATTTGTTACCAGCTGAAGTTACTTTTGGATTTGAAATATTTTGAATATTTTGTTGTATGAGCTCTTTGATCAATCTGGGGTGGTTCAGATAACAATTTAATGTTGTGTTTGAATTGATACCTCACCTAAAATTAACAAGAAATGACAATTGTAAGCATCTGGATTATGAGCTTTCTTTCCTATATATGATTACTATGTGCTGAGAACTTAACCCAGTGTATGTTGGAGGACCTATGATCCTAGTGACCATGTGACCGTATTTAACTAACCGAAATTATGTATTATGATGCCATTGGTGGCCAAAACAAATCTCTTCTGATGTTAAATTTTTTCAAGTCAATATGTCTATTGTCAGGTCTTATCTTAATACGGTTGCATTTCCTTTCTTGCAGTCTGGACTTCAGTCTAATCAAGTAGATTATGTAAATTCCCATGCCACATCTACACCTTTAGGTAAATATTTGGTCCTTCACAAATTGCTTGTTTACCTCGTAACTTCAGAATGTTGTATTTTCTGCAACCTCTTTTTATGGGCTGCAAATCTAATTCAGGTGATACTGTGGAAGCCACTGCCATCAAGACTTTATTCTCCGACCATGCAACTTCAGGTGCTTTGGCCTTTTCCTCTACAAAGGTAAATTTAGTTCTGAATCTTATTGGCTTTTGGAGACAGGAGCATTCTGAAACTGGTTTTCTTGGCACAGCAATTGATTCATTCAACTTGTAGTGGTTAACATGGTTGACATAAACCTCACAGCATACGCCTGCACATTTTATCAAATTTACTGCCTAATAAGAATGTTATTTACCATTATTATTCATGCATTGCATTTGATAGGGTGCTGTGGGTCATCTCCTCGGAGCAGCTGGAGCTGTTGAAGCAATATTTTCAGTTTTAGCCATTCACCATGTAAGCAATATTAGATTAACATGCTTTAGATTATTGAGTGGAAGCATTCTTACAGTAATGATTGATGGTGCATAGTTTTTAGGAAATTTCTTGGCAATGTTAAGATTGACTGCTAGAGCATGAACTCGGAACTGAGATATCTGTGTTACTTATCAATGAATATGAACCAATTAATTGGCTGTTTTAAAAGGTCCAAATCTCACGATTTTACGAATGATATTTACTTGTATGGCTCAAGTCAGAGACTTCGCACATCTTGATGGCTTCTTCTTGTTGCTTTAAAGATACCCGCAACGTTAAAGACCTACTTTTACTAGTCCCTGTTGCCAACTTGTGTTAGATTCTTCAGCCTATTAAACGTTCGCATCAATGACTCAGTGGATACTGTGGTCTCTTTTCTCAGGGAGTTGCACCATTAACGCTCAATCTCACTAAACCAGATCCTATATTCAATGGCAATTTCATGCCTTTAACTGCCTCAAAGGAGATGCCGATAAGAGCAGCCTTGTCAAACTCTTTTGGCTTTGGAGGAACAAATGCTTCTCTGCTCTTCACCAAATGTTAACTACATTCACATGATGAAAGTAATGATGTCTAGCTTGAGGATAGTTGTAAAATTTTGCTTCTTTTTCTTTCTCCTAAATTTTATTCCTTTTAAGGGGATTGATATTCTAGATATTTTGAACTTATTGCACAAAGAAAAGATGTATTTCTTTTTCCCTCTTCAAGGATTAGGATGTTTGACCCTCTATCAGTTACCTGGCATAGAAATTAACTGAAAGCTGCATAGATGGAGGGATTTTTGTGTAGTAACGAAATATTCATTGTTTTATATCAATGTGGACATACACGATGATGATGCGCATACTCCTGATTGCATAATTTATTTTTCTCAATGAAAACAAATGATATCTTATACTTTATTAACTGAGTGTCATATTTGATTCTTATAATTCTATGAGGCAGATTTTTAAAAAAATTTTTTTTCCATATTTTGTACTGTTTATGTGATAATTAAAGTTTGTAGCTAGCTTTACCAGATGGAGTGAGAACTTTGTGGTGACCCTTGTGGTACTAAGCAGAATTCTCTCCCCATTTATTTTTTTGAAAAACAAGAGTCAAATGGATTGAATATTACATCCATTAATTTGAATGAGATCACACTTCCATTATATTAACACCACGACGCATTATGAGCTGTTTCCAATTAAGATCACAAGTTTTCTACAGACTCTGATAAAATTACAAAAGATATGACTGCTTACATAACCACCAACCCCGGAAGACAAAGTGACTGACTAAGTGTACATTGACTTAAAACCTTCTATTAGAGGAACCACTTTCGCTGACACTTTTGACTGCAATTTCACTACAGCTTGCCGGATATCCTGCAGTTGTCGGAGAAAAACACTCATCATCACTCGTGAGTAAAGAAAAGTTCATCACTGAAACAGTTTTCATCATGAAGCTAATGCTGGCCATTCAATGTCATATGTTGTACATTTTCACAAAACACACAAGATGTAAAAAATCAAAGATAAATATGCGACATTGCTTTTTAGCAGGGGATAAATATACATCTACTATTGTCTTTGAATCTAGAAGTTGAACTGAATACATCCGGGCCTTGCATAAATGATCACATTGGGGAACCGTGTTATCGTGTTATAATGTAATATAAATGCATTGAATTTTAGGCTTTTCAATAAAGAAATCATAGAAGCTTTTGTATTTAATCAAATAAATACCTCTATGTGATAGCGGGAGGAGAAGTGAGTCAATAATACTGCTTTATTTCGGATCCACTTAGCGTTTTCAATGATCTGCAGTGTTAACAAATTCAAACTTCCATATGAATTAACAGAACATCCAGTGAAGTCATATATGGTAGCTATTGGGAAAATCACACCTCACTTACCTCAAACAAATGAGTATGACCATGTTGTTGTGCATGTTCTATGCTAATCGCGTCATCTAAGAAAGTTGCCTGTTAAGAGATTCTCAACATGAGATATAAAAAATCAAGACATTGTAACCAAAATAAAGACCAGAACGTTGATCTGGAATATACAAATATTTTTATCAAAAGAAATAAGATGCTGGAAGTCCTGCAAGAATTAGTGGGGCATGTCCACAAACATTTTCACCTATCTCTTCGGCAGATCAGTTGCAACCTAGAAAATTCAGGCTGCAAAAACAAGGGCACTCAAACCACTGAATGAAATATCCAGTAAAAACCATAAAAGAAACAGACAAGTTATGTCTGAAAATTGCTTATACACGTATGATTGATATAACTGATCATCCCATAACATCTATGACTCATGGGCCAACCATATTGCGAGGTTCAGAACCTACTATTTTCATATTTGTTCAGGAAATACCTCCTTCGAGTAAAACACAGTAAAGGAAAGATTGCATGATCTGGAGACAGAGCTCCCAGGTTGCATAATTTCTTTAGCATATTTAGAAAAATAAGTCTGATTGTCTTAGCAACGAATCCAGCCAATAATTGAAGGTATTTTAGCAATGTAAGTAAGCTCTACCAGATTTACTAGAATAGCTATAAGTTTCCAATACAGGATTAAAATAAGCAACAAGGCTACAAGACAGGAGCTTCCATAGTGTATAACCTCAGTAATAAGAATTTTTGCCCTCAACGCATCAGCATTACGTGGATTAAGCATATACTCTGATGTTGTATCCCCTGTAAAAGCTACCTCTGGAGACAATATGATGTCTGTGATCTATAAAAAAGAGCTTTTTCAGAGAAGCGAATACTTAGAAACAGAGATTTAAGCAATATCATGTTTTATAAGTTACAAACCTCAACACCAGACTTTTTCAATTTCTCAATTTGCTTCCCTTTAAGATGAATATACTGCTTCTTCAGTTTTTTCCTCACTGAGTAGATAACATAACCCTGAGATGCACATACCTTCATGTTTTAGACCGTAACCATTTTCTAATCTTAAAACATTTTATACAGAATTACATATTAATATAATAAACATCTACAAATAAGGCTCAAGCCCTGATCACAGTATTCTAATTTCAAAACATTTTATACACGCATTACATATTAATATAATAAACATCTACATATAAGGTTCAAACCCTAACCATGTATTCTAGCAGATTGATGAAACAAACTCACAAGAAGTGGGCATAAGAAGATGAATTGATCCTTGTGGCATCTCATTGGACCAAAAGTAAAGATCCCAAGAACAAAAAGATAACTCCATATTTTAACTGATCAATATTCTTTTCAAAGACATATCTGCTGAAAGAGCACTTAAAGTGGCTCAACCAGTAAGAAACCATACTCCAAAATTTTCCTTTCAGTAATATTCACTAATTTAGAGCAAAATTGATGATACGCACCTGGCTTGGTATGACGTGGTGAGTTTTAAAAGGACGGACAACAATGTCATTCCGCATCTCATAAGTTTCCCCTTAAGTCAGTAAGGGAAAGTCATCTTCAATAACCAGAGCTTTATGAACTCATCAACCAAATGCAAACTTAGAAAGCCAAAGAAACATACCCACATCTAATGCAACCAAATCGAGATTTAGTTCCACATTGCCCATGCTCCGGTGAATTTCAAACAACTTATCCACATCTTCTTTAATGGAAGAAGGAACAAATATCGTTGGTGGCTTTAAGTTGTATAAACCACGACTTGCTACGTACATTGGCAGCCCGCCCTAAGCCAGTAAATACAATAAATTCATGATAACAGTTATAGACAACTCCCAAGCAAGTGGCTCCAAGCACAAGCAAAAAAAAAAAAAAAAAGCCCACCAAAACAACAAATTACAACACCATTAAAAACTTCTACAATCAAAAGAATTAATAAAAACAAAACAAAAAGACTTCTTTACAGTACAATAGGTTAATTCAGCGAGCTTACAATGTGGTCAAGATGGCCATGCGTGATAAAAACAAAATTCTGCTGAATAGCTCTAGTTGGGCACCTTCCAATATCAAAAGCACACTTCAATTCGGGTATTATCACGCAAGTTTCGTGGCCGCCAATCGAAACGCCTTCAATAGAGTAGCCTTCCAAGTCTATGCCTTTCCGGATGACGGCGGCCCGAGCTTTACGGTACTCTTCTTCTTCGTCGATAGCGCGGCTGATGGAGGACAAAATGCCAGCGGATTTAAGGGCATTTACGGGACTGACATGGGGTTGGAGAGAAAGATTGTGGGGAGATAATAGTGGTGATTTTGTGATAGAGGGTTGGTGAAATGGGAAAATTGAAGGTAGTTTGGACGGGGAAACTGGAAGAGAAATTTGCATTATGAAGAGATAGGAACGAGAAAAGAGTGCATGTGACGATAAGGGGAGGAAGAA
Organism: Azadirachta indica; assembly: GCA_022749755.1. NCBI lineage: Eukaryota > Viridiplantae > Streptophyta > Magnoliopsida > Sapindales > Meliaceae > Azadirachta > Azadirachta indica. The sequence goes on along the minus strand of CM040440.1, from coordinate 2,533,140 downwards.
AACAGGGGTTTAGAGAGGTTTTTTAATGGTTCTGTCGAGAACAATCTGAATCTTTGGATATTTATGAGACTAGATACCCGGGAAGAAGAGCTAACACGGTGCGTTTTCAAAAAACACATACGCCGTCGTTTAAAAAATGCGCATGCCATGTAGATTTCCCTTTAGGAAAATCATGTACGCCGTTGCTTAGTTCAGACACTTGAATTCAATGCGACAGTGAGGAAATACAAGTTTGAATTTCAAAACAAAAAGGGAAATGTATTGCGGAGTAATTAATGATATTGATAATATTAAATTTTATACTACTTCCCCTGAAATAAACAGCATGAAGCAACAGGGAACATGTGATATTGGGACAACAGCAAACCTTACTGCAAATAATTTGAAGAACCATGAATGAAAACCAAATAGTTTGAACTTGCATACAAAGAGTTCTGCTTACAATTTACACATGGAAAAGCTGGAACAATTGCGGCTGAGAACTATTTTACATCACTGTGCAAAGGTATTGGAAAACTGAAACGTTGTTTCCTTTGCTTGTATACATATTTCCGGGGTCTTGCATGTGTGGTGCAATGGATTATTGCAAATGGACAAGAAGCTGATTAAGATATTGAGACTCTGCATATGACACATCGCTGCAAACTGTGATCTTTGAAGTTGAGAATATAATCTCGGCATCCTGAACAGTAAAACCATGAATGATGGGTAAGGGGAAGCCCTGTCCGAGGTGTGAGTTTACATATGGCAAGAAAACGGTTTGGATTACTGTCCACACCACTGGCTGCATTAATCAGGAAAGAAATGAACTTTTTGTAAGTAAACATGTAACTTGCCAATTTTTCTCAGTGATCTTATTTTGGGTAAGCATTAGAAAACAAGCATACCTGAATGAGATACAAGTGTAGATTACCAATCTTGCTCCACTTCAATGACATTGTAAAGTCGCTCAATTTCACACTACCACCAAGGTTATTACCTGTGATTTTAACTGAACCTGAGCCGTGAATAATCTGTGCAAATGTAATACATTAAGAATGATAATCAATGTAAAAATGTAACTAACAATCACAAATCAAATTCTTTTTTTTCCCATGTTGATCGTGTATAACACTAAGTTACATAAATTTAGATTTTGCAAACTCAATAATGTAAATGCCACTGAAAATAGGAAATGAAGACACCGATCCTACATAGGGTCAAATACAATTTAAAAAATAGTCAGAAGCTCACACAGTTGTGTGCCACAACCAAAAAAACAGAAGGCAGCTAGAACTTCCATGGAAATTAAAGTTTATATCTTTTTGTACATCTCTATTAATAAGCTTACCAGCGAAATGCAAGCAACTGGTATTACTTTGTCTGCTTCCAAAACATCAATAATCAAGTCTGCATATACTGTAGCATCAATATTATGTTCTGCAACTCTTATGACAGGAGGGGAAGATAAAGAAATATTCAAATTCATATCATCATTTGGGTATTTTTTATACAGTTGAGGAATGATAAATCTCCATCCTGCTGTGTTTAGAAGGGACTGATCTGGTACTTTATCCACAATCCATTGCATAAATTCTGCCTAACAAGGGGAAAAAAAAGCTTTCACTTAAAAACTTATCAACCACACACAAATATAAAAATGTGGCAACCGAGCATATACTTTCCAGATTTTTTTCAGAACTATGCATCCATGATTTTTCAAATACCCCAAGGACAATGTTTCACCAAAAGATGACAGCAATTTACTCACAGATATGACCATGACCTATGGCCCTCAGACCACCAAATGACAGTAGAATGAACTAAATACAGAAGAGAGTCTATCCTATGTCAATCTGATTAGATAAGTTGAAACTGTGATCAATGCTCGAGTTGGGTCGAATAATTTTCCACTAAGACATCATAAACCTCACTTCTGCAGTAATAACATGAATATAAAGCATAATTGCCGTGAAATATAAGTGGCCACTGCCAACAATCTCATCACCTGAGAAACTCAGACCCCGAAGTTTAGTCGATACAGTTAATAGAAGTCAGTTTTCCAAACTTACATCATAGTATAAGGCTGATGCAGAGTTCAAGACAGCTTCATCAAGTGAAATTCCAAGCATTTTATATTGGTCTGAGCATAAAACTGAAGGTTGTAGATTCTTGTAATGGTAGTAAGGCATTGAAGCCTTCTTCCTTGGTGTAAATAGCCCATTGATATCAAATCCAATAGAAGAACTAGTCAATAAAGGGTTATCCACAAAAGTTACATTCAAAGAAGCATGATCATCCACTGGAATTTCTTTTGGAAGAGACTGCAAAAATGAATCAAACTTTGAAATCCCTTCTTTAAGTTTCTTGGAGATAGCATTTTCCACTGCAGCCGCTATTTGCCCTTCAAACGCATCAACCATCCTACAAAATGAAAGAAAGGTGATTAAACAAATGAAAATAAAAAAAATGATCCTATCAATGTAAGTAATTTATGCATATAAGACACTTCAACCCAAAGAGCCATACACATACAAATCGAATTAACAGACAGGAGGAAAGGCGCTCCAGATATCACAAGATAAAATTGTCAGTTTCATTCCACAAAACTTGTAAAATTGCAGGAGCCCAAATATATGAGATATCAGTGATGATAGATAGGGGATAATTAAAATCTGTTTTTTCCAGAGCCTCAATAAGGAAGCCTAAAATGCTAAAAGATAATTTATTAAGGGGAAAAGGGAGCTGCATAATACATGATCTAAAATGATAATTGAGAGGGTAAAACTGCCACATAACATGCAAACAGATATTGAACCGCCAACAAAAAGTGCAGACAACAACTAAACAAATGGAATAGACTGATATAAATATTGCGTACCCTTGATACAGCCAAGAAGCTCCTCCATCCAATTTTATAGAGATATATTTGACGTAGCAACCACAGTCTGTTAGGGAAAGCTTCAAAGAACCTTTCTGGTTCTCCAAGCCTAAAGTAAGCCCCACTTCCATGCCTTCAACCTTACCCAGAAGCAGCACTCAATCAAATCCCTTTTTTGAAGGACAAATCATCTAATACTCTAAATTACAACACTATAAATGCTTGTCGAATGAAAACCTTGACAAGCACAAACCAACAGTGCAGTTATAACGGAAAATTCATATTTAAATTGTCTTAGTACTCGAAACACCAAATTTATAGCAAAAATCATCACCAGTACCAAGTACATACGCGACATAAAATATTTATAACCAAATTCCCAGCTTAATATGTGTTATATTAAAATTCAATTGCATAGTTAACCTATTATCCATACACTCTTTCCTCTCAAATTCAACAAAACCAAAATAATGGCTTAAATAGATTTCAGTCAAAACTTTAACCATCAGACATACTCAACAAATAGGAGAGCGTAACACCAATTGATACACCCTAATTACAGTCTATTTTAGCAACATTCTTTTGCCAACATCACCAATTCACATAAGATGTAATATGACAAGCGACTTAGTTTCATCTAAACACATCAAATAAAAGAAAAAAAATTCCCAATTTTCCATTTGCATCAAATTCATAAGAACACGACGATTAAACAAAATAAAGTTCAATACCTGAACAGAAGCTTTTCCTTCATCAGAAATCTTAACAGGAACCAACCAAGTACTGTACTCATAAAACCAATTCATGCTCAAATTACACGTTGTCCCAGACGCAATAATCGCCACACCGGACTCCCCCGGCTTAACATAAGACGACAGAACATCGATACGGTAAATCGTGATGTTCGACAAGACCATCCGAACATTTCCCACAAAAGGGATTTTAACTGTCTTTTCAATCTTGGGTAGTTGCAGTGGGATTATTGCAGAAACTGCTTTCGTTATCAGCAAGTTTTTAATGAAGTCGAGACCGGTTTGGGATATGACGATTGATGTGAAGGATTCTTGGTCCGTGTCAGGAACTTGGGTCTGTGAAGAGACGAACAAAAGTGAAGACGCTATGAAGAGAAGAAGAAGAAGAACAAATTTTGATGAAATTTTCATAGCTTTCATTTTTGAAAAATTTTAGGACAAGAGGATTTCAGCTTGGCAATGGCGGTTGGCAGAGAAGAAGAGGCATTCTAAGACGGTGAATCTGGGTTGTCAAATGAGTAACGTTAACCCTTTCTTACTTTTATTTTCCCGCGAAATGTCCATAATAACCATAATTTGTTTCCGTTGTTTAATCACGTTTTTAGTTTTTTTTTTTAATTGTTCAAATAATTATGATAAAGGAATATAATATGTTTTATTAATTTCTATTAATAAAATTTTAAAAAAATTTAATGTTGATACTAGTTTTTATGATGGTTCAGGTAAAATTCAGATGATAATTATCATGATTATCAGTGTGATTTACATCCTTTTAAAAATTTTGCATTTGGGTGAAGTATTACATGCTACTTCATCGTTTCAATAATAATAATAATTGGGAAGCAACTTTTACTGTTAAGATTATACTGTCTATTTAAACAGATTCATACAGTAGCCAGGGGTATTCTAGAACTTTCGTATATGTTTTTTATTTATTCTACAATTTTTTTAATCGAGTATTTTACACCTTCCTTGAGTTACTGTTGAAAATCTCCCTTCCTAATTCGGCAAGCGAACAAAAGCTAATTAAAGCGGACCAACCGCAATTGCGATCCAGAAACGAGAAACGACGACGGCGACGATTCAACCTCCAGCGCTAAACGATGGCGTTGCAGGCTGGAGTCTCAACTTCCAAAGTTCTCGTCCTTCTCGGCGCAGGTTTCTCTCTATAATCATTTCGATCTTTCAATATGCACCGTCTGATTGAAATACTTCAATTTTAGTTGCCTTAGTTGATTAGTTTCTCTTTTTAGCCTATTTGATTTTCCACTATTTGATCGTGTCTTTGGAAAAACTCATTGAATTGATCCTATTGTTACAGTATTAGTTCCGAGAAAAACGTGTGAAGTTCAAATTAAGTTGTCAGCTTCTCTTAAAAGTTGCTAGGTACAACTATTTTGGGAATTTTCTTGGTGATTTTATTCTAAATGTTGTTAATTTGATATAGTTCTTGCTCTTATATGCGTTGTTGTATCTGGTTGTTTATTCTTTGTTATTGTTTTGTGGTTAATGATGTAGGTTTGACTGGTTCGATTGTTTTGAGGAGTGGAAGATTGTCTGAGATTATTTCACAGTTTCAAGAATTGCTTAAGGGTGTGGATGAAGTTGAAAGTTTGCCATTTAAGTATGATAGCTCACTTCTTCTAGCTCAGGTATTTCGTAGTCTTTGTTTTATCATGTGTGTATGCCAGAATGAGAATAGGTGTTAGAAAGAGAAAGCATGGGAAAGGTTAAGTACTATGGTATTTCCAGTGGCTCATTCACATTGTATTGGCATCTACTTAAACTAAAACTAAGTTATGGACAATAATGTGGATTTTATGTTTAATCTGAAAAGTGATTGAAATTTAAATCCTTCATTAGTCTATTTATGGGTAATTACTAATTACTGAAGTTACAAGTTACGCCCTTTGCTGGGGATGCTTTAAGATTATTTGGCAGCATTATCATTTAGGACTGAAAATACTTTGTTTACAAGAAAGATATTGATACAGGTATGGAAACCTAGTCATATTAGATTTGTGACTGAGTCTATTAGACTAGCAACCTAAACCTTTAGACTTGAAATTTGAACCAACACACCCTTTTTCTGGTAGCCAAACCCTACATAGGCATTGTTTTTATTGTTGTGTTAGTAAAACTCCAAATTTTAGTTGGGACAACTCAAGTTTACACTTATATTTGACATTTAATGATTCTATTCCACAATAGTTGTAGCTTCAAGATCAGAACACTTAACTACGAAACATACCCTTCAAATGAAACAAGTTGGTAATGGTGAATTGCTAATTTGGAAACAAGGTAAAATGTTTTCTCATTCTTCTAAACAATAATGGTTGCTTTAGTTATTGGAAAATGTTTGTTATTCATCTTCAAGAAGGATGTATTTATTTGTGTGTACTTCTTTCTGTGTTTACCTTCAGATTCAACAACTGTCAAAAGAGATCAAAGAGTTAAGCTTATCCAGTCCTGTAACCATCTTCAATGGTGATTCTTCTTCTAGTGGTATGCTCATCCATTTTGCTTATAGATTAGAGTATCCATCCATTGCAAAGTTGGAATTGTGATCTTTGTTTGAACAGAAAATTGAAGCATTTGAGTACATGACCAAGTAACTCAGCTATGAAGCTGTCTTGTTGAGAGAAGTAGGAAAAGGAAATTGATGCATTCATATGCATAAAATTATAAGTCAAAGACTATAAGCAATGTTTTGTTTATCATGATTTTCAAGATTTTTAGAAATATGTCTATTATTCCACCTTTCAGATTACAAACAAAAATTTTCTTTGTGAGCTTGTAATGCTAGTAACTCCTCAGCAATTTGTTGACATTACACTCTAAAGGGTGTGTTTGGTATGTGGGATATAATTGGGATTGGGATTATTTTGATACCTTTTATCCCAATCTCATGTTTGGTGCATGCAAAATCAGTTAGGATAAAATAGCATGTACCCTCACAAGTTATACTGGGCCCACACTTTAATAGGGTAAAGAATACGACTTTTATCCCTTGGGTACCCTTGGGATAACATGTGATAAGGTTTTTAAATCCAAAAAATAATTTATAATCTTTATAAATACAATTAATATTTTATTACTTAATTTCATAATATTATCTTGTTACTCCCCCATGATTTCAAAAATATTTTTTTTATAAATTTAATTTTTTAAGATATAATAAGATAATAAAATATTTTATTACAAATAATAACTTATAAAATACATCATAAATTATAAAATAGGTTATAAATAGTATAAAAATTTAATAAATTATATTATCATATCTAAAATGTGGTAAAATATATATAGATTACTAAAATATTTATAAATAATTTTTAATCTTTATTCATGTTTAAGAAATTTTCATTCATGTTGATTTGAAAAATAAATAATATAAATTTTTTATTTAATAATAATATAATATATATTTTATAATAGTTAGAAATTTATATTTAAACATTTATATATTTTTAAAAAAAATTTTCTAAGTAATTATTTATTTAATCATTAATTATTAAATTAGCACAAATAGTAATTAATCAAATACTTAAATAATAAATTAAAGTTTAATTATAAAATTATTTGTATAGTTCATTCCAATCTTGTATCACACCAAACGCAATACAATGTATCCTATCCTATCCAATCCTATTCTATCTAGTCCAATCCCGCATGCCAAACTTGCTTTAATTGTTTAGTTTAGCCTTTATTATATATGTATCTTTTGTCAAATTTTTCTGTTAAACACTCAAAATATTTTGGTGTTTTCACGGGGAGGTTATGATTTTTGTACAGATCTCACACATTTCTTGTGCACATAGGGAGTTACTCCTCTTATGTATTTCCAGCTGCTGCCCTCGGAGCAATGGGATATTGTTACATGTGGTGGAAGGTAATGGTTTCTATCTTATGAGCCAAAGCCTAGCATGTGCCAGCACAATGGCTTCTGGTGTTGTCCTGGTAAGCATGTTGTTTTTCCTGATTTATGGGTGTATTTACAATCCTTCTATCTCTTTCACAGGGATGGTCATTTTCAGATGTAATGTTTGTCACAAAGCATAACATGGCAAATGCTGTTGCAACTGTATCAAAGCAGTTAGAGCATGTATCTGAAGCATTAGCTGTAAGTAGGAATAGTTAGCCTCATACCTGATCAATTCTTTTCCCCATGGCAATTATTTTATTTACACAATTTTTGCAGTCAACAAAGAAACATCTATCGAAGAGGTTGGAAAACTTGGACTGGAAGCTGGAGGAGCAGATGGAAACATCTAAGCACATTGCAAATGATGTACAATGACTATAACCTTTTTGAGCTATGTGCATATTTTAGTGTCATTAAGTTGCAGGAGATACTGTCTATTCAAGTCGACCTGGTCACCAGTATAGGATAATATAAGCTTTTAACTTCTTGCCATATTGTTCCAGGCAGTACTCTCTATTTCTTCATATAGCTTTGAATTAAATTCTATAGAAATCTTTATGTACACCCATCCTATCCCAGGAAAACATTAATGCTAAAAGAAATATCATAAGATATAAAAGGTGAAGTGAGTAGATCCAGATGTGCTTCTCTTCCTTCTCACTCACTCCCTTCTCTCTCTGTTGGTTTTTACATGAGACTCATTTTCCAGATCCTGTTACTTCAGTTGATTACAATAGAAGATTATTTCGAGAGTGACATTATGAAGCCAATGATGAAGGGAATTGAGTGTATGTAACATAAATTGAGAGAGCTTTTCTATTTATATGGTCTTTTTATTTCTGATGAGATTTTACCGTATAAATATTTACTATTTTGGGTAGGAAATTTAGTGCTCTGTTTCATAAATGGGAATCCCGTACGCATTTGTGATTACAATCTATTAAAGGGAGTGAGAGGATGATGTAGAGGCCGCATCTTCCATCTAGCTTCATAAGGAACTGTGCGTATGTTTGCTTGAAATGTTTAATTCCACGCAGGTAAATGAGATGAAGTCAAACATTTCTCAAATTGGGTTCGACATTGAAATGATTCATCAAATGGTAGCTGGGTTGGTGAGTTGCAATTCTCTCTATTAATTTTATCTCTGGCATGCAAATTTCGGATAGGCTTGCAAGATTACCTTGCTGATGCATTATCTTTCAATGATTTCAACAGGAAGGAAAGCTTGAGCTGCTCGAGAGCAAACAGGTTATATTTGTAATTCTGTAACTGAAATGAGTACCTTCTGCATTAACCAAAAGCTTTGAAAGTGTCTGATATTTTCCTCTTTTCCTAAACATCATAACAGGATGTGGCTAACTCAGGTCTCTTGTATTTATGCCATGTTGCTGGAGACGTTAAGCATGCATTAACTAAACCTTTTCAGGTTGGATGATCTCTCTACCATTTGTTTCTAAAACTGGATATTTAATGGGCAAGGAGATTTCTCCATGCCAAAAATTAGCATGCTTTAATAAATTCAGGTTACATACTTTGTAAACTGCCATCTCCCTCTACTTTAAATACATAACCCTGATTGCAATCAGTTTTCCTCTAGTTCTGATGCCGAAAGGATAGGCTTGTAGGTAGTTGTGGGTTGCTTGTCTTGTATTCTATGTTAAGCAACTAATTAAATTTCACTTTTATGCTTAAGCAGGAGGTCAGTACTCAGCTAGCAGATCATTCATCAGTTACATATGAGGATAAATCATTGAAGGTACCTACATATGATTTTTTTTTTGGCTATCATTTTTTCACATTCTCCAATTGAATGATCTAATAATAATATTTCAGGGTCTACGATTTCTGGCCGAAGCTAATGAGTCTCCTGGGATTGAAAAATCAATAATAAGCACAAAGAAGATTGATCATGCAAACTATTTTGGTAAAAAAGTCTCGGCCACTAAGACAAGGATACACAGGTCATATCCAGTTGGAATTTCTGTGACTGACCTCTTGGGTTCCGGCATGTGATTTTTTGGTTCCTTACATTTATAATCATTTATCTGCGATCATGACATTATTCCTGTTTTTTTAGGAATTTATTTGGTTGATTGAGCTTTCAAAGATTTGCTTTGAAAGAAATATGTTCCCTTGTCTTACCCAAAAAGTTAAAAAAGTATTTGATGTAATTACCATTTTCAATGATTATATATACAAGATTAGAAGAAGAAACGGTCATCGGGGCACTTGAGGATTCGATCATTTAGGTATGATTTGATTTCTCGTACCGGACACTGTCTCCTCTAGTTGGTTTCGAAGATAAAAATCCTTTATTGGTCCATAGTTTGACTTAGGTAAATCCATGAACTCAATTCGATCTCGGTTGCATGATGACATTTAAATTTATTTTGGAATTGCGCGAGTTGTTGATGTCCTTGACAGATAAACCATCCGTGGGAGGCAGAAATTCTCTTTTTATGAGAAGCAGGAGATTTGTCACTTAACTGCGTATTATTATTAATTTCTTCTATAAGGATGGGGAAACTGTCACCTGGTTGCATGGTAAATTTTAAATAGGATAATAGATGGGAATTATTACTGTTACATTTCCCACATACGAAAACTAGTAACCATGCACTATTTTCAGAATCTGATAAATGATTCAAGCAGTCGGGAGACCTGCCACAGAGACAGAACCAATCCGGATCTATACTGTTAGCTTCAATGACAGAAGGCCATGTTGTGAGCATCATCACTCATCACAGAACAAAAGTGCCGCAGGTACCGGCTTCGAAGCAACTCAAAAATGGAGATTCGTTGCCTAAATTTTACTTGGGAAGTTACAAGGACCGTTCTGAGACAATTTTCTTTCCATCTTGATTGCTCTTTTCAAGAGAAATTTACTCGACTTCTATTAATTACAAGAGGCAGTGATTCTCTTTGCTATTATTAATGCATACGTTACACCAAAATTTTGAGAAGTTGATAAGAACCTTAAATAGAAATCATTTTATAGAGGGAACCAACTCTTTTCCATATTAATCTGACATTCTATGCAAGTTTTACTAAACTCTCAGTGAGAATGTAGTTGGCATGAACTTTCTAGTCAAATTGTTCTACCAAATGTATAATTGGACGTAGTTTGTTGTTTGTATATAACAATAATAATATTAATAAGATTTATCACATATTTCTTAATAAATTTCTTAAGATATTTTCATCTATAAAAAATACATATATTTAATTTAAATCGAAGTGCAATTCAACGCCTGATCTCTTATGCTTTCCAATCCAAAATTAATTTATAAACAATTATTTATGTGGTAATACCTTTTCATTTCTAAGTGCAACTGCTAGTCAGGCAAAACAGTGTAATCGGAATGGGGTGGGTGCATATAGAAAGCAACCCTTGGGCTAAGTCGGTTGGGCCCATAAAAGCCAGCTTCGCCTGATCTTTTGCTACATAACGCGTAGGGTTTGTTTGGAATATCTTCGAAACAGATTGACTTCAATCTCTGCTACTTTTTACTCTTTCACGACTCTCCACCTCCTCGCCAGAAGGTATGTATGGTGTCCTTCTTATCAATTTATTTTCATGTTTTTAATTTTTGTTTTGGTGTTTCGATTGCTCTTTGAAATCTAGTTCTTTCTTCATTTTACGGTATTAATTTCTTCTTGTTTAATCAATGTTTTGGCTTATCATCTGTATTGATTTGCTTAATGATCTGTTTCGATTTAGCAAGTTTGAGTGCCGAATTCATTCTTCGTTAATAGTCCTTGTAATTTGATATATTGGTAGAAACTGCGTATCTGTTTTTTCCGATTCTAATGAACTGATTAGTTGTGTTTGAGCTGTGTTATCAATTATTAGAAAGAAGAAGTATTGTTAATTTCTGTGCATGATCATGTTTTCCCAATTTAATCAGTAACCGTGATGAATATAAAAATCCCAGAAAGGGATTAAAATTTGTTTAAGAGTCCAGTTATCGAGCAAAGTTTGCTTTGCATCTTGTTTTTGTTGTGTTTTTATCCTTTCAAATTAACCCTAAATTATAGCAAAACTATAGTTGTGTTGTTTTATGTCTTACTTTCAGTAGTAATTCAGTGTATGGAGGTGATGAAGTAGAATTAAGTCAATTTTACATGTTTAATTTACATGTTCAATTTATTTTATGTGTACCCAAAAAACTGTTATATTCTTCATGATAGAATCAGCAACCATGCCGAAGAACAAGGGGAAGGGAGGAAAGAACAGGAAGAGGGGAAAGAATGAAGCTGATGATGAGAAGCGTGAGCTTGTATTTAAGGAGGATGGCCAGGAGTATGCCCAAGTCCTTCGCATGTTAGGCAATGGCCGTTGCGAAGCTATGTGTATCGATGGCACCAAGCGCCTCTGCCACATCCGTGGGAAGATGCACAAGAAGGTTTGGATTGCAGCAGGTGATATAATACTTGTTGGGCTCCGTGACTATCAGGATGATAAGGCTGATGTAATCCTCAAGTATATGCCCGATGAAGCAAGGCTTCTGAAGGCATATGGCGAGCTTCCAGAGAGCACTCGTCTCAACGAGGGTATTGCTGGTGGTCTCGATGAGGAGGATGATGGTGCTGGGGATGATTACATTGAGTTTGAAGATGAAGATATTGATAAGATCTAGGCTCTGAGAATTGACTCTGTTTGGGGTTTATCTTAACTATTAAAGAAATATGGATTGTGCCAATGTATTGGTATTTGAAATCCGAAAATATGTGTTTGCGATTGATAAATTTGGATTTTAAGATGGTGATATGTCATATTCTGTGTAATAGCTGTTGTTTATTAATTTTCCTGAGTTCTCCTATGTGAAAAATGTTTTTGGAATTTATGCATGATAAACATTTTCTTAGAGCTCGCTGAGCTAGCGCCTTGGTCATTCTTGGGGGAGTTTGGCTGAACCAAGTTACTAATCAAAGTCATAAACATAGATGTACAAGGGAATTGATTGTCTCTACAATCCATACAATGACGATTACATCAAGGGTACAAGCTTTTGACGCTCACATTAACATGACAGAACAAAAGTATCCTGGATTTGTTATTGCCATGGGGATCATATGTGTTAAGGAGAAGCATCTTTGGCCTTAATTTCTTTCTTGTTCCCTGCTTGCTGTTCCTTGTTCTTCTTGTCAATCTCCCTCGAATAGTCTCTCTTGCTCACCTATACAAAGAAGATCAGAAGGTGATCACTTTTGGTAAAGAACTGGATGAAGGCAAATCTCAACTAAATTTTCCTGTTTTATGTATGTTCTACCTTGCTACGCTCTTTTGGACACTGGTAGCTAGGCACAGTTTTCCGTCTTGACACGGTTCTGGCAGCCTTTAGCATGTTCTTACTAGGCTTGAAGCCATCCATCTCTTTTGCTGAAAAGTTATCAAGTTGAACAGAGACCTCATTGGATCCGCAACTTTCCTTTTCTTCCCATGACACATCTAAAAATCTTTTTCCCATCGTGAATTTTTTACTGTTGTTAAATTGCTTAAGTTTCTTGCTTATATGATTTTCAACCGATGAGCTCTCTGGAACGCGGGTTGCCATCCACCGTTCAAGCCAGCTCCAACCCATATTGAGTTCTGCACCTTCAGATCTGGTTTGTTCTTTCTTTGGACAGATACGTAGCTGTAAATCATCAAGCAGATAAATTGAAGTCAGTTCACTAATCAAATTCCTAATTTGTTTATGTTCCATGACAAGTATTTAAGGTATCACCCGCTGTGAAAAGGCATAAGCTAGGGCCCTTTCTCGTCTAGTTGTTGCTTCCAATCTGCTCTGAATCCTCATTTTCGAGACATTGCTACTCACTGTGCTATCATCCCAGTCTTCCTGTTCATTTCATGCCATAAAAAAACTCCATGTCAAATGAAATTCCACAATTTATCCCGGGTCTGCACTGTTATTTCTTTTACCTTTATCTTGAAAACCTGAGTTCTAGCTTTTGGTTGATTTCTTTGAGGTACAGCGAAGCTTTCTTCTTGAAGTGAGGAACCTTCTACAGAATTTCCAGTTTGAACTTCAATTGATGTGCCCACAGATTCCATACCCGGACTTTCCTTCCCTGAAACAGGTTCCTGCTTACTGTCCTTTTCCTCTTCATTTTGCCGTCTAGCCTGACAAAATTCAGGTACCAGAGTTACATTACAGAATTACAACTCCACATTTGAAGGAGCCACTTGTTCAATAGTTTCAGTTTACCAAAAAGCTCCTAAATGCTGACTGAATGATAATTGCTGCATCTTCTTCATGGAATAATCTGGACATTGAATTGTGCTTTTTCTTGGTCTCTTCACTCTGGATATCTCCCTTGTCTGTTGATTGTTCTACTATAGGCTGTGTAACAGTTGCCTCTGAGCTCTTAACTGAAGCGGAATCTTCCTCTGCAAGAACTGAATTGAGTTCATCACCACACAGGTATGATCTAACTGAACTCCATTTTCTCTTTTCCACCACGTTGCTCCTTGCCTGGTTGCATCAGATAAAATAAAACAAGTGGTCAATTTCCAAAATATAAGCATGTCAGTTTTCAGAATTTTGGTCATAATAGTTAGGAGATTATGAAAGATAATGCTATGAAGACTTACACTGCTCTCTCGAGTGCCGACAGACCGGCTTCTAGAGAAGACACTCCTAACCAATTCTTCAGTGATACCCATCCGAAATGATCAGCAATCAATACCAAAGCAGAATTCTTAAATGGGTTGTCTTTAAGTATTCAAGAACCAATTCTTAGATACTGAGATTCCTTGAATTATGATTTATGTTAAAGAAAAGTTGAAAGTGCAAGTGGCATTCGTTCACTTAGTTGTTTTCAGGAGACTACAAGCTTCCCTGGATTATTCTTAATAAAGCTAGGTGAACAACTAGTACAGTTAACATTATCATAAACCAACTGTTAGCTCTTGTTTAAGTCGGAATATCTTCAGGTTTTGCAGAGCTTTAGAGCTGGACAATTTAGCTTTAATTCCAAAATAATAGAAACTGAAAAGTTAAAAAAGAAAATAAAATAAAGATTAGGTAGAAGCTTTTACTTCACTTTTTGCACGTGGGTCGCAGCAGATTGGCCTCATAAAGTTTGCTTGCTATTGGGGCTACGTCCATTCCTTTCTTATTACTGCTTCTATGCCCCTTAAAGTTGCTCTTTTTCTACTGCTCCATGTTACTCCATTTCACTGAACATGGAAAACATGTCATTAACTTTAGCAACTGTTTGGTAAGCCCAAGAATTAGTAACCCTTAATCATTTATTAGATAACCCGAAACCAAACAAAGTCTCATGTATTGTTGTAGTAAAGCCAAAACAAGTTGTTGGAACTTTCTGTACATGGTAGATTGAATTTACTCAAGTGCTTTTGGGAACAGTATAAGTGATTATGACTTACTATGTTTGCTTCTTAAGACAACTGAATTATCTATCACAACCAGTATCGACCATGTGCTGGATTCAATAAACTCACATGGACCATGAAAAAAATTCAATAAAGTGGCCCTGAAAAACCATGTTTGCAAAAATGTTTCTTTGCTCAAAATTCATGTATGTCAAGCGATTTTTTATTAATATCGTGAAAATATATATTGAATTTGATTGGTTAGTATGGGAACGTGGGCCAGTAGCTGGGGACAAGATCAGAAGAATTGTTGTGTTGGCATGAAAACTATAAACCAGTGAGTAAATGCCAGAACTCAGGTGTGGTCCATAAACTGCAAATGCTTAGAAGATTGGCGGCCTATTCCACGTGAAAATAATAGAGCCTAATTGATGGATTTCAGGCGAATCATACATGTAACATCTTTCTCTATAATCCTTTTTTTTTTTTTTTTTGGTTTAAAGAAAAAAAACTGTTATTTTCTTTATAGATAATGGGTGCAAATGCGAGTGTTTGGACCTCTTAAAATATAAATTTAATACAAATAAACGTCACTTTGTTATTAAATAACTGCTGTTTAAATTTAATTCTGCAGACTGACGTATATTATAATTATATACAAGATAAAGTTAGAGTTTTCTTTTAATAAAATGAAAAAAAAAATGGAAAAGACATTCGCTAACAACTTATTTGCTAAATAACTAAAAATAAATGCGCTTCACATTCATGCAATCCTGGGGTGTCCCCTCTTCGCTAAAGAAGGTGTATTGAGAGCAAAGTGGGGTGCCTAAAGTAGCTCCAAATAATTGAACATATGTTAGAACGGTGTTATTTAGTAGCATACGGGATTACCACTAAGAACTATGACTACCGTTTTGGATTTTATCTGGGCCGGGGTGTGAACAAAACCCGAAAAACCGACGATTCGTTTTCCTCTACATGTATGTCAGCAATTCGGATCCTGAACCTGCAGTTGTCTAGTGTATGCTCGCACATGATTTTCTGCTTCTGCGTCCGTGTTTGTTAGTCTTCATTCCTACAGATATTGCCTACAAGGCTACAAGACTAATGATAAATTACTAAAACAGCAGAAAAAGAAGAAAATGAGTGTCGTACCTAAGGAAACGATAGAGGTGATAGCGCAAAGCATTGGAATCAGCAACTTGACTACGGATGCAGCGCTTGCTCTTGCCCCCGATGTCGAATATCGCATGCGTGAAATCATGCAGGTACGACATCGCTTCATTTTTGAGTCGTATTCTTTGTTTATTTACTTGAGTTTGTTTTCTTGTCAAGCGGAATACATCCAATTGTCATGTTCTGTTAGGTTAAAGTGTGTACAGCTTTGATGTTTGTTACTGTTTGATGCAAGTTTTTTATGAAGTGTTTGTTGGAAGATTTTAAAGGTTTTTTGGTTTTAGATTTTTTGTTATAAGGAACGGAATTAGTGAAACGAATAGCTGAAGGAAATTGATAATTATCTTGGAATTAATATAGTCTCTTTAACTGGACCACAGGAGGCAATCAAATGCATGCGTCACTCAAGGAGAACTATACTGACAACTGATGATGTCGACGGTGCTCTTAAATTGAGAAATGTGGAGGTGAGTTGCAAATATTTCAGTGTTTACCTTTTTTGGTAGCAGTTCCAAATACCTGGGATTATGATATTGTAGACGATGTGAATGTCTTATGTTATAAAGTTGGCTTATAGCACTTGTGCTTGAGTTGAGGAGCATGAATAAGGATATGAGCTAACTAATCTCGAGTATGATAATTGGTATAACTCAATGCTTGTAATATGTAGTGAAATGATGGACGTGTATGATGTAATGTTACTTAGTTGGAGACTTTTGGGAAATTTTACTCTCATCTAATTTCTTTCTGTCTGATGTTCTTGGGCCAGCCACTATATGGCTTTGTGTCAGGGAGCCCTTTGCGGTTCAGAAGAGCTACTGGGCATAGGGATTTGTTTTACATTGATGACAAGGATGTAGATTTTAAAGAGGTAAGGAAATTGATGACTATATTTGTTTCCTTTTCTGCTGAAAGGTATGAGCTATTCCTAAATTTTCAGCATTGTTTTGACTTGTAGGTGGTTGAAGCTCCTTTACCAAAAGCACCACTTGATACAGCAGTTTTATGCCACTGGCTAGCTATTGAAGGGGTACAACCTGTGATCCCAGAAAATGCTCCAGTTGAAGGTTGGTCTCTATGTGCAGGCATAATATCAACAGTCATTATAATATATTGTACATAAAATTTTGAGTGGTTGGCATAAACAACGAAGAATCTATTTTCTAAAATTACCTAGGATCTTGTGAATTAAGATGTAAACCAGTGTTTCTAGCACAATGAGAGAGGAATTATACCAAGGCAGACTTGTTTTACTGCTCTTTTTGTTCATTTGAGGTTTGAAGTTGAGTGATATCTTGTTGTTTTCACTCTTTTGTCGCAGAATAGTTATTTGCAATAGGTATAAGTGCAATGAAGTCTGTGATACATTAAATTTCTTTTTACCTGCGATCAAGCACACATGGTAACATTAAAAATTGAGACAGTTTTCTTCTTAAAACACAAGTTATTTAGTATGGCATGTTGACGACAATCGAATGACCAAGACTAAACTAGTACTGTATAATCTTTCTAGTTGTGCTATCATTATAAGCCTAAATCTGACACCTAGTTTTAAATTGGCTTTTTAAATTGGCTTTACATGTCTCAGTAATTGCTGCTCCTTCAAATGGCACAACCAATGAACAGAAAGATGGGCTTCCTGTTGACATTAAATTACCAGTAAAGCATGTCCTATCAAGGGAACTTCAGGTTTGTGGAATTCTATCGGCAGTAATGTTTTATTATCTTATTTTTCTGTTCTGCAATTCATTTACAGGTCTTTTCTTTGCAGCTATACTTTGATAAAATCACTGAGCTTGCTGTGAGTAGGTCTGACTCAGTCCTTTTCAAACAAGCATTAGTGAGTTTAGCCACAGACTCAGGACTTCATCCATTAGTTCCTTATTTCACGTATTTTGTAGCTGACGAGGTGAGGATATATAATGCCATGTTTTGTTAATGCAAGCAGTTATGGAAAATATTTATCTAAATTCTCATTCCAAGTGATCCTTCTCCAATAATGTCAGGTTTCCCGTGGTTTGAATGATTACTCCCTTTTGTTTGCTTTGATGCGTATTGTATGGAGTCTTCTTCAGAATCCTCACATACAAATAGAACCTTATGTAAGTAAACTTTCTAGTTGTATGGTTTAATTTTCTGGATAGACATTTACATAACTAAGCCTAGTCTCTAACTTGAGGTTTATTCCATCGACCATTAGTGGTCTTGACATCTGCAACCCCCATATCTGTCAATGTGGACGAAGTACTATTAAGTTGCCCCTTTTAAGGAAATGTATGGCCTGCATTCCCACCATCTCTTGGATAATATTAGCTGCTAACAGCTTGATCTATTGGTTGTTCCTTTGTGCTAATAGTGATTGGAGTCACTGAGTTTATGTGAAAGAAAATTAAAGCCTGTAGTAATAACAAACTTAAGAATTTAGTAGACAATGTTTAGCAGAAAATGCTCAACAGAATTGTGGAAAAATTTTTCCTAAGAGAGAAAAGCCACATGCACTAGTATTCTGGCATTTTATCTAATTTGATAGTTAGTAAAATGTAGTTACTGGATCTGTTACTAGATTTTTGTTTGAGCTGTAAATGTGGAGATCATATGACCTGTTGTATGTAAGTGAAAAAATCACATTGAAAAAAGTTGTGTTATAATAGTCTTCACGGAACTCAGCTCAAGTCTCCTTCCTTCAGGGAAAAAAAAAAAGAAAAGAAAAATCAGCTCAAGTCATGAAACCTGCATTCTCAGTTTGGTCTGCTAGATGAATCCCTTTTTTGATTTAGCTGTGTTAGGAGACACACTTTATCCTTTTTATAGTTGGGAATTACCATTTTTTTGGCTCCCATTTCCCACAACTTTTCTTCTTGAACTTCTGATCAACTTCATTTTTGCAGGCATTTATAGGCTTTTTGTAGCATATGGCTGTACAATCTCAGAGGGCCTTTTCTTTTTAAATCAATGGTTTAATATATGGATATACTCCGCAGTTTGTTTGAAGGGTCTACTATCCGTGAATCTGAGAAGGCATTGTTTTCTTGTCAGCTTCACCAATTGATGCCATCTGTGGTTACCTGCCTTGTAGCCAAAAGGTTAGGGAATAGACTTGTCGATAATCACTGGGAACTTAGAGACTTCACTGCAAAACTGGTTGCTGCAATATGTAAACGGTGAGAATTCTCTACTTAGTTCTATATTGTGCATATAAAGAAAATGATTCGGGATTGTATTTAAACATTGATAGTCATCTTTCTGTTGAGGGGTTTCCTCTCTATTATACTTGTCTACTTGAAGATATTTATCTCTTAAAGACCGTGTGTAATTGTATTTTGTGGATTATGTTCAACATGCATACAAGATCAATCACCTTGCTGAAAAATATGGACCCGTTAGGGCAGTACCTCACCTATTGGATCATTTGAGAAGGGGGTGCAACTTTGCCACCATAGGTGACCCGAAACATAAAATCTTTTTGGAGTTTAGGTTGACTCTAAATTTCTGCTTCATCTTGTTAATATTTTTGGAGAGTATAGTGGATAGTACTATGTTCCAGGTAGACAACCTAGCCTGTGCTCAACAGTGTATTAAAATTGGTGTCCTTTCCTATCAAATATTCTGACCTCAAATGTTTCAGTTTCAAAAGTTTTGTTATATATGAAGACCCATGTTTCTAACTTGGTCATCCATGTCTCACAGATATGTTATAACTAATATTATGTTTTATCTTTGGCATTTGTAGATATGGGCATGTTTATAACACTCTTCAGACACGTCTGACAAAAACTCTTCTCAATGCACTTTTGGACCCTAAACGAGCTTTAACTCAACATTATGGGGCAGTTCAAGGGTTAGCAGCGCTGGGGCCCAATGTGGTATTCCCTTTTCTCATGCTACTTGTGATTAAAAAGACAAAGATTGTATGGTTGATGCAAATGATTTTGCATGGAATGTTGTCCATACTGTAAGAATCCAATGTATCCATGTCAATTTTTGGTTCTGGACGAGTGATGGGGAAGATGAGAACAATTAATTGTATTGGGAGGAAGAGAAAAAAAGACGGGTAAAGAAGTTTAACAATCTAGGAGGTTTTTGGGGTCTAGCATAACAATTACTCATATATCCTGAAATGTGTGGTAGTATTTTCTGTCAATTGTCTTTCCCCACTATCTAGGGACACTTTCTTTCCACTCCATGCTTTGCTACTAAACTTAAATTTTTTCATCTTGATACTCTCAAATATAATGCGGGGTTAAAAAAAGAAAGAATTTATGTTTTTGCTATGTATACTTACCAGTGCCAAAAGTACAAAATAAAAATGAAATATTCAAATTCTTCAACACTCCCCTTCAGTAATTTCAGTTCCATTTTTGCCCCACTGATGATTATTACTTTTGTCAATTTATGCTCTTTCCATAAATTAGGTTCGCCTCCTTCTATTGCCAAATCTTAAGACCTATTTGCATCTTCTTGAACCCGAGATGCTTCTCGAGAAGCAAAAGAATGAGGTGAAGAGGCATGAGGCTTGGCGAGTTTATGGGGCCTTGCTGGTGAGTTTTTTTTTCGTTCATATTTTTTATTTTATATTTTTAAGTTCAAAATATAATGCTTGTATATTAAGTTGTTTGAAGTATATTTAATGGGTATCACTGGATTGTCAATTTCCAGCATGCAACAGGTCAATGCATATATGATCGACTGAAGATCTTCCCACCTTTGTCTACTCCAGCAGCAAGTACTGTCTGGAAGACCAATGGAAAAGTTGTTACTGCAATGCCAATACTGCCAAGTAAGAGTTACACTGACCTATTGGATAAGAGTATGCCATTATTTTGATAAAAGTTATTTGGTGTTGTACTAGAAGTCTGGATATAAATCTTTAGGGTCTAGGAGTGTTTAAGGTGTATTCGCTGACTATGTGAATGTGATGTGCCTGCCCTGTGATCCTTGAAGAGGACCTAGACCAGATCTTCTAAAAGTAAATTAATCATATATTTGCATTTTTTCTTTTTATTATTTGAATAAAGCAAACATGTAATAGTGCTTGCCCTTGTAATATATTCAAGATAAACGGAAGACAAGCATGGAGCTGTTGGAACAGCAGCCACCCCTCATGAAAATAGCAGCTGATGGACCAATCGCTGTCACGTCAACCAGCTCCTCACCAACTCCCATGCCGGAGGAAGCATCAGCAGCAGCTCCTTTGGATAATTCTGATGTGGACCCATCATCATCTTCTGGACAGATTCCTAGTGATAGCCGGTCAGAAAGCAGATGTAGAAGAGACAGGGTTGATAGTCGAGCTGTGAAGATGTCGGCAATCCTCCCTCAGATTTGGAAGGATGACTTGAATTCCGGTAAGCTTCTGGTTTCATTGTTCGAGTTATTTGGTGAAGGCATTCTTTCCTTCATTCCGTCCTCTGAAATGTCTTTGTTCTTATGACCTGTTGTAAAAAGATGATTTTGTTGTGAATTATCAAAATTATATCAATGAAATTGATGATTTCTGCAGAGCTTATATGGATTATTTAGAACTTAGGCGATGGGCCTAGATTTGACAGCCTGTGATCGGTCTTTTCTCAACAATCCTATTTTACTATACATATCTGGATAAGTACACATATAGATGAAATTTCTTCTCATCTGCGTATAAGAAAGTAACATTTCATTTATTTATCTTAATATGTTATCTTGATTCTGAAAGCATGTAGGAGACATAGAGGTAAAAAGGAAAAACAAGAACTCAAAACAAAACAAGTACTTAGGTGGAAACAAGCAATTTAAGCAACCACTTTAGCAGTGGACTCCTTCTCCACAGCCTTCTTCAGAATGCTGTCCTCTTCCAGGAGCATTTGTACAGGTAAGAAGCCTAGACCATTGGCCATAGCGAGCATCATTTGCTTAGTCTCTGCCTTAAAACTCTTCCAAATCCACTGTACCATTTGAGTCATGGTCGAATTGCACAAACAGAGAGTTGTAGACACTAGCTAGCTCATCTGGGTCTGGTTTTTCGTCGATGCCAAAATCGGTCTCAAAAACCCTCAGGCTCCTCAACTCCTCCAACATTTCTGCATAGGAAAGGAGACCATCATGATCTGTATCTAGGTGCGCAAAATGGTCACGTATCGAGATGTTGAATGCTTCTTCGTCTTCCACAAAGCTTAGTATTGTTGCACCGTCCAAAACTTCTACACTCATTTTGCTCTTGTGCTGCGTCACTGCTATATATAATGCAAGTCAGAGAGGATGTCTGTGATCTGTAAGACAAAGCAGAAGGGAACTTAGATCTTGTTGAAACATTAGTTGGCGTGGTGTTTAAATTTATAGTTACACTTAGAAAAGGCAGTTTCAAAACTTTGCGTTTTAGCCTCTTGTTTCTTACTGCCGAGAGTTTTTTGAATTCTGGAAGTAATGATTTCTTTTGAAGGTTCTGTGATACACCCTTCTTAATTGATCTGTAAGTTGTCTGGTGCAGTCTATTCCATCGTTTACAATATAACGACAATGTTAGACGCCTGTCAAGTAGATTAATAAATGATAATTGAATTGATTAATACCTACTATTAATAAATAAATGTCATGAATGTTCTTTAAATATAAAGTTTTCTAAGATGCAAATTTCATTTGTAACATTTAAAAAAAAAAAAAAGAGTCGGTGGGCTTGCATCCAATAGAATAATCTGCATGGCCTTTCAACCTTTAAAATACAGTGGGCTTTGCCGAATATTAATTGAAATTGACAAATGAAGTCAAATGCAGAATTCTACGCGTCTCTAACAAACAACGTAAGTATGACACCCATAGAAATTGACAAATAAGTCAAATCAAATAAAGCCCCGGGCTTGTTACTTCATATGTAATAGTTTCTTCTCTCTGTATTCTCCAAAATATGAGTTTGTAGTTATGTAATGTTTATTTTATGTTTAAAAAAAATTATATTTTATAAACAATCCAGAGCTGCAGCTAATATCAACATACATACATACATACATACATACATACATATTGATATTAGCTGCAGCTCTATATATGTATCAGCATGCTTCAGTCAAACATGGCATTTATCGCGAGCACATCACAAGCCTTATTCAATACATAAGCTTACAAACTTATGTCTCTAAAATTCAAAGGCACAAATTTTAATTATTTGGAGAAATTAATTGGTGCTTGCTATCGTCTTCAAACTCAGCATCAGGGTTCTCGTTAGCATGGGAGCAGCACCTATCACAGTCGTTTGAATAGCGGTTGCCACGGCAGCATCCATGGCGGCAATATCCTCTTCTCGGCGGGTATCCTCTGTATCCACTACGACCGCCTCCGTAGTTTCCATTTCCTGGGTAACCATAATCAGGGCTGCGGTACTTGGCCTCGACGCCATTGGGATTCACACTGCCCTCTACATTAAAAATATTAGACAGCATTGTTAGTTTGAATTAAATCTATATATAATAAAAACAATAGTAGCATTAGCATATCTCTGATATGTAATCACTTGATTGATCATCCGAAGCTGAAGCTATAACAACGAGAGCAAAGAGAAGACAAGTAAGAAGAAACAAAGTGATCTTAGATGAAGCAGCCATTTTTCTCTTAATTAGAAGAAATTAAGCTAGATTTTATCACTGAAATATATAAAAACGCGATGACAAGAGCAATCAAACTTTGCCCTTTTTATAGAGAATGAATAGACATAAATGAAAATTTTGAAAGAGTATAACTTAGAATCAAATTGCGTCCCATTAAATTTTCACATGCATGCTGTCCCACGTCAGTAAATGAAAACTGGAAGCCCATACAAATTGCCATTTCGATCTCGTCAGACATGACGATTCTTTTTTCTATATATAGTTTATTTATTTTTCTATCATATCATTCAGTTCACAGAGATTTCGCTGTCTTCTTTCAGATATTCTAACATTTAGGTCGATTTTGCTTTGTCTATTAGGTATATGAATTTGTTAATAATATTAATTATTGTACATATATCTATATAATACCTATTGTTGAGAGTTAATTACAGACTTAATTAGGGCATGCATGCAAATTTATTATTGATGAGTTGGAGTTATGGGCAATTTCTCTGGAGGCTGCATACGGCAGTCAGGAATGGCTGATCAACCTGAAATCTAACATGTCGGATCTCTGTCATTTGATTTCGCCAATTCTTATGGCTGCCAACTGCCGTTAACCCTAATTCTTTCAACTGATCAGAGTATCAATTAATCAAAAGACTACTTAGTTGGGTCTGAGGGTATCTTTGAAATTTAGGAAATTAATGAAATTATTAAATTTAAATATGAATAAATTACTAAATAAATTTGACTAAAACTTGATGTTAACCAAAAATGTAGTTGTTTTAATTTCAAAGCATATATATGTATACATGTAGATTTTTGCACGGCCAAAGCTTATTTTAGCCTGAAAATAATACTTTGGATATTGGGTTACTTGAAGAGATCACCGTAGCACCAAGAAAAAATCTCTTCGGGAGACAGAATTAAAAGTGAAATCCGTATCTGTCTTCTTCACTCTTCGATGCATTAAAAGCTAGCCGCTTATTGATTCATATCATGACTCACCAATGCAGTCAGATATATATATAAACGGGAACATATATATTTCTAATCGCACCAGATCCATCACCAAAAGTCTAATAGAGCATCTGAGAACATACTATATATATGTGCATTCCATGTTTATATAGATATGCTAAACGACATTATAAGATTGTTGTTGGTCTTGTCTCCAACGTAATTAATTCATGAATTTCACAACTTCAATATATATTATTAGCTTATAATGTTCTTAGTAAAGTCACAATATTATTGATGCGCTTGCTCTAATTTTCAAATCAATTAACGGATAGCACTTATAACATAGATGGAATTAGCAGAGATTTTGATTTCCCACAACCTTTTAATCAGTGACTGAACTAAAACTATATATTAGTTTTAACCCCAAGAAAGAAAAGGTTCTCTTCTCGCTTTAGTTCGCCGGGTTCATTTGAGTCTTTTGTAGCAGAGCAGACTATATATAAGCAGATATATCAAATTGAGTTCGATTTTCATCTGGGGGCCGCATAGCCTGATTGAAAATGCTGTGGCTGACAATTAAATGAATTGAGATAAGAAGAACAAGTACTGCACGACTGACATATACACGAGCCTACAGATCACATTTATTAATTGCTAGAAGGGCTTCATCTGTCGCGCTTTTCAGCGCTCTTTTTTTCATGAATCTATACACACACACACACACACACACACACATATATATATATATATATATATACTGATTGTGAATTCAATTACTCATTAGTTGACATCAACATTACTACTCACTAGCGGATGCATGGCCCAGCATTATTAAAACAGTCAGAATTCAAACACGTACACTTGGCCAATTTGATATCCACAAATCTACAAATACATGCATCCGCCGACAATAAATAATTATCTACTTTCTTACCTCTTTCAATAGCCAAAGCCTCCTACATGATCTCATCAATATCATTCATGACCATAGTCATCCTAACCAAGAGGGGGAAGAAAAAGCAAATCAATCAATAGATCAGGAACTGACAAATTCACTTAAAAAAGATTGGATAATTTGGACATGCAAGTGGGTAGCTAGCAAACACCCAACTAATTAACACTGTGGGTCATAAGTTCGCACTCTTTCTGCAAACTTATTATAAATAGAGATGAGAAATCACTAATTTTATCACATCCTTTTCCACTATATTCTTTTAGGCTCTTGTAAGAAAAAGTATGGGCTCTAAGGTTTTCCTTCTTTTAGGGCTTTTAATGGCCATTGTTCTTCTTATTTCTTCTGAGGTCGCGGCTGGAGACCTTGCCGAGACCTTCACTGATCTCAACCAAAATGGTGAGCTTCGTTTTATTACTTGGATCTGTATTTGATGCCTTCAGCTAAATTGTTTACTTTTGCTTTCATTTAATACGATAATACTAGAGAGATAGTACACGTAACAATCCCATATGGGGAAGAAATCAGACAAAACAAAAATAGAAACATATCTTTGCGAATTTCATGTAAGGGAGAGGCCAACCAAGACCATAGTTAATATCTTAATTCTATTCGTACAAACTGATATAATAATAATAATGTTATATATATGTTATTGTTACTTGTTTCCTATATATATATTTTTCTTTATTTCCTGAAAATACAAGAAATCTAACAATGATATAATACTCTAATTTGTATAAAAATCTGCGTATATAGTAGTACGTATTCAGAGTTTGTATCTCTATATCTCGTTGCAATTGATACATGTGCAGCTGAGGAGGCCAAAGAGACAAATGGATTCGACGATGCCAAGGATCGTGGATATGGAAACCCCGGTTACGGCGGTGGCCGCGGTGGTTATGGCGGTCATCCTGGAGGGGGCGGTGGCGGTTATGGTGGTCATCCTGGGGGGGGCCGTGGTGGGTACTGCCGTTATGGTTGCTGCGGTCGTGGTTATTATGGAAGAGGATGCAGATGCTGCTCTTACGCCGGTGAAGCTGTTGAAGCAAACACTGAAGACAAACCTCGAAACTGAAGAAGCGTGCCGCGTATCTAAGTGAAAAGTACAAATAAAAAGGTTGCTTACATTTGTGCGTTGTAAGCCACTTAATTTAATTATTAGTGATCGTTGTTTCGGATCTAGAAGTGGTGTATTTATGAATGAATCACTGGATTTTTAGAGTTTTAATAACGGATTGAGTTTCGTATAATGTTTTACTCAGTTATCTCGAATAATAATGACATCATGTTTTCTATAATCATTATATTAACAATGAAAAATAAGGTAAATAGTATATATATATATATATATATATATATATATACACACACACACATCCATACATATACTTGCTGATTTAATTGCTTGTGTCTTCTTCATCCAATGACTAATATTTATCAAGTTAATAAATTTAAGTACTAATGCTTTCACTAAATTAATACGGATCTCGATTTGATTGTCATTCTTTCTTCTTTTATTCATTTTTTATATTCACCCTAATGAATTGTATCATGTGAGATCTTCATCTTAATTGTTGGGGCCTCTAATTTCCATTTATCGACTCCTATTGAGTAGCTCTTTATTATGTTAATTTATATCCTTCTCAGGGTTCTGCCTAGGATATCATTTAATTAAAAATTAACTCTGGAAATTGGAATCCGTTAACAACTATCGGGTTGAGACTTGAGATATTAATCTTGGCTGGGCAAAGCTATTTAGCTAAAATATAGTATAACAATATACAAAAATTAATCATAAAACTAATAAATGGGAATATAGCATTTGATTTGCACAAGAAAATATTATATATATATATATATATATTTAATACATATTAATTATATGTTCTTCTAATTATTTACATTATTATAGTGTTCGATCCCTGGAGACCAGCAACAAACAATGTTCAAGTGTGATATCATGGAAAATTAACAATATCCCTCACCCTTCACATAAATATTTATAATAAAGATCAAGTTAATTACATAAAAGTTTTTAAGTAAATATGTGATACAATTTTAAAATTGAAGGTGCATTCAAAATATCTAAGATCTTATCCACATTGACAGAAGAAATTAAAATATAAGTCCAAGACTGACAACGCATACAGGTCCGTTAATGCTACAAGTGTCTTCATCCATCGTACTTTTCGTTTCGCTGGCTAGAGAGCCAATCAACGGCTTGGATTTAATCTTGACTTTGAACTAACTAATAATACAGTGACAAAAAGGGTTCAGAAGATGGTCCAGCTCATATAGCTACAAAATTACACCCATCCAACTTGAATAATATTGGAAAGTTTTACTCTCCTTTCGGAGTTTTTTTTTTTGATAAAACCTTGACTATCAAGGCTCATATATTAATAAAAAATGGGAAAAGGTGGATTACAAAGAAGGGGCACATAATGAGCCTAACCTTTTGATATGAACATATAACGGTTTGAAATATTTAAGCAAATCGATAACAAGGAAAACTATTGGCATCATGCGAAAGTAATTTACCAATTGAAGAAGGACAAGAGGACCACCAATAAAGAGAATCAGAATGAAATACTAAATTATTTAGAGCATTTGTCACCGTATTGGTTTCTCGAAAACAATGAGAACAACGGAGGTTCATTTTTGAAATCATAAAGCGGCAATTGATCTAACGGTTATATAATGTTCAAGGAGGTAGAAGAGAATCCTAAAGAATAAGCTGGAATACCAAAAGAGAATCGCTTTCAAGTCATAAATTAATCCATCCTTTATCAAAAGCAAATTCAACGGCTAGAATCACAGCCATGATCTCAACATAAACCGCCGGTTGGTGACCAAGAGCTAAGCCATATCTACCAAGAAAATCTCCATTATTGTCACGAAAAACACCTCCGCAAGCCGAAGGGCCTTGGTTGCCTTTAGCTAACCCGTCCGTGTTGACCTTGATCCAGCCAGTTAGTGGAGGCTGTTGATGTTAATGTGCAGAAAAATTTTGGGTACTATTCATATAACTATTTACGGGGTACTGTGGACTCAGAAAAATATTATGTATCTTGCATTTTATTAGTATTTTAACATGATTACACCCCACACAATGTGAGACACATGTAAGTCTCTTGTGAGAAGTATCTAAAGTTTATTTATCAAGAAAAACCTAATTTTGAGTTGGAAAACCGACACAGAAAAATTGTTGAATGTGGCTGTTCAAATTCTCTGCATTTTCCTTTGTTTTGTTGATGATTTTTTAGTTTTCTAGAGTGTTTTAGCTACTGCAAATTGTCCTTCTTTCATTCACTTGTTTGGATGCTTAGCTGGTAGTGTTAAGAATATAAAATTGGTGACATTTGCTGAAAATTCAGCCAACAGAGGCTTCCAGCAAAGAATAAGCACACGTGGTGCTTTACCCAAATGCCATGGAATTCTCAGACCCGAGAGAATATCTCTAGTAGAGCTAAAATCTACGTACCCAGGACAAAAACTTGCAAAGTATTTAATATGCGCCAAGATGTCCGTTTGCAAACGTTTGGGAGAAGGAGAAATGTTTTCGTTCTTTAGTCGATTTCTAGAGCGCCAAATAACATAAAAAATGAAGTAAGAAACAGCCATCCAGTTATTAAACAACTGAGGGCTAAATCTCTGACTAATAATCTACTTCCATAGCTCTAAACATGAAGAGATAGATGGTAGGGAAAAGAGAAAAAGACTACTTAACCACTGCCAAAGATTATTCGCGAAAGAGCACCTCACAAAAACATAATTTATCGTCTTTGAGCAAGAGAAGACGTCACAAAGGGAGCATACTGACACGATGCAAATGCCTCTTGATCTTAATACCTCTTCCAATGGAACCTTATTATGAAGGACGCGCCAAACCAAAGTAGCAAATTTAGGAAGGATAAAATTTTTGCATAAAGTTTTACACCAAGTCTGAATCCCATTGTGAACTCGAATGAAGTTAGATTCCTATCCTTAAAAGTCTTCCAAATTAAACGATCAGGATTATTCAACTGTGGAAGAGTTATATTCTGGATAGAATTTCTTACGTGCGGGAATATTTCATAAATTTCTTCTGGAACGCACCAGTTCCTATTTTTGATCACTGAAGAAACTGTTGAAGTACATTGTAGCGGACCATCTCACAGTAAATAGGTGAAGGAAGCCAACTATCATGCCAGAAACTCACTTGTAAACCATCTCTTATAATCCATGTTGAACCTTTGTGATAGAGGTCCACCACTAAGCATAAACCATTCCATAAAGAAGAACTCGAGTATTTCCTTTTTGCATATAATATATACCTAGCTTTAATGAAGTTGGCATAATTCGTATAGCCAGTGCGAATCTCCCATAATCTTTTTCAGAGATAAGAAGTATTAAGATAATCTAATCTGCGAATGCTTAGTACCCCTGCTTCTTTTGGTAAGGAAAATTGATCCCACGATATAATCGTAAGCTTACTATGAAAAGCATTCCCAGATAACAAAAAAATAGCGAGCCCAGGTTTGTAGGGATTTCAATAAAGAGTGAGGCCATAAATAAATTTTAAAATTGTGCATCAAGAAATTTTGTAAGACTGATTTTATAAGCTCAGCCCTACCAAGTAGAGATTAATTTTGTAAGACTGATTTTATTGCTTGGATTTCAGGACAGCGATGAAAGGCATACTTGCCTAAGAAACAAAGACCTTTTATCTTTATCAATACCTTGCCCAAAGGCCTTCCCATATTCATCCAAGAATTTGTATAGCATAGTAAGAGAATTTTGGTCTCCACGGCTAAAAATGAACACACCATCTTTGTATAGAGAATGAGTTATAGCTGGACAACCACGCGGAATTAAAATAGGAAGCATTTTGCTAGACTCTTGAAGATGGGTAATCCCTCTGGACAACACCTCTTTTAACAAACAAAGCAAAAAGGGAGAGAGTGGATCTCCTTGGCGAACTCTACGTCTGCACTTGAAAAAACCGTAAGTCGACCCATTAAGCAAGATTGAGATTCTCGCAGAGGAGAGAATCAGTGAGATCCAATTTACAAATCTTTCTTGAAAGCCGAATTTTCTAAGCACTGTGAAGAGGAAATCCCAATTAATAGTGTCCAAGGCCTTAGAGATGTCCAGTTTAATAATAACATTCCCTTCGAAAGCTTTCCGATCCAGCATACTCTCCTTTAGCAGTCAAGCATAATATAAATAGAGATAAGATGTCACTAATTTTATCATATCCTCTTCCAATATATAATATTCCATTTAAGTGATTGTGTTTCTAATATTAATTATTGTGAGAAAAAATAAATATGGGTTCTAAGATTTTCTTTCTTTTAGGGTTTTCGATGGCCATTGTTCTTCTTCTTATTTCTTCTCATGAGGTCGCAGCTAGAAACCTCTGAGAGTTCTTCCATGCACTACTGATCTCAAAAAAAGAACAACGGTAAGCTCACTTCAATTTATTCTCATTGATTACTATTTACAGTTGTTTTCATTCCTTAATTAACGTTTTAATTGATAAATATATATATACAATGTACGCAGCTAAGGAGGCTGCAGTGCCAAATGGAGTTGATGATATGCCAAGGGCAGTGATGAATATCTAGTCGCCCCTATTACACCAGGGTACGGCACCCCTCCTGGCGGCAATTATTCTTTTCCTGGTGGTGGCGACTGTCCTTACGGTTGCTGCAGTGGTGGTTATTATGGAAAAGGTTGCAGATGCTACTGTTACGCCCGTCAGCAGCTGTTCAAGCAAATACTCAACCCAAACTTCACAACTGATGCATTAATTCGCCATATACACATATCTAAATAAATAAATGTTGCTTACAATATTTATGCGTTGTAAGCAGCTTGTTGTATTTAACGTTTCAAGTTTGGCATTAAAGTTTTAAACATTATTTACCTGAAATTTTAAGTTTTTATCTAATAATTAAATGTATTGTTACATTTTTTAGTTAATAATAATAATTTTATTTAAAGGTTAAAAGGTAGTAAAAAGAGCAGTCTGAAGGCAGATAGATAAAATCAAGATATAAAACATAACTTGATAATAACGATACAATCATAGAGATCTTTGTCATTTACGAGAGTAGATAGTAATTCCTTTTTTCCTTCAAGATTATGTACCATCCTTTGAAAATCCTCATTGTCTTTATATTTTTCTGGAGCCTTTAAGTCTCCAACATTTTTCGCATCAGAGAAAACTAATTTGAATCAAGTCGCTTGATTGTAATCCATACATTGGGTTTTCCGTAGAAGCTTCTCATGTATCAGAATTAGAAACAAATTTGGTCAAGTCTACCACCAATTTAAAATCTCAGGAGCTTGTTATTGCTTTGTTTGATTTCTCATCTAGTAGATTGATCGGATCGAAAACGATCCATCTCTAGTTGGTTGTTTTCTTTATAGACTATCACCAGGTGAAGGTCATCCAAATCTTATTGTTTAGATCCATGATCTCATTCCCCTATAGGTAGGATAGATTCTTCTCAAATAATACAATTCTATATAGGAGTAGGATCTTTCTGAACAAGGCTTAGAGTCGCTTCTTGAATAATTGGCCCTTAATTAAGTTTCGAATATGTATGAGTTGAAGCAATTTGATGTTTTTTAATTGAACGGTAAATCTGACGAGAATTATTTTCTAAAGACTCTTTTAGTACATGTTTTTTTATCTTTACCTTCTGAAAAACGACAATTTTGTACTTTGTGTTCAAATCAATGACAATCAGAGCATTGTAAAAAAGGGTTTTCATAATATATCTCAACTAAGAAACCACAATTTAGAAGTTGTACAGTTAAGATATTAGATAATGAATTTAATAAATCAACCTCTACTAATATTCGAGCATAACGCATAAATGTATTGTTACATGTTATATGTAATATTATAGCCAAGTATCTTATATATGAATCAGTGAACCATATTCATTTGGAGTTCTATTTAATTAAGGATATTTATATTGAATATTTTATATGGTTTTAATTTAATTTAATTATGTCGAACTCTATAATCTTAAAATTAAATCACAAAAAAAGCAAAGGGCATTCAATTTATTAGATAAAATTAATTTTGACGAATGCATTGACAGTATTGGGTTAAGATGATTATAATTTAATTGTGTTCGCTAAAATTATATAAACTAATAAAAGAAATATTGCATTTGATTAGCAAAACAAAATATATAATTATATAAATCTAATACATATTAATTAATAAACTCGTCAATATATATAGAGCATGCATGTTATTGGCACAAGTGTCTTCATCGATCACGGGGCTTGCATTTAGTCTTGATTTCATCCCCTTAATTCTAGTTTAACTTCACGTAAGTAAGCACGTACTGACCTAATAATCCAGTGACAAAGATAGTTACATAAATAATCACACTTCCAACGTAATATGATAATATTATATTATATGACAAGTGACGATTTATTATTAATTAAGCATATTTTTTATATAAAAACATATTAATTGAGGAATATTTTCAGATACCTCCCCTAAAGTTTGAGAAACTATCACTTTGTAGTAAATTTTAGAGAAAGGTTCACTTATCTCCCCTACGGTTTCTGTTGAATATGAATTGACTGTTGGTAAAAGGATATTTTGATAAAATAAATATAATTTTACTCGTCCACAACAAACAACCTAAACCTTAAATACTTTATCCCTTCTACCTGCTTCCATCATCAGCTAACAGCAACAACATTTTTTCTTTTCTTTTCAACCCAAGTGGTCCTGTCCTTCACCACCAATGCATTCTTCGTGCTCTTTTGCAGCATTCTCCCTTTTCTTTTTTCTTTCTCTTCCACCATATTCTCACAATCAAATATCATTTTTCTTCTCAATAAATCTATCAAATTTTTAATAATACTCCAACCAAATCTCGACTAACACTTATTTCAAAGCATCAAAGGCACCAATATGTCAGCCACCAAGAGAGGCACCGCAACCATGCAGCCAATACAAGCTGAAGCTACTGCATAACACTGTGTCAGCCACCGATAGTCTTCTGCCATAAATCTGATTTTTTTTTTTTTTTTTTTGAATGAGTTGAATTGAATTTGTATTTGAATCTATTATCAAAATACATTCATAAAGATTGGTTGTTGTGATGTTATTATACTAAAATTGGGTGTGATGCCATGGTTGAAATGAAAAGGAAGTAAAAAATTGAAAAGGAAAAAGCAGAACATAAGAGAAAAGGGGGAGAACAAAAGGAGAAGGGGAAACGCAAGGAGTGAAATCATTTGGCTATAGTATGGTTTTTAAGTTTCTTTTCTCATAAATTATTTGCAAAGTATCAAGGACATTTACGTAATTACATGCTCTACGGTTAGTCAACAAACGGTCAAGGGGAGAGAAGTGAGTCTTTCTTTCAAAGTTACCACAAAGTGATAGTTTCCCAAACCTTAAGGTAGGTATCTGAAAATATCCCTATTAATTAATTAAACTCGTGCAGTTGCAGCGGTCGTGGAGACAAATTAATGGAGTAGATGATGCCGAGTGCAGTGGAAACGGACGATATCCTGGCCATCGAAGTATCATTGACGACCCTCCCTACACTTAAGTAACAGTTCCTCCGTATATATGGAGGGGGATGCAGAGACTGAGCTCTTACGCCGGCGAGGCTATTGATACAAAAAGACGACTGAAGGCAAGCCTCGCAACTAAAGCAACACATATATAAATGTGTATCTCATAAAATAAATGGAGTAAAAAGCTAGCTTCAATTTGCAAGTTGTAATTTGCTTTTGTATTGCGCGATCACTCGATAGTATTATATAGATTTTCCTCGTTATTATGAATCAATCTCTTTGTATTAATATAATGCTAGCTAGTTTTTCCTTTCTCCATTTTGCGTACCTGTGAAAGAGCTAAATTATATTCTAAAAGGTTGGCATACTGGTAATGATAAATTAAGGAATGGAAAGTAAAACTTTTATATATCCTACGCTTGAGCGAAGAGATTAACTGAAAGTAAAACGACGAAAGGCTAATATTTAGCCCTCACATTAAAGTCTGAGTAATCCCTGGTCCCTACGCTGCAAACAGAAACAGTAGCTTCAATGTAAATTAGGGTAGATGCATAATTATATTACGGACCAGACCAATATTTTTACTATTATATAGGTTACCAGAATATAGCACCGTTGATTTTACAAAAGAGCGAATAATTAACAACATTAATAATAATCAGTTCATCTTTTTTACTTTCAAATTATCTTATAATTTTATTGAACTTATAATTTGCTATCTTCAGTCAATAAATTATTGGCAGAGAGAGTTTTAATTAGTTAACCATCAAATTTCACCTCCCATGCAGGTTTAGTGATCCAAATAAGACTAGTTAGTATTAAAAATGAGTATTAATCGATCAATTTAATTAATAAAATTTCTTGGACAGTATGAAGAAAATTTAAAAATTAAAATACTAATATAGGAAGTTTCTGGCTAGTAAATTTACAGTTAAAGCATTCACGAACTTACCTAAATGATGAGTTGTTAAAAAATTAAAACACATTATTACTTAGTAGCGATTTAGAGCCTTAAAAAATTAAATTAGTAATTATTGATTATCAATTCATCTTTCTTATTTTCAAATTAATGTTTTAACTTTAGAATGGTAATTCTACCTTCAATCAATATATAAATTGACATTAGGGCACGTGACTTCTAACAGTGAAGGATGCATGGTACTATTCCACCGGCCTATATATATATATATATATAGCACCGTTGATTCTGCAAAAGGGCAAAATATATATTATACGTCTTTTCCTTTTTTTTTTTTTTGCAATAATTTATCTTTCTTACTTTCAAATAGTTTTTTTTAGTTTAGAACAAATTTTCTATCTTCAATTAATAAATTCTCGATCTCCCTAGCTATAAATAGCGATTAGACGACACAGTTTTGGCATCAAACCTTCTCATATGGATTCCTTGATGCTATTCAGCATTGAGAAAGAAGAAAACATGGATTCCCATAGGGCTTTCCTTCTCTTTGGTCATCTAGTAGCCATTGTTCTTCTTATGATCTCTTCGGAGGTTGCAGCTAGAGACCTTGCTGGGTTTCCCACTAAAACGGAAAATGGTGAGCTTAATTAATTAATTGGTTCTTAATTTGTTCTTCTTTTTTAATATTTAACTTATTTTAATTACTTGCATAGCAATTATTGCTAAATTAAAAGCACGCATCCATGCAATATGTCGTATATGACAAAAATTCTGTAAACTATATACGTATGTTACGCGCAGTCTATGAGAAGGCTACAGAGACAAATGGAGTAAATAACGATGCTAAGTTCTATGGTTCCGGAGGAGGCAGCGGTTACGGAGGCTATCCGGGGTACCTGGGCGGCTATCCGGGCGACTACCCAGTGTACCGTGGGGGACCAGGATATGGTGGTTATCCTTATGGCTATGGCGGGTACGGCGGTGGATTCGTGCCATACCGCGGTCTTTAAGAAAAAATTAAAAAAATATATATATATATATATATATTTCTCTTCATAACTGATATCAACCAGTACTTAATTAGTAGGTAATTGCTCAAAAAATTAATGCAATTTCTCCACCCACCGAATTGTTGTATTGTTCATTGACCGTTTTATATCCAACAGCTATTGCAACAAGGTTTATCTTTTGAAATAAGTTAAATGACGAATTAAGATTATTCCAAGTGATTAAGCTTGTGGATCATATTATCTTGCCATTAAGTCTATAAATTGTGGTAAGAAGAGGCTTGACGAACTAAGATTATTCCAAGTGATTAAGCTTGTGGATCATATTATCTTGCCATTAAGTCTATAAATTGTGGTAAGAAGAGGCTTGTTTTCTCATCCTGCTCCAATCCAAGTGTACAAGATTTGCTAGAAATTAATTAATACGGGTTTTTAGTCTCTCATTCTCTTAGGTTTTATAGCAGCTATAACTACTGTCCTCATTCCTTCGGAAGTGGCAGCTCGACGCCTGTCTTCTCTGATCTCCGTTTACAAGCAGAATGTTAAGCTTATTGGATTCAGCATTTGCTCGTTCCATAACATTTAAACTACGAAAAAAGATACTCTATAGCTGTAATTTTTATATTGAGTAAATATTTAAATGCATTCAAAACCTAAAATATTATTAAATTTCCTCTGACAACTTACAAAATATAAGATTTCCGTTGCCGGGAATCGAACCCGGGTCTCCTGGGTGAAAGCCAGACATCCTAACCACTGGACGACAACGGACTAATGTTCTCTCTTCCTCATCGTATATAGATGAACAATCTACAAAAATAGTGGTCGACGTCCAGGATACATTGGCCGTCGCGAGAGATGTGGGTGTTGTGAAGATGATGGTGAAGGCGAGGACAACGACTCGGAGAGATATTGTGATGTGATCTCTGCGAAGACGGCAGCGACGATTGGGACGATGACGATAAATACCGTGGCTATGGGAAAATTGGGGAGGGTTCGTCTAGCTTATACATGCTGCCTGCCAATTGATGCATGCTTACACGGTAGTGGAGGCAACTAACCCTTGAAAAAGCACCATATATAATCATCATCATCATCATGAATGTATGTATTTAACTGAATAAATGGTGCCGAATTAAATCTTTGTAATATCAATAAATTCCTTGTAAAAAATATCAGCACATAAAAGAAAAATAATTGGTGAAAATGCATGTGATTCCTGCGTAAATTAATTTCAACGACATCGATTCGTATAAAGAACTAATAGATCCAAGCAATTTTCTTTTTTTATTTTAATTTTTTTATGACGTGAGAAATTTTATTTCTAAAATACTAAGTTAAACTTTTTTCTATTACTACTCCTCAAATTTTGAAATTATACGAGAATATGAAACATACCCTAAACTATTTAATAATACCTAAGAAAATAAATAATCACACATTGCATTAATATATTGGACCTGAGGCGAAATACAATGTTGCAATAATGTATACCTTATGATTTTACTCGACTTGAATTCTTAAAAGCTTTCACGTATATGCTATTAAATTCGAAGCTATCGCGCAGACTTTCTAATACTAGTTCGTAGACACAACCTCTGTTTTGATCTTATATTAAAATTTTTATACCATAAAATAACGAAGAAACATATATATAAAACAATATTAAGGGTGAGTCTGGGTGCTTAATAGCACTCCATAAATGTTAATTAGCACTTGTAAAGTGTTAAATAATGTGATTGGTAAATTTTGATAAAAATACTTGTAAAAAAAAATTTAGCATTGGAAGTTATTATTTGGTTAATAATAATTTGGTGTTTTCTCAAATTAGTGTTTCATGTGCTTAACAGAGTAATTATATAATTAATGAAAATTTTATTTTTTTTTAAAATATTCTTAAACAAATTTGAAAATTTTATTTCTTAAATATTTGATTTCTTTTAGGAAATAGATTTTAATTTTTGATGATTATATATATGAATATATGATGGATTATATTAAATATTTTTCTTTTTAAATAAATAAATTGTTTTATAGTTTTTAATGTTTAGTAGATAATTATTATTATTGAAATTGTAGTTACTCTTACAACAAAAGATATTATTTTTTATTTTTTAGATTATTAAACTTGCAATTATTTTCTAACAAAAATTTTCATTCAATTTTTAGAAATGTTTACAAAACAAAAAATGTTTTATATATATATATATATATATATACTTACTTTAATATATGTGTATTTTAATAATATGTCAATAAAAATATTTTTTTAATTACACATTCAAACACCTAATGTATCACCAATAAATACTTGTAAAGATTATTAATCAAACACTTACGTACTTTTTCAAAAATTATGAAAAGAAAAAATATTGAAAATATTAGTACTAATTATATTAGTACTTATTCTTTAATACCATCAAATTGGCCATAACTCTCGAATCACCAATCACAAGTACCGTATGCGCTCCTTTAACACGAGCTCATAAGTTCACACTCTTTTTTGAATCCCATTATAAATAGAGATGAGAAATGAGTAATTTTATCTTATCCATCTCCAATATTTTCTTATGAGTGATTGTTTTCTTAGCTGCATTATCTTATATACCATTGACGTGATTGCCACAAATAATTATTTATAATTTTAAACATCAATGGTCAGTTAGGTTTAGCGAGTTTAATATAATCGACCAGGAAATAATACCTCTATATTGCCTAACATGTTCGCCGTATATATGCAGCTGAGGTAGCTGAAACATTAATGGAGTAGATGATCCCAAGTATGCTGGATATGGCGGGTACCACAGCCGTGGCGGTTATGAAGGATATCCTGGCCCTGGAAGTTGCAGAGGATATCCAGGCCGCACGCGGCGGTTATGGAGGTTATGCCGGTGGTTGTTACGGTGGAGAGTATTGCCACTATGGTTGCTGTGGTCATGGTTAATTATTATGGAAGAAGATGCAGGTGCCGCTCTTATACCGGCGAGGCTGTCGATACGCTAAACCTCAGAACTAAATTAAATCACCACATATATACAAGTATACAACGGACACGTTAGTAGGATGTGCAAATATATGCACCATAACGCATCATAGAAAATCAATACAATTGTCATGAGTCTTTCATTATGATATTACTCATGCTGCTAGTTCTCTTCTATTACTAGTACGCAAATTAATTTTAGTAAATTGAAAAATAACATCGATGAAAATACCTATATAATATGCACTTAACTAGACTTATATATAAAATGTCTATGGTGTCATATGTCAACATGTCTAGTAAAACTTAAGTTTATTCAAATTTTAATATCATACATTTTATATTGGGTTTATTTTTAAAAAGTTTTCATAAATTCATTAAATTTATATCTTATTGTGTTGTATTGTTTTGAAGACCAAACATTTTCCGTTTTAATATTTTAATAAAGTATTCTATGTTTTTGTAATAATGTAAATGGGAATGCATTAGAATAAGATTCTTATATTAATTAAAATATGAGCCCAATTGAAATTCACGTGAATTTTGTATTACCAATCCACAAATATGATTTCATGCGAGATTTATGCATGTTAAGAAGACCGAACTTATTCTACAACTCGATCTATTCATGACTGCACAGGGGCTTATATACATACATATATATATATATATATATAATTACTCAAAGAAGACAAATGGCAATGGATCAAATCAAGTGGTAATTCAATCAAACAAGTCGAAGTCGTAATATGCGGAAAATGAGGAAACTTCAAAGTACCAAGTATACTCCTATCAGTGGCTCAAAACTTGTCACCCCTATTTATGGCTGAAATGCTCTCTCTTTCAGCTTATAAATAGACTAGAAATAGTAATAAGAAGAAACTTGTGTTTTCATCCTTCACCATTATCTCTTTCGTAAAGTACGTAGGCAGCTGGCTAGCTCCCTGAGAAATTAATATTATGGGTTCTAAGTTTCTCTTTTTCTTGGGTCTTTCAGTAGCCATTGTTGTCCTCCTCGTCTCTTCGGATGTGGCGGCTAGAGACGTCGTTGAACCTGCCGCTGAGCAAAATGGTGATATTTGTCATTAATTTTTTTTTTCAAGTGATCTCCAAAGTCAAGATTGTCATTAATTTTATATATATGATATGCATGTATTTAGATCTATGAATTGGGATATTGCTTTTTCAATTTTTTTTTTATATTTTGTAGGATTTTTATTGGAACATAATAGCGGTGTTCAGCGGATCAAATTAGACAGATTTGATTAAATTTATATCAAATCTATTATTTAGTGAATTCACATTTTTTTAATCCAACTTGATCTACTTAATGTTAGAATCCAATCCGACCCATTCCATTAAAAAAAATTTTTAATGTGATCCGATCCAATTCAATCCAAATAAATTAAAAATTTTTAATTTTAATGTTGATTATATTTCATTTACCAAAATAATCGTAAAAATAGTAAATGTTTTATTTAAACTTTCAAATAAATATATCCATTCAAAATAAATAACAAAAAGTGAATATATAAATAATTATAATTAGATTCTTTTTAATAAAAAAATTATATGCTCTTGTGTTAGACTAGTACAAGGTGTACATAGTAATTGTGTAGTACTACTCGAACTTGCTTTTGAAAGAGGGAGTCCAATCTAACCCATAAAGTCCATGAACCAATCTAATAAGTAATAATTTTTTTTAAATAATAAAAAAAAATTTACTGTTATTGATTGTAAATGATAAAATTTAT
Source organism: Azadirachta indica (assembly GCA_022749755.1). Lineage (NCBI taxonomy): Eukaryota > Viridiplantae > Streptophyta > Magnoliopsida > Sapindales > Meliaceae > Azadirachta > Azadirachta indica. The sequence continues at coordinate 2,492,395 of CM040440.1, read as the reverse complement.
ACTATAAATAAACAATAGTAAAAAATATTTTATTTAAAATATTATTATATTATTTTGAACGAATTGGATCAAATTCTAGTGAATTAACAGTATAAATCTAGAATCCTAACCTATTATAAATGAATAATTCACCAAATTCACTAAAAATAGATTGAATCGAATTGGATTTTAAACACCACTAGAACATGGGATGATTTATTGAGATATATTATCAATGCAATATAGAGATCCCTAAATATATATATATATATATATATATATATATATAGTTGTTAAAAGTCATATATAGTATCGATTTAAATATACATCAACCAATTTTTTTTTTAAATCATAATAAAGTGATTTTATACATGCGCACGTGCAGCTGAGGCGGCTGTTGGCAAGCCCGCTGAGCCTGGCAAGAATGCATGGCTCAGTAGCTTTGCGGAGCAAGTAAAGAATGAGAAAGGCAAGACGGATGAGACCGGTAAAGAGGGCGAGGAGGGGGAGGAAGCAAAGAAGGCCGAAGAGGGCGAGAAAGAAGAAGAGGAGGAGATGGAAGAAAAAGAGGAAGAAAAGGAGGAAGAACAAGAGGAGGAGAAAGAAGAGAAGGGCGAAAAGGAAGAAGATGATGATGACTAGGGTTGCTGATCTAGCTTATACTTGCAGCCAGGCAATTTATCATGCCGACACAAACTGAATATTTCTGTGCAATTAGTTTTGATTTTTGCTAATGTTGCTTTCTGCTTTTAGCTGCTTATCGTCTTTGTCTCTGTTGCATTAGACGAAATTTTTGTTTCATGGGATAAAACTTATTTTTCTGTACTCTTTTTCTTTAGTTTTACTGCATTTACGGGTCTCCTGGCTTATTTATTTATTTTTTTAAATTTGAAAAAGTAGTCCAAAATGAATCTTTGCAATATTCATAAATTCTTTGTGAAAAATATAAGTAGAGAAAATAAAGGAATTTCTTCTGATCATGTCCATGTAAATTTCAACGACATCGAATAGGCAGTTAATAAATCCAAATAATTGTTAAGTTCAGGGACCATCAAGCAGCCAGCATCGAGATAGCCACACATTAATATAATATAATATAATATTGGAATCAATACATATATACATACATGTACAACGGAAAAATTAATTCAACATTGGAATGCCCCTTCGGATTTTTCTCAACTTCTAAACTAACATGAATATAATCCATATCCGAGTAACGCACTGTCATTGAAATTCCTTAAGAATCCGAGTCTGATAATACTAACAAGAACAGCAGGGGACGTACGCCTTGGCCAAAGCTTTATCTTCTTTGTTTTCTACTAGTACTGCGATTAAAGAGTTCGATACAAAAGCTCAAACACTACTCTTCAATTTCACGATGATAAGCTCGTCTAACACGAGCTCATCATTTCATTATTATTATTATCATTATTATTATTATTATTATCGTCAAGTTAGTTTCATGATTTTTCCTTTCGTCTTTGTAGATTGAACATATAATAGAGCTAATTTGGGATTTGAATAGATTACTTTCTGTGTTGAAATTACAAACATATGTATGGAGCTGATGGTAGCGTAGCTGGAGAGACTAACGGAGCAGACAATGCATGCCAAGTCATTCCCTGTTTTAAATTCTTAAATTGTAAATATTATAAACAATATTTACTAGGTTTTACGATAATTGACATTTTTTCTATTTTTTAACACGTCTAAAAATTGATGTTAATTTGAAGATTTTTTAATAATACTCAAATATAACTCAATTTGTGAACCAATTTCAAAATTAAAAGACAACTCTAAAAAAAAGGGATATCATTCATCCATTTTGAAGTACGTATTAGGTACTTTTTATAATTCTTAAATTATAATAATTCACGTATTTAAAGACTTTTCCTCTTTAAAATGTTCGTTTAAAAAAATAATTCACGTATTAATTTTTTAGGATAAGATTTTTATAATTAATGTATGAGTCTCCAATATATCTAAATTTTCGTGAATTCTTGTATTGTATGTACCAATCCATAAATTTTGATGCTACCAAACTCATTTTGATGACACATCACTGCACATGCAGCTGCTTATAAATGAATTTTTTACTTTCGTGTTTGACAATACTTGTCTTTTATATACATATTTCGCTTCTTCATTCTGCTAAATTTCCATCATGATCTACCTGCTGATTTTTATTTGTATTTTCAAAATGGAGATTACCTCGAGGACAAAATATCTGGAATAAACCAATATTAAACCCCAATTTCCGAAAAAGACGTGGTGATTAAAATCCAGTTTATCCATCTAAGTCTAGTTTAGAAATAAGATTGTTACTTACGCAAATTTACCATTTAAATTTCCAAAATGTCTTGCAACATGAATCTAACCGAGAATATTACGCAAAGGATCAAATAAAGTGGCAATTTCAGTTAAACAAGTCAATGCAGAAAATGGAGAAACCTCATACTTCCAAGTATACTGGCGGGTCATAGCTTGTCACCTATTTATGGATCAAATCTTCAACCCTGCAGCCTATAAACTGGAACAACAAGAGACACTCGTGTTTTCATCCTTCACCACTATACTCTTTTGTAGAGTACGTAGTCAGCTAGCTAGCTAGCTCTCTGAGAAATTAACGTTATGGGTTCTAAGTTTCTTCTTCTCTTGGGTCTTTCAGTAGCCTTAGTTGTTCTTATCATCTCTTCGGATGTGGCGGCTAGAGAGCTCGTTGAAACATCCCCAGACAAGTAAAATGGTGATTTTCATTTTAGATATAAACAAAAAAAATATGCATCCATTGTTTTTTCCAGAATTTCTTTTAGGATTTTTGCTGAAACATCGTAAGATAGTTGTTCATTTTGTGGATATTTTTGTGGATAATTCATAATAAAATGCTATAATACATGCATGTGTAGCTGAGGTGGCTGTAGAGAAAAATGGAGGATACGCTGACCATGGCGAGGACGACAAGAATGACTGGCTGCGTAACCATGGCGAGAAAGGCGAGAAGGAAGAGAAGGAAGAGAATGAAGAGAAAGACGAAAAGGGCAAGAAGGAAGAGAAATGCGAGCAAGGCGAGAAGGGCGAGAAGGGCGAGAAGGGCGAGAAAGGCGAGAAAGGTGAGAAGGGAGAAAAAGGAGAGAAGGTCGAAAAGGGAGAGAAAGGCGAAAAGGGCAAAAAAGAAGAGAAGGGGGAGAAATGCGAGGATGGCAAGGATGGGATTTGATGCTAAAATTGAAACCAGACCTTGCAAATTAAAAGCACCATATATTAATTGTTATCCATGCATATGTAATTTAATTAAATAAATTAATAAATGGTGCGCACTTAACTTTTGTTTTGTAATAATATAATATACCATAAATATTTCAGAAGAAACATTAATAAATAAACTAATTAAAGTCCGAACTTAAAAATGATTATTATAATTATAAAACAGAAAGAAGACATGTATGTTGGCCTAAATATAAATAAAAAAAATAAAAAAAAAAAACAAAATTATACAAGCAAGCCTAGAAGCCCTTGAACCGCAACAGAGGGGTCTACGACATGCAGGTCGATTATATTAATGACAACTAACTAGTTCGAAACAAAATTAAACCGTATAGACAATATAAATTAATGACAACTAGCTACTTCGAAACAAAATTAAACCATATAGACAATATATATGCCATCTGGAATAAGAACACACACATGGGGGACAAATTCCTGGAGATCACAAGACCGTTGCAAATTTCAAATTAAACCTACGAACACCACACGATCGACGTAAAGAATAAATAAGCTCAAACCATGCACCGACGCGTCGGGCGAATTCAATATATAGAGAAGTGAAACACTCTTTAATTAACATGCTCTTCAGACATCGATTGGCATTGCCTGTCCTGAAGCGAAACAACATAAACAACTGTGTCTAAAGTTCGTAATATTACACTGTTACATATTGTTCAAAACATTGATCGTCTCAAATCATGCGATATAATTACAATCGTGTCCTATTTATTGTTAACAATAATGTATATTAATTGATAGTTATATAACCCCGATTTTGTAAGTGGTAGGACAGAAATTTGACCTGTATCAAGCCCTAAGTCTATCAATTCAAGTCCAATCTTGCAGCATTCTCAACCCCTTTACATGGCGTTTCCAATAAAATTGTATCAGTTTAATTATATTACCAAGATTAATTTGCTCGCAAAATAAACAATGACATGACAAAACTCTAATTTTTCTGTATCAAAGACAATTAATGACACACAAAATTGATTCCTTGAATACACTAAGCGTAATTGAAGATGAAAAAGGAAAATTAAATGTGCTAACGTAACAGAATCAGTAATCAATACTCATCAAACATCTCCAAAATCACCGGATGTATAAGATATAAAGAATTCCCTTCGCGATGTAGCATGAATGAAGGCACCACTATCAATTACCCAGCTGGTCTCATGGCACACAAGGTTGACAACATCATCATCATACATAATAAGAAAGTCATCTGTAATAGTAGCAACTCTGTCATCATTTTTCTTTTCCTTTCCTTTATCTTTCTTGTTGTCTCGCTTGAATTGTCGACAATACTTCTTTATATGCCCCTTCAAACCACAATGATAGCATTCAACATTGGCAAACTTGTTGGTCTTACTTTTACTTTTATCTTTATTTTTCAGACCTCTACTCTTACTCCTCCCCCTCTTTTTTGTGACTAAGATATGTGACTGTGAAGAACCCTGTGACTTTCTTTTATTCTCTTCATTCAGAACACTATTCTTAGCCAATTTTATGGTGATAATACCATCAAGAGTTAAGTTAAATAATGACATTTTAAATGTCTCCCATGAGTCCGGTAATGTACCTAAAAGCCACAACTCTTATACTTCATCTTCAAATTTGATGTTCATTCCAGCCAACTGATTAATGATTCCCTGAAATGCATTCAAGTGATCTGTCATGGGTTTTCCATCCCAATATTTCAAGTTCATCATCTGCTTTATCAAAAATAATTTGTTGTTCCTAGTTTTTCTGATATATAACTCTTCAAGCTTATTCCACAAAGAATTTGCATCTGTCTCTTCACTGATGTGATTCAAAACATTGTTATCTACTCATTGTCTAATATACCCACACATCTAACGATGAAGCAACTTCCATTATGCATCTGTTTTATTATCTGGTTTCTATTTCTCAAATACGGGTAAATAATAATCTTTCACATATAAAAAATCTTCCATCTTTCTCTTTCATAAATGATAATTTACACCATTCAAATTAATCATTCTACTTGTATTAGCTTCCATCATTCAACATAAGGCACAAAACAAATATAACCAAAGCTCTGATACCACTTTGTTGGAATAAATTAATACAAAACAATTTGCGGAGGCACAATAATTACCTTATCCCCTTTTGCGTGAACTTAATAGGAAATAAACAAATAGAACAACAATTTTTGGGCACAAAATCAATTCTTGGACAACAACCACATCATCAACAAAACAACCATAACACAATCAATTTCAACGTGAAAAACCTCCCCAATGTGAAGAGTGAAAACCACGGGACCGTAGTCCATCCCAAAAAACTCCATTATAATCAAATAATGGGAATACACAATTTCTCTATAATTAGAACTAGAGGTACACATTCACAATATTTTCAAGATTACACAATCTTGGCAAACAATCAAGTTCTACAAAAAAATTAGAGAGAGTTCAAGAAAAACATCACTAAATTGGTGACCTAACTTTCAACCACGAAATCTGGAGAAAGAGAATTCCAAATCTGATCTCCACCGTTTAGAATTTAGTCCTCTGAATTAAAAAGCTGTTGATAAAATTTCAGCTAAATCGGACCAGAAATCGACCTACAATCAGCCACTTAATCAAAATTGTTCTGAATTTACTATTCTGCCTCTCTCGTGAACAGTACACACTCTCTAAAAAATGATAAATAGTATTCGTTTCTCTTCTTAACATATATATATATATATATATTGTAACAAAAAATTAAATACTAAACCCTACTTGAGAAAAAACCAAAATGTTTTTAAACTAATTAGGCTTAGTTAGTATTAAAGAGAAAATATGGGTCATCTCTAAATAGGAGGAAACCCAACCCAATACTTACGTACCTGTAAATCTTACAGTCTTTGTTTTTTAATATTTCATCTTTATTTCCATATTTAACTTTTTCTTTTTTCTTTAAACTACATTGCTTCTCACTTGAATTTAGGTAAAATTCAATCTTTTAAGACATCGTTTATAATTATATATATATATATATATATCATTAATTGATTATGAATAGACAGTTTTCATACTTTAAAAAACAACAGTGCAAAACTTTCGCCCTGCAGGTGAATTAATTTTATTAACATAATTGTATATTAGATTTCATATAATGAATGATAGGTGGTATAAAACTAATATTGTATAATTAATATGCTACACTCGAGCCATCCTAGCATGCAGTGGCATCCGAGATTTTCTTTAGTGTGGCAGTATCTATTATCTGAATAAAAATGTATTACTCAATTCGAATTATAATAAATTCACCAAATCAGATCTGCAATTTCTGATTTTAGGCATTACAAAGTCCCAAACTAAATTCACAAAGTGCTTTAAATTTTTTGTTTAGTTTCATAAAGTTTATATCTATGAACGAAAATACCGACTTACAAATTTTTAATAATTTCAAAAGTATTCATTAAATTAAGTTTTTTATTTTAAAAGATTTTGTGAACTTTTTGTATATTATATTAATAAAGTTAATATTTAAGATTGATAAATATTAATTATTCCGAAAATTAATATTCTGTAAAAAAATTATATAATATAAAATATATTTACCATGATATAATATGTTCAGTATTTTTAATGTATCAAAGACTATACACGAAGATTAAGGATAAATCATCGAGTTTCTTTTTTTCTTTTTTGGTTTTTGATGTAAATTGAAAATAATAACTTTATTTTATTTCCTAACCGTTGTTATTAATCGAGGAGCTTCCACGCATGTAGTTGTAGTTGTAGTTGTAGTTGATATACTTTTATAATAAAAATTCAGCATAAGGCACTTAATGCGTTAAAATTACTCTTCTCATGCAAGATAAGAAGAATATTCAACTTGATTGATACTTCTAATGCGGCAGCTTAATTGAAACGATTTAGTAGGAGAGCAGGTATGCTGCCAAGTAGTACTAATCCCCTTTCATTATGTGGCGCAAGGAAGAAAATTGTACTGAAAACTGGCTGCTACCTGGCGACTGAACACGATGACACTATGCATGCAAATACAACACAATTTGTACAGCTTCGAGGCTGAGATTCCGACCTCTTAGTCAATACTGATTCCTCAGCGGTCAGTGAAAACTATGTACGTACGTCCATATAACTTGGTTCAATTTAGACTGACTTTAAATAGAAAGAGATAAGCCTTTGAAATTCTACAGTAATAGCCAAGATAATTTTCAATCACCAGCTAAAATTGACGCCGTATATGTCACAAATCTTTAATGGCTTCTGCTTTTGATTCCTATCTTGATAGTAGCTACTCCACTACTATAAATACTCGCCAGATTCTCATGCTCCTCCAATTCTAGCTATTTCTAGTACTCACATTTAGAAATATGAGGGCCCTTACTTGCCTAGTTCTTCTTCTTGCAGTTGTTCTGCCAATTCCCTCTATCTTGGCAGCCGTCACACCAGAAGGTGAGAACAAATATTATATTATTGGATGCATATATATGTAATTTCCAAAATTTTGAGAATAGATTAATGTCGAACTACAACTAAACTTTTAAATTAATTGTGCAGAGGATGCAGCAAAGGAAACGAATAACGTCCAAGTAGGTGATACAAAGTCGAGATGCAACTATTGTTGCGGCGGTTGGTTTTATGGTAGATGCAAGAGGTGGTGTTGCAGCCCAAACGAGGCTAAACTGGTGGAGACTCAAGCCGTTCCTCAAGAACGTTAGTAAATTATATTAATTCCTCGTCAAAAATATTTTCTTTTCTTCATATATATGTATAGATATTATTCTCATCTCGGCTTATTATATATTATATGCAAGGGTTGATTTTAATTAATCAAGTAATTACTTTGTTCAGCGGAGGCAGCAGATCAAAAATCAAACCAGGTTGATGATGCTAAGGCCAGGTGTAACTATTGTTGCGGTGGTTGGTCTTACGGTCGATGCAAGAGGTGGTGTTGCAGCCCCAGTGAGGCTAACCTCGTGGATGCTGAAAACTGTTAGTACATATATTTATATATATAGTTAATCATCCATTTTAATTATTATTTTCTTCGAACTTTCATTTCATCAAGTATCTTTAACGTGGAGTCTTTAATTAGAAAAACTTGTGATTTGTGCAGCGGAGGCAGCAGATCAACAATCAAACCCGCAGGTAGGAGACGAGAAGCAGCGTGGGGGCGGACGTGGCGGACATTGGGGAGGCCATGGTGGTGGCGGGCACGGGGGAGGTCATGGCGGTGGACATTGGGGAGGCGGAAGAGGAGGAGGACGTGGTGGTGGGGGTGGAAGAGGAGGAGGTGGCGGTGGCGGTGGCGGTGGCGGCAAGTGAGCCCAAGCCATAAAAGCGGAGCTTACTATACAATAATATGTGTGTTTTTAGTAAGTAGGAAATAAATGTAAAAGCAAGAAGAAATAAAACTTGCGTGGATGGAATAAATGTAATGTGAGATGTCTCCATGCAAGCGTGGAGCTAGCAGTTAGGGCTAAATTCCCTGAAGTTGAGCCCTTAAAAGAACAATATCCAGTCCACTCTCATATCATCTTAAATATGTACTTGTAAATCTCCTGCTTGCTGCAATAAATTAATGTCAGTTTCTTTCCTAATGAAAAAATTATTAATTTCTCGACAGACTCCACGTCATGAAAATATATACATGCTTTTCAAAAGTTCACGGAGCATCAAATCCATTATTAATATTTACGGTTTCTAATATATTTAATTATATATGTACGCGTAGTATGCCTCAAATTCACAACTTCCAAATTTACAACTCTTCTTTACGTATATGGATTTAATATATATATATATATAATTAATTATGTTAATTATTGTTTTATTTAATTAATTTTACAATTATATATTAATAGAAAAAATTCGGCTTTGAATATGGTAAAGCATAATTGATAATTAGCTAGCTAGGCTTAATCAGACGCCCTAGACAAGGACAAGATTCCCTTCTACTACTCGCCCTTTTTCAGGGATTACAAGATTATACTCACCCTGTTTTCGATTTCAAACAACATAAAATAAAAAGTCAAAAGAAGGGCGACAATTTCACCACATTAGTTCTAATTTACCAAATATCCCATCCATCTAACCGGCCTCTGCCGGTCAAACATCTTTGTTGCTGTTGATATTGTTGCCTTATCGGGGAAATCGTGTCGGGTATTTTAGCCCTTCACGACAAGTCTCCTTGTTTATACTTTATATCACGCAGAGAGTCTGACTCTCACGTGGAATCAATTTTATATTCTGACGGACAAAATTGCTCATTCATAGATCTACTTTAATGTTAATTGATAATTATTATTGATAATATTGATTTAACTGGCAACCTAATTTGCTTTCATTGTCCATTACTGAACTTAAGAAAACAAATTTATCTCATCATCATTAGTATTAATATTTACAGTTTGTTAACAATTATTGGAGCTGGGTAGCTAGATTTAAAATTACATACATATATTGGGCTTTTAAAAATATGTACGAAAAAATATATATTTTATCTACTTATATATCATGTAATGGTGACGGATCGAGAGATTTGATTAGCAAATGTGTTGGGCAACAAGTCCAACTCCCCCGCAGACTTTGAATAGCAACGATAATCAATTGGAAACAGTTGACAAATTAATGCTTCATTTTGACCACCGTTTAATTGTATAAAAATGTCAAAATAATTAATGTCAGTTTCTGTCTATGTGGTAGATGTTAACGGTAGTTATCTTTCAATAATGTTTCTATATAATTTCATATAAATATGTAGTTGTGTTATTTAAATCACAATCGACCAAACTTTGATTTGTAAATATACCATTCCAACAAGAAATTGTTGAATTATTTGCCATATTTAATTTTCTCAAGAAAAAGATCAGATTAGATCAACACCAGTGTAATACATCATCAAAACACCAGACAGGTGTCACACTTATTTTAATAAGCCATAATATATTCTATCATACAATAAAATGAAATAAAAATAGAAAGGTCCCTCGAATCATTAATTAACTTAAATTAAAATTGTATTTGTTCCCGAAATCAAGGCCATGTTTGGTGAAAAGAAATCGAACGCAACGGCAAGTCATTTAAAGGGGAAGACAAAGAGAACCACCCCAACGTGTGAAACAAAAAGGTCTGTTTTTGGCCCACTTTTGAAAACAAATATTAGAATTTCTCGTCATCTTCTTGGGAACAATCTTCAGTCTTCTCTCTCTTTTAACCCCACTTTTATATTCTTCTATCTTCCATTCAATCCTAGGCAATATTACTGAACTTCTTCTTTCAGTTTTGTTTCTGGGTTTTTGCTTTTGCTTTTGTTTTTGATTTCTCTGACTACAAGAAGAATCAAGGCTAGCTAGTGCATGAGGATGATCATAAAGAAGAAGAAAAAGAAGTATGAAGATGGTGTAGTGTCATCGAGAAATATGTTCTTGATTTTGTATGTATGATCTATGGAGGATTTGCAGACCTTTTTTCTTTTTGTGAATGAAGCAAAGGGTATGCGATTTGCTTTAGAGGAGTCATGTTTTCCCGTGAAGAATTCACCCGTCGGCGTACAAGGGGAAGCCAGGCATTTGTTCTTCTTGTGTTCTTGTTTTGTTTTAATTTTTGTTTTCAATATGGGTAAGGGGATATAGGGAGAAATACTTACAAGAGTTATATGTAAAACGTTCTTAGAATGTTAAAGCAGAGACCAAATAGCAAAGAAAATAAGATTTGGTTGGTTTAATCATCGAATCGCTCTCTTTAATTTGCATGTTGTTATTTGATTGTTTTGATTTTCCTTTTTTTTTTTTTTAATTTTAATCTCGTTTAATTAAACTCCCAAAATCACATAATTATAAGTGTTTTCATGCTATTTTTATTGTACTTCTATTGAAATAAGTAAAAGCTGTTATATATATTGTTCAAATGCTTTTGTCTTGAAAGTAATCTACAAAAGCATTTTCAAAACATATCCGAAATTTGCATATATAATTCATTATCTAAGAGGCCATACTATGATTTTTTTGTTTACCTTAACTTGTTTATAATTGCCCAATACATTTTAAGGATGATATTAATATTCCTTTTGTAGTGTGATTTCGGTAGTTTTTCGAGTGGAATTAGGTATAATTATAGAGAATTAAATAATTATGAGAAAGCACCGATGACAAGTATTTAATTAATTAAATTAGTGCATTTGACTAAGCAAGCTTGATCGTGTTGTTCCAGCTGCATGGATGAATAATTTGGTTGGTACAGCGTTAAATCAAAAGGACGAATTTAAACATTTGGTACATTTCAATTCATTACCAACATCACTGTCAATCGTTCCAAGTTCTTACCCTCCACCATATATATTTATTAACCATATATAAACTCTAATTTAGTTAGTCAAATTTTATGTATTAATTCATTGACCAAACCATAACAATGCAACTCTTTCTTTTTATTTTAATTTTCCAATTAGATGCAGGTGTCACAGTAGCAAAAAAAATTAATTCCCCGACCATCAATTAATTATATGATCTTGTTCCTACCTATTAGAGAAAAGAGGGGACCTTCACCTAACCTCTTTGATGTAGACATAATTAAATAACCCTTCTATTAATTTTTCTCCTTTTAATTAGATTTTTTTTCAAATTAAAATTAGGTATTAATGCATTATTATTTATCATTAAGTATGTATGGGGAAAAAAAATTAAATACCAGTATAAAGAGAGATATGGTAGATCGTGTAGGAGGGAAGAAATTAACATTCAAAAACATAAGGCTTGCATTACGCCCGAGGAATTAACTTGCTTGTTCGACTCTCTTTATAGCACAATCTAATTTAATTAATTAATGATTTTTTTTTTCAAAAGCAAAGACATGCTGTAAAATTAATTCTAGGGAAACGAAAAGGGCGACAATATTGAATCTTCAACGACAAGAATGCCTTGGGAATTTTGCATCTCATTTAATTAATTAATTAAAACTTGATCAAATTTGTTAATAATTAACATTACATTGCACACCTTCATACTCACACGTGCGAAATTGCAAATTGCAATTTGCAATCAACATTTCTTTCTGTGGAGGTGTTGAGGCCTGGATTTACAATGAGAAATAAGCCAAGAATGTTGCTGTACACAGTTCAATAATTTTTAGTACACCCAAAATGCAGATATTAGCAATCCAGCTAGCCTATGCGATTCAATTGTCCGGGGTGCATTTAGCAACATTCTTTCTAATATTGAAGCACGCACACCTTTGGAAAGTGTGTTTGACTTTGACTCATATACAAAATATGGCCATTATCATCAATGAGTCCGATTCAAACCCTAACAAGGACAAGCACTCACTGTCACTCTCTCTCTCTCTCTCTACATATATATATATATATATATCTATCAATGTATATATATTATGAAGACAATGCTCTCTGTTTATTGAGACAATCCAACTTTAATAGTATGACAAAGGAATCAAAATCCTTTACTAGTGTTTTTAAAAATATTCACCTAATTATATATTATTTGAATGAACAGAGGGTTAGATTTTCTCCAGAATAGGTGCAGTAATAATTTTTTAAGCCAACCTTTGAATTTTGACAATCTAGAATGGGATGATATACTAATTATATTCAATTTAATTTGATTTTACTATCATTAATTTAAAATCTTAATTAATTACTTGATATTTTAATACTTCAAGAATATATGCTCTCTCTTTGGAGAGTACATGTTCGAGTCCTACATGACTCTCTATTATATTAATATGTATAATTTATCTTATTTTGATTATATTATTCTTAATTTTTATACAATTTAATCCTTTCAATTTTTTATCTCAAATATTGAATTAAAAAATTTGTACTCAGTAGGATAAAATAATACAGTTTAATTCTGTGTGTTAAGTACAAAAGAATACAAGACAATTGTATTATATGCGATTGGAATGACATGACCTGCAGGCTACCCACCCAATAAATTCTTAGTTTCTACAATAACAATAAATAAATAAATAAATATGTTCCAATAATACAAACTCTCAATATACATTGAATGTTTCTAATGAACAATAATAAATATTTGTACAGTCCCGTTTTAATTAATTAGGTCACGATGAATGTAAACACTTACTGTTGATGACGAAATTAATTCAAATTCAAAAAATTTTGATAAAGTACACATTTCTTGGTTTACCAGCAGTTGAGCAACTTTGCATTAGTTTATTAATTTGTGCTTTTGTGATTATATATAAAATACAAACAATGCATTGATCCTATAACTAGCTACTTGGTTAGGTTCTGGGGTCGTGGATTCACGTAGACTATTAAAAAATAAATCAATAATTTTCAATTACTTTATATTAAAACCGATGTGTGTGTGTGTGTATATATATATATATATATATATATATATTCAAACATGTAAATGGCTGTCTTACACTTTGTCACGTTAGGTTTAGGAATAAGGTAACAAGAAAATTTTGATTTGATACTGCTGAGTGCTGACCATATTGATGTACCACGTTCATATATAATTAATCCCTTAATAATATCTAGTCAATTATATATATATATATATATATATATCATATATCATATAAGAACTTGAATTAATGCACTTGTATTTCAATATATGGGCAGATGAATTAGATAGATTTTTTTTTTTTTTTAATAAAGAGAAGAAATGACATATTAATATAATGCTCTCAAATATAATTGTGCATATGTATTGCTTTATTAATTTTGCTTTACAAGTCTTCAATAAGAGTTGGATCTTGTCTTCATGCTAAAGGTATATAATAAAAAGTTGGTAGCTTCACGAAATATATATACATATACTATGATCAAATTCATTGAGTACCAAGGAACCCTTCAATCAAAGGATCTTGGATCTTAAGTTACCATGCTATTTGGTTTGAGAATATATTTACTCAATAGAAAATTATGTATATATATAAAAGATTTATTAATAATTACAATGTTATATAATTTAAGATTATTAAGTAGAAAATTAAATAATTAACGACACGTTTGAAGATGGCATATGACGTGGGTATGTATATATTTTATAGTAAAAGACACACAAAAAAATTAACCTAAATGTCTCTTAACAACCTTTTAAGATTAATTATAAGTGGCGTTTAGATTTTGAACTATTCTAGCTAGCATGCATGTTTAATTTTCTTTGAAGCAAACCTTGTTCCAACTTGCAAGAGGAGATTTGGTCATGGGCTAACAGTTCACATTGATTCAATACCATGTAACTTTCAAGCAAACATGAAACCAGACTAAATCATTGTAATTAATCATGTAATTGTCTAAACTTACTAATTAACTAATTAAACTATCTTCAGAAATTAAACATGGAAAGTTTAGAAGTACTTACGTCTTCTTTTAGTTTCAAGAAACGAGCAGTCTCGAACAATGTCATTTTTTCTGAACAAGACAGCAAGTACAACATATTTCTTTGTCGTATGAATATGAAGAGATAGGTGGTCACGAGTATAACCTACTACTTTATTTCACAAATGAGAGGGACCTATTTGCAATCAATTTTCAACCAATACTTATCCATTATATTATTATTATTATTATAAAAAAGAAATCTAGTATCTTCCTACTAAATATTGACCCGTACAATGAATAATAATAAAAGAGATAGATATAAAGTAATTAGCATCAATTAATTATATCTCGAATACGATAGTCTTTCCCGTTCCTACAACGACAAAAATACTATCACTATTGACTAAAATCATTCCCACAACGCTTGTCACTTTTTTTATACTTTGTTTTCTCCAACCCTCATCTAATTAGTGTTGCATAAAGCATATACAGAGAGAGGTTCACATATACATATCCTACGAGATCGAAATTCAATTTGAATTTGGGATTAAATAACGTTATAAAGCATATCATTATTAAATGAGAGTGTATAATGTCAAATTAATTGGGATTTTACAATGCGTTGATGAATATTCTAATAATTAAAAAGAAAAAGAAATGGTTTATCTCCTGTGGGACCCATTGTTTGACCGGCCCACTTTCTTGTTAGGCAAGCCGGCCCATAATCCATAACTAAACATATGTCCATTTCTGAATATGTCAAAACAATACGGAGAAAATATAAAAAAAAAAAAAAAAAAAAAAAAAAAAAAAAAAAAAAAAAAAATTGAAACAAGAAATTCATTGAGATTTGAGATGTAGTAAAAGCACACGTGTGAAAGGCTCTAACGCTTCTCTTGTCTTTGTCCGAGATTAAGTGACGCTCGCTCGCAAGTGACACCGTAAATTTTCGCGCTCTTACAGTGGTGGTGGCCCGCTGGAAAAAAGGGAACCCACCATTGCCAGCTCGCCACAACTTAAGGCAATCATGTCGAGGGCCAATTCATCTATGCATCGAAATTACTTTTATATCCTCGGCGCTCTCTGGAGCCAAAACGCGTCCAAATCTTCTATATTTAGAATAACGAAATTGACCTTTCTAGACGAAATAAGAAGTCGTAATTGCCCCTACTCATCAAACTATATATTTTACAACGCTACTCCCATTAAAATGCCGGCTAAAACTTTTGATTTTGTAAGGAAAAAAGTTACATATATAAAAATAATATTTTACATAGAATATTAAAAGAAAATCAATAAATTAAATTAGATTATATAATATCTATCTCTAATAAAGACACTGAAATTCCTACTTTAACCTATCTTATAATCTGTCCTTATTTCTTACCAATTTAATTCACCTCAGGAGTACTTAAAAAAACAAATTGAAAATAATTTTATCCTTATTTATTTGAAATTATAAAAGTCTCTTTTCTCCCTCTTTCTTTTCCATGTTTTGTGTTTGTTGTACTAGCGAAAACTGGAAATAGGAAAAGAAACTTGATGCCGAAGGGCAACTATTGAAAGTCGCAAGCAAGCAAATATCAAACATAGGGGTAATTTAGTCGTTAAAAAATTCTCACGTTATGAGAAATGTTAACCTACCCCATAATACACAAACAGGTCCAAGATCAACGTCTGTTTTCAATGTCCACTCTAATATATAACGTTCCGAATATCTATTTAGAGAATGCAATTAAATGCAATTACAAACAAACCCCAAAAACATTAAATTCTTTTCAATTTCAACCCCAATTGGCGATTAGTTTGTCACATCTTCCTCGGAAGAGAAGAACATCTCTAGCCACCTATTATTTCGCTGTCTCCTCCGTAACTTCAAACTTGAATTCTTCCCAAAAAAATCGGGCCTTAATTCAACCCTCCACCATGCCTTATTTTATCCTCCATGCCTTCTTTTAGAAATTTTTCTTGTTCTTTTTAATTTTTTTTTTCTTCTGTATCAGCTTTAGTAGAACGGTTTGTTTACGGGTTTTGCCTTTGTTTCTTTTTTTTCTTTAATAATTTTTTTTTTCCTTTTCTTTTCTGGGTTTGTGTTGTTTTATAAAAAATAAAAATCCATTTTATTTTACCTTCAAAACAGCCTTCTTGGAAAAGAAAAGTTTTTTCGCTTTTTTTTTTTTTTTTTAATTTATATTTTTCGGATCAGTATGGTAAAGATACAAGCTTTATAATGGCACTTTGATGTTTGTGACAAATGCAAGCTTTTTGTAATGTATATTTGTTTATGACTCCTCTTAATCCAGATTTTGAAAATACCCTTTTGAATTGAAGTCTGTCTCCGTTCATTTCCGTTTCAAGGCTGCAGGAATTTGACCATTTCATGGTATCAAGATTGTGAAGTTTTTCCATTTGGCAATTCCCTTTTGACCTCTGTTACCAACAATCCATCTTTCTCTCTCGATCTGTCACAACAGGAGAAATGTATGGTACACAAAGCAAGAGAGATTTAGCTTTAGAATTTCAATCACAAATTCCGTTCTTGAGACCAAGCATCCATGCAAGAAGAGCAAACATCACAGTCAAATTTCAAGACCTTTATGGATTCACGGTGGAAGGCAATGTTGATGATGTTAATGTTCTAAACGAGGTCAGGGAGAAAGTGAGAGAACAGGGCCGTGTTTGGTGGGCTTTAGAGGCTAGCAAAGGCGCAAATTGGTATTTGCAGCCTCAGATTACTTCAATATCCGAAGGGATTGCTCTTAAATCGTCACTAAAGTTGTCAACTTTAGCTAATGCTTTGACATTGAAGAAGCTTATAAGGAAGGGAATTCCTCCTGTGCTTAGGCCTAAGGTTTGGTTTTCGCTTTCGGGTGCCGCGAAGAAGAAGTCCACGGTGCCTGAGAGTTATTACAATGATTTAACAAAGGCTGTTGAAGGCAAAGTCACGCCTGCAACGAAGCAGATTGATCATGTGAGTGCAGTCAAATGGTTTATTTCGCAGATGATTCTTTATATTGAAATTCTGGGATTAGTTTTATATTGGCAGATGTGTGGTTGCAACATGTAGGCAGCACGGATGATTCTTGCTTTTGTTTTTTGGGGTATGATTGCCTTATTTTTGCTCTGTGTTCTCCGGATGATACAGATCCAAAAATAGATTAATCGGCATTACGTTCTAGTTTAATATTGAAAAAAGCTTTTTGTGAGATGATGTATCGGCACCAACCACCAGGATTGATATGGCATTAGTTAGTTACAATGATTTCTATTGTATGGAGTTTTTGATGACATTGGATCACAGATATGGAATTTTTGATACAAAAATGTGATGATCATATTTAATATTGGATAGTTAGATGATGAAAGCATACTGCCCTTTTAAGGAAGTGGATATTTACATCTGAAAGTGGTATGGATTTTTATGGGTTCAAGCTTTAAAACCCTGTTCTCCTCTCTCCTAGAGTATGCTGGTCATTGTCTTTCCATCTTCAGATTGCATAAATCCTTAGCTTTATGTTTCCTAGATATAATTCTAAGGCTTGGTTTGCAAGAGATATTACTTCTAGACCTTGGTTGTATTGCTATCATAATTGTTCATTGGCTTTTCTTCTTTTATATACCTGCAGGACCTACCACGGACCTTCCCAGGTCACCCATGGCTGGATACTCCTGAGGGTCATGCCTCTCTCAGACGTGTTCTTGTTGGCTATTCTTTTCGTGATTCCGACGTTGGCTACTGCCAGGTAGGTGCATTTCCTGCACTTCACTTTGCCAGATATATGCCGGCTTTAGGTTAAGGAACACTGGCATATGTGTCAAAGACTCAGAATATACTTCCAGCTGATATAGAAGTTCTTTCTGTACTGTCTAGTGCTCAGCCTCGATTCTATTGCAATCCTCATTTTTCTGATTAACATGTTCATGCATGCTCAGTGCTTGTTGGATTGCAATTTGAGACTCTAACAATAAATGATAGCTCCCTGCCTTTGCAATTGATATTTTGGCAACGTGAGTCTGTTGTGCAACTGTGCTATTTGGTGATGATCTTTTTTCACAAGTTTAATAACCTTTCTGAAGTTGCAGTTTGTTTCAACTTATCATGACATCTTGCTCCCTGCATTTTGGTTACCAGACATCATTACTTTACAAGAATATGACATGAAATGCTTGACAGATTCATTATGATCACGTGCTTTCCTTTTCTTTTTAAGTGATCCTCAGCTGAGAATTGAAATATCTGGTGCAGGGCTTGAATTATGTTGCAGCACTGTTGTTGCTTGTTATGAAAACTGAGGAAGATGCATTTTGGATGCTTGCTGTCCTTTTGGAGAATGTCTTAGTAAATGACTGCTACACAAATAATTTATCAGGATGCCATGTCGAGCAAAGGGTTTTCAAAGATTTGCTTGCTAAACAGTGCCCCAGGTGTGCACACATATTTGAGATTTGGTTGATATTTTTTCCGTTCAAATTGTTGTTATCCGTTAAAAATTGGGGGGAAAAAATGCAGGATTGCCACTCATTTGGAAGCATTGGAGTTTGACGTCTCCCTTGTTGCCACTGAGTGGTTCTTGTGTCTCTTCTCTAAAAGCTTGCCTTCAGAGGTTAGACAAATGCTGAATTAGCTTGAATTGCTCGTGTTCAATACACTGAATTAGCTTGAGATTGTTCTATTACTGAGAAATCTGTTCTCTGCATGCACCAATTTTCAGACAACTCTGCGTGTGTGGGATGTTCTTTTCTATGAGGGAGCAAAGGTTCTATTTCATGTAGCTTTGGCTATATTTAAGGTGCTATATTCTTTTCCCTTTTGCTTAATCAAGTTTATCAGTTTCTCGAATGTGCTTTTGAAAAATATCCACAAAATTGGACCAACATAGGTGGTATTTATTGCAGATGAAGGAAGATGAGTTGCTTCTAACCCATCATGTCGGTGACATAATTAACATTTTACAGAGAACCACTCATCACCTCTTTGATCCTGATGAACTATTGACGGTAAGGCAATCTCACATTGTTTCTCGCTTCCTTTATCTGTCTTTTGAAGAAAAGAGAGACATCTTATTACCATTTATCACCAGCACCCAGTTCCTTCTCTTCACAAAAGATGAGTGAAAAAAATTAGAAAGAGTTCATTTTGGAGAAACTGGGAGACAAATTGTATAATCAGCTTGTATTGTTTCTGGGATGGCCGCAAAGTTTGATATGAATAATTGTGAATAAAAACTGGCAGGTTGCATTCGATAAGATTGGATCAATGACGACAAACACAATATCAAAGCAAAGGAAAAAGCAAGAACCAGCAGTAATGGCAGAACTTGATCAGAGATTGAGAAGACTTAATTCCCTGAAAACAGATAACAAATAGTATTCGATCCATTGAAAAACTTGGATTAAAAAATTTTTTTAAAAAAAAAAAAAGGAAGCAAGCTTAAAATGTACCAGATATCATCCAAGTAGGGGCCTCTTGCCCCTCTGGTGAAGGGATATTAAATTAAATTAAACGTTTTCTTCTATTTTTTTGTTTTAATTTAAAACTTGTTCATCTATGCCAAAAAATGGGGAAAACCACCCATGTGAAGAGGAATATGCCTGCTGTTTTCCGAGATGTGGTACTGGTAGGTGGTAAATGTAAATTATGGGATTGATACAATCGATATATATGCGGTTGCATCAGGGCATTCATACCCTGGATTTGTTGCATTCCATTTCATGCCCTTTTAATTTTATATTTTTAGTTTCTCTTTTGCTACAACTGTTTGTTTATTGGTAGTCTTTCACCAGCAAAGAAAGCACTTCTTAACATATGCCACTAGTTGCTTTGCTTCTCAGCATCTTATTGCTTGGTATGACTAAGCCAAGGATATAGAAAGAGGGAAATACGTATACGTGCAGGCGACAACGATGTAATGTAATGTGATTCTGTCACATTAAAATATGAATTTGTATCTTGTATTACTGATTTTGGAAATCTGTTGTACTGATATTATGTTTATCAGCATTTTAATTAAAATATATTTACAGGTAAGGTACATTTAAGCAAGCATTTCTTGTAACATCTTCTTCAGCATTATTGACGAAGTTATCTTTAAAATTAACTTTTTATCCACTGTATCTTATACTAAACAAGCATTACTCTCTTGTTTATTGATTATAAGTTACTTGGATTGAGACCCTTTAGCTGCTGTACTTTTTTGACATTCTTGAAAACTAATAATTATTCGTTAAGAATTAATAAGGACCAGTGTGCACTCCACTTCGGACACAGGAATTTTTCTAAAGGAATTGTAATAACTTCTAGAAAATACTCAAATTTCGTCTTTGGACATTCACCGGTGTTACATCAGGATCAAGTCCATCTATCTATATAATATGCTGGAAACATCACTACATATAACATACATACACCAAACTATAGCTAGTTAACGTAACAATAAGATGAGGTAACATATATTATGCACTTGTTATACTCCTGATGCATCTATATTTTCTCGGTGTGGCCCTTCACTTGTGCTATTTTCTTGTGCCTACCAGTCCAATCAGCGCGACTCCAAAGATACAGTGGTGGTGCTTTCCAGTTCCATTGCTCCAACTGATTGTCATACATGTCTACTGATCCGGGTAGGTAAAATGACTGAAAATGAAAACAAAACAGTACAATAAATGAGCAACTTAAAAGGAATCACTTTGAATATGTGAATAAGATTTTTGAAAAGAAATGATAAAATACCTTGCCAGAGGCATTTCATTGTCTTTCCAAATTAGATTGTAGGAAGCTTTCCTTTCAAGTCTGATAAAGCACCAAACACATGCAGTAGGGAGGGTGACAGAGAACAAAAAATCGTCTTCTTGTATTTAAAGCGAAAAGAAAACAGAGAAATTACCTTTCAGTTTCTTGAGGAACAATAAGAATGATCAACTTTGGTTTGAACTCAAGAGCCTTGCTAATGAACTTGTTGGCAAGAGCTGCTTTAAACCCAAACGGAGCATTCGGCCCCATGATCTGAGGAAAAGACACAATGAGTCATAAGCACGAATTGAAATATTTGAACATCTTGTCCATGAAGCAAGTCCTTTTTGTCTCTTACAAGTTGAGAACCATCAAACAATTCTTCTGGCTTGACAGTCATCCAATCTCTCTTCTCAAAACTGAAATCATTCTGCATAGAAAGAACCAGAATGTGCCAAAGTGGGTCTCACTTACAAGATTAAGAAAAGAAAACAGAAAAGGAATAAAATATACAATAGTGATCACAAGGACAATTGTGATACTTCAGAGTCTATGAGCTTCCGTTATCTTCATTGTTACCCTTTTGAGCAGATAAAATTTCATCCATTAGTTCTTCCAGAGTTAAATGGTACACGTAAACATCCAGTTAACATATGCTCTGAAAATACACTTTTCGTCTCCCAAGGCACCAGATGTCTACGAGATGAATAAAATTTCTTTCATTTTTAAGCTTCTTACTGGTAAGAATCAGATACAAATAATATTTTATCATTTCAAGGTATCAGATGTAATTAGATTCAAGCAGCTGTTATCAGATTCCTCTCTTTTTGAAGTTTCTTACCAGTAAAAACTTTTTGATAATATGTGCCCAAAGTATTCATATTTATAATAAAGGAAATTTCTCAGTAAATCTTAGTAGATATTGGGCTTTGATAGAGATAACCTGTGTCAACATGGAGCAAACAACATTCTCCACTAACCTAAATTGCAGATATTTCCT
The DNA here is from genome assembly GCA_022749755.1 of Azadirachta indica. Classification (NCBI taxonomy): domain Eukaryota; kingdom Viridiplantae; phylum Streptophyta; class Magnoliopsida; order Sapindales; family Meliaceae; genus Azadirachta; species Azadirachta indica. Next base: position 2,470,115 of record CM040440.1, on the reverse strand, counting down.
AAGATAGAGCTCGCAATAATGAAAAGGTCTTAATCCATATCAAAAGGATTGATAGCTCTTTGCCAACATAAATGATTCTGTTTGCTATTTATATCTATCTCAAAGAAATCTCTGCACCCTGTACTTGGAATTGTGCTATTTGTGAACAGAGTTTGCAGAACCAAAATCAAACTAACTTAGGTTGGAAAAGATCATAATTTCTGAATGAGCATGACTTTCCCATTTGTTCAAGTTTTACTTTTGTCAAATAGCTGAAATCATTAGAACCGCAGCAGAAGTCAACAATCTGTCCAAGTGGTGTGCTGGTGCAAGTAAGAAGACAATATAATCATTTGTGAAAAAGAAGGGACAAGTGAAAATCATATCCAAATTTCAAATAGATGATGATGTTTTACAACCCTCAGAATGATATCTTTAATATTATGATTTCAGGAAGGGATACCTCTAATCTTCTGATTTCAGGAAATCTCATTTGCAACCTATACTTAAAACAATCTAACGAACCACCATGTCAAAAGTTAGCATTCAAGAGGTCAAACTGTCTGATATCAGGATACGCTCTGTTTCCACCGAGTGCACAATGCTGAAGATCATATGGTGACTTATTCCTCTCTGATATCAGGATGTAGAAATGCCTAATCACATTGATATCAACATTCCTGGTAATTTTAAGGTAAAACTCTTAAATGCACAAGGAAGACATAAAGTGTGTGTAACACATGGTTGCTTCTTATGCTTCCAGTTGAGTACACAAAACAAGATTAAAATAATTAAGGACAGATGTAAGAGGTAATGAGTAAAGGGTTATCTCTTTTGAATTGTTATACCGGGCATCTAAAAATAAAAAAACCAGGACAACATGTTACTTGTACAATAATTGAGTACATGTCATAATCAGACAACCAAAAATGATATGATACAAAAAATATAAAGATGCAAATAGGACATATACATTCTTACCGTGTCAGCACTTTGGACATACCAATGAAGCCTGTTGGCAATCTACATGATCAGCTCATGTTAAAATAGCACTATAGTTTATCAAATAACCAGCTAGATATTACCAGAGCATGCACTTAATTGAACTGCTACATAGTTATATCATTAATCATCAGTCTTTAGGAATCTTCGACATTGGTCAGTAGTTGAAATGTGTTGGAGAAAAATTCAACTTTGTTTATAAGATGTTTTCACTCATATTGGAATCTCTCCCACATTATTCTCCAGCAGTAGCTGTGAGAAAAAGTTATACGGCGGCCTTAAAGACTGCAGGCCATTAAACAATCAACTTGAAAATTATAACATAATCATTAAAATCTGATCTAATTTCATGCCATGATGTACTCCACACATTAATGGCATATCATTTCATCATCATAATCATAATCCAAAGGTCACATTTCTAGTTTCTGAGCTGACTTAAATATCAATCCACACTTCTATAGGCAGTAGATATGATCTTCACTGGTATGCCATTTAGATGGTATGTATTTGTACCTCTCAGCTTCTTCTATAATGACCCTATCAAGAAAGCCTCACAAAAATTCTCAGTAGTAATTGAACTACTTGCAACAAAACTGAAAATAAAAATACATTACCTCCTTAAGCTTCTCTCTCTTGGTGAAATGGCCACTAAAAGACGTATAGTGCACACCATGGAGAAAAGGTGCCACCAAGCTTCCTCTACAGAATACAAGGAGGTAATCAGCCTGCTTATTCCAGTATACTAGAAATTGCTTTAAAATCTACAATATATCTTTAGCCAAAATGAACAAATTAAAGTTGTGATTGGAAACTTCTCAGTTAATCGAACTTGAATTACATAAATAGAAAATATAGCCATGTCAACTTGCTTGTTGAAAGAAAATGTCGTAAGAACAGAATCATGGGTCCCGCCTATTGCTATGCATGGATGACTAATTCGGAAATTGAGAATATTGACACAACATGATCAATTTGTATATGCAGAGGCTATATTGTTATGCAATTGACTATGTTGACATTTGGTTGAGATTCATCATCTTGTCTTGTGGAAACCAATCTCACTACAATCTTCAAAATAATGTGTCTAGCTTCCATATATTATACATGACATCTGTATTGACAACGTACATATGCAGCCTACTTAACCGAGATAGTTAAAATCTAAAAGATCTAAAAAGTATTATTTGATGCAAATGTTTTATGTATACAAATTAAAAAAAAAAAAATTCTAGAGCAGCATGTTGCCAAGATCAACTGACATCTATAAGAAATTTATTAAGTATTCTTACTATTTGCTGTTCCTGTTGGTTTGGGCTTTCTAGGTTTTTTTCTCTTTCTTTTATATATTGAAAAAAAAGGTATTAATGGGATCCTGATGTAAAGAACAATGTAGTTGAACTTGACCGCAAAAGAGTCCACGTATTTTAAATTGAAAACTTTTGTAATTTGATTATGCAATTTTCAGTTTAATTCTGTTGTAGGCTCAAAATTTGTAGAAACAAAATATTGGGATGGGATGCTCAAATTGGAAGATTCAAGCAAACAATAAACATTAGTTATTGGTTCACTTATGGTTGAGGAGAGGAATCAATTGTAAAGCACTAACATTAAAAGTCACAAGCATGTAATGCATCAAACTCCTTTCCCTTGGATATTTCATCATTGAAGATTACACAGTACTCTTCCATAAGGTCAGAACAAAGCTTACAAGGCTATGAAGAGAGAAGTGCACTCAAACTCAGCCACTTAAAATTTGGAAGTAACAAAATTATGGATCATGAAACAACCTATCCCTAATACTAACAAGAAATACATGCAACATATCTAGCTCAATAATTAAATAATAACTGAGAAGCAAAGTTTAAGCCCAAGTAAAAGTCTAGAAAAAATGTCTCAAACTTTCAGAAAATGGATCAAACCTTCCATTGAAAAATTCGATGGAGAATCTCTGGTTTGCAAACAGTTTTTGCACCCTCAATGCAAAATCCTAGTTCTAACTTTGTAAACCGGTTCGAACAGCCTGCAAACATGTTAAAAAGAAATAGCTAAGTGTCAGGCAATACAAATCAAAAGCAGCAAATCTGAGGTGCAATTATTGAGATATACCTGCACAGAACCCTCCACAAGTCCTAAGGTAATAGATTTCTCCAATAAATGTTTTGAGTGGTGTGCATGTGTAGATGGAACTGTAAGGCTCTTGATGAACTCTTTCTTGTTAAAAGAAGTCATGGAATCTTTCATTAAACCCAGCATTCTGTACATCAAAAAATTTCCAGAAGGAGCCAGAAATTATGGTTGACTTCAAACATGAATTTATTTACCTAAAGGGGAAGACATTGCATTCGTTGCCTCAAGAAGAAAAGTAACTTACCTCTTTTTCATTTCTGCATTAACTGAAGGTTGTGTACTGTTCACTTTTTTCATCATGCGCTTATTAAAAATGGCACTCTTCATTTTATTGCCACCAATAGATTGCTGCTTAGATTTAACCAAAAATGATCTGGATTTCACCAATGGTATATCCTTTCCCAGTGATGGCTTGCTTTTCTCAAACATATCCTTCAAAGACTTTCTACATGTGTCAGTTATATTTGGGTTTTTCAGGGGATCCGCATCTTGTCTTTGGCGTCCTTCCTCAAGCTCTGAAGTAGGAACACCAACTTCAGCACTGCTGTACATCTCAACCAGTTTCTGCTTCTTCACTATAGGTCCATCGGAGTAAAATTTTCAGAAACCATACTTCTCTTGAAGGCCACAAACTTCTCCTCGATCCATAGCAGCTCTGTATCTTGTTTCTTTCTTTTCCCTTGAACACCAGGAAACTTTAAGTGGTTCCTTGCAGGGGTTTTAAGTTGTCCAATAATCTTATGTTCCCTGTTTAATGTATTTAGCAACCATAAGGCATTTGATGAAAGATGTATTGTTAAAATAACAGTATTAGAACAAAAATGATACTTAAAAATGACCAATTACAAGCAATATATTAGAATCCGATTATATGGCAGCAGACCATCCCAAGCCCTACTGAAATTGTTTTCATCAGCACCATTAAAAGAAATCTTCCTGAAGACAAAAAAAGCATCAATGACCAGATGTCAGAACTTCTACTTTGCGAACTGATATCAGACCATTGTGCCAATGAACTTTATCAAAGTCCATATATACATACATGATTTGGAAACAACAAGAACATACCTGGGTAAGCACTTTCGGTGGTATGCCTTGGGGCAACATCTACACATGGCAAACTGCAAGTCATGAATGTTCTTTTCTTCACTTTGCTTGCAAACAATGCATTTATGGACAGGAGAGGTAAATGCTTCCCCCGCAGCAATTCTATCTCGATGTTCTTCAGCCCGAGATTCATTATTATGGTGGAGGAGCTTTGCTACACACTCTGGGTGACAAAACTGGCCACATGTAGCAGAAACACAAGGGAAGACCTTGAAGATAGTAAAAGAACAAGGGTTAAGTTGCAACATGGGCCCTATTTTATGGAAACATCTGATATGTGGTATCTAGAGATTGCATGAATTATGACTTAATAGGTATAGATATACAACTACAATGACTAACAGAGACCATAGAAATAAATGGAGGAGAATGTGATAAAAAGGCAGTGAAGCAAAAAACTGAGTATCCCAAATAATAAATTTATGTTAGTTCTTTATGTGGCAGCTCTCACTTTCTGGGTGTAACATCAGGCACTCCACACTTTGCAGTTATCCCAAGCTGATCATTGTTTTAAACTAACAACATCGATATATCCTGATCAATATCAATTTCACTATTTCCTTTTAGGGAGAAAAAGGATAAAAACCATAGCATTCTTATGAACAGGTGAATTCCCCAAATTCAGGTATTAGTACAAATTAGATAATCTCAGAATTTAGACAAATTGCTTAGAGCTTTCAGACATGTTTCAAAACCAGACTTGGGCCCAAATTCTCTATAGATAATTTTGATTAGTAATATATTATTCACTAAATCTAAGCGCATGAAGAATGTTTAAACTCAGCAAAGAGAAAGGAGAACAAACAAAGAAGAAGGCCATGGCCTTAAATTGTCAAAACATTATACCTCTTGACTAGAGGCTTTATCAGAAGAGCCTAACATGCCACAAGCAAAGCACTGATGCTGCTGACGTAGACAATTTTCAAAAATGTTGGAACTGCCTGCATATATATCAAGCACTGATTCAAGGTCCAGACTACTAGAAAGAGGATTGGAACAAGAAAAGCAAAATGACTATTATATGCATGAAAACAAAGTGATTCCATACATCAATTTGAGCTTGGGTGTAACCAAGGGATTTGCATGAAACATTAATCCCAGCAGTGAATGTGGCATGAAATGCTCTCAAGCACCTCCCACCAAAACTGTGTCATATCAAGACAAGATAAGCAAAAATACAAACAAAAAGATCAAGCCAGTGTTTCAATTTTTGGTTATGCAAGGGCAGAACCATCAATACCAACCTCTATATGGTCATAAACAACTATGAAGATGAAATTTGCAAGAGAAATAACCAACTTGGGGAACTCGGCTTTACTTAACCAAGCTTCAATGGCAAGACAATGTGGCATTAACCAATATCTATTTTGCACTATTTCACTTCAGCAAAAGCAATAGCCTACATTGCATCTTGCATAATAATGTCCTTTTTCACTATCTCTGTCCATGTCTTTTGGAATTCTCATAGTTTTTCTTATCTTCTACTTGTATTAATCACTCCTTAAACCAGCAAATTATAGATCCTTATCGCACAATTCAGAGCATCTAAATGGAATTTCTCCTATTTTGTCCTCTACTAGTGCTTTCTTAGCAATACCACCTCAACACCCAAGACAAGGTTTAAAATAGCAATGCTGGTCCGACTATAGCCTCCTCAAGCCTCATTAATCTAGAACTACCCTCAACAGTTTGTGAAGCCATAAATCATATTTTGTATTCATTAAGATCTGTTGACTTTGTATACCATTCCAATGTAAATAAACGATCTTATCATAGATCCATTGATGCAAGGCAGCAAAAGTTATCACCTTTTAGATATCTCTTCACACAAAATTATAATGCAATCATTCTTAGTTTCTTAGTTCACCATTTCTAAACATAAATTGCCTGCAGTCTGTCCTGAAATCAAATGTACTGATTTAAATCAAACGTTCCTGGTCAAAAAGTAAAGTGTATTAATCAACATAAATTAAATTACCCTATAATTTCAACTGGACCCAATTTTTCTAAATGTCTTAAAAAATAATCTTCAGTTCCTATACATGCAAAGTGTTGAAAAGAACCATAGAGAAATTAGAAACTTCTGCATCAAACTACTGGCTTCAATAAATTACGATAGTATGATGCAAAAAAAAGAGTGGTGAAGGCAATAGAAACAGAAGATATCCATGACAGTTGGCAAAAATAAACAAATGAAATCATCATAACATTTTAGAGAATATAAAACAAAGGCATACAATGTAACATTGCCACCATCATCACAAACAGCACAAACAGCAAAAGAGTGCTCCTCTTTATTGACTTCTTCATTGTCATCGTCTTCATTACAATCAACTGCAAAATTAGGTTTCTTTGTTGTTTGATCATCCTGTTAAATTGAACAGGTTCAGTCTTTAACAGCACTATGAGACAAAGAGCAAGCTCAAAGAAAAGGTAAAGGAGCATACAAAATATAAATTCAAGAAAAAAGTCAGTTTTGAGTACTCAAACCTCATGAAAAGATGTATCTGTCCCACACTTCTCCATAAAACTTAGATGTTCTGTTCAAGAAACTAATTGTCATGGCAGCATTCCATCTAACGGATTGTGTATGCATTTATATCTATGTATACATGCACGAAAGTTGACAAAACTCCATTCAAAGAAAAGGGGGTACCCAGAGAAATAGTAAACTTGATAAAGGCGGATGATTCTGGAGCAGCTTGAAAGTTCAGAAGAAATATGGGACCAGTCATTCCCCCAACAGGAAAAAGACCGAGGTGGTTCAAAAATGCAACTGAAATTGGGATTTCCATAAATGGCCTGCACCCAGCACTTCTATTTTTAAAGTTTTATTCACAGAACAATTCGACTGAGTGCTAGAATTTCACCTTTAAGCATATGTCGTCAATTGCAACTTTACAAAAACCTTTGAATGCTCAAACAAAATGGTAATTTCCAGTGGAAGTAATTGAACAACTTCCTTTAGGTTTATAAATCCACTGAAAATTGACAGACTTATGCACTAAAAGAATGCAACAAGATAATATAAACATGTTTTCATATGCAGTGGTACTTATTCAGCACAGAAGCATACAAAAATTGTAAAGTGCATTCGAAGATTAGGAATCTTATCTATAGTCAACACCATAATAGTTAATAACATTCTCAATAATAAGCTAAAATGAGTTCCACTACCTACTAAGTCTCTGTTTGGATGCAGTGAAAATCAAACTTCTCAAATATCTGTCAGGAAATATAACATTTGATAATGGAATCCATTCAGTGTACTTAGAAGAGGAAGTCTTTTATTCTTGAGTCAGGCTTGTCAAATTCCCCATCGTTCTCTCTTCCTTCTCCATATGTTTTGTTTCTCACATTTTCTAAGCAACCAAACGGAAATTTTTCCTAAGAAAATCCTTTAAAGTGAAATGTGATCATTAAAATTTGATGGAATTATAGAAAGTGATCAATGGTCATTTTTTAATGAAATTATGGAAGGTGATGAAATCATTTTCGATTAAATCCCTTAACTAAAAGTATTATAAATTTTCAACTCAAAATATAAGCTGAACTATACAGCTAAAATGGAGGTAACCACTGTAAATTTTTTCCAAGATAATATCAAAAAACCAATCATATTAAAGAGCGGGAGGTCAAGTAATCGACAAGAAAACGAAAATCAACGTACCGGATTTTACGCTGAGGAGAGCGAATGTAAGAACTGTGTTCGTTTTTCTGAGTTAAAAGGTAAAAAATGAAAACACACAAAAAACCCTACTCGAAGTAGTAAACGTTTTGGATTTTAACCGCCTTTACGCGCGTATTTCTTGCCTGAATTGTCCGTTGGTTTTCGTTGACAGAGACAAGTCAAAAGGAGACACGTGTGTAACTCTGTTAATTACTTCCTAGCTTTCCTAGTTTTATGTTATCACAAATATAAGTATAACGCTTAAATTTATATCAGTTAGATCCCAACTGTGACTGGGGACCATTATTGATCTAAATAGATGCAATATATCATCATTTGGTAAACATGAATCCTCTGTTACTCAAAGATAATTAACCCACTTTACAATTATAGACAAATTTAGAGATATTTTGAAGTACCCCTTTAGCTTTATGAGAAATAGCAAATACCTCCGAAATGTTGGATGTGTCGGATACTTCTAAGTTTTGAAAAAAAAAAAAAAAAGAAATATTCTTGAACTTAACTACTATTAGTTTGATATGTTAAAAAATATTATTTTAATCCTTAAATTTAATTTAAATTAATTACAAAATAGAATATAATTTTATTGTAGTTAGCAACTTATTCTTATTATAAAAAAAATATATACCTTATTATCATTTTACTTAAATTTAGAGCTTAAAATGATAATATTTTAAGAGGTAAATTAAATAAAAATTAAGTTTATCTCTCAAAAAAATTAGGAAATACTCAAAAAAATTAGAAAATATTTGTTGCTTTTCTAAAAATGAGAGATATATTATAATATCTAAAAATTTAAAATATTTGCAGGATCAACCCAATTACATTAGTAAATATGTGAGTAATATAAAATATAAAATGTATAATAACAAGTCTTTTATTTTTTGTCATAATCACAAAATATGAAAAGAAAAAGGAATGAAAGATTATCATCTAGGGGCCCAAGTTTTTATATTTTCAGAATATAAATATAATTTTTTTATATTAAGAGAAACTTAACGTATTAAAAATAATATTAAATTTTGACTAAAATAATTCAGAATATATTACTTATTTAAATGATAAAGTGTAATTTCAGATATATCTTTATATATATATATATATATAGAGAGAGAGAGAGAGAGAGAGACGGGGGGGGGGGGGGGGGGGGGGGGGGGGGGGGGGGGGGGGGGGGGGGGGGGGGGGGGGGGGGGGGGGGGGGGGGGGGGGGGGGGGTGGTGGTGGTGGTGTTGGGGCGCGTCGTGGGGGTTTAGGATTAGAGACTTATTTAATATAAATAAAATTAAATATCTTTTATTAAGAAAAGGTAAAACATTGAGGACCTAAATGATAAAATTCCGAAAAGTTGGACAACCGTTATAAGACAACCCTGCCTATAAAAGCCTGAGTCTTCCCGCACCTTTAGCTTCTCTACTCTGTTCCTTTCGTAATCCACACTCCAAAAAACCGAGAACCAGAGAAATGCTCAATCTCTTAAACCCTAATTTATAAATGTCAATCAATCATGAAAATTTCAAAAACTATTAAATATCCTAGAAACTCAGAGTTATTTCGAAAATGCTGACGAATCGTGATCGTCTGTCAACAATAGATGCGGAGCTTGACGAGATTGACCTCGACGCTTCCGACTTCAACTCGTCCGTTCCGCTAAAGAAAGTACCGAATGGCGACGTATTCGAGGCGTCACGTGCGGGCGACGTGGACCGCTTGAGGTACCTTCTCGAGTCTGGCGTCAACGTCAACGCGCGTGACCAGTGGGACTCAGTGGCGCTCTACTATGCGTGTCTCGCTGGACACCTCGATGCTGCGCGGATGTTGCTGGAGAATGGCGCGATTTGTTCGGAGCACACGTTTGACGGCGATAGATGTCACTATGCGGCGCTTAATTTGAAGGTGAGGAAGCTTTTGAAGGCGTTTGAAGCTAGGCCGCCGCCATTGGGACCGTTGCAGGCGGCGTTGAGAGACACGTTCTTGGGTTGTGGAGCTAATAGGCAGTTTTTGGAGCAGGCTGAGGTTGTTTTGGGGATTTCAGGTACATTTTGTGTTAGTAAGCTTTCTGGTTCAATTTTCAATTTGGTCTGATATCTTACGTTGAATTCACCCGAGATGTTTAGTTGACATAGAGCAATTTTTTTTATCTGTTTTGTTTGTACTTAGTTTGCTTACATGTTAAAAGTTCATACGGGTAATACATTTTCCCGCTGAAGTTCTAAGCTGATATTTGTTAATAATTGATTAAATATTTTCCATAAACCCTAAACCTTAAGAATTTGGCTAACGTGACGAGAGAGGCATGGGGAGGGAGGGAGATTGAGAAGAAGAGAATAGATGGGGCAACCTGGATGAGAGGGATGTAGTGATAAAGTTGATGAGCTAGTAAAAGCAGTTTAACACATTAATTTTTGTCTAAAAGTATAAACTTTTACTCAAAAATCAAGTGAATCTTGAAGGCATCAGCCAACATGTCTGCTGATCCAGATAATGTGATATGCAGAACAAATTGAACTAATCTTGAAATTTGAAGTTCTATATACAATGAGAACTAAAAGAACTGAATTCAACCAACTTGGAATAGCAAAATGGGGGTTTACTCTTTCATCAATTCTTTCTTTTTCTCCCTCTTTTGGTAACAATCTGCTATCTGATACTATGAGTAGGTGTGACGTCCAATGGGGCATCCATTTCCAATTCATTCCCTCCTGATGTGGTATTTTACGTGCAAGGTAGACCCATTGAAGCTCACAGAGTGATATTGAGTGCTCGGTCTTTATTTTTTAGAAGAAAGTTTGAGACTGATTGGAAACACCGTAATGAAGTCAGATTTTCAAAGGAAAAGTTGTCTTATCCTGCTCTCTATGGCCTCATCCACTTCTTCTATTCTGATAGACTAGAGATTGCAGTAGATGACATGGAAGATCTTGTGAGAATTTGCAAGGTTTGCAAGTGTGAATCTTTGCAGAGGATTCTTGAGAAGGAATTGATTCATCAAAAATATGCAGAGTATAAGGCACTGAGAGATGTAGACAACTCTCAGAAAAGGTTCATCTTACAAGGCTCTTCACTGCCTGAAGAGGACCGGCTTTCTGCTGCCTTGTATCGAATCCTTCAAATTTCCTTAGCAAGGTCCACCATGGATCACAATCTCAATAAGAGTGTTTATAAATTAGCATCTAGTGTTGAGGCCATGCATAACAGTGATTCCATGGATGATCTTGCCGATGTTTGTATAAGAGTTGATAAAAAGATTTTCCGTTGCCATCAAGTAGTTTTAGCATCAAGGTCAGAATACTTTAAAGCAAGATTGTCCCGTATGAAAGATTTCTATGAAGGGAAGTATGGGTTACCTAGTGACACCCTCCCGTGTATTGAAGAGCATGATTTGAGCACGGAAGCATTTGAGAAAATGATTGAGTATATGTAAGTGATTTCTATTTATTTATCATCAAAGATAAGTTACATAGATGAATCATTTGTTTCTAGATTTGACTTTCTTGGTTCAACATTATTGATATTGGTATTAGTGGAATCCGAGGAGCATGGACTAAGAAATAGTGCAAAATCCGCAACTGTTTTGCTTTGATTAGCATTTTACATGCACTCTACGTTGCGTAATTCAAAGTTTGCCAATTTTTTATGACTATGAGTACTTTGTCATGATATCTATTTCAATTCATTGCTTGGTTCAGGTACACTGATGGTTTGAAGGATATAGACCCTGACCAGGTATCCTAAAAGTCAGTCAACATAGCCTGTAACTTCAAAATTATATTTGCCTAACTATATTGTTTTGTTTGAGCAGGCAGAAGAAATGTTTGATGCTGCTTCTAGATATTTATTATTTCCTCTTAAGCGCGCTGTGGCTGATGTACTATTGCAGTATCTGGAGATGGTCTCACCTGCAGAATTGTGCCACTGGTTGATATTGTCAGACATGTATGCTGCCATTGCTTTCTTCTGTCTCAATCATCTTGGTTTTTTCTGTTTGATCATTTATGGTCTTTTAAGCTAATATTAAATTAAACTTAGTCACCCGTGAAGGGAAACTTTATTAAACCTGCAATTGTGTACCCCAAAATTCTGGGATTAGGTCTCCCCAGACCCAAAATCCTTCCTCGAAATTTAAATACATATCTGCAATAGGTTGTTAATCCTCATTCAAGGCATCTTTGTTAGAACTTTGATTGTTGATTAACCCTGAATACTTTTTACTTGACTACTTGTTTTATTTTGAAGTTGCCGGATTTGTTTCTTGTATCATCATATCGAGTTCCTGGGGAATTCTGAAAATTGGTTGATCGGTGGATTTTTTGTTCCTAGTGTCTTGCCCTAGGCAAAAAGGATAAAGCAAGGGAGACAGATTATTTTTCTTTCCTTTTCACTGTTGTATTCAGGCATACGACCACTTACCCTTCTGTTATTTTAGATCATTTGGTCCAAATAGTAGCAGTATCCTTTTTCTTCAATAAAGGGAGTGAATCACATCGAATTGAATTAATTGATACATTTGCAATTATGAACTCGCTTGTGACTAAACAAACTGTCAAATGTTGAAATTGCATTTGTAGGTATGGTGTTTTTAAGATACGGGAATACTGTTTGGAGGTAATAGCTTGTAACTTTGAGACATTTGCTGATACCCATGAGTTCCGGGCAATGCTTTTGACAGTGCCTCCACCATCTGGAGATTCTTCACTTCGTACGACTGCCCCAAGTGCTCCAGGAGCTATAGTCAATGTGGACCAAGGAAACATTCTTGATGATTTGCGAGAAAAATGGCTTGAAGCTGAGGGTGCTGAGCTTGACCAGAGAGATGAGAGTGCGTTAATTTTTGACAAGCGCCTTGAGATGCTTATGCAAATGGCAGAGCAAGAAAAATCTGAATCTCTCCCCATTGACAGTGAAGACCACCTGACATGAATCTTACGTCTCTCTTTCCTTCTATGCAAGTAAATGAAATAGGGAAAAAAACAATTACAAAATGTAAGTTATAGACATTCTTTTTCCTGATATATAAATAAGTGTATGGTTTTGTAGTATGCCAAATTTGTAACCGCAAACGTAACTTAAAATGTGTAGCCTCCGTGTTGTCACGGGCCGCCGAAACGCAAGTGCTGAAATTTCCGCCTCAGTTCCCAGCACGTGACAGTGTGCTCTGGTGGGAATTTTGTAACGTCTGTTTCTTTGTTTTCACATCAGATTTCATTGATATGTTTTGGCTGGGTTGTGTTGGATCTGCAATGAGTTTTTCTCTGGAAACAAAGCTGGCATACTTGAATGCAATTTTTGGAGTAATTAGCTTAAACTATGCGAGTATCAAATAATACAAATCATTGACAAATAAAGAGCAGGAATGGCAAAAGGAAATTTTACAACAAAAGATGTTCTGTATACGCCAAAAAATTTAATTTCAAATGCAAGATGGAAATATAAAACTTTCTCCATCCTGTTCAATCCATGTCAATTATTCAGTATAATCAATGTAAACTCTTTGTCCAAAGAATATACCTAACGGCAAATCCTAATTACAGAGAAAAAAAATTTACAGGAGTTTTGGGTAGTTTACAGGGATAAAAGAATGAGCACTTGGCAACATAGCAATGGAGTATCTGCTAAACGCAATCAAGTCTCCATTTCTTTTCTTTTGAAAATTTAATTATATGGGGAAAAAATATTAAAAAGCTTCAAATGTGAGATCATTCGTGATCAGGTTCCTTTGAAGAGTTATCATTTTCCTTTACTTTCACGGCTGCGGAAGGTTCCTCGCTTTCAACTTGTGGGGGAGACAGTGGGATCTGAAGCGGCTTCATTGATGGCCATATTGGAGACTTCACCAGACAGGACTATCTCACTGTCATGGTCCACAGATACTGCCAGAGAGGGATCAAGGATGCCAACCTCATCGGAGGGGGTTGAATCCAAATCTTCTGTTTGTTGTTGGAGACTCCAGTACATAATGCTGGCAGTTAAAATTAGGATCATCTTCTGGTTCACCTGCCAAAATGTTGCACACGATTTGGGATGGAAGTTAAAATGTAAAATCATCAATATAGAAGCAGTTATTCAGTCCAGCAAGACTAGTTCACACATCAGTTTCAACTTCATATAGTAAGCCAGTGAGGGGCATACCAACCAGTTCTACATGCTGGTCAAGTAATATTCTCATATTTGATAAATTACCAGTAAACTGACAAGGACTTGCATTTGGAAACTGTAACAAGCTCAGGACGAAAAATATTCATGTAGTTAAAAATTGAATTTCGTAATTCCAACATATCTGGAATAACCTGGTCCTTAATGTGAATGAATTTGCATTAACCATACCTCCATAATATCCTCAGGTAACAAAAAAATGGAGCATCCTAGCTTCCGCGCAACACTGATGATATAGGTTGCATTTAACTTCTTATCCTCCTCTGCAATGTAATAACAACAAATGTGAGGCTTTGTTCCAGTCTAATGCTAGCCATGTAGCCAAAAGTGGTACAAGCCTGGTATATTTTCCATTTTTGAGCTCTGTGTAACACAGCTTCATGATCTACACTTCAAAGAGAGAAACAATTCTGTACATAAATTATAAACAGAATGGCATACCAGTTTCTCCTTTTGTAACGAGACTCCAGTTAACCACCCTTGGCTCCACTGCACTAAGAAGCTCGAGGAAGAAAATCCCGTTTGACAGGCTCTTATCCTAAATGCAGAAGGTTTATACCAAACAGCAAACAATCAATAATGGAGTAAAATCCAATCACAAAATAAGGTCATTGTTTGCTTGGTTACCTTGAAGCTCTCAATTAAAGACGTTCTACCCGCTTTCTTCACCTTCTTGTTTGCCCAGTTTAGAATGTCAGCATCAGTAATTTCTTTGCCCTGGGAGTGAGATCTCAGGTTTTTCAGAAGTTGGAGCATAGTAAACCTCATCAGTTGCCATAAAATTGCTGAAAAAGAAAAGTGAAGAGTCAATGGTTTTCTCATTATACAGACTGCAGTGTCAACATAGTATTTTACATAACACATAAATCCGGTACACATATTTGTCACTGTGTGCCATTCGCTGGTGGAAATATAAAGTTAGGAAAGACTTACCTAGTATTAACTTCTTATTTCCTTGGACTATATCATTCCCAGCAACATTCACAAGGGAGAAATTTAGCTGCTTTGCAACTTTCACAACTTGGTTACAATTCTCAACTTTTCTAAACGGCATCTTTATGGGAGGCTTAGTTGCATGCTTCCAACTTACAGATCCCGGTGAAATTTTGTCAAGAACCTCTAGAAGAACCCACCTGCATGCAGAAGCAGTAAATATCGACAAAATTCAACAGACTTTTAAACTTTCATGGACACTAATACTAACCCAGTTCTGAGATCCTCAAATACATTATTGACATATGTCGCAATTCCAAGACTGTTAATCCACAGTCGGAAGCATCTCTCTTCCCGAGAAGTTTGCGCATCATCTGTCATCATTTCAGCAAAGGAAATCTTGTTGCTATCAGTGGATAATCCATTCCTGCAAGGGAAAACAAATGCCAGTGACAGGTTGCAGAAGCCATGACTAAAAAGTAAGCCACAGTATATGCATGAACACATATGAAAGCAGCTTTCAGTATATAGACTACAAGTGACTACTGTGACAAATGAGGAATCACTGGGAAACAAAGGGATTTCAATGCAAATGAACAGGGAAAGTACAAAGACAAAATCAAGAACCAAATATCAGAAACAGATCAAGTTCCACAGAAAGTAACTCAGTCAATAGCAAAAACACTAGCTAGTTAACTAAATTCTTTCATTTTGATTTCACCTTATTTTGTATTACTTTTTCCAACATAATAAATCTTCTGATACCCTAAAAGGCCACATTAATTAAAGGATTTGACCATTAATGCAGGTAAATGATTTTCTTTTGATAAACACAAGGTAGCTCCTAAACATCTGGAATAAAAGAGTCCTATTATGTTATGGTATGAAAGACTAACCCAAGAACATAGACACAAACCCAAGTACTAGGTGATTAGATAAAATAAGTTCATATATGAAGAAAGAAGATCAGCAACCTGAATTCCTGTTGAAAGAATTAGAGAGAGGGAAAAAAATTACACCAATGTTGTGGACACAAAAACCAGGAAAGAAAAAATTCCTTAAACTACAGGTTGATACAGATTTATAGTAATAGCAAGAATAAATGGAAGAGAACAAATGCACTAGTGTCATCAAGTATAAACTACAAAAAAACATTATTGCTTGTAGCTCACCTATGCTGGAATATTTGTGCAACAAATCCAAGATTAAGATTAGGTGAACCCTCAACAATATCCTTTGGAGTGAGATATCTTTTGCAGTCCAATTTTTCTGCCTGCTCAAGAACCTTGTTTGCCCTTTCCGTAGGATCTTTTGTATCGAAGGTGGATGGGCTACTAAGTTCTGGTGCAAGGGCATTAAGCAGGTGAGCATAAGCCTCTCCATCCTGCACATTTTTAAGGTCGTGTCATCAAATTATTGCGAAAAATATGTTCCAATTCATAAGCAGTCTTCACATTTTAGTTACTGGATAAGTAATATGCACAAAATGATACTTGCAGTGACTCAAATATGAGATATAATGGCATCTAAATTCCATCCTTGAAAATGTTACTATTTTAGACAAACTGACAGGAAGCATCATAAACAGATAATAAAAGCAGTTTTTTTTATTTTTTATTTTCTTCTCCATTTATGAATGATATCTGTGAAGAGAAAGCTGTAGATAACAATTTTACTAATAAGATTGTAAATGTAGTGCTTTGCTTTGACAAAAAGGCATATGCAAATCCATTCAATCAAAAAAGCATGGTTTCATCACCAAACCATTCCAGAAACAAAATTAAAACCACAAGGAATACTCGTAAATAAATTACTAACCTTCAAATCAGAAGAAAAGTTTGTAACTTGCTTTTCATAACCAGCTTTCTTAAGATGAAAATTCATCCATTTCAGCAGAACCTTTTCCGGTGGTAAACCCAAAAGCTCCTCCACATCCTGCAGTTTTATAAAATTGTAGGCAAAACAATTATTTTATCTGTGAATGCAAAAGCATAAGTAGGACCCATCCATCCATTCATGTCATCAAATGTAGAAAACTGATGAAAAAGTCATTACATTGCTGTCATCCACCAATTCCACTAGTTGAGGAGTTTTCTTCAGATTGAGATCAGCTAATAGTTGAATCTGAATTTTGCACCATACAAAAATACAACACAATCAATTGTTTGCAGTCATTGATAATCCTACTTAAAATCTTGTAATTTGAAATAAGATTCCATAAAAATTTTCTGTATTTTATAAGATAATATGGATATATATATATATATATTTATAAAGAAAGAAGATCAAGTTGAATACCTTGATTATTTGAGAAATCAATCCAAGCAATAGATGGGGCTACAGAAACAAAAAGAGATCAAAGAATTAAATCAAAACCCTGAGCAAAAGTTCAAACCACAGAGAAAATATGATGTCAAGATTCCATTATAGCTGGTATTAGCTCAACTTACTCTTCCTTCAACTAAGTCTTGTGTACCAATATTGACCACTGTGCAGCCAATAGCCTTTGCAGAATTGAGGCAAAGGGTATGGTTCTCATTCCTCTCCCATGGGTTAAGGGCACGTTTTGTGTTAATCGCTCGCTCATCAATGGTCCCAGGGACAGCAACATTTATAAGCTTACTGCATGCAGCAATTACAAAACATCAATAAATGTGAAAAAGATCTATTACCACTAACAAGAAACAGTCAAGTTGGTTCAGGGCATCTACCAAAGCAAAACTCCATCCTTAACAAGATCAAATAAAGCATTCGTTGCAGGATCAATTGGAAGATATTCCTTCAAGAATGGATCTTCGCCCAGGCAGCTGTTAATGTGAGCAACGTAGGAAGCCTTTTCGGACTCATTAATCGCATGGTGAACAGTAGTTGTGGTTGCCTTTAGAAATGAAGAGGCGTGCTTTGAACCTCCAGATTTCGCCACTGCTCGGGCATGCAAATTTAAATATGCCTGCCAATTAGCAAAATCCCACATAAAGTTTATCTCCTTCCATTTCATCATTATTATAATCCATCCACCAAATATGAAAATCAATACTATATGTGAAATTTGAAAAGAATCTCTCCTGACAATCTATCAGCAAAAGAAAGATCAAGAATATATTTTTAAGAATGTTAAAGAGAAATGCCTGGAGCAATGCTCCACTATGCAAATTCATCGAATTTCATTTAGCCCCACAAAACAAAATTCGACACTATATATGGCAAATAGTAAACAAAAATAAGAATCAAAAGCAAAAGCGATTTAGGATCGCTACTTCCACGTTAAGAATGAATAAAGGCTCACCCGAAGGTAAGATTCGAAATCAATTTCATCCTCCATGTTCGTACATGATTCTCCCAAGATAGCCTTAATCTCATCTTCATCAAACATTTCCGTGAAAGCCTTCAACTTTACAAAAACAGGCGGCAAATCACCAACCGTGACACGACCCGACTGACTCCTTACTGAAATAAACTGTAAAACATCGCAATTCACACGTCATTCCAAAAAAATTCATCTCAATGGAAACTTGAAAACCAAAAATAATTGAAAATACTAGAAAAGTAAACTCGCCTTGGATTTGAGGGTGCGTAACTCGACTTGGGTGAACTGACTCTGAAGCCACGGATCAGACACAAGTACACCCACAAAACTAGACATTTTGGCCTTGTTTTGCTCAAACTCCTAACAACGTAAACACAAAACTGATTGCTAACGTGAAACTGAATAACCAAAAACAAGAAAGTGACACAAAAACGGATCTGCAAGCGAGAAAAAAATGCATGCATGACATAAATGACCACCCCTTTCCTTGGATATGGCAAATTCAATGAAAAATTAAAACTTTTAAAAGAAAAGGAAGAAAAAATCCAAAATCCATATGGTAAAAATAATATCTTGATTAAAATTAACGAAGGAAACAAACAAACCTCGTAAAAACAAACGTACACGCGATAATATGATTAAAGGATAGTTACATTCATTTTTTTTGTTTAACAGGTTTGGCAGAGCGAGAAAGAGAGACAGAGAGAGAAGGAGAGGAAGAGAGAAAATGTTTAGAGAGTTAAATTGTTTAGTGGAGATGAAGAATGAATGAATGAGAGGGAGAGAAAAGCGTGAATCGCGATAGTCGGAGGACCCGCGAAGACGCAGGAAATGAAATAGAAAAGAGAGAGAGAGAGAGAGAATAGAAGAGAGCCAAATCCCCTAAGCACATACAAATACAATTTTGCTCGTTGCTCTCTCTTTGTTTTTTTTTTTTTTTAATTATTTATTTATTTTCTCGAATTGTTTATATTCATCATTATTCAATGCCAACCAATTTTTCTTTTTTCCTTAATGTATTTATTTTGATAGATTAATTTATTTTTTATTTTTTAAATAATAACATTTGGGTACCTGATTTTTTATGTTTCATAGATAAATACATAGTTTTTCTACTTCTAACGGTTAAGTTTACAATTTCCTAGTAAAATAACTAAAATAATTTTCAGCGTTAGTTGTTATAAAATTAGACGGATAATTATTATATTTTCAAAATCAAGTATAAGTGTCATATATTGTAATTATCAAATTTCAATATTATAAAGATAACTTTGTCATTTTATTAAGGGTTGTGGACCTATTTGTAATTAATTAACAAACCATGTCCTTATTTGTGAAAAACTTAAACACTTATAAATCTAAATGTTATTATTTTCTCAGAATTTCTTTATATTATTTTTAATGTTATACAACCTTTTTATATTTTGTACAACTTCCATTTTGTGTAATATAAAACTGAACAAAATGTCAACTTTTTTGACCAAATATACACGGTTTAATAAAAACCAGAAATCAAATTAGATAAAAAATTTTAACTTTTTTTTTTTTAATGTAAGAATGATTGAAAAAGGAGAGAGAATGCAATAAAAAAAAACTAATATTTTGATGCATTTGAGCAATGATATAAAAATATCGTTTGATTGGTTTAGGAAATGGGAAAGCAAGCCGGCGAGAGTCGGCGGTGGGCGGTGGGTGGTGGTGTAGGAGACCACCGTCAGTTTCTGATATGCGTGGTTCAATGAGGAAAGAGCAATCGTTCATTGACTTGTATTTTTCGCTTAAAGCTCAGTAGAAATTGTTGACAATTGGCATTTGGCACGACTTACTTTAAGCACCAAACAATTAGTATAAGGCCATAGGCTTATCTTTTTTTTTTTATTTTTTTAATAAAATGCGTTAATCATCAACTTACTTTATTTTGATCAGAACTAGCTTATGCAAATCATATGCCATCATGAATAGATATGAGGCAAAAAAAAATGTGAGAAATTTAACGAAAATGACCAAAAACACTTGGCCCATGCAGGTCTCGAACCTGCGACCTTCGCGTTATTAGCACGACGCTCTAACCAGCTGAGCTAATAGGCCGTTTAGAAGAAATGTCTTATCTTATAAAACTAATTTTAAATAATAATAAGAATCAGACAAACCAAAGTTAGCTCGCTTATCTTCCGAGGGCAAAACTCGTGACACGATAGACCAAATAGTCCAGGTTACGACTACTTTTTGATTATTGTGAAACATGGGGATCTCTTCTCCTAGGCCCTAATGCTTCAAGCTTTTAATAATGCATTTCTTATATTTCTTTAACATTATTATTCTTCATGAATTTACCTTCTTACAATCAATTTCCAGCCTCTTTCCAATTGAGATAAGCGATTGTGTTTTGAGTTCATTTGTATGAAATTTAATCTTCTTACAATCAATTTCCTCGGAACATTACAGCTAATTGGAACGCATATTTATTTTTGAGTCATTGCCAACAGCTTTTTCCCACTTTCATTTGGCAGACGTCTCTTTCAAAGGCCACTTTAAATTGAGTCTTGATGAAGAATAATCGATTTTAATTCCTTTTTAAAATTATAAAAAAGCTCCATTAATCGAAACCGCCAGATGACATTGGCCAAGTATATTATGAAACAGAGTATAAAATCACAGAGATCATACAGTGAAATTTTGAATAATAAAAAGCAATAATAACACGAGAACTCACATTCTGATAGTGATACATAATTTCAATAACATAATGTAATAAAAAAATTGTTTAAAAATTCAAAGCAGTTGAAAGAAATCATCCGGATATATATCCATTTTAACATAAATTAAAAGACTCAATAAAATCCTCTTCTTACAAGAACAAAACCAGCCAACCTGAGACTGCCAAAATCAGCTGATTCCAAACACCCAAGTTCATGATCCTGTGTGAAGAAGATTTTGCTGGTGAAGATTTCGGGGAAGAGCCACTGTCACTTGCTTCAGTTGGAGCATCCGCAGTTGGCGCAACATCCGGGGCCGGAGCGGGTGCAGGCATTGGAGGAATATTAGTACCAAAGATTGCTTCAGGAAGAAGAACTTTATCAACTTGGTACAAGGCAACGGGATCAGTTGAATGCACACTGGAACTGACTTTAGTTCTTGTCCATCCTGAATCAATGTGGACAGTTCCAGAAACATCAGTGAAGTTCAAGGAGTAATCTCCACCAGCATACGTGCTTACAGGGCTTGATTGGCTCAGGTTCTTGAAATCAGCTAGGGAATAGTAATGTGGCAAGGCGTGGAAAAGGCAGAGTTGCTTGAGTTGATCCTGAGTGAGATTGGATAAAGATGGTTTTTTGAGAGATTTGAAGGCATCGTCTTTCGGCACAAAGATGGTAATTCCTTCGTCGGTATTGTTCGCTTGGTTTTGGAAGGTTTCAATGACTTTGGTGGACTGAATGTAGTTGAGGAACGTGTGGAATGGGCCAGCAACAGTGAGTAAATCCGTGAGATTCACAAAATCAGGTGCCGGGGCCGGTGCCGGAGTTGGGCTAAATGTGGGAGGACTCGCACCTTTTTGAGCGTTTGCTGAAGAGCACAAAAGCAATAGTACACTGATCATGAAACCCATGGAAAATTCCATTTTTTCCGTAATTTTTATGTTGCCTTGTAAGGTAATCAGACTCTCCAAATTCCTGCAGAAACCAGAATCAATCAGTAGCTAGATCTCAGCTTATGAGCTAATTAAAAACTCTCTGAGCAAATCTTGTTAAACCACAATGTGAGTGAAAGACATAAAAGTCTCAGCATTTTTTCCTATTCGCCAAATTATAATTCAAACAAGTCTTCCACAAAACCCAGCTCACCAAAGTTCTACAAGAATGCGTTAAGGCAAACTATGAGCATCAATATGACACCACAAATTCAGATCTTGTTCAACTCAAAAAAGGCTGACATGTGGAGACCATGCAAACCAGAAATTAATAAAGATTCCTAAGAAAAACCAAAATGAGAAGTCACCAAAGACTCAAAGCTTTACTCCAAAACTCAGATCAAAAACACGTTTTGAGTACACATCACAATACTTCCCAGTAAATCCCAGTGAGATCAAGACTAGTCCACATACACACAACGCACGCCAAGAAGGACAAGAAAACAGATCTAGTAGATCAGCTAAACACACCCACAAAAACTCACCTGCATAAAGTGCAAAATCTTAAAATGACGCCAAAAGGTAAAGCAAGAGAACCGCAGGAGAGAAAAAAATAAAGAGGTACAATGAGAGCAGAGCTTGACAGACACTGACCTGACCAAGAGGAATTCAGAGAGAGAGAAGAGACGAGAAATTGGTGATGATAATGCTGCTGCAGCCAGAACTGAAATGTCTTGACACTATATAAAGATTGATTTAGTAGTTTAAAAATAAAAATAATACAGCAAAAGCTGTGAATGGTGATGGTACCAGCTGGTGGGGGAGTGATATAAAGGTAGCAAACAACTGTAACAAGAGTAGTAGGTGGTTTACTGTACAAAAATTTACATATTCCAATACTAAAAGTCTTCCAAGACTAATAAATTATTTCACATGCAAGATGACAAAGAAAGTTTATAAATTTCTAATCTTAGGATTTTACTACTAGCTTATAGCAAAAATAATAAAATAAATAAATAAATAAATAAATAAGTAATTTCTTTAATGGAATTACTTTGAAGAAAAGTGGCCCATGTAGATGTATGGTGGCCTTTCCTAGTCAATCTTCAACTAATTAGTTTTTTTTATAATCTTTGAGACACCAACCTTTCACTGTTCCAATCTACACCATCATTGTCATAATCCCACTCAATTCGCTAGTGATCAATTTATCATATCATGATAAATTTTGTACGCTCTTCTTCTCTTGCTAACTTGAACCGTTAGGGTGTTACAGCTTGCTTAAATGCACTAAAACATGATTTTGGGGCTTAAGGAGGACAGGACATGTAATTTGACCCATAAGCAGAATTGTGAATATTTGATACATTCTCTCTCGCTTTTTTTCCGAAAAATATTATCAAATATTTTTTAAAAAACATTATAAAAAGATGCTACTTCTTTATCAATTTTTGATAACGCACATGTTTTTCTATGTATAAATGTTACAATATCTAAAATATAAAAAAATTCAGAAAAACAAAAATTTTGATGACATGGGCCATATTTTGTTAGGTGATAAATTACAAAAACGATGAGAGAGACGAAAAAAATTATCATAAGTTCCACTAACTGGTTAAGTGAAAAGCACCGATAATTAAAAGAGAGAGAGAGAGAGCAAAACACAGAGGCAGACAACAAAATATCAGGATAGAAAGAACGAAAATATTCAAACTATCGTGGGCCGAGAATTTGAATAGAGAGCGTCATGGTTGGGGCCCACCAGGAGATTTGGGCCAACCAGCATTGGCTGTCGGGTTGTTTTTTCCCGCTAGAAAGCCGATGCCAACTGTTTTATTTTGTTGCTCTAAATGATGCGGCGCAAACGTGCGCACCCACCACCTCAAACTACGCACCGATCGCTTATTTTAGCAAACACTACAAAGCTCAGGGAACGAGATGAACGGCATCGTTTCCTTCTGTCTTACTCACGCCGACATTAAATTCACTAATGCAATTATTTGATGAATGTTTATTGTTAATTATCTCATTTGATTTGATATTTTGATTCTTCTCTTTGTTGGCGTGGAAAGAAGGAGATCACCTTTATTTCTTATCTAATAGATTTTATACGCCAAATCAAGTTTCAATGAAATGATTTAATGGATAAATACTATCAAAATGACAATCAAATTATGAATGTTTACATAACCAATGAAGAAATGTTCAAAGTTTATTAGAAGTTTACAATTTTTCTTTTTTGTTGTACCCATTTTGTAAGTATTTTTTTAACGGGTGTAATTTTTAGTTTTTACGAAATTTAAACCTCACTCACATTATGAGTAATTAATTGACTATGGGTAAGATTTTTTGAATTTTTTTACGGCACCAAATGTATGAAATTTTTACAGTCTAATTGAAATTAGAAAGAAAGTTCATTTAAAATTATTTTTTTAAAAAGAAGCTCACATTGAATTATTTAAAATTTTTTATAAAAAAAATAGTAATCTTATTATTAAATTAACGTCAAATTGACACATTTTTAATAATTTTCTGGATTCAAAACATAATTGGAGAGGATAGTTGGAAGGCAAGTTCTAGAAAAGCTGCACGTGAAGTTCATAGGAGATTGCGGTCAAATTAAGTTAAGATTACGTTAATTAATCCCAGAACTCGATTACCGTTGACTTAAAGCGGTGGGATTTGTGGCGTGGAACGGAATGGAAGGTGGGCTGGCAATATCAATTGCGATGGATTTGGTTGGTTATTAGGATTTAGCACAATTTGGCACATGAACCTTGTTTAAATTAATTAATCAAGTCCTTTCAATTAAGTTAATTAATGATTAACGATGATGTTTTATCAATAAAACAGATTAATTACTTGTGTCGGTTAGGGTTGAGTGTCTCTTTGTAATTAAGTCAATGTTCAATTCGTTACGGTTAAGGGATTAATCATATAGTTAAATGTTTAATCAAACGCATGTAAGTCTGGTAAATTTGAGTATTTCGCTTCATTATTTAACTGTACCATTTATTGGAATAATAACACCTGAGTCCCTAATTTCTTATACTTTTTATAAATAAAGACATTTTTATATTTATAGCAAATAAGTCCTCAACTAACAAACTAACTAGTTTTATTGAAATGAAGTACTCTTCGTGCATTATAATTATATAAACAATATTATCATTTATAAAAAAAGGAAAAATGTAGGCATCTAAATATTATTATCTAACATTTATTCTATAAAATTGGCAATAACAACATTTTTATTCGTACAATATTCTAATAATATATTATTGAAGCAATGCATCTTTTAATAATTCATATTGCGATATTTAATACACACATTATTATATTATTGTCATTTTAGTGTATAGATATGAAATATGATGGGATTATTGAATAGTGCTGCAATTATATATATATATTTTTATTTAAAAAGAGGAATTGATGGGAAGGTTCAAAATCTATAAAATGTAATTATAAACATCAATATAAAGCCAGGGCTAGTAAATGGGTTGTAAGATGAGAGGTTATTGTCAATTGAGGGCGAGAGTAAACAGCTGCCGTGCCTCTGTCAAGCTGTAGATTCTTTCTTTAATTTATTCACTTATTCAAATTTGGTGGGTTACTAATACTTGACTCCTCAGCCTGGTATGAGGTCATGGTCATGCTAAAGAATCAAAACCGTGGGTTCTTTTCATTTTATGTGCTATCCATGGTTTTCGTGCCACCAAGGTTTTGGTCATTTAGTCCAAAAAAAAGCATAATATACCTGTGTAGTCTTATTTTGGATGCAGTTAATTAGCAATTAGCACTCCCAACACAAAAGCATAAGCTTATTGTAATCTAATACAATTTCAACATAAACAAGAATGGAACGGAAACAACAAAAGAGATTAGCTGACGAAAACCAAAAAGGATTTTGCATAGTTGACAGTAGCATAGCAGCTAAACAATCAATCAAACTCATGACCTGCACTGCTTTCTAACATCTTAAACAATCCTACTATAGCGATAGTTTACAGTCTTCTAAATGATTGAAGATAATGCAAGTTAAGAACAAGTTTTCCGTTGTCTGAGAACTTGCCACACGTAGAATATCTGCGAAAAGTAATTAATTTAATACGTTTGAATGAAACATCTTGAACTATAAACGGTATAAGAATAACTAGAGGATGACCAAGACATGCTTGAGCTTGTCGTGAAGTTTTCCGTTTAAGTAGCAGCCCATTCTTTGCGGATGTCGAAGGTATAGTTGATCTCCAAGTAGCACTTGTTATCATCATCAACAAACTGCAAAACGAGATAATAATAATAATAATAATCAGCTAGCAGTTTGTATGGATACTTACTCTAGTTGATTGTAGAATGCAGATAACAGCCAAAACTGTGGAACACTTGCAAATTTGAAGTCTACATTAAACAATTGAGTGTATATACAGCAGTGCAAACTGCAAAATGGTCCCCAAAACCCCAAGATAGATATGTGCAATAAATGAATTTGATGGGTCACATGAACCATAAAAGTAATAGATAAGAGTTGATAGATCTCGTCTTTCACGTGGCGCTAAGAGTAACAATCTGATATTTTCCACCGTATTCACATCTTCTAGCCAGCTTATTCAAACTGATCAAGCAAGTTTGCCTGGAATTCATTTGATTTGCAAGCAGCTTCAAGAGAAGAGTAATTCAAGGTTTATAAGTTGAACAGTTGAAATTTTCAGATCATGTATAAAATTAAGCAACCAGAATTATTAATTCTACATATCCTTAAACAATAACGTCAACAACAACAACAACACACCAGGATAGGGAAAAATTTTAACTGGCAGTAAAAAGTAAAGGAGATCTTCGATCCAGATTATAAAACAAGAAGACAACCATTTTTAAGCTACCTTTGTTCTTGCAGAATAGGATCCTCTAGCGAGCAAGCCGGAAGGAGTTGTCTCTTCTGGCATCTCATGCGTGTAAGGCTCTGGCTGAGGACTAAACACTCCAAGCATCTCTTTTGCGCTATCCACTGAAATAAAACTAGTTGTTTTGAGTGATGGAGATTCAAAATTTTAGTATGAATTAGAGCACTAATTGATGGTTTACCCTTGAGACCAGCTTTCCAAACAGTGTTGGTGTACTTAAGGCCAGATACAATGTTATTGCTGACTTCGAATGTGAATTTCAAGCTGTAACGACTACCTTCTTTCAATGTGAACCACGTTCCCTTGGGTTTCCCATCCTCCGGAACATCAAGAACAATGTCAGCTCTGCCAGGTGAAACGATTGACAGACGGAGGATCCTCACTTCAGGTTCAAGAGTTTCTGCATCCAGGAAAAACCAAAACCATATTTGGTGGATGCAAAGAGAAGAGAATGATACAATTAAACTTGTTAAATGGACTATAGCAAGAGGATAAGTTTTAGTTCAACGGATGCACAACATATGAGGTATTTCATTAAAAGAGGATAATTACTGCCAAGATACAAGACAATTCTGCTATATAGACGTATTCTCTTTCATTATGTCGAATGGCAATGATTGACAATGTTTCCCTTCATCTTGTACCATATTCGAAACATATCCTCTATGTAATGATTATGTCTTCTAAAGTGAAAAATAGTCAAGCATTCAGGGTAGGATTCACTGATTGAACAGTTTCATTGAAAAAAATCGACAATCAAAGACTTTTAAGCTTCAAAATGTTCACTGTAACGACAAGCAAACACATTAAGTTTGCTGTTTTGTGTCTAAAAATGGTGAATCAAGCAACTGCCTTCGCGAAACCCAATTATAAAGTCTGCTAATGGAATCACAAAATGAAAATGCTTGTGAAATTTCCTAGCTGCTCAAGATGGCAGAATGAAAACTGAAATAATGCCACGTCTTCAACGAAGTGAAAGGCAGCTTAATTCAACACCATGCACACTATCTAAAACCATTCCTTAAAACAGAGCCATAAAAATTTAACACCAAACTCAAGCACGAATAAAGTCCCAAACTTTTACATCTTTTTCCAATGTTCCAGAACCAAGTTAGAAAAGACATTAATACCTCCAATGCTGTCAAAATCCACACTTCCAAGAAGTTGCTCCTTCCATTTCCTCAGGCTCTCATCATCCTGTCAACTCAAGAAACTCATCAACAGAATTGTACATAGAAAATTCAGAGCAATGTTAAGCAAAACAAAACTGAAAGACTTGTGCTTTTTTTTTTTCGATGCCAACTGCAGCAACAGCAAAACGAACCTTGTCTTTTTCTATCTGTTCTTTAAGAGTATACTGAGGACCCAACTGGATAATATTCTCCCTCTCCTCATCATCATCTTCATCAGTTTCACTCACGCATTTGCCCGTCTTCTCTCCTGTCTCATCTTTATTTTCATGAGGAATAGGATGTGCCGATTTCTCTCCCACAACAACATCACTCTTCTCTCCTGCCTCCTTATTCTCCTCGAGACCCATGTTATTGGAACTTGACGCAGCTCCAACAGCCAAAGACATCAACAATTCATCAACACTTTCAATCCCAAAACAGAGAACACCCAGAAAGAAAAGTGTTACGAATGAGTGTAACAAGTAATGAAAATGAATGAAGCAAATCCTTTGAAATGGTTGAAACACTGCGTGTCAAAAAAATAAAAAAAAGAGGCAAGAATTGTCTTTGCCCGAGAAAAACCCAACAAAGAGAACAAAAGAGGAGAAAAGACAAAACAGAAACAAACAGGATGATTTTTTTCTTCCTTTTTCTGTCTCCTCTTCCTAGCTTTTTGTGGTGGTTTAGTTGTTGAACGGTTGGAATAACTCAAAAGGAGAAAATGAGAGATAGAAGTAAGTTAATAGTTAGTTTGTGCGGAAGATTTCCAAGCTAAAGTGAGAAAATGTCATGTGGTGATCCGCAATGCAAGAGAAAACGTGAAGATCACCAAGGCATTTTCAAGCAAGATTCATGGAGAAACTGCCGAAGATTGTGTTGACTTCTTGTAAAAGCATTTTGAAAACAGGTTTTCCATACACGTACATGGCCATGCGTTTGACATTTACAATTGTGGTCCCTTCATTTTTCTCTTTTTAAAAATTTATCCTGCATTGATATTATGCTAATTAATGTTACATTTTTGGTGAAGTATTGGAAATTCGCCACCTCTGTAATTCAATCCTTGAGCTCCATCACATTTATGTTTGTATACGGGCACACCTTCTGGTAGTTATATCATTTTGCCATCATAAATCGAATCGAACTTGTTACATCACGTTCTGCGTATAGCAAATGTGCCACATCTTTTGTTGCAATAAGCTTCTAGGTGCTGGGCTTTGGCTTTTCGTTCTCTGGGCTATTTTCCGGCCCACAGAGTCCACATTAAGCGAACTGCAATTGCTACAATTTCTTTTCTATTTTTTTTTTTTGCTTGGGAAGAAGAAGAAAAAGACAATTGCTGCATTAATTTTTCAGATCTGGACCACTTTAATTGGGAAATTAGACGTAACTCGTAAGCCTATAATCAATTTGGATCTAATATTGAAATTATATGTTTTGACGGGTGGGGCACGTGATTAGCAACCCAAAAAATCACGCACTAACTCAATTAAGAAGAGACTGCGAACGAATACGGAATACCAAAATGGTTATATTCTATATACATATATATAAATATCAAGATAATCAGACTTCAATCTTGAGATAATTAACATAGTGGGATTAAGGCTTAATTTTTCTATGGAGATGGCTTTAAAGTCACGTATGGTGTGAGATGTAAGCACTTACTATGAAATATTAATAAAAATAAATTAAGTGAATTTCATTGACCATTTATATTATTATTATTATTTTTTTGCAGTTATATTTTCAAAACAAAGTACCTATACTATCATTTTAAACAAGACTTAATTTAAATCTCTTCAACTTCATCCATACTTTCAACGCCATAATTTTAAAAAGCTTAAATTATATATCTTCAACTACCATTTTAAGAAGTAGTAAATTTAAAGAAAATGATCAACACTTGGAGTAAATTTTCGATAATAATTAATATTTAAAATATTTTTAAAAAATGATTATCCGAAATTTTTTTGAATCAAAATACCCTTATGTGAATGTACTTAGTGGTCATTTTTTGAAAAGTTTTTACGAGAGTATTTTGGTTTAAAGTGATTATTTTTGTAATATATATTACATGGTGGTCATTTAAAAAAATCAATAATCAATATTGATTACTGTTAAAAATTTTCCGAAAAAGTATTTATATAAAGAAATTATTAAATAAATATATAAATGATATGATGGCAATATTATTATGTAAGGTTGGTTATCTTTATTAGTTTTTAAAATTCTCATGTACCAGAGTCTCACCCTATCACATACAAATTAATGAATTTAAACTAAAATTGATGAAAGAAGGAATTAATGATTTTATTTTTTTATCTTTATAATAAAAAAGTCAAACTAACCAGGCTATATTTTTAAAAGTACTTTCAAATTTATTTATGTATAAGAATTGATAGTGCTATAGAGTCGGGTTATAATTTGTCAAGCTTTACAATGTATTTCTCAAACTCTTTTTAATGTAATTTTGGTGATTATCACGTTGTTATTGTAATTTTAAAAATGTTTTACATTTTTTAAAAGCTTAATGTGAAATGGTACTATACAAATGAATACATAAAATGCAAGATGCTTTTTGCTTTTCGAGCCACTGGAATCCATAAAAGGTGCTTATAGAGGTTTGCCACTCGCCCAAAATCATCATAGAAAGCGTTGAACAAAAAAGGGTTAAAAGCCAAGGGAGATCACATGACGATACATTAATTATTTAACCGCAAATCTTATAACCCTCTCGATTCGTCAATACCGTCATGATTCACTCATCCACTGGGCCCCATTCTTCCCTCGCTGCCAAAAGGCTAATCACATCAAAAATACCAATGATACACAAAAATACAACATCCACCTACGTGGTCGGTGATGTGCTCGCCACGTGGCAACCTTTATCGGCATAATATTTTTAAAAAATCGTATGTGGGTTCCACTCGACGGGTCCCCCTCCACCGCCCGTTCCCAATCTCTTCCTTTTGCCTTTTTTGGGTTCACTGCCCCAAACCAAGAGAGTATTAGCCATGTTTTAAGGGTTTCTGTATGGCCCAAATTAGGAGTTTGATTAGAGTGAGACGGCACGTCGGATATCGACTTATGTCTCGGACGCAGAATCGTACACAGATCTCCAGTCCCAGTCCAGTGCCTGCTACCGTACGAAGTCTTCAGTTAGTCTTGTGCTTTGGCAATCCACCAGAAAATTCTTTGTATGATTGACCAATATGTGTCATCCAGCGACAGCACCGCATAATGCATAGCAATTAGCCGATTAATGTAAACCCAGGATATTTTAATTAAAAGGAAGTGAAAAGAAAAGCTTTTTTCCTTAGTTAATTTGAATTTAATTTGATACAAATTCATTGAATGTCGACTATTAAACTTTAATTAAATTAATTAATTTTGAACATGGAAACATTGTCTTGTAATATGACTAAGTAGGTGATGTAACATTATCTTCTTGATAATGTATGATATGTTCAAAATTCAATACGAGTACGAGCCTAATTTAAAGTACGTAGATATAGCAGTTGTCCCTTTCATGATCTTTAACTTATGAAGCTCGCTTTAAAAATTTTATCCATCAACGTACGAATGAATTTATGCCCGGGGAAGAAAAATAGAGTGTGAGACACATGATCGCCATCGACTTCCAGCTCAGCCGTCGACGGTACATGGTGATGAAAAGGGTGGGTCTTGAGTCAGCAAGGTCAACATCTGTCTTGCTGTATTGAAATATTCACTTCGACCCACCGAAGCTGGAAGGAGGCGCGAAGGCCATGGACCATGCTTGAAAAACGCCACGTCAGAATTTTATTCGTTTCTTCCAGGTAAACTATTTCTATTGGTGGCTAGTGGGACCCGCTGATGACACCGCCCCACGCTCTTAACAGTCGAATCTTGTTTCGCTGTCCAAAAACAAAGTGGGTAAATTTTTTAAAAAAATCTTTCGCTGTGAAATCGAAGATGGAAGAGTTGAAAATTAACAGGTATTCTGCAAGAACGTGAGGTGAATGATTGTAAGGTAATTTACAAATTAAGCCGACTGCACAAAGCACACTAGCACACACTACAAAAAGAAGATGATGGCTCAGCTGAAAATTTGCCACCATTGTTTGGTTTCTTCCCGTCAAAATTAGACCTGTTACAAATAGTAAAGCCTAATCTTTTAGACTTTGTTTAAAACTATTAGAAAACATGCTTGTGCCCTTGAAGTCAGTGAGGTGAGGTGTCAAATCCCAAGATTCTTCGATCTACTGGCCCACCTCGCCACCCCCTACTCACTCTCATCCAACTTAAAGCCTTTACAACTCTATATAAACCAATCTCATGACTCTTCTATGCATCTCAGATTAAAGCTTTTCTAATTTCTCTGCTTTTCTACCCTTTGTAATTTGCTCCTGTTTGTTTTCTTTGTTTTCTGTAGCATTTAACTTGAGATATTGCGATGGCCACTGTTGAGGTACAACTCAACTTCTAGTGATCATCAAGTTCTTAATGGACTGGTGTTGATAGGCTAATAATTAATGATTACAACTTTTGTTCCTGATTCGTATAGATCTATGCGATATTTCGTGATTATTTAAAACGATTTTGATTTCAAAAGCGATTCAGGAACATTAATGTTTAATTTCTTATGTTTGTGTCGCAGGTTGTATCAGCACAGACTGCCCTGACAGAGGAGAAACCTGAGGAGACAATCAAGGCTGAAGAAACTAAAGCAGAAGAAGTAGTCGCTGCACCGCCTGCAGCAGAACCTGTTGCTGAGGAGCAGCCTGCAGCGAAGGAAGCAGAAACTGTTGTAGTAACTGAAGAAGGTGCTGCGGTTCCAGAAGCTGAAGCTCCAGCTGAAGTTGAGACAAAGGAGGTGGTAGAAGAGGCCAAGGTTGTGACTGAAGAGCCTGCAGCTGTAGAGAAAACTGAAGAGCAAACTCCAAAGGAAACACAAGAGGATCCGCGAGTTGAGGATGCTAAAGAAGAAACAACTGAGGCACCAGCACCAGAACCAGAAGCGGAAGCTGAAGCTGAAGCTGCAAAGGAGGGAGTGAAGGAAGAAGAGAAGCCAGTTGAGAAGAAAGAAGAAGAGAAGCCTGTTGAAGCTGAGGAGAAGAAAGTTGAAACAGAAGCCCCAGCTGAGGCTAAGACTGAGTAACAAGCTTATGAGAACGTGGCCATCATGATTAGTACTTAATGGAAGTTTGTACACTGGCTGTTTCTATAGCTTGCATGTCCAAAACTCAGTGGGTTTCTATTTAGTAGTTTGATAATAATAAGCGATTTGGCATCTAGGTTTGCAAATGACCCACTTTGGATTTACCAATACCAACTTATCACCACAGAGCTGACGTGAATCAGTGACTTGATTCACAAAAATGCATGCTAGCTCCAAGCTTCATTGTAAAATCTTTTTGTTGGTACCGAGTGGGTATCTAGTCTTATATGCTATATTTTATGTTTCATAGAAGCTGCTGAAATATGCATGTTTGGCTTGAATAATAAAATATATTAGTGCTTTGTTTAGTAGTATTTGCTCCCATTTGTTCAACTTTCATTAATTCTTTGATCTCTATCGTACGTCAAGTTTCTGATTTCTGTGTTCTGAGTCATGACATTTTGCTGCAAAATGTGGGATTGCAGATGGAATTCAATTCACATACAGATTCTTAACTATGTGACATGTGAGAATCCACAGTTTTATTTTCCTCTGGCTTCAGCTAGCCTTCAGGCTTCAAGGACACTTCATGTTTTTGGTTTTGGACTCGCACAACTCCATAAATGTTTAGTATTGAGTGGAAAAATTTCGCTTTTGTCAGGAACTTGGGTTGGTCTTCCTTATGTCGGATAATGGTTAATTACATTAATTAATGTGAGTGTTATAGCTTGTTTGTATGGAATAAAATTCCATCACATATACATACCACCCACTTCAATAAACACAACTCGATGCCATTTTCATCTTACGACAATTTTGAATCCATCTCTTTTTCGTTTATCTCAAAAGAAAGTGATAGATAAGACAATCATTTAAAACTATTCAATAAAGTGATTAATTTATATATATATATATATATTTATATATATAAAAATAAGATCAAAGTTTTTTTTTTTTTTTTTTTACATTGAATCTAGCCATATTTATTAATTAAGATTGCATATAATATATGTATTAATTATATATTTATTACGTGACCGTTAAATGTATTTAAATTTAATGACTTATATTTAATATAAAAAAATTAAGTAAAAAAAAGAGGTCATTGATTCTGCCTTTAATTATTTATATTTATATATATATAGTATGTACAAACTTGAATTAATTAGTATAGATCAACAATCTTCTGCTCAAGTAATTAGTTTAAATATCCCTTTAGCAAACTATTATTGCCAATGATTTAGTTACTTCGTTTTATCATGAGAATATATCAGAGAACACAGTGTAACTAACAAAATATAATAGACAAAAATAATTTCATAATTATAATGGGAAGAATTAATATTTAATACAAGAATTATATATCCTCGTAAAATACAAGAATATAATATTAAGATGGATTTTTTTTTAATCTTTTGTGTTAAATATCATACATCATATGCGCCCATCATGTAGCTGGCTGCATATTATGCAAGTTTGGGACAATGGACTCTTTTCAAGGTAAATGAACGTGGGTTATACATTGGATACTTGGATCTATTGTTCAGGACACGAACAATAATGGCTACAGATATTAACTATATATTCTTCTTATTTTTTTCCCCTTTGTTCTTTTGCAGTTGTTCTCCATTGAAAGTACTGGCTCTAAAATATTTTCTAAGATACTGTCCAAAATTTGTATAGATAATAATTGTATACACACATACACACATATATATTGCATGCGATGGAATAGATGTATACTGCCAATGTAGCTAGAGTTTTAAATTTTTCCTAAACGAACAATGTTGGTCAGACTCAGAACTGGGTTATTTGATTAGAAATATTATTATATAATTATCAACAATAGTATAGTTTTGTTAATTTATAATACATTTAATTAATTTAACGTATTGTTACATCTATTTTAATATTATGATCTAAATTTCAAAATATACTACGTAAATATATATAAACTCTGACTTAAAATTTATAATTTAAAAGTAAATTTAAAATTTTAAAAATTAAAATATCTAACATATATAAAACTTAAAAAAAAAAAAAAGTGTATCTAATATTAAGGGGGGAATCCCATTTATTATTCAACAAATAGAGCTATATTTTTTTCAGAAGTGCGTAGTTCAATTCAGTTTCCTACGTGTAACCAACGAACTATATTCGCGCGACGTAATTTAATTCGAATCAAATTTATGTTCCATAGTCAAATTCAAGTTAAGTTCAGTATCATATGATGGAATATGGATTGTTTGTATATACTTGGATAAGTCAATGTATATATACTATGCTAGTAATGAAGATCTTCCAGGCCAGCTATTTTTTTTTCATCTTCGTTTGGTGGTTGTTCGCATAAATTCCAAGTGCTGCCAGTTGGCAAATAAATTGGAGACAAGTAATGGTTGAACCTCCTCACCCAAGATGATTTCTTCTCCTCTTACTGAATTCTTACAACGTTTAGTTGCTAAATCTGCTATTAATATATGTCCAGATCATAATATATGTATGAAAATTGTGCTGCCTTAGTTACCTATCTCATGGTATTGAGCTTCGACCATATGTAGAGGGGAAAGCATGGTTCAGATAGTCTTTTCGTCTTTATTTATTCTGGTATAACAAAGGTGAATGTATATGAAGTTGAAATTAATTCGTGTGTTATTAAATAAAACTTAGATACCTTCAGTACCACCCTATTGTTCTTTTTGACTTCCTTACCAGGCAAGCAGTAAACTAGAAATTGTGGGCCAAGTACCTCAAAAGTTTTTATGATTCTTGCCATCATGTCACGCTCTTTGTTCAAGATGACCCATACAGTTCATATTGTTGAGGTTTGAGGTCCCCTGCTTAAAAAGTTAATAATTGTTTTTTTGATTGTATATGTTAAGAGTGCTTTTTGAAAATTCTAGTACCTGTTTCTCGAAAGCCAATGGATGATTTTCCGAAGTTACAAGATTACTTCTTTGAGCATATGGATCTCATTAAGGCTGAAGGTCATTTGTTGTATTAAGAAACTTCCATGTGTGGGAGATTAAATTCTGAAGCTGATGGAAATGATGCTTAATTCCCTTTTCTTCATATATTTTTTTTTTTTTTTTTTTTCTAAATGATCACTGCTGGAGATGGGGAGTTGGCTTCAATATTGTGGCACTCAAGTAACCATTTTCTCATGGCTTTGCCCCTTTATATGGCAATAATGTTTCTTCCTCTGTTCTTTTAGTTTTGTATTTCTTGTTTAAGCTCTCCCTTAGGAAAAATTTTCACTACAACTGGTGTACGTATGTCTGTTCATTGGAATCATGATATGTGTTTGATGACACTGCATTCTTCCACTTGCTTGTAACCACAAGGCCATTCAACAAGCAATTTACTTTGAAAGCTTAATTATCTGGTATCCTTTTCATGTCACACAAACTGGTTGCCTTGAAAGAGGGAAACTAGTTCTCTGCATTATAATGATTATTATTGCTTGCGGCTCAGAATGTTGATCTAGATCTGGGATTGTTAAAATTATTCTTGGAGAAATTCTGTAATCTGATCATTTAGACAATATGTTTGCTGCATAAACATTACCAAAGTTCAGGATAATTGCTAACTTACAGTTGCATTTTCGCGTAGCATTTGAATTTTATTTTATATATTGTCTGGTCGAAGCTTCACCACACAAAGCAGTATTTTTGTTGCCTATTGAGAAATACAATTATTGATTGAATTGTCTTCCATTTGATGATCCGTCTACGGCAATAAATTTGTTGTCAATAAAGTTCATGAGAACCTGATGTAGTTAGGATACTTGTTGAGCTTTTAACTGGGATTTTGTTTGGAAGCTCAAAATTTGAAGTTTTCTCCATGTTAATCTAAATGAACATAAGAAAATTTAGGTAAAAAATGCTAAGTGAAATTTATGCTTAATGTTAAAGCATATGAATCTTTCAACTCATATACGTGCTGTAATTTGTTGGACGAACTAGCTTCTGAAACTTCATATATGTCCTGATATCATGTATAACCTTTTCAGGTTTGTTGTGAACACTTTATTTGCCACATCAAATATTTCTACCATCTCAGGAATAGCCGGATATGT
Source organism: Azadirachta indica (assembly GCA_022749755.1). Taxonomy (NCBI): domain Eukaryota; kingdom Viridiplantae; phylum Streptophyta; class Magnoliopsida; order Sapindales; family Meliaceae; genus Azadirachta; species Azadirachta indica. Next base: position 2,432,894 of record CM040440.1, on the reverse strand, counting down.
AAATACAGATATCTCTATTCCTGAACAGTAATGTTATCTTTCAAAGGCATCATCTTCAGCAGGTTCTGGTAATTGAGTTGCACGCACTTCTTGGTTTGGTCTGATCTTTACATTGATCTAACTTGTCATATCTTGATGACGTACCCATGTATATACAAACTGGATGGTCTGAATTCTTTTACGTTAAAGAGACCTAAACATTCTCCTAATTTCTTCCTGCATTTATTCTTAATATTGAATAATCATCATACAAAATATGAATATGAGTAAGAGATTGAGCTAAGTAATACAAAAAAAAGACTCTGCACTTCCCTTTTTATATTTTGTCTCAATGTTGATAATGCATATTGCCGCTATAAGTCAGTGCCTTGTAGTAGATAGCTTGTGCTTTGCCAGGTCTGATGGTCATCTGACTTCCAGTTACAAGCACAAGAATAATACTGTATAGTGATTGGCTGCACTCGGAAGGAGAATTACGAACGCCTTCTTCCAATCATATATCTAAAACCATCTCATGTTTTTTCCCGCATTGTCCAAAAGCTTCAATCCACATGCCACGGATTGGTTATCGAGATTGATCAGACGTTTCTAAAACAGTTGTTCCTAATTGCCTTAATGTTTACGTTCAGCTGGGCAAGAACAATGTATTATGTATGGTCATTTCCTTTATGGTAATTCATTTTGCCCTCGCAGACCTGGGTAGTAGGCGATGTGAAATTTAACGCTGTCGCCAGAGGTGGTTGTGTCGGTAAATATCGTGACTCTAGGCTTAAAGAGCTCCACAGTGAATGGGCCTGTCTTGCTCTCCGTCTTCATATACAACTATTGGCTATGTTATTCAGGCCCATTAAAAGTTTAGGGTTGGACATTTATTTCTCGTCACTGTTTTTTTGCTGTAATAACTACTTTAACGGTTAGATTTTCGACGAAATACCAGAAATGGCTTCTCTGTTCACAAATTCAGCAGCAGTAACAAGAGCCAAAGATGAAGTGTACGTGGCAGCAGTGCCATTAAGAGCCTCAAAGGGGCCTTCCCAGCTGTTCATGTCTGCAGCTCACTCTCTCAACGTATGGGATTTGCAGCACTTCATGGTCATCATTAAATCCTCTTCAGCTCCTCCTCATTCTCAGGTTCTTTCATTTACATGATTTTATTTCAGTGCAATGATAGTTCCTTTTTCCACATATTTCCAAGATTTTTGTGGCGGATATAGAACTTTTATGGTTTTTCCTTTTTCAAAAAAGGACCTTTCTTAATTTTATGGGATTGAAAGAGAAGGACTAGTACTGTTGAAATGGCCATGGAAGAAAGGATCAGTTAAACGACCGCTGAGATTTCTTCCTCCTAGCAAGTCGAGCACGATGCTCGACTGTCCCCCAGACTGCAGTGGTTTGCTGCACCGGTTCTAGATGAGTAGGAATCATATAATTTTTTTGTTCTTTAATTAACAATCTCTTAGTGGTGTGTTACTAAAAAATTAATTTCAGTCAAGCTACAGTCGAGTGCGGTTCGAGACACGGCCGGGATATTTTCCCGTACTAGTTTTGCATTCATTTTGACCCTTTGTTGGGTTTTCTCTTCGTTATTCGGAAAATAATTAACTTCTTTGTGCGTTTTATCATCACAATAGCTTTATTTGTTATGCTAGATGTAGTTACTATCCTTGTGCATTATTCCAGGTCCATCTTATGCATGGCAAAATTCTATTGCTTGAATCATTATCCATTAATAAAGTTGGCTTTGATATTGGTAACTTTGGATTAATGGAGCTAAAGGATCGGGTTTTAAGATTAAGCCATCGGCCTTTTAATACGCTCCATAAGAACTTAGTAGGTTTTTATCAGAATGGAAATCAAGGATAAGTATTAAGTAACTTATGTTAGATCTCTTTGAATCATATATACCAAAATTACTCTTTTCATATGATTTGTGTATGTAGGCCTTTGTTTTCGACTTTCAGCCAAAAGATCCTGAAAACATATATACAGCCCTTGAAGTGTTATCTGGCATACCAGTAGCTGGTAAGAGTGTGAAAATTGCAACATTTTCCTATGAATAATTTTCAATGGTTATGATACTATTGATGTAAGTTTCATCCCCACTATTAATAAATTTCTAAAATGTAGTAAAAATTAATGATCAAGAAAGTGGAAAACAACATGTCTTGTTGCTTGGGACCTTTTTTTCTTTTCTTTAACTGCTTGGAAACATAATGCATAATAACTTCTAAAGCCTTTCGTTTTCCATTAATGAGTTCCTGGGATACATTTTTGTCAAATCCTAACCACACTCTCGTGTTTGTGTCTTTAATTCTTCAATCCACCATGCATAGTTAACTACAATTGAGTTTATTTTAACAAGATCTCATTCTTGTGGGACAAATTGAAAATGTGATGTAATATCTTATAATTTTGATTTACTCTGTTTCAGGGTATTCCTTTGTCGACTGTTTAGTTCTCAATAAGGCAAGAATGAAACTTCAAGGTGCTTGTGCTTCTTAATTAATTACAGAAGGCACTGATCGATCTAACTTAATATTCATATGGCATTACTTAAAACACAGTTTTCAAATGTCCCTTGCTACACTTTGAATTAATGGGTTTGGAAGGTATTGGAACTGTGATTGACTGGGGTTAGCTTTTAGAACTGGACATTTGATGTACGTTCTAGGTTCTTTTCTCTTTATTCTTATGTAATATTCATCTTAATTACCCTTTTTTAGGAGCTGTTCTTGTGAGGAAATTGACAAAATTGCCAAGAAACAAATGTTGGTTCGTTGGATCTTCCAAATTGGATGCTGTTGAAATGGCAATAAAATTCAATGAGAGCTGGGAAACTGATTTGAGGGTTGGCCATCATGACTGTCGAGATTACACTAACGGTAATGCTCCTAGATATATATTCTTTAAATGGTTCACTTAAATTTTTACCCAAATTCTCTCTCTTATTCCCATGGTCGAGTGTTGATAAATATACTTTAAACGTACTCTTAGCACCCACGCTAATGCATGCTACATTCACAAAGTATCTGCCATACCATTATCAATGGATACTCAAATGCAATGACTGTTTTTCATTATATTTAGCGTCCCTTGAAATGAAATTTACATCTTTCCTTCCGACTTTGATGTTCAGACTCTCAGGTTATCATTAATAATTCATTTATATTTTACTTTGGAAGGATTGGTTGAGCATCTCACTGGGAAGAAACAAGTGTTAGAGCACCTAAGAAGTATTGTTGGCCAGAGTTAGACCTTATATTCACTGGTCTCTTTGATTACGAGTTGTTCCTTTCTCTTTTTTATAAGTTAAGCGTAGTTGAGCAGCATTGTTTTCGTTAAAAAGTACTTTGTATAAAGTTGATGCAAGGGATTCTACCCTTTCGTTCTGAAAAAAGGAAAAGAAAACCAAATAAAAAAGAAATGAGTTTATCTTATCTCACATGTCAAAGCTACTTCAACGTGTTAATTTTCAACAGATATACATCTTCTGGCTAGAGAGTCAGCTCTCTTTTCTTTGCTGCGGAAATCTCTCTCTCTCTCTCTCTCTCTCTCTCTTAATTCATACTTTATCAGTATGTTCTTTTATTAAGCATAATGGAATATTGAAAGAGATAATGAATATATATCTTTCTTGCAGAGAATTCTCTCTCTCTCTTTCTCTCTCAGAATTCATACTTTTTCATTTTGTCCTTTCATTAAGCATATATAAAGAAATCCTAGCAAAATTTTGATAAAGGAAACGGAACACATCAAGGAGGGCTGCCGGCTGCTCGAACGGTGTGGTGGCTTATTTGTTAATAACTAAATGTTGTGGATTCATATATATATATATATATATATATACGCAGTCAAAAGGTCTTGCTCTGATTCTTCACATATTAATGTTGCCAGCCCATACATACGCACACCCGTATCTTGATAAATTTTCTTTGGAAATTAGGTCTTTTGTTTTGCGTAATCTCTTTGTCAATCTTTTATCATTATGGATTTGAATACGTTCAAAGCAGTGTAGGTAGCGGTTAGCAAGGGAAAATTTGGGAGAGATAGATTGCTGTGATATTCGTGTAAGCGAGGTGCAAAGCAAACAGCACACGGTATTGTAGGTATGGCACAAAAGTGCGGTAGGTTAAACATTCATGCTTGCACTATATGAAAGATAAAGACGTAAGTCCAGAACAGATGTTGAGCCAAATGATTTAAGAAGGAAGAAAAAGTTCCACCAAATGTGAAATTAAGCCTTTTTATCCCAGTGAGTTAGATTGGAAACAAGAAGATATGGATAAATCAGTGGGAAAGCATTTGCTCATGATGAGCCATTGTTTCTGAAAATAAAAACAGATAACAAAGAGGCCACTATCATATGTAGTAAAAGTCCAATATTAAGTTAAATGTGTGTCTGAGATTGCAAGTCCTGCAAGGGAAGAATTAAGTGAAAAAATGGCGATTGAGGCATAGAGTCTTTCTTGGCGGCTGACTTTAAGCACAATTCCAACTTTTGTTTGGTTAAAAAGCATGATTTTTGGGACCTTCTTTTCGTGCTTTGTGGCTAGGCTAGTGGTGACTCTGCAGTCCGGGAGCTTTAGAACAGTGGATCGGTAGCTCCTCTGAGGAAATCTCTGCAATAAGCAAGCATAAGCAAGCAGATTACATGTGAAAGTAGATGAACTATGTTGATCACTGAATTACTTAGTGAATTTTTCAAAAAACTGGACACTGATAAAAGAAATCCATCATTGCTATGCAGGTCACCAAAGCAACGACCTATCGTTTTCTCTTGGAAAAACAGGGCTATTTGAAACTCCTTGACCTATATAGGATACAGAATATATGATCTTAAGTCTTTATCTTCACAGAGAAAGCAACGAGTTCTTAGAAAACAGAGTGTGATAAAATTCAGAGCTTGATAAGTTAAAGACGTCCATAATGGAGAATCTGAGCTAATTAACAGGTAACCATAAAACGTTTTAGCAAGTTATTATTTTGATTATTTGAGTAGGCAGCATTTGTTTTCTTGTTAAATTAGGTTTCTTGTTTATTTATTTATTTTTAAACAATTTCTGAGGATTACCCCTATCACATATATAATGTTAACAAGTTTTGCAAAGGCCTTTTAATCAATTAAATTAGAAGGATACTTGGTACTACTTCCTCAGAGCGTTCTACAGCATGAGGAAGTCATTTTAAAGATGATAAACACTTCAAATAGGTGTAGCTCACAAGTTAACTCAGATAAAGATAACTAACTAACTCCTATGACTTCTAGCACAATTGCTTTCACTCCCAATGCCATCCTCTTAAGATTGGCAAGTACATCTAAAATTTTGGTCATTCATGATCTTGGATAATGAAACATAATTGCTCTGATGGGATTATAAGTTTGCAGGTAGGTTGTCTATTATTTCATTCGCAGAACTGATGAGTTGCGTTTACATTGCCAGATTCTTCAAACAAATTTGTAAACATTAAGCATACATTCAGGTACTACAATGATGCTTCATAGCAAGTCATAACTTGGTATAAGACAGAGAACACAAACAAACATAACATCAAACATAATTTATTTCAGTAGGGCATAAACTCATTACTCACAGGAAACGAAGCAGCATCTTTTCTTCGGTTTACATATCTTGTGGCGTATCGATCCAATTAAGACTTCCCTGATGTACAATCGTTTGAAACCAATTCGGTATTCCCTTAACCACGAGGTCCTTGAATATTCCTCGCTTCGGATCATAAGAAACCAAAGCTCTGCTCTTATACTCCAGCAAGATCTCGCCTTTCTCCAGAACGCATACAAATCGAACTACTCTTCCATTTGAAGCATTCTTCCAAATCTTCAGAGGTCTGTCCAGATTATGTTTTAGTCCCTTCGGGATGTAAGCTCCAATGTTGAATTGCTTTATCCAGGATTCCTTCACATTATAATCTTTCATCACCCAGATCTCCAGTTTTGCATAATTTCCATAAACTGCTGCAGAGAGACAACCTCTCAGAACAGCAAGATGATCGTTACATCTGTCTAGGCTACCACAATCTGGTTTTGGAACCTCTCTGAACTGCTCATCTGCTATGTCAAATGACACTATTCTACGCGCAGGACTATATCTTTTCGGTCTTGTCACCCAATGAAGTCTTCCGTTCACCAACGCCTCCGACGGCCGCCGTACAAACTGGTATGTTAGTTTTCCCAGACTTCTCCAGGCAGGAGTGCCTACAGTATAGACTTGAACATCTGATCTCGGATAAATGATTCTACGAGCACGTTGGAAATTACTACAATTTTTCCTATAATATATTATCTTAATCACCTTGTACTCTTTAGTAGTGGGATGGAATCCAAATCCAAACACCACTTCTTGGTCAAGGTACTGCATAGATTTGGGCAGCTCTAAATAATCCCGCGTGAAAGGATTATATATATAGAGTGCATCATTGTATAATGAATCAGACAGGCAAAGCAAGCCATTACATGAACCTACTGCATCAAACTCAGGCATCTTAGTGTGAAAAGGTATTTGAAATTTCCTTACCTCATTATCTTTGTGAGACATGGATAAATCTATGAAGGAAAGTTGGTTTCTGATGGGATAGTCAGAGTGAAGGATAAGGCATGGATTTTTCTCAGCTTTGCTTGTCATATGCAGATTAGCAAGAAGAGGGTCTTGTGCCAAAGTACGCCAAGCTCTGCATACGAACTTGAATTGAACCAAAGAAGTGATGGGTAGCCTGGAAAATATATCAAGAACGATCTCCCTCGGTAGAATTTCCATTCCAGTTGTTTGTTGTTGTTCTTGTTCATCTTCAACTTTGCGTCGTTTGCGAACTCTTTGCTTATCTTCTAACTCCATGTCTTTGGAAGATTTCATTTGGGAATCTAATTGAATTGAGATAGAAGGTAGCAGCAGTAGGTTTGGAGATTGAAAAAACTGGCTAGACCATGCTAGAGTTTGATGAGATCAAAATTAAATTATACAAAAAGAGACGAAAACCAGAAGGAACATGGTGTTTGTATGGAATCCACCATTGAATAATTCTCTTGAAAAAAGGTGAAAAAAAAAAAAAAAAAAAGAGTTTTTAGTTTTGGTTTCTCTTTAATATTAAAATTTTTACGAATTAAAAAGAATGGATGGACCCAACAATCAGCACCGTCGATAATGTGAGTGCAGAAAACGCAAAACTTATGAATCCAATTCCATGTCCCTACTGATGGTGACTCTGCAACATTGAAGTATTTAATAATAAACAAAATTGACAAATAATATTAGTATAATAAATTTTCATTTTCTTTCTTTCTTTCTGGTTAAAATAAAAAATAAAAAAAGAGCTCATCACTTATGCCTCTTTTGTGTCCACCCAGTACAGTATTCAAACTTGAAATTAATAATCATGTTGTTGAAATTTTTGTACAAAGGGGTCCCATGACATTTAAAAAAGTCTAAAGATACAAAATAAAAGTCGTAGCAGCCGATACACACAAAGATAAAAAACAGACCAAACAAGAGCAAATTGACAGGCCCAGAGGGCTAGACTCTAGCAACCAGCCAAAAGCCGAAAAAAAGAAAAAAAGGAAGAAGAAAGCTCCGAAAGCTCCTGATGATTTTCTGCGTTAGATGACCACCAAGACAAGAACATCGCAACTTGCCGCTATGTAATTAATTAATATTTTAAATTAAATACGAGTTGGGTGCAAATATTTCTAAAGCTCGCTGCTTCTCGTATTTTTATTTTTTGAAATGAGTTTTCAGGATAGGGCAAAAGTAAAAAACACAGTAACCATCGAGTGAAAATCCATTTAGGAAAAATCCTGGAAGTTGCCCATATAATTTCCCACCTACACTTCTTGTCTAGACACATTAAGGTTAAAAACAAAAAAAAAAAAAAAAAAAAAAAAAAAAGACAAGGTAAAAAAGAAAAAGGACATTTCAAGTGTGGCAGCAAACGAAACGGCACGAGTATACACCTAGATCATTGTTGAATGTATAGATGTATATTTAAGCAGATATCAAAAATTAACATTAGCTACTGTAGATGTATTTCGTATATAAAAGTTTATACTTTTGAAACGATTGAATTATATTACTCCTACCTACCATCTAAATGTAGACGAAGAAGCAAAAAAAAGCGTACAAAATCCGATGAGAATATCCACAAAAAAAATATGACATAGTTACTTATTGGTGGGCTCTCCTATTCGAGCTTCTGTTTTCTTTTGGTCATATATATGTATATGAAAGTGGTAGGTAGGGCAAAGCTCTTGTAATCTAGTTGGCGGTTTCTCTTGACTTCACGTATATTCTGGTTCTCACAGTTTCTCAGTTATCACAACAATGTAGTTCAGTCGAACCCGAAACGTGATCCGACTTCAAAAAGTAGTAAAATAATGATCGAATCAGACGTACAACTCCTCGTTGTCAGATATTTTCAGAAAATGTAATTGGGCTTACGTTCAGCACATTAAGCATTGGGTCCAAACTTTTCCCGGGCCAGTCTCATCAACGTGACACTGCACTAGGCGCTGTTTGTTAAAATATTGTTGATAAATATTAAAATTTAACATTAATAAAATATAATGACGGAGTTTTTATTTCCAATTCACATTTTAATTTTAAGACCAGAAAATGATGACAAATTATTAAGATACCAGGTTAGGTCGTCGTTAGACAGTAAAAGTGGTAAGGGCGTTCGTTGCAATTTAATGACTATTAATGTCATCCTTAATTACGAAACGCGTATAATTGACGCGAGTTGGAAACTCACACGATTAATAACAGTGAAAAAGTGTAGGCGCTAAAAAAAAAGAACGTTTAGCTTACCGTTTAAGCATTCAAAGCTTCGAAGCCTAGTACGCGGTTTAACAGTTGGTATTATTAGCTAACTGTCACGACCTTAGTCTCTTCACCTGCTTCGACCATACGGCATTTAACAACTCTGCTCGTTAAGCAAATTTTCGACACCTGCAACGCGCTAAATTGAAAATTTATAAATAAAGAGAGAAGAGAGAGCACAAAGAGTTTGAGTAAAGAGCACTTTACACAACTCAAATTTATTATTTGATTGCTTGATTTAGGCAAATGAGGCCTCACTTATTTATAGGAAAGTTTACATATAATGGACAGCCAAGATTGCACCTCACAATGCACTTTCGAGGGATAAAATTGGCCTTCTAAAATGACTTAAAAAATATCTATGCAATGGTCAAAATTGTAGTGCTATCTACACAATTTTAGAACTTAGGCTAATTGGGCCAACATTCTAAAAGTTGGGATAGTTGAGCTAACATTGGACTTTATGTACAACAATGTTAATAAGGAATAATACATGAATCTTTGATTCAAATGCTTCATTGCCCACTTAATCCGTTCTGCCAACGAATCATCTTACTGAAGCTTGCGCGCCTGCTTGTTCCGGATTTTCCCTCGCGCAAGTGCTTCCCGCACCAAGTCTCGGCCACGGTCACTATTCATATATACTGTTCACGCGGACTGTGACATCCTCCCCCACCTAAATGAGCGACGTCCTCGTCGCATCTTTCTCACAGAACCTCCTTATATGCTTTTGGAATTGCCATAGTATATCTTCATGCTCTTATGTAGCCTCGCTTTCGGGCAATCCCTTTCACTTGATGAAATATTCTGTATAGTTCGACACCCCTCGTTTTTGAACTCGTTGATCTGCAAGAATACACTCAACCTCTTTCTCAAAAGAGGTTACCACAGTAGTTGGAGCCCGTTTTGACTCCTCTCGGCTCGGATCTTCCTTATCTCCATGATAAGGTTTCAACATGCTTACATGGAAGACGGGGTAAATCTTCAATTTTGGAGGAAGAAGAACTCGGTATGACACCTTGCCCACTTTCTTTACGATCGTAAATGACCCCTTGTAATGTCAAACTAATCTCTTGTGTACTTTGCGCAATATCTTGAATTGTTGGGACAAGAGTTTCACTATGATTAAGTCCCTCTCTTGGAACTCCACGTCCCTTTGCTTATTGTCCGCCCATTTCTTCATCTTCTTAACCGCCTTATCTAGGTATGCCCTAACTAAATCAGCTTGTTCATGCCATGCCTTGGCAAATTTTAAGGCCCCCGGACTTTTCCCATCATAACTCGAGGCTAGTGCATGTGGAGTCGTCGGTTGTCGACCCAACATAATCTCGAACGGACTCCTATTAGTCGCCTCATTCCGCTGCAAGTTGTAAGAGAATTGAGCCACATTTAACAACTTAGCCCAATCCTTTTGGTTGGCACTCACATAGTGCCTCAAGCATAACTCAAGCAGTGCATTGACACGCTTGGTTTGTTCGTCACTTTGAGGATGAAAGCTTGTAGAAAAATTAAGGTTTGTTCAAGTCCAAAACTTACAGGTAAACCGCAAGTCGTGATCACTTACAATATTATTTGGTACTCCCCAAAACTTCACCACATACTTTAAGAATAATTTTACGGCTTCCTCCACTGTGCAATCCATAGGTGCCGGTATAAAAACCGCGTATTTACTAAAGCGATCCACCACCACAATGATACTTCCATACCCCTTCGATTTCGGTAGTGACGTGATGAAATCCATAGAAACGCTTTCTCATGGCTTGTTCGGAATTGGTAATGGCTCAAGTAACCCACTGGATGCTCGTTGCTCAATTTTGTCTTGTTAGCACACAAGACATGTCCGTACGTAGGCCTCAACATCCTCTCGCATCCTTGGCCAATAATACAAATTTTCTATCAAAGCGTTGATGCGCTTAGCTCCGAGGTGTCCAGCTCACTTGGAACCATGGCATTCTTTGATAAGTTCTTTCCTCAAGCCACCCCACTTTGGCACAAAAATTCGTCTTCCCTTGGCATAGAGTAATCCGTCGTCAAGCCAAAACCGCCTTGTCTTCCTCTTATTTACGAGCACCATTATGTTCTTGGCTAGAGGATTTTGGGTCAATTCTTCTTTGATTCTCCCGACTAGCTTTTTCTCGGGAATACTTAAGTTAATAGCCGCCAATGTTGCCTTTCGACTCAATGTATCTGCGACAACATTTGCTTTGTCCGGCTTGTATGCTAAGTCGTAGTCGAATTCCGCAAAGAAGTTTTGCCAACAAGCTTGCTTCGAACTTAACTTCTTTTACATTTGAAAGTAGCTAGTAACTACATTATCCGTCATAACTACGAAATGACTCCCGAGCAAGTACTGTTACCATACCCTAAGGAAATGGATGATTGTCCGTCATCTCCTTTTCTTGCACGGTGTAGCGCCTTTCTGCCTCATTGAGCTTACGACTCTTAAAAGCAATGGGATGTCCTTCTTGCATGAGTGCTCCCCCAATGGCAAAATCTGAGGCATCGATGTGTACTTCGAAAGGTTTTGTGTGATCGGGCAGCACAAGAACTGTCTTCTCCATAATTGCCTTCTTCAAGTCGTCGAAGGCATGTTGGCATTCCTCAATCCAATCTCACGAGCGACTTTTCTTTAATAGGTCTATTAATGGAGCTGCTCTTGCCGAATAGCTTTTGATGAAGCGTTGGTAGTAGTTAACCAACCCAAAAAAGATCGAAGGTCGTGCACCTTGGTTGGAGGTTCCCACTATTGAATAGCTTGCACCTTAACCTTATCCATCATCAATGTTCCATCCTTGATCTTATGACCCAAGAAATGAACTTCTCGTTACGCAAAAGAGCATTTCTCCTTTTTCACGTATAGCTCATGCTTTCGCAATACTTGAAACACCTTCCTAAGATGTGCCACGTGTTCTTCCAAGGTGTGCTATATACAACAATATCATTCAAGTATAGCATCACAAATTGATCGAGATAAGGATGGAATAACTTGTTCATCAAAGTGCTAAAAGTAGCCGATGTATTTGTTAGGCATGACTAAAAATTCGTAGGAACCGTACCTTATTACGCATGTTATTTTTGGCTCATCTCCCTCCGCTATGTGTACTTGATAGTAACCCGACCTTAAATCAAGTTTGGAGAAGTACCGTGCTTTCTCAAGTTGATCGAAAAGATCGGTAATGAGTGGAATTGGATATTTGTTCTTGATGGTGACCTTATTAAGTGCCCGATAGTCGATGCACATCCGTAGCGTCCCATCCTTCTTCTTTTGGAACAAAACCGGAGCGCCGAATGGTGCCTTAGATAGTCAAATGTAGCCCGCATTAAGTAAATCTTGGAGCTGCTTCTTCAACTCTTGCAACTCTAGTGGAGCGTGTTAGTATGGACTCAGGGCGGGAGGTTTGGTGCCCGGTTCCAATTCGATTTTGTGATCCACCTCCCTCTTTGGTGGGAGTTTCTAGGGCAACTCTTCGGGCATTACATCTTTGAACTCTTTGAGGATGTTATCTACCTCTTTCGGAACATTCCCATTGTTCACTTCCGCGTCGTCTTCATCGTCATATTCTTTTAAGAAGGTAAGGTAACTTTCTTGACCCTTGCGCTTTAAACCTTTCTTGAATTGCATGACCGAGAGCTTCTTAGTCTCCACCTTACTTGATTTTGATATCGAAACCATGTACACCTTGCCTCCATCAAGGATGCACATGGTGTTAGTAAATGGTACCGGTACGACTTTCATTTCATTAAAGAAATCCATCACTAGTATAATTTTGTGGTCGTCCATATGTACTACCGACCAATTTACCGGTCCTCTCCATTCTCCGATGGTGGTTTCGACCTTCTGCGCTACTACACCTTTGATTGGTTTAGCGGCCGAATTCACTGCCTTCATGATGCCGCCTTTGTTGGTCACCTTGAGACCTAGCCTTTTGGCCTCGTTAACCTACACAAAATTATGTGAGACACCGGTATCAACTAAGGCTTTCGTACGTACCTTGTTGATCACCACATCAACGTAGATAAGCCCCTTTGCTTGTGCCTCTGGAATCGCTCGAATGGCATTGAGTAGTTGCAAAGAACCCATCGCTGCGTCACCCTCTCGATTTTGTGGTTCCTTCGCACGAGCCACCATGGCGCTCAATGCCTTCCTTTTCGGATAATCCCGCTTCCAATGAGGACCATCATAAAAGTAGCAATTTCGAGAAGATTTGGTATCCTTCTCTTTGTCATTTTTCAGCTTCTCTTTGCCGCTAGGTGGTTTGCGGAAATCGTCTCCTTGCGATTTGCCATGATCTCCCCCACCTTTACCTTGGCCACCCTTATTGTCCTTGGCCTTGGTATTTGATCACTCACTTGAGTAATCGGTAAGAGTCTCTGCAATAGTTATGACGGTTGCAAGATCTTGCACGCTTCGTCTCCTAAGCTCCGTCTTTGGAGCCCATCCATGAAGAAAAAGAGCGAATCCTTGTTGCTTATGTCCGGAATCTCCAACACCAAGCTGATAAACTCCTTGATGTAATTCCGCAAGCTTCCGGATTGTTTGAGGCGTCGCAACCGACCTCGTGCTTCCTCTTCGGCATTTTCTGGATAGAATTGCCGCTTGAGTTCCTGCTTGAAGTTATCGAAAGTTTCGATGGTGTATGTCCCTTTATCAATGTCATCGTGCCTCCTTCTCCACCACAACATAGCCATATCGGTTAGATAATGGGTGGCGATACGTACCTTGGTTTGCTCATCGGTGATGCCCATCACTTCGACATATTGTTCGATTCCCCATAAGAAGTTGTCCACGTCCTTGGCGGTCCTCGAACCATTATAGGTCTTGGGCTTGGGGACATCGACTCTTGGTGCTTCACGTGTGGTAGTCACCCCGCTTATTGCCGTATGCTTGCACAAAGCCACATCTTCCTTAATTGTGACGAGTTCTCAATCGATGTAGGCTCGGATGTCCCTAAACATACGGTCGTAAACCGCTAGCAACTCTTGCTTGAAGGCGTCCTTAAGTTTGGCGGTAGACACCTCCACTACCTCACGAAGAGCATTGTCTTCCGCTTCCAACCCATCGAAGCGCTGCTCTATCTCGTCAAGGCGTGAGTCTACACTTACCACGAAAGCTTTCACGCTAGCTACTCGAGCATCCAAGCCAACCACCATGTCCTTGGACTGCGCCCTCTTGCTTCCACCTTGGTAGGACGTTGCTCATCACGTCCCCGCACTTGGGCCTCCTCACCTGCAATGGTAACGTTAGAAACGTTGGCCATTCCTTTCGATAGAGTTTCTCCCCACGCAACTTTTGTTTCGGAAGCTCCCTCTCAATAAGGTGTCCGCTTAACCTTGTGTTGTTCAACCTTGAGCTCTGATACCAACTGTCACGGTCTCACTCTTTTCACCCGCTTCGACAGTGCGGCGCTTAGCAACTCCGTTTGTTAAGCAAGCCTTCGACACCCGCAACACGCTAAATCGGAAGCTTGTAAATAAAGAGAGAAGAGAGAGTACAAAGAGTTTGAGTGAAGAGCACTTTATACAACTTAAGTTTATTACTTGATTAGTTTAGGCAAATGAGGTCTCGCCTATTTATAGGAAAGCTTATATACAATGGACGGCCAAAATTGCACCTCACAATGCACTTTCGAGAGTTAAAATTAGCCTTCTAGAATAATTTAGAAAATATCTATACAATAGTCAAAATTGTAGTGCCATTTACACAATTTTAGAACTTGAACTAATTGGGCCAACATTCTAGAAGTTAGGCTAGTTGGGCTAATATTGGACTTTATGTACAATAATGTTAATAAAGAAGAATACATGGATTTTTGGCCCAAATGCTTCATTGGCCACTTAATCCGTTCTGTCGACGAATCATCTTACCGAAACTCACGCGCCCGCTTATTTCGGATTTTCCCTCGCGCAAGTGCTTCCCACACCAAGTGTCGGCCACGGTCACTATTTACGTGCACTGTTTACACAGGCCGTGACATTACACTAAGTAGGTTCGTACAAGTTACACCCAAATGCTCCTAGTAGTAAATTAACGTTTTGAAATCACCGCGCCACAAATTACTCTCCCTCCACCGCGCCAAAGAGTGTTGGTTGTGGAAGTCGCGCTCTCCGGTGAGATTACAATTCGCATTCTCTTGCACATTGCTCCTGTTTCTCTTTTATGATTCTTTTTCAACTTAATTTAGAAATTTTGTTATTCCCATTGGATTTGTGATAATGTACAAAGCAGCCTAATGTAACGTAGTAGCATTGAGATTTGGACATCTTTTTCCTTTTCCCGTGTGTTGTATATCATTTTTACCAGTGACTCAAGAAGAACAACGGTTTGTATTAGGTTGCTGGAACTGATACCACCTTTTTTATATGTGAATTGTTCGAGTAGTGTGTGAAGGCAATTGATAGATGGATGTTTGCTTATATTGTGATTAGTAGAAGGTTTGGTCTCCTTTATTTGCCTGTTAATCCAATGAATTATCTTTTCACTCTCTTGTTTTCATCAAACAATATTAGTAATTCTGGATGCGTGACTATAAATAAGGACTTGGTTTTCAGTTTGAAAATTTGCTACTGTTTGTTGCCCGTACTGGTTGTAATGATGGTTATGCTGCTTCATGGATTATCTGGGTAACAATTGGTCTTCTCTGCATATGTTGCGGCTTTGTGTCCAACAAACTGATTTTCGAAGGAAGAACTACCAGACCTCTGTCAAATTTCAGCTTTATGCCAGCACAAATACTGCTGCGAAGTTTTATTATGTGCACTGTTCATTCTAGCTGATTCATAATGTACATATGTGTAATCTGTGTCAAATTTTGTGCGTGTGTCATGCTTTTGTTCCCGGTGCTAGAAGTTGCTTTTAGCAAGATCCTTAAAGTTGGCATGAATAAGTCCTTTTCCCTATCTATAATCATCTGGTGTACACTGCAGAACCATGGTTCTGTCTCTGGCGCACTTGCTAGAACTTTCATGAAAGTTGAGTCTCTTGATATAATGCCATTGAAGGTGCAGATTATGGAATGTTATCTTCTTTTTCATCAACTGAAAAGTTTCTGAGTGAAATATGTGGTATTAAAGTTTGGGTGGTGCTACGATTGGCATTTTCATTTGCTTATATGTTGGATAGAAAAAAAGAACACTTACGTTAATGTAGAAAGGAAATACCAAAATTGGACTGCATGTCCACTGTATGAACAAGAACATTTACGATCTAAGTTTTCCCTCCGTGCAATCTCACTGGAGACTTGTCTATTTTGTCTTCTGGTTGCAGCATAAGACAATATGATCAGTATAATCTAATTTGTTTGGGCTAGAAGTAGTTTCATCTTTGATTCTAGGTTTGTTAGTAATTTGCTTTTTCTTTGTCACTTCTCACCTAGATTAATGTTCAAGGTTTTTGACTCATCAGAATTTTATTTGCTAACCACGACAATCTAAATTCACCAAATTGTATAGTGATGACAGAGATGAGATGTCACAAAGGGTTTGAACGGTTAAATTTGCAAGCATGAGGATTTGTGTTATTATTCTCCTGGGGAGGTACAAATTTTGGATGACATGGGGAAAGCTTTTTGTCTCTATGTTGAATCTGTTAGTATATTCAGGAGTAAATTGACTTTTCTCGTTATTATCATGCTGCTCTTCTAGATCAGAAGAGGCTTGGTGATGAATTTTATCTGCAAGACTGTTCTCTGGTAGACCACTTCTACATTCTAGTTTGTGCAGGGAAGCAATGAAGGAAATGTGAGTACCAAGTTCTTATGAGTCTCTTCCTTTTTGTCCAATTAGCATTCCAAGGACTTGTTCTTTATCGATTAAGCACAAAGAGACTACCAAAATCTTGAATGATCTAATGGGGATGTCTACTGTGGAGAAGTTAAAGCGTAGAATAAAAATGATAAATGAAGAGCAGAGAAGGAAGAATGATTTGCGTAATGCAGTGTATTTTCCAGAAAATGGAATTAGAGTGGAAACTGAATTTTCTGTGCTCTCAGATTCTCTAGTCTTCCAATAGATATAGATATGTGATTTCTTATGTACTGTCGTATTTCATGTTTTTCTTGTTTTCAATGTCTTTATTGGAATGGTTTGGACAGATTGCTTCGCTGATTTTTTCTTATTTTTATTTTTATTGTAATTCATGGTTTAAGATATATTCTTTTTATCATACTTCCAACAAAATTTTGTTTATCTATGCCATGTTGTACTTGGTGATCCAATGGCTGGTTTCTCTATAGGCATCTTAATTTGTATCAATCATGACTGTATTTCAGTGGCTATATAAATGTGCTTATATTTTCTGAAGGCAGATTTCAAATTACTGACATTTTATTATTTTTAGATTCTTACTGTGAACTCCCAACATCATTTTATTTTGTACACTATGATCCAGTACATAGTGTCTACCTAGGCCTTATCGGTTGGTTATATTAAGTGGGTGAAGAGGTGGAAATTAATCGTTTATTGGAACTTGCTCCCATTTCATGCGAAAAAAACTTGGTTGTTCCCATTTCTTACAAAAGAAATTTTTATTGATAACGCCTTTGGGAGACGCATCACTATGGATTATAAATATATTTTTCTATATATACTGTTTTCTTACGGATGTTTTTTTGTCTTTCTTCTTTTATCTTTATTAAAACAGTTTGGTGCAATTTACTTTTTTGTTTTTCGTATTTAATTTTATTGATTGAATATATTTTTGTTTGATCATAGTTTCCTGGCTCTCACTGTATTTTGTGTTTTTTTTTTTTTTAAAATTTCCGTAAGCAGTCAGTATTCTTTTCTCTCTGTTTCAGGCTCTTAACTTTCACCAGTTTTATTTACTTATCATGTTTTCTAAACATCCTTTGGCTTAATACCAAATTTGTCTTTGTGAGCTATGAAGGCATCTATTTAGTGGGTGTGAGAGGAAATGATTGTTTGATTGAAGTGCTGCTATGATTCTACCACAGCATAGATTTGTTCCTAGTGTTTTGAGGATATAGTTTGAGTTATTAATTTTTTCAATTCTTCTTTAGTTGTTTATTTTGCACTTACGACATTATTTTGTTCATCTAATTTTTTTCATTTACTCTGTGATCATATAAATAGTGTGTACATAGGCTGAGTTGTATTAAATTTGTTTAGAAGTGACAATGAATGGTTCATTGTAACCTGCCTTTGTTTCATGTGGAGGGAAAAAAAAAAAGGGCCTTTTGGAGACGCATTGCAGTGGGCAAAAAAAAAAAAATCTTCTTCTCTGTCTCTTTCATGTTTTGTTTATCTTATTTTCATAAGCTTTGATAAAAAAATTTTGTGCACTTTATTTTCAAAAGTTTGTTATGAGCTTCCAACATTATCATTGCTCATGATCAAGTGGATAGCCTTATTACATCAATCAAGTGGCTTCAAATGTGGAAATGAATCTTTCACCTAATCTTTTTCGTGGCTGGAAAATATCCTATTTTCTCTTTAGTAGCTCATGTTATTTATTATATAGATTTCTTTCTTTTTTCTCCAACCATGAAATTAAATTTGTCATAGTTGTTTTAATTACAGCATACAACAATTTCCTCCTTTTCTGTGAGTCCTGTAATGTAAGATCTTCGATGACTATATTTCCTCATAGAGTCTGTAATCTCATACAGTTGATTGCCTCAGAATAAAAAGAGAGTATAATCCTTAGCAATCATGTTGGAAGTGGACGCTTATGATATTGGTCCATAAAAAATAAATTTCCCGCGTTCGGCAAATGGTTGCATTATTATATTTGTTATGGCCTTTGGATGCCACTTGGTATTATAATGAATACTCATGTTACCGGAAGTGCTACTATGTTGTCACAAATCAGTGGTTGCCACCTTATGTAGTTTGATTGGTTTAGATGATTCTGTAAACTTTTTAACCTCTCACAAACTTTTCATTAAATCTTATTTGCTTTCTGCATATGTTCACGATAAATACAAATTGAGAAATAAAGTGAATTTTAGAAATCACAATTGTTCTTGATTTAAGGTGTAGAACAGCAAATTTATTTATATCTAAAAAGCAATGAAGTTGGTTGACCTTTTCTGTAAGGGTTAACATGTGAGTTTAAGTTGATGGGGACTGCAAATAATTACCACGAGGCAAAGATCTTATTCCTTGACTGTTTTACAGCTTATTATATGCCAGTTTAACTTTTGTTAAGTTTATGTATTCCGAAGAAAGGATATTTACTCTGATGTGTTTTATGATTTAAGATGGGATGATACAATAGTTATAACTATGATTATTGTTTGCGTGGTCAAGATATGTTCTGTGCGGTGCAGAAATTAAGAACCGGTCTTTGGTCCTTGTTCATGTACTCCTTTCACTTGAATTCGTTTCCAGCTTTTGATATCAAGTCTTGCTTTGCCATGCATAGGATTTCTTTTGATTTGAGCTCCTAGTTGCTACGTAATAAAGGATTTTAAAAGCATTAGGCAGGTTATAAAAACTAAGGTGGAAAGAAAATCTGTAATGTAGGCCATCAGATTTGGTATATTCCGGCTACTAAGCAGTTTAATGGTGAAAGGGAAATACAAGAAGGAAAATCTAGCAAGCTCTTCTATTCCTGCAGGGAGCAAAACCCCCTGCGAAAAGAAGCATTGCTTTGTTTTAGCGTTTTATGGATCGGGGAGATTTTCAACCCAGTGTAGGGTACCCTCGTGAACAACAGCTTCAAACCAATTGGGCATTCCGGTGAACAAAAGATCTTTGAACGTTCCATTCTTGGGGTCATAGGAAACCAAAGCCCTGCATTTGTACTCCAATAAGAACTCACCGTTCTTCAGAAGGCATAAGATCCGAATGAACGTGCTATTACTGTAAAACTTTGAATCCATAAAAGACTGACTTGCATCTAGTCCCAATCCTCTCGGCAAGTGATTTCCAATGCTGAATTCCTTGATCCAAGACCCCTTCACATTATATTCTTTCATAACCCAAATCTCCAATTTCCCATAATTGCAATGTACAGCAGCGGAAATGCAACCTCCTAAAACGGTCAGATCGAAGTGACATTTGACCAAGCCGCCGCAATCGGGTTTCGGGACGACCTGGAATTGTTCATCTTCCAGGTCAAAGGAGACGAGCAAACGACTTGGACCGTGATCTCTTGGCCAAGTACACCAATGAAGTCTTCTATTGACCAAAACTTGCGATGACCCCTTGAGAAAATGGTGAGGTGTTTGTCCAAGACTTCTCCATGTTGAGCTGCCTAAAGTGAAAATCTGAACCTCTGATTTTCCAAAACCGTTGTGGCACAGGCGTGTACTGTAATCAATTTTGACAACCTTGTACTTCTTTGCTGTAGAATGGTAGCCAAATCCAAAGACTACATCTAGAGCACTAAAATCTACGGATTTTGGCAGGTTCATGTAGTCCCCGGCAAAAGGATTGTAGACATACAGTTTATTTCTTGTCGATGAATCGCACAAGCACAGCAAGCCCTTACATGATCCGACCACGTCAAACTCAGGCAACGTTGGTACGCAGATTTTGTTCACTCTTTGATTTTTTCCGTTAAGGGACCAGAGCTCTAGAGAGTAAAGCTGGTTCTGGATAAGATAGTCACAATGTAAGATGAGAAACGGATCATTTTCTCCTAGGCGAGAAAAATGCATACTAGCAAGCTGAGAATTCTGTGCTAAGTTGAGCCAAGCTCGGCAGACAAGCTTGCATTGCAATATGGAAGTTACGGGCAGCCTTGATAGTATGTTGAGGATAATTTCCTGTGGAAGAGACTCCATTGTGATTGTTGGTCTATTGAAAATGAATGTTTTTACTGCTCGTTGGTTCCTCTTCTGTTGTGTTTGTCACAATATATGATATCTGAATCAGAAGGGACAAGTGCAAGAATAAAAAAGAAGATGGAATAATCAAAGTGGGTTTGTGACGACATCAAATTAATATGAAAAGAGGCGGAACCCGCAATGAAGATTTGTCTTCGGGGATCAATTCCATTATAACAGTGCGTTTTCTTTTCTCTGAATAAATGCCAATCCTACAACTAGAACCGTCCAATATAACATCTACCAGCGTGGCGACATTCACAAATGCCAAATTTTACGGATCCGGTTTCATGTGGACGGAATATGGATTAGATTCATGAACTCGCTGTTGGTTGTCTACAGCGATAAGTTCCTGACAAGGACAAAATTTGACGCTTGGAAAAAACGCTTTTGCAAGTGATTTATTCCAGATACAAATATCCGTCTTTCTAATTCGCTATTTTGCTCTAAATTACGTCTGTGGAATGTTTAGTTCAATCATATGGTTTTCCACCACTCCACGTGTGCTGAATGTCTATCAGAAACTTTGTTCAATCAGAGAGTGCGAAATTAGACGTTCGAAATTACTTATATATCATTTAGAAGATTGAAAAACTAAGTCGGCACGGATGACAGACACACATATATATATTAAGCCGGCAGAGCTGGTAAATTCCACAATTGGCGTTGACATAATTGATAATAGTTTTTTAAAATGAAGCTGGTGAGAAGCTTTCATAAGTTCTCAATTCTCAATGCTAAAAAAGGGGATAAAAATATTCCTATGAACCAAACATTAAACATTCAAATGAGGAGCAAGAGCATTGGCTTTCATACATTTTATTGATTGTTATCAATGAGAGCGTCAATCCTATTAAGACTACCCTCGTGAACACTAGCTTTAAACAAATATGGCATTTCATTGAACAATATATCCTTAAACGTTTCATTTTTTGGGTTATAAGAAACTAGAGCTCTACATCTATACTCCAACAAGATGTCTCCGTTTTTCAGAAGGCACAAGACCCGAACGAATGAGCTATTCCTGTAGAATTTAGAATCCCTGAAAGCTCGCCTCAAATCTATTTCTAGTCCTCTTGGCACGTAACTTCCAATGTTGATTTCCTTGATCCAAGACTCCTTCACATCATATTCTTTCATAACCCAAATCTCAAATTCCCCATAATTACAGTGTACAGCAGCAGAAAGGCAGCCTCCTAAAATCACAAGATCAAAGTGACACTTGTTTAAGCCACCACAGTCAGGTTTTGGGACGACACGAAATTGCTCATCTGCTAGGTCAAAGGAGACGAGCAAGCGGCTCGGACCATGATATCTCGGCCAAGTACACCAATGAAGTCTTCCATTGATCAAAACTTGTGACGGACATGGGAGAAAATGGTAAGATATCTGCCCAAGACTTCTCCAGGTTGACCCGCCTAAAGGGAAAATCTGTACCTCTGATTTTCCATATCCGTAATTGCGTGGACCACGACGACGACGTGTGTAATCAACCTTGACAACCAGGTACTGCTTTGTTGTTGGGTGGCAACCAAATCCGAACACTACATCTTCCCTATTGAAATCTGCTGATTTTGGCAGAGCTATGTAGTCCCCGGTGAAAGGATTGTATGCATACAGTTCATTTCTTGTATATGCTTCACATAGGCACAGCAAGCCCTTACACGATCCTACCACATCAAATTCTGGAAATGAAGGAACACTGATTCTGTTCACCGATTGATCGTCTTTGTCACGAGATGAGAGGTCTAAAGAGTAAAGCCGGTTTCGGATGGGATTGTCGCAATGCAAGATAAGACACGGATCATTTTTGCCTATGCTGGAAAAATGCAGACTAGGAAGCAGAGGGTTTTGTGCTAAGTTGAGCCAAGCTCTGCATACAAGCTTGAATTGCAGTATGGATGTTATGGGAAGTCTTGATAGTATGTCAAGGACAACTTCCTGCGGAAGATAGTCCATTGTGCTTGTGTTTTTTTGGGTTTCGTCTCCTGCTTTGAGATGTCAATGAGGTAGAGAATTAGAGGGACAAGTTTTGTAATAAAATGAAGATGCAAAACGGGAAGGGACTATGAGTACGTCAAATTAATAGAAAGAATGCCGGAAGCAACGGTTGACACTGCTTTCTGGGATCAATCCATTTGATAATTCTAAAGAAGATTGTTGGTATTGTCACCGATAAGGACAAAAGTTGAATATTTTTCCAAAATGTCTAATTCATCGAAGAACATTGCTGGTAAGGCACGCAGCCAAACAAAGACAAAAAGAAACTGACTGTTGCCAACTTGATTTTGTCCATTTTAAAACGTGAACTTATTTGAACTTATTGGATTTTGTAACGAGTGGATGCTTGGGCCTCAAAAGTCGTCCCGGTTACTACAAAGAGGATAATTAGGCATTAAGCACCAAAAAGAGATAGATACACACACACACATAGTGCAGCTTTACAGATTTCTATGAGAAATAGGAGAAATTTACGGTTTTGGTTAAAGGAAATAAACAATAATCTAATGGGTCTCTGAAGTTTTATGATTTCTTACACAATGACATACATATTTTTTTTATACCAAATATATCTCTAATCCTTACTAAATTTAAATTGACTAAATATTCTCATACCAAATAGATCCCTAATCCCTTTAAAATAACTAAAATATTCTAGGACCTATGTTGTGATTATCGAAAAACATTTGATAGTATATGGATAATACGATCTTTCAAGGTGAATTAGGATTTTTTTGATAAAAATAGAAAACATATATCCTTATTTAAGATAATATAACAATTTAGGGATCCAATTTTTTTTCTAACTATAAGCAAGAAACAATTGGCTTAGATTACATTTTGTAGATCAACGGACGTCAATCCAATTGAAGCTACGCTGGTGAACACTAGCTTCAAATAGGTATGGCAGGTCATGGAACAATAGATCCTTGAATGTTTTGTTTCTTCGGAACCTGAGCTCTACGTTTGCACTCCAGCAAGATATTTCCATTTTTCAGAAGGCACAAGGCCCGAACGAATGGGCTATTCACGCGGAACACTGAATCGGCGAAGGATTGATTCACATCTTCTTCCAATCCTCTTGGCACGTAACTTCCAATGCTGAATTCCTTGATCCAAGATTCCTTCACATCATATTCTTTCATAACCCAAATCTCAAATTTCTCAATATTGCAATCTACAGCTGCGGAAAGGCAACCTCCTAAAACCACCAGATCAAAAGTGTACCACTCTAAGCGACTACCACCAGGTGTCTCGATGACTCGGAATTTCTCTTCAGCTAGATCAAAGGAAATAAGCGAGCTGTTTGGACCAACAGTTCGGGGCAATATACTCCAGTGATATTTCGGGGCCATGCACACCAATGCAGTCTTCCATTAACGAAAACCTGTGATCGCCCAGGAAAAAGAAAGAAAGGTATTTGCCCTAGACTTCTCCAGGCAGAGCCGCCGAGAGTTAAAATCTGAACCTCGGATTTTAAAGGAACAGAGTGAGGATAATGGCGATGGAATCTACCTGGAATCCTGCAATAGATAGCTTTCACCTCCTTATACTCCTTTTGTTGTTTGATGGAAACCAAATCCGAAAACCACATCCTGAAGCTGAAATTCTATGGATTTAGGCAGCTCTTTGTAGTTCCTGGTAAAAGGATTGTATACATAGAGTGTATTTTTTGTTAGTGGATCACATAAGCATAGCAAGCCTAAGCATGATCCGACCACATCAAACTCGGGAAAGCTTGGCACACAAATTTTATTCACTCTCTGATTGTCTTGGTTATGAAATGAGAACTCTTAAAGAGTGCAGCTGGTTTTCGGATGGGATGGTCAGAATGCAATATGAGGCATGGGTCATTCTCGCCCACACGGGAAAAATGTATACTTGCAAGAACAGGATCTTGTGCTAAGTTATGCCAGGTTCGGCATACAAGCTTGAATTGCAATATAGATGTTATGGGAAGCCTTGATAGTATATCGAGGATAATTTCCCTGGGAAGGATTTCCATCGTGCACGTTGCTCTGAGTTTCATGATCTGCTAGCAAGCTTGTTGGTTCTTAAAGTTTTCCTATGTTTCCCACAAAATGAGATTTCAACCAGACAGACGTTTGGCTGGTTTGCAGTGAAAAGTATTAAACTAAAAATGAAGATGCATGGAAACAAGCAAAGTGGGACATTGATTACATGAAATATGGAAAGAGAAGGAAGCTACAATGCAATTTTGTTTTGTGGGATCCATCGAGGTTTCCTCTTCCAGTACAGAATAAAGAATTATGTGACCTAAAAATCAAAACTGTCCGGTGTAACATATAGATAAAAACCCCTGTGAACTCTCTTTCTTTACAGCATTCTTGATTGAAACCAGGCTTGGAATGTAAGGAATCGCTTGGTAATTTGATTGAATGCAGGAAATTTTTGGTTTTCTGACAACCTGGCTTGTTACCTTGTAAGCAAGCAGATCTTCAGAACCCAACAACATTACCAGTTCTGTGTCTTCGGTTGCTTCCTTGTTCATATTTTCCCTGTAGTTCAGAATATACATTGATCCAAAAACCCCTTGCAACTTATATATTATTGGGTTGACAATCACAAATTCCTTAGTCCATGATTCCTTCACCCCATAACTTTTCATTATCCAAATATCAAGATTAGGTTCAAGAAAACCATCACATAAATAGAGAAAGCCTCCCGAAACTCCGACGGAAATGCTGTTAGCAGGTTTAGATTTTCCAAATCCTTGAATTGGGGGACGTGGAAATGATTGAAACTGTTCTTTTCCAAGGTCAAAATAGCACATAAATGCCGTTTTATTATCATGGGAATGAGCATACCAATGAAGACCACCATTCAGAAGAGCCCCATAATAAGGTTGGATAAGTTGGTATGGAAGATCACCAATGTTTCTCCACGTATCCATACCGATTGTATGCATCTCAACCTGAAAGTTATTAGATTCAACAGCTTGATTTTTGTAATTGAGAGTTTGAATCACCTTGTACTCTTTAGTACTTTGACTGAAACCGAAGCCACGAATTCTTCTATCCACTCTCTTCCTTTCAAGTTGTGGAAGCACCAAGTATTCCCCCAGAATTGGATTACAAATGGAAACAACTTCTTTCTTGTAACTAAATTCGTGGGAACAAAGCAAGCCATTGCATGAAGTTAGCAGTGAAAATCTCTTCCCCGGAATGTTTCGTCCGTTTTGCTTTTGATTTTGATTCATCTTGTACAAGGGTACAAGGGAACTACTGCAGATTCTATTGCAAAAGTTTGTGAGAATCATCAACGAAAACGGTGCTCTCGCAAGATGAATTTCAGCAAAATAAGGATCTGAGAGTAAGGCGAACCAGGTTTTGCAAACCCTTCTGATTTGAAGAATGGTGTTGATTGGGAGCCTGCAAAAGATATCCATAAGAATTGGAAAAGGAAGGTCTGACATGGATACATCATTAGCAACCCGCTCTTCAGCTCTCTCTTTCGAAGCTGGTTCATTGGCTCGGCTTTTTCTTTCGGAAGTACTGAAATTCATTTTGAGAAACAGAAGAAAGTTCATAGATAAAGAATAGAGCAGAACCTGGAAATGTTTTTCTTCTTGTCAATAATTATGAAATCAGAAACCTTATGAAGAGAAGGGCTTTGTGCTAATTAGTTGTTGGTTGGAAGTGATTGTCATAAATTTGTTTACGATACGATGATAACGATCAGTTAGCTAGCTCGCGGTATGAAAGTGGCGAATTGAATTGGCTCCAGGCTGCGATAGAGTTGCGTGTACGACGATTAGTCGTTCAATATTTGAATTTTCGTGGACCAGAACTGTTGCAGTCTGGGAATTTCAAACCATTTTTTTGTGCTCCTTTTACTTTTCAGGGCTTTCACGTTTTTCAAAATTGGATTAGTCTGCTCAGCGAGGCCCATTGAATATGACTTCAGGCCGAATTGGCCCATAAATTGATGATTTTAATCGACCGGCCCCCAGTTTTACTTCTCAATCTTTTCATGCTTATAGTTTCCCATTGGAATAAAAAAGAAATTAAGACGAAGCCTAACTTGACGTCTTAGGAATTTCTTGGTAAGATAAATAAATAAATAAATAAATTTGCATATGGAACTAACTGATCTGATCTCCCCTAACTGATGAATAGTGAGTCAGTCAAGTCAGTCTTACAAATCTTTGACATAATCTTGTTGTTATAGGTCCAAATTAAGAATATTGATATTACAATTATATAATATTGGGAGATTTAATCTGATCCCTCCCATTATGATTCTCTCTTTAATTAATTTATTAAGATTAAAATTTGTGAATGGTGCTTTTTTTTTTTTAATATAAAATTTTCTACGTATTTTGACCACTGAATCTTGAATATGAATCAACAAATAATAATGTAATCTCATTCATGTTCATCAAACCTAACCTACCAAGCCGCGTCTCATCCAATACCGATACTTGGAGAAAAACAGTTATATCCATTTGCATATCTTTGGAATTTAAATCTTTTAAAAAAAAATGCAAAACTTTAAAAATGAAAATTAATAGTAGTGGGACTACCAATATATAAATACCCAAATACATTTGTTTCTATCTCTTTTTGTTATATATAGATGGAGATTCTCTCTTAACCTACCTTCCTATTACATTATAAACATATTGATAAATGAATTAGTAAATAAGACGTAATAAATAAATAGACTTTTTTTCTATTTAAATATATAAAATCTTAATTTTATTAAAAAGAAATAAGAAATTAAATAATCATATGTTGTTAATTGATCTTGTCGACTTAAACTTGAAAAATAATGTCTTTGACTTTGTAGTTGGTTTATCAGCCAATAGTATTTAAGACAATTGCTTATATATATATATATATATATATAATAAAATGATAAAGTTTATGTTGTTTAATGGATGGTAATGATGATATAGGTGGTGCACTAATGATTCTAGTGTGTTCCTATAAGCCACAAACATTACAAAACTTGATCAAGATAATGTAGACAAATCAAGGTAATGCCACTAACCCAGAATAATTAACTTAATTAATTAAAAGTCATTTTCCTTTTCCATACATTTTTTTATTAAAATCATCAGTTTCCCATGTTACATTAATTAAAGGAGTCTTCATCTAATAAAAGAAAAAGGGTATGAATTCATGATTTGTGTTAAGTTCATGAATTGAACATCCTTTAAATGAATCATATTATTAACTTTTTCTTAAATTAAATTATATGACATAAAGTATTAACTTTATGGTCAATAACTTTTTTTATACTTGATTTTCAACAAATATTAAAAAAATAACATGTCAATGCTAAATTTTAGTAAAATAATAAATAAAAATAATTTTATATCATTTTTTAACAAATAAATTCTTAATATTATTGAACAATACTAATTGTTTTAAAAATATAATGAAAATTCTACTATTAAAATTATAAATAAAATCTAAATTGGTGCGTATAAAGAATAATATAATTTACATTCATTATATATACTCACAAAATCGATCAAAAATATGTAATATTTTTTAATGAAAAAAATAAATAATGATGCTCTCTGTATTTGAATCTTACTTAAAATAAAAATGGTAAAATTTTTCTTCCACGCTAGAATGTTTTAACCAATTGTAATTACAATTAATAACATTAGAAATTAATTTATTAACTAAAAACAATCAAAATAATATGTGTCTTTATTATTAATAATATGATTATTTTGTCAAAATTGAAGGACCTATCCGATATTAATACCCAAATATATAAAATATTATTCCAAGCAAGAAAGAATAATGAAAAGAAAGTTGTATTCCTATATATCATGTACATATATGTATATAATTACAATGAACCTAGCTTTTTAATTTGTTTGTCAGTAATGGAATAAACTGTGTCTGTGGGCTATCTAAAAACCAGAAGGAGTGACAATGACATTAATAACAAACAACAAATGTACATTGATTGATCATATTATATTATTAATATTGTTATCTTTTTCTCTCTTTTTTTTTTTTTAATAAATAAATAAGTAAATTTATTGGTCTGTTTCTTGGCATCCATATACATATGTGTATTGGTATGCATATGCCAACTTGCTGTTTTCAGAGATACTAATAGTAGTATTTATAAATATTTATATAAGTGGAGCAATATACACACACACACACATATATATATATACTTAATTATAATTATGATTATGGGTGGCCCTCTTTCACAATTACTGTAGTGTATAATATTAATTATTTACATGTATTATTATGATTACTATTGTTTCTTTGTTTGGAATCTAGAAGTGGGACCTAATAATTCTTAATTAATATATAATTAAATTAAAAAGACAAATTAACACTAATTAAATCAATCCTTCATCACATCATGCTCCTGACTTAAATTATTCCAAATTCATCACTTTAATTTCAATGGAAATCCTTTTCCTTGATATGTATATTTGTCGAGTCATCGATTTTAGCTAGCTAACTACCTCTTCTCTCTCAAATTACTGTAATTGATGTATATCTATATTAATCCTTAAATTATACTTATTTGACAAATCACTTTTTGAAAAATTTTAAAGAGAAGAAAGTTGAATTTTTTTTTTACCAAATTATATATTTTCAAAATATTGAATCTGCGCATAGTAATAAACAACTTTACTATTTGATTATATTTTCAAATTAAAAAAGAAATTGAAAATTCACTTTAAGCTAATTTATCTCACTTAATTTAACTTTTTTTTAATCTTATTTTTATATAAAAAATGTATTAATTATAATTTACTTGGGTAAAAGTTCAGGAAGAAGGAACCCTCTATTGCTTTCTAATTATTCTGTTTTTCTTCAAACAAGCCTCCAAATTAAAGCAATATTAATATTTTTTAATTTAAAAAGATTTTAGATCCGTCGGCTTGCTTCTATAATAGTAATCTGTAGTTACATATACATATATGTATACATTTCTCAGAAGCATATATGCATGTGTGAGTGTGAGTAAAAGAGATTCAGCCAATTAATAATGAACGGTTTATGATTCTTTGATAAACTTATAAATTCAGCCAATAATTGGACAATTAATCAAATTAAAGAAATTAATTAATTAATAAAGATCAGCTGCAGCAGAACTTTTTGTCTTTCGCCTTAAGCTCAAACATGATTTTTCAGTTTTGTTTTATTAAATATATATATGCTTGAATATTTAATTTTGTTGAGTAGCAGTAGTAGTAGTGAAAATTATGAATTGAAAAAACTTTTTCTTTCTTTCTAATAACATCAATTAATTATTAGGCAAGTTTGTCGGCATATTGGGTAAGATCATCTACCCCACAATTATATTTATATAGAAAATGAAAATGAAAATGAAAATGAAGATAAAATTAAAAAAGAAAAAAAGAAAAGAATAGTGAGTGAAATGGGTCCTTAAATAAAAGAAACCCATGACCTTTCCTTCGTGATAAACACAAGCACTATCAACAGCACCACCAACTTGCCATTATCGTCAAAAGCCAAACTACTTCTCCAATTTTCTTTACAAAAGGTGGTCCTTCCAAACCCATTTCTCTTCACAATAAGAACCAGGATTCAGAATTCAGAATTCAGAATACACCGCACCCTCCACAGATTTATTTGAAGTGGGTAATTTCCAAAAACACAACTAAATGTTGCGCGTGTTGTCTGTAATGAGGCGAAAGTCTCCAAGAGTTGCAGATGAAAACATGCTTTCTGCTGTCAGTGGAGCTCATCATCATCAAAACATTCCAATCTTTGTGCATGATTTGAACAACATAAGAAGAAGAAGAAGAAGAAGATCATCATCAAGGTCTGGATGGAAAGCGTTTTCGCTCATATACGGCGTCCTTCGAGTGCCACTTTCCATCATTTCTTGCTTCTCTCAGCCTCAGGTTAATGGTGCTGATGGCGTTTGGGTTTCCGGAGAATTTGCTCAAATATCAGAAATGAATCATCTGATGGTAAGTGACAGCATGCGTTATGCAATCTTGATGTAAAGACAAACAATTAACATTAGCTAGCAATATATAGCTTGGAGAAAACAAAGGAAAGCATACGAAAGCAAAGGAAAAGAGACAATTACTACCGGGAAAAATTCATATCTGAATTTCTCTCTCTCTCTCTCTCTCTCTCTCTCTCTCTCTCTATATATATATATATATATATATATATATATACATATATATATACACACAATTTGGTGGGTACTTTATAATTAATTAATTAATATGCATGGAGATGTCCTCTTACTTTAGATTGTGAACCATGTTAAATTTTTTTTTTTTTTTTTTTGTTGTAGCGTCCCTTTTTTAGAACCAAGTTATGATATTGGGTTAGTGGAGATCGAATTAAGACAAAAATATATCCATATATGTATGGATAGTTTTGCAGCCAGTTAGCTATATATGAATAAAGTTGTTTCTGGGTTTTTAATTTTCTCAGAATTATATTGCAGAAACAGAATTCATTTAAATTTGATATTGAAATCATGCATTATTTTATGTATATATATATAAGGGGATAGAGCAGTCGTATTGCATATATATATATATATATATACGTAGACTAGTACTGCTAAAGAAAAAGAAAATTAAATTAAACTAGTGGTGGTTGTAGTTTTTCCTTTGTATAATGAAGCTGGTGGAGATGAAGCGGAGGATATAACCAAATTAATGTCAGAAAATTCAAAAAGCTGAATGCAACAGGAATGCAAAAATGGGCATTAAATATAAAAATACATACAATAGTGTTGTATATAATTAATTAGTCAAGTGAAAAATTCATATATAAAAACAAGTTAATATTATTATTCCTCCAATTTATATTTATATATCAAAGATATATAAATATGTTTCTCACATAACAGAATATGAATTTATATGGAATATATTGTAATGTGTACCCCATTTTGCAAATCTTATTAATGTATAGACCAAATTTAATT
Source organism: Azadirachta indica (assembly GCA_022749755.1). NCBI lineage: Eukaryota > Viridiplantae > Streptophyta > Magnoliopsida > Sapindales > Meliaceae > Azadirachta > Azadirachta indica. The sequence goes on along the minus strand of CM040440.1, from coordinate 2,401,336 downwards.
AACCTAGCTAGCTAAGTCACAGGCAACTGTATTTGGTCTTTATATATTTAAGTTCTGTCATCAACAAAGAGAAAAGCTAGCTACCTATATATGATATATGATATATAAAGCAGCCTAATTAACCTTATTATATATATATATATATATATATTTTTTATCGATCCAAGATGTATTGGAATAAATTCTACAAGGCTACTAATCCACAATAAGCCTCTACTTTTTCAGACACCAGCTATCTCCTACTACCACTTCATGGATTCCATAACAACAAGCTAGCTAGCATATTTTTAATTTATTAAATTTGCACTTTTCTTACCATCAATATTTTGTAATTTTTTGTTTTAATTTTTAGCATACTTTAACACGTAACATATATAATCTTAATGTATGTATATAAATTAATGAAATATGATAGTATTGATTGAATGAAATTATAAAATTGTTCTAACTAACGAAAATAAATAATTGAGAATATTAATTAATCACACGAGTTATGACGTACATATAAAATGGTATTTAGATAATAAAAAAAATTATGAAGTATTGTATCGAATTTAAAAAATTTTACAGATGGCGGCCGCATCTCAGAGAAGGAAAGTGAAGAACTGTTAATTAGTGGGTGGGAGTAAAGGGAATACTGTGTGAAGTGTACAAATACAAATGAAAGAAGAGGTTGAGAAAGTAGCATTTAAATGATGTGGTTGAATTTATGTCCATACTTAGTGCAACACAAAAGAGTCAACGTACTGCTGAATGCTGATCGTCATCATCATTATCATCATCATCATCATCATCATCATCATCATCATCATCATCGATCATCATTGACATTCCCATTGAGTTCCCAGTGCCAAGTCCACTCAGTACCATGCATAAATTCCATTGGTTTTTCAGATTTTTCTTGTAAAAATTTTCACAACATATAAGGAAAATCCATAATGTGATCTTCTAGAAACATTAATTTTATATATATATATATATATATATAAAAATCCCTTTTTAATTTTAGAACAAGATTCAAATCTCAAACTTTTTTCTTTAATTGTCTGATAAATTAATCCATTCAATGAACAAATTAAAGATATATACACTAAAAGATTTTCCCTAGATTCTGAAGCTCTCTCAACTCATTTTTTTTCCTTCTTATGATAATATAAAAAATTTAAAATAGGAATCACCATCATATCTTGAGGATATGTATATATATATATATATATATATAATTAATGTAATATGCAAATAATAATTGCAATTGTAATATATGCACAACTCGGTGCTACAAATTATATATATATATTATAAAATATAAATAGAGTTGAAGGAGATGTGGGTGTTTGAGAGAGTTGTACAATTCGGCACTTGATGATCTTTTAGCCTCCTAGCTTATGTTTGAGTTGTACATTTTAGTACACTTTAATTTGCAGGCTAGGATTCTTATCCAAAAATGGGAAGGAAAATATATATAGTATGAGTTGTACATTTTGAGTACACTTACTTATATCTTACAAAACAAAATTAGCCTAACTATTTAAATTAATGATGAATCTCTTCATCATTGCTCAAAATCTTATCAGAATTCAATTGCTCCATGTGTAGACAGTTTTCAATATGTTCGGCCCTCTTGTTGCTTTCATTATTTGCTTTGCTGTTTTTGAAAATTTTGTGATGTTGTAAACCTGCACTCTTTTGATTACATGTGTTAAAATAATAATAATAATAATAATAATAATAAAAAATGGTAGGCAGGGTGTAAAATAGAATTCTTTTTAACTTTTTTAAGCACACTTTCAGATAATAATCCTCTGATGGAACAAACTCTTTATATGAGTCTGTCCATCTTAAAAGACTAGACTACACCTTTTTTTTTCCCAATGCATCCAAAAAGGAAAAAAAGGCTGGGAAAATAATGAATTAACTTACTCTACAAAACCATCATTTTTTTATTTATTACAATAAAATAAATAAAAAAATTAAGAAAAATGTATGATAGCATATAAATATATAGCATGAATCTCATTAATTAGTAGGTGTATGGTACTTACCAAATAAAAACTCAGAACAAGAAAATAACAGCTGTTAATGCGCATAGAACATTAAAAATCATATAATTTTCGTAAGTTCCAGAGAAAGTAACAATGGATTAATTTTTAAAAAACTTTAACCTTTCTCTTCATTAATCAATTTTCTTCTAAAGCAGTCATAATTAGAATGTAGGTAGTGGAATAAAAAGGTTGTAATAACCAATAGTAAGGAAGAAAGTATCAATGAAGAGAAAGATACCCCATCAATATATAATCACTAAAAAAAAAAAAATAGCTTGTAACTATTTATATACATATATATAATCAATAAATTAAAAGTGACTTTTTCGAACTCCTTTCAACTTTCACTTATTCATTTAAATATCTTTTTTAATTTTGCTTAATGAATAAGTTTCGAAATTTGCTAAGTTTTGATTATATTCCCCTCAATATTCCTTTTCACACTTTATGATACAGCCTGAAAATGACAACCAAAATAGAGTAAATTATCATGAAACAATGGAAATAATTGAGTATTAGTGATAATGACTATCCATTAACATTATGTAATCTTAAACAATATAATTGATCTTTTTTTATATATATATACATGGTTGGTGTAGAAATATTGTTTTATTTTGTTGCATTTAACACCGACAATATATGCAGAGAACTGATTTTTCTTCCAAGAACTTACGTTTTAAGAATATCAAACTAGAATTTTAGTTTTAAAATGTATATATATATATTATGATATAATAACGTACGTTATAATAAATTAAATCCAATTCACTAATTACTTATTAATTTTATGTGCAACACAAGACAACGTTTCAACCGAACCTTCTTGAATTGGGATAAATGTTATAGCAATGCCGACTGTTGATTTCTTTTTAAAAAAATGTTTGGTCTTGACCAAACATCATGATGAAATAAATAGTGCTCCACTATGTCTATGTGGTCCTGAGCCAAGTTGGAATTCGAATAGGCAAAGCAAGATATAAAATCTAAATTTAGAAGGTCACATGATTAATGAGTTCATTATATTTTCAGTCAATTCAATGGATCCACATTCTTCGAATTTTTTTTTCTAATGTTTCTCACTCTTAAATGTGATTTAATTAATTTAAGAAAATTAAGATCCTTCATGCTATACTTCCTTTTTGTTAATGTAACTGATAGTCTAGATTTGCCCGAATTGGAGAATTCAACATTCAAGTAAAATTAATTTTAATCCTAATTAACCATTCAATGCTAAATCCAAATGCACAGATATGTATATCAAGTTATGAGTTAATGATCCAGCTCAATAAAACTATGCGAACATATTAGAGTTATGGAAGCAAATTAAATTTAACAAAGAAACAAAGTAAATAAATAAAAGAAGAATCACTTGAAACATACAAATCCTGGAAAAACAAAAGACTGATGAGTTGATCATCCAGCAGAAGAAACCATTCCCTGACGTGGTTGTGAGACAAGAGCTGAAGTAGAAACGCGGAGCTGCAGCATTGTCGTGTATTGCATGTAAGCTTAATAACATATATATATATATATATGTTTGTGTGTGCGTCTTCTGGTTTTGCTAAGAATTTTATATATAATATAATGAACCTGAACATTCCATTGTATTACAGTTCGTATGCCCTGGGTTTTGCACCACCTGGATTTGTGCATGAATTTTCGCAAATAAAACATTGACAAATTATATATATTAAAAGGAAGCTGACTGCTGATTTTCTTCCTTTTAGTTTCTTCACTCGATCGCCTAATTGGTTACTTTATTAAGGGCCACCCCAGCCTGCCTTCTTTCTTCCTCACGTTGCGGTAATCCTTCAATTTTTGCTATACACATCCTTCCGTTTCTTCAATTTCGCTTCAATGGCAACCAGTTTGTTGTGTCTCAGTGGGAAGAATTGATAAAAAACAGTGTCCAAAAGCATTCCAAATGAAATTGTGATTGATATTTTGTCCAGGTTGCCTGTCAAGTCTCTTCTCAGGTTTAGGTCTGCAAGCAAGAATTGGTGCACTTTATTTACTGACCCCAAGTTCATTGAGTTGCATATCAACCGAGCTGTTGCCAACCACGCTGATTTGCTTCTCGTTCGTCATGTCCGTGATCCGCGTGAAAAGATTCACTCGAAATGGAATCCGACAACCTTGAAGACATCAAGGAGACGGAACTCCCGGTTCAAAGTAAAGGGAGCAAGTACTTGACATTGAAATCCGAGGATTCGGTGATTAGTGTGGGAAGATACTGGGATGATGAAGAAATTTATTCGTTGCGGAATGCTGAAACTTTTGAAGAGATTCGGAGGCTACAAGTTCCAGGCGAAAGCATACCATATTATTTCTCAATCGTTGCGCCCAGCAATGGACTTGTTTGTCTGAATGAACCGAATTTGACTACTACATACTACAGCTTGAACTCATTTTTCTGGAATCCTGCTACCAGAAAATTCAAAGTCCTCCCAAGGTTCTACATCAACAGATTCACTGGCTCGGTTGTCGTTGTTGGTCTTGGTTTCGCATTTGTTCCGCAGATGAATGACTACAGAGTGATGAGAATTGTTTTCCTAATTAAGACCAAAGTCCGCGAGGTGGAAGTGTATTCCCTAAGCACTGATTCCTGGAAAAAAGTTTATGCAAATTTCCAGTGCCACATCAGTTCTCAGCTTTCACAAGCATTTGTGAATGGATCATTACATTGGTTGGTGAGAAAGAAGGATGAAGACGGTCATACTTTTTACTTCATCTTGTCATTCAATATGCTTGAAGAATCATTCGGAAAAGTTATGCTCCCGAAATGCTGCCTAAAGGATCATTTTCCTTCAAACAAGTTGCTCGCAATTTTTAGGGGTTGTCTTCTTGTGCTTGTATACCACCCGTATCACCTTAAAAAGAATTGTGACGTTTGGGTTATGAAGGAGTATGGAGTGGCAAAATCCTGGACTAAACAGTATACTTTTCGAAACGAAGGAGAAGCGATGATACCATTGGGGATTTTTGAGAACGGTGAAATTATCATGGAGAGGGAAAAGATGGGAAGTTATTTTCGTATGATTCAAAGGCTAAGACAAAGAAAAGTCTCAGGCTTTCTCAGCCTGCTCGTATTATGAAATACGTGGAAAGCTTGGTATCTCCTCAAAGAAGAAGAGAAATAGTGGCTAAATGAAGAAGTGAGGAGGGGAAAATAGAGATGATGCAACAAATAACTTGTACGTTTGTTATATATCTTGCCTTTTTCCTGTCTTTTATTGTGAGTGTTTAAGTATTTATAATCGAAAATAAAGTTTGTGCATTTTCAATTTGGTCCGGTCCTTATACATTGAGTTTGTCATACGTAAAGTAAATTACTAATTAATATTATATGTATAATTTTTTTACAACTGATTATTTAATTTAAAACAACTACATAAGATATTTCCTACTACCTTCAACTCTAACTAGTCTATATATGAATCATGCGCACAGTTGCATGAAAGGAGTATTGCCTGAATACAAGTTATCATAATTGGCAAAACTATTTTATTTGAATTAATTACTGAAAATTGGGAAGCACACTTATCCTTCTTGGCTCAAATAGCAATTTCTGAAATTAAACTACGCAACCCGCGAGCAGGGCCTTTAGCACCGGCAGGGCCTGCGGCGCCATCAGGACTGGCAGCTCCACCAGGGGCAGCAGCAACGCTGGTACAGGCAGGCGGGTTCATTTTGCCGGAAATCTTGGGTTGGACGTTTGTACATTCGGATTTAATAGGTCCTTCGGATCCGTTATATGTAAGGTCAATGTCTGCAAGTTCCACTCCTTGGCAAGGCACACCACTGCTACACGCTATTTTCACTGCAAGCGGCGATGCAGAAGTTCCCCGGATGTTCTTGAAGCTAACTTTGTCAACCTTAACACGCGATGGAAGCTGAACAAACCCCCAATTATTATAACAGATCAGACGTAATGTAAGTATATAACATTCATATTTTTAGAAAAATAATATTGGTAATGTTACCTTTGTGTTGCACTTACTCCAGGGACAGTACACTTGATCTAGAACGACAGGATTGCTAACATTCTGCATAATAATGTCTTCAAAATGCATGTCAGATGCAGTGCCTGGAAGGGAAGCCGGCCATGTTTTGATTCTCACGCCATTCTGGGTATTGATCATTGTGCAATTCTTGACATTGACTCCAACTACAGGTTGTTCATTTTGGTACTTTCCTAGACTTCCAATACTGATTCCATGACCTGGTCCGCAAGTAATTTTGTTGATTTCCATTTGTTGGGTGCCATCGCCAATAGAGATACAATCATCACCCGTTCCGATTTTCGAATCCGTAATTGTCACTCCGGTGGATCGTCCGACGTGAATTCCATCTGTGTTCATACTACTTTCAGCTGCTGTGACGGTAACATGCTGGAGAGTGAAGTTCTTGGCACCGATCACGTTAATATGAAACTGTTTGCTGTTTAATGAAGTCACATCTTGAATCATCGCGTTTGTAACGCCGTTGAAACTCAAATTCTGTGCAGTTTTCAAGGAGACAAATTAATTAAAATATATTTCGTTGGAAGTGCCATTACTTATTATTATTATTATTATTTTAAATATGGTAATTAAAACAAAATTAAAGCTATAAAAGCCAGGATTGGATGAACTTACAATGGGACGTTTCTTGCAATAATTATTTTGCTCACAAGAAGCAGGAGCGTTGGCACCATCGCCATCGAAAGTTCCACCGCCCGAAATCGTCAAGCCTTGGATTGAATCAAAATGAACCCAACTAGCCCCATCCTTCATTTGAGAGGGCTCTGTTTGGGCTTTCAAGGTGCCTTTAAGCTGAAACTCAACAGGAGCCTTGCACGGACCCGTCATCGTCACCGGAGCTAACCCAAATGTACCGTCAGGAATCAGTAGTTTGCTTGGTGTAGCTGACGCGCAGGCTTCTTTCCAAGCATTGTTTACAGCCTAAAACATGAAGATAATTGGATTTAAAATTAATTATTAGGCGAAAGTTATGTAATCCTACTGCAAATTCTTGATAATCAAAAGTATGTATTTATTGCACCAGCTGCCTTAAGTACCTGGCTGTTATCTGCACCTGGGTCAGCTTTTCCGCCAAATTTTGTCACATCGAAAACACCAGCGTCCTGGGCTTTAACAGTTAAGATTGTCAGGAATAATATAAACATTGCCAGGATGTTCAACTTCGCCATAATTTGCTTTCTGGTTTTCCTTGCTGGTGTTTTCTACTTATTAATTAAACCTTCTTTTTTTTTTTTTTCCCTTTTGGATGAGCAGTGAAATCCTGGTTCTACACGAAACCATTTTATACTGCACTGCGGGAAACTCAAGCCACAAACTTTTTCAAGCAACATTCTTGGGCTGATTTTATTCTGCGTTTGCATAGTGTCGTAACGTAGTGGCTGGATTTGTTTCCTATTTTTAGCTTCCCGGTCATTTTAAGCATTTGTCCAATAAAAAGGAAGACATGTGGTAATTAAAAGAACAAGTATATGCATCAGGACTTACTATTGCATTTGATTTAGTATTAGTATCAGAGGGAGAATGAAGAACATAAAGAAGTCCAATTATGTCGTTCATATGGGGTAGTGTAGAGTTAAACTAAGGATGAAAATTTCAAAGCTTGCACGACAAAATTTAAGCTTAATTATATATCATAAATTAATTGCTAGCTACAACTTTTTTAATTAATTAAGAAAAAATAAATTCACAAGGAAGTTTAATTTAACGTGGACTTACAAATTTTTTTCAACTTTGAAATGTAGTCTTGTCTTGCAAGCAATCAATCTCTAAGATGTTTGAATTGTATACACCTAAAAATTATTTGTATATAAAAGAAGTCTGAGAAATAGTTTTGTTGGGTGTCTAAATGGGATAGCAAGATCTTAACTGAGTAACTGTTTTCGTTGTTTGTTTTAACTTATGAATGAAAATAAACAGAAAGTTACGTGTGTGTGTGTGTATATATATATAGTAGTTGGGTACGATAATTAATGTCAAGAATTGCACATTAATAGCCTGAATATTGGCGGGCTTCCCTTGCAGTTCCAGGCACTGCAATATCTGACATGCATTTCGAAGATATTACACCTATTAAATCCGAATATAGAAAATTAGAAATGTCCAGCCAAATATTGCTAGTTGTCTAATTAAGAGCTCAAGTATGGAGGATCAAATTGTTTTATATATATATATATGATCTTATCGTTGTTATGCAAACTTACAACTAGACCCTACAAATCCTATTATTGTTTTGGCAAACGACTTATTTTTCGTCTGCTAAATATAATTTCGGTTCAAAAAGTTTATTTGATTTAAGTTTTTCTTGTTTTTTTTTTTTTTTGCGGTGAACGTGGATCGAACACGTGACCTTCAGATCTTCAGTCTGACGCTCTCCCAATCTGAGCTATCCCCGCTTGTGTCATTGGCCTTCGATATTAAGGACTCTTGTTACGACGATCTATAATATGAAGCTAAATATATATAAGCGCTTTAACTTTTATTTTTTAAAAATTTAGATTTTTAAGTAAAGTAATTATATATGTAACCCTTGAAATAAAGTGGTAGCTAATAAGCCTCCACATTTCATCTTATTATATGTTAATCATCAAAATTTTTGTGATAATAGAAATAAAAGAAAAAACTATTAGAATTTTTTTCATAATCTCAGTGTTAAATATAAATAGATACAAATATGTGAATGTGATTGAAAATTAGTAAAAGAAATAAATTTTATATAGGTATCAAAAGATTTATTGAAGACGAAATTAATTTCTGAATAGATAAAAAATCTTTTTTCAAAAAAAAAAAAAAGAATTGAGGGCTGTAAACCACTCAGTTTGAACATGGGCTTATTTGATTGAGGGATCCATTTGGGCCCTCGTCATTGTGAAATATTTCTTTCCGTGAATTCACGATAAGATCGTGTACTTCCTGTGATCACGGAAATTTGTGATATCCTTTCTTAATTAAATTGGTTATAGAGAAATGAAGCCAATGGTCATAACTCAAATTACACGAATCCAAATTCTTGCTAAAAATTTTGCTCTCAAAATTAGAAACTCTTGCTTGCATCTTGAAAATGAATAATGCTACAATGAGCATTGAATACACGAGTTCTTCTAATTTTATTCAAAACAACAAGAATTCGCCACCACTCATCATGCAAGCAAGCAAGCAAGCATGAAGGGATGCTTATGAAAGAATACTATATAAATAAATATTATCTTAGCTCAAATACTTGTTCAGAAGATCAGGGAAATTTGCCGCAAACCGGGGGAACCAATTTGCCGGAAACTGTAGGATCAACATTGGAACATTCAGAAATAGCAGCTCCTTTTCCGTGGTATGTCAAGGTAACGTCGGTGATATCCACTTTCTGGCACGGTATGCCTTTGCTACAGATAAGCTTCACTGCAATCTTAGTCGCCGAAGTTCCCCAGATGTTTTTGAAGCTCACATTGCTGACCCTAACTCGAGAGGGAACCTGGAATAGAAAAGAAATTGTGATCAATTCAACAACGGATAATATTTTTCGTAGTACTTTCTGTTAATCCATGAGTTACCTTTGCTTGGCATTGACCATATGGGCAGTATTCCTGGTCTATTAAAATTGGAGTGCTAACGTTGTTCATAACAATATCTTCAAAATGCATATCCGAGGCAACGCCGCTAGGCGAAGCTGGCCAAGTCTTAACCCTTACGCCGTTCATGGTGTTTGTCAGAGTGCAGTTTTTCACTGTAACTCCAGTAACGGGTTGCTCGTCGTGATATCTGCCGAGGCTACCAACACTAATGCCGTGGCCAGGCCCGCAGGTAACGTTTTCAATGTTTATATTTTGGCTGCCGTCTCCAAGAGAAACGCAGTCGTCCCCTGTTTTAATGTTAGCACCGGTGATGTTAACCCCGTTTGATCGACCGATGTGAATTCCATCTGTGTTCAGGCTCTTCTCAGGTGCGGTGATTGTAATTTGTTGAAGGGTCAAGTTCTTGCAGTTCAAAATGTTCATGTGAAATAGCTTGCTGTTGAGTGAAGTTATGCCTTGGATTTTTGAATTGGTGACTGAAGAGAATCGTATATTCTGTTGCAACATCATTAGTGTAAGGTAAAAAATTCCTGAAGCTAAAAATGATACTATGAAAATATGTCTGGATGGAACAACTTACTATCGGTAGAGAATTGCATTTTCCAGTTTTCCGGCAGTCGTTTGCAGCCCAAGCAGCTGATCCTTGACCGTCAAATGTTCCATCTCCATGGACTGTTAACCCATCAATGTTCTGGAAAACTACCCAACCGTCGTGTGAACTGGACTTTTTTACGTCTACAGGGGCCTTCAGGGTCCCTTCCATCCGTACAGTTACAGGAGATTTGCAGGGTCCTTTGAACATTGCATAACCAACCAAATAATCCCCTTTTGAAATCACAAGAGTGCTTGCATTTGCAGATTTGCATGCCTCTTCCCAGGCACTTGCAATAGCCTGAAAGGAAAAGAAAAGATAAATCTAACAACACTATCTGAAATTACTCAAATAACGGAAAGATTTATACCTTGCTATCATCACACTTGCCGTCAGCCTTTGCTCCATATTTCTTGACATCAAAATCTGAACCTGCTTTGTCATTTGCACCTTCCATGGTTTGGTATCCAGGTTTTTTGACATGTAGGTGTGCACTCTGTGAATCTGTGACTAATGCCAACCAGAACACAATGCATGCAGCCACTGCATTCATTTTGGAAATGGAACCCATTTTTCTTTTTCTGTTTTAAGTTTGAAATATCTTCGAATTAACACGAGATAATCTCTTAAAAGGGTTGATTTATAGTGAGATTAAGGGAGGTTAACACCACAAATCTTTACCTAATTTTAGGTGGGTTCTGGGTCAAATGTTTTGAGTCACCTTAAATGTTGGTAGCGATTCAGGTTCTAGGAGTAGCATTCGATTTCTATTTTTGGGTAATAAAAGTGTACCTTACGCTTCCGTTCACTGGACAATTTTAGCTCCAGTCATTCTGATTCACGTGCATAAGCACAAATGCCTTGTTATCAACATTTTTAGCTCCATTCATACACATGTACAAGCACAAATGATTTTCTATTGATAAGTAAACATTTATGTGAAAGCTTGTTACACAACAGCTCTAACAGATGTAAGAACTGTATTTCATGCTACTTTCAAATCAATGCTATATCAAAAATTATCGTGTGACCGATCAAAGGAATCCCATACATTACGCACATAAAATAAATTTCGCAAGGAAAAGGATACTTTTTAACCGTATTTACAAGATCGTTCGTTAAAAATCATACCACAATTTAAAATATTTTTTTCTCTAACTTGTTATAGTCAATAACATGATTAGTTGATTTCCAAATGAACATGTAAGCAGTAAGATTTTATTACATGAGCATATAAAAAAAATTTCCTTTTGTGTGAAATAAAAGTCAATACACCCTGTAATTATAGAGGGTAGGATGAACACCAGCCAGACTTTCGGAGCACTTCCATAATCTCAAAAACTTTTTCACACAGAGAGAGATTTATTTCCTTACCAGGGGAAGTGGAAAGCAAAAGTATGCTATAGTGGCTAAGACCTTACAATTTATGTAGAATATTCAAGAGCTCAAATAAATAAATTTACATGTTGAAAAATTTTGCTAACTATTGTAAAATTTATGTATTCAGATCCTCATAAAAATTGCATGTCGAAGAATTTCCAGGAACTCTACATTTACGTTCTGCTTTCAGTGGCAGATTTGATTCTGATGATAAAATCATCAACTTTCATGGTCCCAAGCTCCCCACCAAATCTAGATCTGACTGTAACAGTTTGTGTATCAACTTCCTTGGCTCCAACAACTGCCATTAATGGAATTTTCTGCTTTTCTGCATTTCTAATGAGCTTAGGAAGTCGCTCACCATGGCATATTTCAGCACGTATACCATTAATTTTCAGTTTTTTCATCACCTCATTGCAGTAGTCAAGCTGTGTAAACACATATAAATAGCTACTTATAGCAAAGATCACATAACGTTGCAAAAGTTTCAGTATGCTTTCAGCTCTATGTATTCACATCAATGGGAGTTTGAGATTCATAATTGAAGGGCCATGCATACCTGTGTGTCTGTAACTGGTAAAAGTCGAGCTTGGATTGGAGAAAGCCATAATGGAAAGTCCCCAGCATAATGCTCTATGAGAACTCCAAAAAACCGCTCCAAGGACCCAAGCACAGCTCTGTGAATCATGATTGGACGCTTCTTTTCTGATTTTGAGTCAATATATGTAATATCAAAACGCTCTGGTAAATTGAAATCAACCTGCATAATTAAGAAAAAAAATTATCAGTCAATTAAACATTTTCACTCTTGCAATAATTCGATCAATCAAATATGTCTTGATATGAATTTTCTCAATTCAAATAGAGCTTAGGATGAATCTACTTATTTGATGGCAACCCAAGTCCAAATTCTGCCTAGATTTTGAGTTCAGAAGAATTAAGCTTGCCTGTATAGTTGAGCACTGCCACTTCCTTCCAAGAGCGTCCTCAATCTTAAGATCAATCTTTGGACCATAAAAGGCACCACCACCTTCATCAATTTGGTAACTCCACCCCTTATCATCTAAAGCATCTTGTAGGGCAGATGTTGCCTTTTCCCATATATCATCACCTCCCACAGCTTTCTCTGGTCTAGTTGAGAGGTTGACTTCATACTTGTTGAAACCAAATTTCAGTAATATCTCTTCTGTAAGATCTAAAACACCCCTAATTTCATCTTGTATTTGATCTTCCAAACAAAAAATGTGTGCATCATCCTGCGAGAGCAAAGAGGGGCAAATTTTGTTATCCTAGCTTGATCTAAAGATTTACGTGATACAGACAGTTTAAATTGCAAGACAAAGTCTTCGTATGTATCACACAAATGATGCCAACCAAAAAGCAAACAATTTGTATGTTACAAAATTAACAATTTCCCAGCCGAAGGCTAATATATTTAACATCTGGGCATTTGCTACAGAAACTTCTAGGCAGAACTTTTGCATAAACTTCAGAAACATCAATCAAAGTTATAATAACCTACCTGGGTGAAACCTCTAACACGAAAAAGACCATGTAAGCTTCCAGATAACTCATATCTATATACTGTTCCCAGCTCGGCGACCCTGATTGGAAAATCACGATATGATTGAAGCTTTCGCTGGTAAAGTAGAATATGGTAAGGGCAATTCATGGGTCGAAGCTGATAAAGTTCATCTTCAATGTCCATCTGATCATACATATTCTCTCTATAGAAGTCCAGATGACCACTGATCTTCCAGAGGTCTGCCTTAGCCACATGGGGAGTATACAGCAAATCATAACCATGTTCTATGTGTGTTCTCTTCCAGAAATCCTCTACGATGTGCCGAACAATGGAACCCTTTGGATGCCAGAAGACTAAACCTCCACCAGCTTCATCCTGCATAAAGTCTTATCATTAATATGCAACATTGCTACAGAAAACATGGAATAAAATTGAAGAAATAGAAAAAACTAAGTTGTCAACAGTCATTACAAATAAAACATCAGTTTTGAAAGAGAGAAACCTGTATAGAAAATAGATCAAGATCTTGGCCAAGGCGTCTGTGATCCCTTCGTTTGGCCTCCTCTTTAAAGTGAATGTATGCTTTTAACTGTTCTTCATTCTCCCAAGCTGTTCCATAGATCCTCTGCAACATTGGTTTCTTTTCATCTCCTCTCCAATATGCTCCCGCAACAGACTCAAGATCAACAGCTTTCTTGTTAATTTTTCCCGTAGTTTCGACATGAGGGCCAGCACAAAGATCCCACCATTCATCACCTTCGAAGACCAAACAGAGACAAAATCCATGAAGAGTGTAAACTCCAATTTCCCTCAGTCTTACTCCACAGTAGAAAAACATTATATAAACCATAAAATATTAGACTATACAAGGCAACCAGTACTGATAGAACAAATCAGAATTCAAACAATGTTAAGAAATCAGCTGAAATAAAAGCAAGCATTTCCATTCATATTAAAAAGAGAGAGTAAAGAAAAAATAAAAGAAGTGGGAAATACCAATATGATAAATAGTGATAGGATCCTCTTTGATACTATCCAAAATCTCCATCTTGTAAGGCTCATTAATAGCCATGATCCTTCTTTCAGCTTCATCTCTGGAAACTTCTTCTTTTACAAGTGGTAAATTTCGACCAATGATGCGATCCTACAGATGATGTAAGAAATAAATTCCGTACCCTGAAATCATAGTCCAATATATAGTTTCCTAACTCTCACGACCTTCCCTTTCACCAAAACTTTAGAATTAATATAAATACACGAAAACCAAAAATACTTACCATTTCCTTTTTAATCCTCTTTAGGTCTTTATCAGTCAAAGGCTCCATATCAAAATCATAATAGAATCCATTTTCAATCCACGGTCCAATTGTCACTTTTGCATTTGGGTAAAGCTTTTGAACAGCCATAGCCATCACATGTGCACACTGCAGCGCAAACAAAATTATTTGGAAAATAAAAATTTGATAAAGTTTGTTCATTTCCACTGGAAAAAATAAACTTTTTTTAAAATAATTTAGAGGGAAAGAAAAAGGTTACCGTGTGACGAATTCTCAATAGTTCCTCAGACGAGTTATTAGTCGGGAGCACTACTTTTTCAGTCTCGGAAGTCTTCTGGGTCTGCTCTACGTTGTCGTTTTGAGCAACCGTTGGCGTCTCAGTGGACTCAGTGGCCACAGCAGAAGCTGAAGTAGCGGAGAGCAAAACCCCATATCTGTGCCTGAATTCGATTGAGCTCGAAACGCAGCGTTTTAAAGGTAAGCGAAGAAACAGCGAGGACAGTGAAGTGGGTTTGGAGAGGAAAAGGGGGGAAGACAAGAGAGAAACAGCGGCCATTTTCTGGACAACGAACTTCATGGCGCTGAGTTCAGGTCTTTCAAGAGAGGAGATGTTGCCTTGTCTTGTTCCGTGCGGTGGAGTGTTTTCGGTCATTGAATTGAATCGAGTTTATTCATAATTCTGGTTGGGTAATTGGGCTGCTCGATTTGGAAATCACTTGTGGATCTTGGATCTCATTGGGCGATGATTCCGCCCATTTCCAAATTTAACGGCCCATTTGGAATAAATCCAAATATATTTGTTGGATTCAAAAGCAAAAAGAAAGATAGATTACGGTGGTTTGTTGTTTTTTTTTTTAATTTTTTATTTGTTGGCCAATAGAAGAAGATATTTATCATAACTAAATATATGTACATATCAACAAGTTTTAGGCTAAAATTCAACAAAATGTTGAAAAGACCCATTAATAGATTCTTCTTCATTATTTTTCTTTTTTTAATAAAATGACAACATTATATGTAAATATTCTTTTTATTAAATTTTATCTTTTATCCAACAAATAGGAGACTTTGTTGACAAATTCTTCTAATTTTGTAAGTAAAGTGTTATTATGTAATTAGTAATTACTTTTAAAAAATAAAATACATGTTTTAGAAAATAAAAATTAAGAGAGAATTAATTATAATTATAATCTAAAGGAATTACGACACGTGCTAATCATAAAATATAATAATAATTTGTTTTTTAACTGCAGTGCAGGCCACGAATATAATCTTCTCGACAGCGGAACTCAAATTGACTGCGGTCAGACGCATAATCTTAAAATCGGAAGCGTCCACGTCCCAGTGGAAGGCAACGTGTTACAATCCCAAAGCGAGTGGATTACACGACCGCCAAACTAAGAATGGCTAATTGAACCTGACTATTTATATAACCAAATGCCATTTCTGTGTATGGACAACGAGGAGGCTGGAAACGTTGTTTCATGTACTGCATTGCATGTAAACTGCAAATTTCGTTCCGATTTGCGATCGATCGGGTTCTCTATTCTCCTGCGCTAAAACCCTAATCCTGTTCGCTGAAGATTCATAAAAGAAAAATCATAAAGCGTAAATTGAATAGACTGAAAGGAAAATATGAAGAAGAGAAAATAAAATATAAAAAGATCTTATTTTGGAGGTCGGCATTTTGGAAGAAGAAGATGAAAGGCCTATTCAAATCCAAGCCTAAGACGCCGGTGGAGCTCGTGAAACTCACTCGCGAGCTTCTCATGTATGCCAACCGGAACAACGAGACGCGCGAGAAGAAGCGCGAAGAGAAGGTTCCCATTTTTCTTCTTTTTCTTTTTCTTTTTTTTTTTTTTTTTTTTTTTTTTTTGTTAATAATTTTCTAATTTCTATGTATTTTTGTTATCTATAAGAAAATGCAGGATCGAATCTTTGTTAACTTGGAATCCGTTTAATTTGGAAGAGAATGCAGGATCAAATTTTAATTTTTCTGAAAATTGTTTTCGAATCAGAAGCCAAAGGCGCTTATAGTTTTAGAAGAACTGTGTTTCCTAGATGGTCACTTAAATGTTTTACCTTTTTCTTGTTTTCGAGATGCGCCTTTTTTTCTTCTTTTAGAATGGTATTAGTGAGATGCGTTTGTCTATTGATATGATAAATGAGAGGTGGCAAAATGAAAATAATTGAAATTTTTTTAATTGTTTTTGGTGCTCATATTGTTGATTGTATGAGAAAAGGAAGAGTTTTTTCCTAAGATTTTGGTGTGCAGAGCTTTAAATTAGTAATGGCTGCACGAAAGTTTTTATCTTGGCCAAGAAAAGAGAATTTCTTTTTTTTTTTTTTTCTGTTTTACAGCAAATTTCCGGGTTTCTTGCATCGTTTTACGTACAATGTAAAATGAGTACAAATTTTAGACTTTGCTATCAATTGCTTCTACGGTATATATATTTCTATCACTTCCATCAAAAAAATTTAGAGATTCAAACTGACAATGCAATTCGTTTACAGATATCTGAGCTGAGCAAACTAATCTTGGAAATAAGGACAGTGCTTTTGGGCTCTGATCAGTCAGAGCCCAACGCAGATGCTTGTGAACAATTGACCCGTGAGTTCTTCAGAGAGGACACTCTCCGGCTTCTCATCCTTTGTCTTCCAAAATTAGAAATGGGGGTAAGGTTCTAATCAACCAACTATGTGGGAAATAGAGGATCTAGATTCTTTCACCAGGAGATTTCTGTTTTTTATGTATTCATTTTACCAATTAGTATATGATGTAATTTTCAAAGTATTGTGTGGTTTTCTTGTAGTTTGATGTCTTGATTCTGAGCATTTTTTATTGCAGCCTCGACGAGATGCAACTCATGTCATTGCAAATTTGCAGAGGCAAAGGGTTGATTCAAAGTTGATTGCCTGCTCATATTTGGAAGATAACTTTGACCTTATGGATATTTTGATACTTGGGTAAGTGTTTGTTTTAAATATGGTCAATAAATAGTGTTGTATTGTTCATGAGGTATAGAATTTAGATGACTGAGTTATAGTTTGGTTGGATCAGGTATGAAGATGGTGACATTGCTCTGACTTATGGCGCAATTGCAAGAGAGTGCATTCGTCATCAAAGCGTTGGAAAGTAAGCATCTTGGTTTATTGATTAGTTGTTTTCATTAAATATTCAACTTCATCTGTCCTTGAAAATACTTCTTGAATCTCATGGACAGGATTTATATTATTGTTTGAATTTGGGAAATGATTCTTGATTGTCAAAAGTAAAATAAATAGATAAACATAACTTTTGGTAGTAAAGCATAACATCATGAGTTTTGCTTGGAATCACATTTCTTTGGGGCAAACCTTACACCTTTTTACGCACACAGTAATATGCTGCCATCAATTGAACTGCTATTTGGAGTTTGTACGGTCATTGTGATAATTAGTTGTATATCTATCAGTGTAGTTATTACCAAGGCGAAGCAATAATATGAATCATAAAATAAGGATATTACTAACTTTAACTACTTATGCTGAAAATTGTTCTTCTAGTGAAAAGCTAATAGTCCAATCCAATTCATAACTGATCTAGCGTACATTCACACTCTTGTCTATGCACGTTAAAATTCTTTTGATGAGCTACTGCAGGTTCATAGATTCCTGCTGAGTTATTATTTGTCAGTTAAGCTGATTCCAGAATCTGTCAAAGTAGTTTTATTGTTAACATTTTTTTTCTGTTGATGACTTCAATTGTCCAGTATTGTTTTTAATGAATTTGGTTGATATAACAGGTATGTGCTGGAATCTCAGCATATGAAGAAGTTCTTCCGTTACCTACAAAATCCAAATTTTGACATAGCCTCAGATGCGCAAGCAACTTTTAAAGTTGAGTAGTGCTGACTGAATGTTTTTATGTGCATAATTCTTTTTTAAACTCAATTCTTACTATAGTTGTGTTCAGGTGTGTACACTTTTCTTTTCTACTTACCATAAAGTCTCTGACAGAACAAAATATTTGTTAGAAAGTTTAAGAACAGTTCATACCATGCTTATGATTCATTTTTTGTCGTCTTATTATTATACAAATATACTACAGCACAAATTTTGACGCATAACAAAGATTTATGCAGGAACTTTTGACGAGGCATAAATCTACCGTGGCTGAGTTTCTTTACAAAAGTTATGACTGGGTAAGCATTGGTTATGATGTCTTTTCTTCTTCATTTTTTTTTTTTTTTTTTGGTGCACGTTTCTTACTTACATCTACAGTGATAATTAATTCTGATGATAAATGCAAATTGCGATGATGATTTCACAAATTGTTTTCTATTTGATGAATGATTATTATATTGTTTCTTAGCATGCATGTTCAAAGTAAAGAACATTTGAGGCCTTGATTGAGTGATTGAAATCTCTTCATGCTACATATCCCTTGTAAATGATTTAAAAAGGATCATTCACAATTACTCGGATCATCGAAATTTGTTACTGCCATATTTTGCATTCCCTAAGGACTTTATTGCTGGATATCAATACTACCCTTCAAAATTTTGGAAACAATGAGTTGACTGACTAGAAGCATTATATACTGAATGTCGAACCATTATCTAAAAGAGGCCAACAATCATTCACATAAAAGATTACTTAACAATAATGCACTCCTAGTTGGGAAAATTACTGCAGACTTTCATGATATACCACCTGTTGCTCTTCAGTATAATTTAAAGGAAAAGGGCACGCTTGATGGTTAACCTAGTTCCAACATGATTTCAACAATGGCAATTTCTTTTTCCATTTTTGTTATGGCATTTGTTAGTTCAGAGTCTTGTTAGCATTCATAAATAATATTATGGCATAGTGATACAATTCATTTGTTTTTCTTTATGGTTTTCTTTATTTCTTGTAACTTCAGGTTTCAACTTTATGCTTATTAGAAATTCCTGGTTATCGTAACTGAAGCCCTTCCATTTGTTTTCTGTTGCCAGTTTTTTAAAGAATACAATTCACAATTGTTGGAATCCCCCTGTTACATCACCAAACGGCATGCTGTCAAGGTATATATAGTAAATATTGCTGTTGGTGCTTGAAACAATTTTGCCTTCTCTACATCACACTGTCTCATGTTCTGCATTTAGTCCAAAGGAACTGTTGCTTTGAAAGTTTCCATCTCAGATATCAACTTGAGTTTGTTCAATCATTTTTAGTGTTCTAATGGGTATAAATATGACTTTTTGGAAGAAGTCCATTGTGAATTCTGCAATTTGCATTTTTGTTTTAAAATGTGCATATGTAATTCTTCTCTCATTGCTTCTTGTTGTCACAGTCAGAGTTTCTTGAATCTTTATATATCAAATTAAATGAAAGAATATAACATTTCTTCAAAGTTTCACCACCTCAAATGATAAAACCCCCAAAAGTGGTAACAAAATCTCTGAAAAGAAAACCTTTGCGGTACTAATTTTGCTGACTGTCTTACCATGTCTCAGCTGCTGGGAGATATTTTGCTTGATCGTTCAAATTCTGCCGTTATGGTTAAATATGTGAGTGCACTGGCTAATCTGAGGATCCTGATGAATCTTCTTAGGGTATTCTTTCTCTCTCATGTATTCTGTTTGTTCAAGCTTTCATTAATGTTTTTCTTGATATAAATTTGTATGCATTTTTTATACTCTATATCACCTTGTTCACCCATTTTGCAGGACTCAAACAAAAACATACAATTTGAAAGCTTTCATGTATTCAAGGTGTAGTAAATAACTTTGACTATCTGAATATTGTAAAAAAGTACCTTTGATCTGGTATGGTAAAATTTTTACTTTCTCCCTTCTATTCTTGATAGTTGTTTGTTGCAAATCAAAATAAGCCCCCTGAGATCATTGGCGTCTTGGTCACAAATAAGAGCAAGCTTCTCCGATTCTTTAGTGACTTTAATATTGATAAAGGTAGATGACATTGGTTTACGAATATGTATTTCTTAAACCTTATACTTTGAATTGTTCTCTGTCACTAAATTTTGCTTTGCTGCAGTGAATGAACAGTTTGAAGCCGACAAATCACTGGTCATCAAAGAGATTGCTACTTTGGAGCTAAGTGATGGTCGTACTGCATGTCCTAATGATTGTGAGGCTACATATTAATTTTCATTTACTTATTTGTCGATCATTGTACAATACCTAAATGCATAAGAATTTTTTCTAGCATCTAGTTTATATCCATTAGGAAAGTGTAAAAGAATACGGGTGTAATTTTTTCGTGTAAATTAAGATCATAGACTCTGTTGGATTATGATTACGCAGATTTTCTGTAATAAATTGCATCTCATCTCGTTGCATTACCAAATTTCGTCACATGCTGCCGCTATTTTTAATTGTCTCCTAAGTAGTGTCTTATAAATGTAATTGCGAAAATTCTGAGCCTAATGCTGATTTCTTTGGACAGCAGAAATGTTCAGTAATGTTGGTTTTGTGAATTTTTAGGTCTTTTTTACCTAAGAATAAAATTACAAAGTATTTGAGGAAACGGAGTCATGGTCATGTTGTGCATTTACAGAATAGCTATTTTCAAGTTGGGAAAGGAAAAACAGAAAACAAAGCTTTTCCAGTGCTCTGTGGAATTTATATTTTGGCATCATCCAGAATTGAATCCAACTGAAAAACGTGATGAAGCAAATGGAAGAAATAAATTTTAGAAAAAAAGTAACATAATGCGAACTATCCATATGTATGTATTCGATACAACCTATCCAAAATAGAAGCACTCTACTCTCCTCAAAAATAAAATCTGTCTATGAATAACACAACAAAAAGAATAGTAAGCTGTCACAATACATAAATCACAAAAGGGAAAATACCCTCACCAAAGATGCAATGAACTGAAAAAGAATAAATGGTAAGGATATGAGTAAATTCTACTATACATAAAACTTAAACACCATGCTGTGTTCTAGCACCATAACCATTGACTCCATTAGTTGCATTCGCGGTGTGAGTAGTTTTCTGAGTATTGTCACTCTTTCTCTTTATAACTATGATCCAAGTTATTGCTTCCAACAGAGCTGCAACGGAGCCCAAAAATATGATAACGCCAATGTATGCACGCTTCCATTTTTTCGCAGGATCCAAGATGTCAAAACCCTTGAAAATGTTAACAATGCTGAGAATGATGACGGTGTAGCCCATTGCCCAGTGGTAGAGGTTCCAGTAGAATCTGTATTTGTGGTCAGGCTTTGGTCTCAAAAGCAGAGCAAACATCTGCATATCCAAAGGAAAATATATGAGGAAACAATAAAAACAAAACTTTATAGCATATGGTAACAGCAACAGCGGGTATTCATGGGTTCAATTAGTAAAATCTCATGCTGTAATACAAGAAATCTGGAGTTTAGATCCTGGTCGCACTAAATCAGGGAAGGGTCTGGATAAACCAAAATTAATGGGCTGTTTTGGAAATCTTAAATATGTCCAAAACAGAGGTGGGCAAGAATGGAAAAAAATCCAGAGCTGATCATTCTAGAAGGGCACGGTCAAAAATATTGAAAATGACTAGCTGAAATAATTGACCAAGGAAAATTAGCAGAGAAAGTATGATATTAGGTAAAGAATTATTACCTGAATTGTTCCAAGGCAGAAAAGAGCTATGCCGATATTCCTGTGGGTATCGTATGTAATAGCAGAATTATCATTTCCAAGCTTAATACCAGTTGCCCATCCTGCAACACCAACAATATATGCGGAAGATTGGCAAGCTATATGCAGGTAAAACCATGCCGGATTTGCGGCCTTGAACACCTTAAGATATCTAGCCATCATCGCCCCCATAGGCATAAGAGTTCCCCAACTCACTGCGTTTAATACTCCATGAATCTGAAAAACCAGTTTCAATCAAATTTAATTCCAATCTAAGAAATATATTCAATATAGTTTTACCTTAAAAAAAAAAAAAAAAAACACAGAAGCATGCGCTTACATTCCTCTTTCTTTGTCTGGAGCTTAAACCTCCACCATTAGATCCAGTCTCTCCAGTTCTAAAATCAATGGTTCCGACTGATCTTGCATTTTCTCCAGTCGTGGTATGAGGACCAGGATTCTCTCCACTCATTTGACCTACTTGCCAAACTTGGTTAGTCGATAACAAAGCATCGGTGAGCTGCAATTTGGCAAAAATAGTCCACTCTGTTCCCTCCAAAGTAGCTGAAATTTCTGGTACTTCGAAGCTCAAACGACCCGGTTGCAATGACGGCGAGAGAGAATCAACCGGGGTAGTATAATTGAAAATGCCGGTTGAATTCTGGAATGCCAGAAGACACTGAGAGCCCTGCATTTGTTGGCCGGAAGGGTTCAGAGCCCACGCTACCCAGTTCGATGAGCTGGTGCCGGTGTGACGGAAGGCCAGATCGACCATCTTTGTGGATGAATTATAAGTCCAGTGAAGGTATGAGTTCAACGCAGAAAGATCAGTGCATGTGCTAAATACTTTGTTGTTTGTGAAAGTCTGGCTCTTGCAAGTTTGGGCATGGGATGAAACGAAAAGAGCAGCAAGAAAACAAGATAGCAGAGCATATATCAAAGCTTTTTCCATGGTGGGTTTAATATCCTGATCAAAGTATAGGATTCAGAGATGCAAAATCGCAAAACCTCGAGGAGAAAACAAGTTTTCAGGATATGATCTGGGTGCACAGAGAAGATGTCCCAGAAGCTATTGAAATTTTTGTTCCAAGGCAAAAGTGAGTTGTGTAGAGAGAAAGATATTGGATTTTATAGAACTCCAACAAGAAGAACAAGTCAGGAAAGGAAAGCAGAGAGGAGTTCTGCCCCACCCCTACAGCACAGATTGTTGGAAGGGTTTGCGATAAATTGACCAATTCTGATTTGCTAATTAATTAATTAATTAATTAATTAATTAATTATGTGAATGATATGAATACATATATCGGAAGCATGCAAGAAAGTCTAAATGCGCAAAAAAATTTCCAAAGTCTTAGTTGTTTAATATTATTTCTAACTTTTGAAAGTTGATGGGGTTGAGTCTTGACGTCCAACTACTCCTCCTTCTGTTCACACACGTTTTTGTAAGTTTTCCTCCATTCCCGTCCTTAACCAACTTTCCAAGAAACTGGTTTTATTGCATGTGAACATATATATATATATATATATGTATTCTTGAAAAAGGATAATCAATTATTTGGTTTAATAAGAGAAAAAAAAACAAAAATTTCTCTAATTAATTAATAATTATTAATATTGCTGATTCATTGTTATGTTGTGGCAATTAGCATCATATGTAAATAATATATTTTATAATTAATTAATTTAACGCTGCTCGATGTCATTCATATATTGTGCATTGGAGGAGTCGTTTTAGGTAATTATTGATGAAATTGTGTTGTCAGTTTCGACCGACTTATTAATTATAAAATACTACTCATTAGTTAATTGCTGAAAATATATAAATATAAATAAATAAAAAAGAAACGGAAATCTGTTAATTTTGGAAGATACATGTTTGGCTCAGCCCGCCCGGTCAAGATGTCGGCGGTTAATTCAAGGAGTTTTTTTTTTTTTTTTTTAATTTCTTTTTTTGAGATTTTAAAATAACTTACAACAATGAGATCGACATGTACAATGCAAGATTTTCCTTTTTCTTTTGCCAGATATTTTTGAATCATATATTTGCATGACAGTTTATAGATTATTAATATGATATTTATAGTTTGATTAATAACACGATGTTAGTATGATATTTATACTGAATTAACTTCTTCAAATATTTTTCTTAAAGTACGTGGTCATAATTAATTTCTTTTTCATTACTATTTCTACTTGTTGTTAGGTTTTAACAACTATTTTGGTACTTGGTAAAAAATGATCAAAAATCTCGTCAACCATACAAAATCAACAGTCTCTTATTTTTTATATAAAATTTTACATCAATTATAAACTATTAAATATAAGTACATTTAATAATTGAGATTGCATTTGAGCATATAATTAATACATAATTAATATATTCACAATTAATATATATGTTATATACAATTTCAACCGTTGAATTTGCTTATATTTAATGATTTACAATTGATGTAAGATTTTGTGTAAAAAAAAGATATTGCTGATCCTATCCCTATATATATATATATATAATGATGCTCAACTATTTATATATTTAACATAATTACATGATCTAACATCATGTTATTCATTAAATTATAAATATCATATTAATAATATATAAAATAATATATTATTCTTTTTTTAAAAGAAAAATTATAACTTTTTATTTCAAACGTGAATAAAATTACAATTTTATATCTCTTTAAATTGAATAAAAGGAAACAATTTTAAAATTTTTGTATCAATCTCATCTTATACATACGAGACTACTTCATGATTAGTAGAATACAATCCTCACAAATAGACATAGACATAATACTTTATTAAGATAGAAAATTAAAGAGAAGGAATGTTATTTTTATTCGTTTATCTACAATAATATAATTCATTTATTTATTTAATACGATATATATATTATTGATAATTAATGTTTACTCCCAAATTAATTCAATCTCTCTTCTTGAGGTGAGCATCTGAAATATGTTGATTAAATTTAGAATAAATAGGACAGATTATCTTTCCAAACGTAATTCGATATTGAAATGGGAAATAGTCAACCGTTTTTTGTTAACTAACTACTACACAAATACTTGTTTTTAAGTTATCAAAGATTACAAATTACAAATTAATCGAGCCCATTTACTTCAATTTTGCGTGAACATGGTTCTGAGTAATTGTGATTGAACTTTTAAAAAAAAAAAAATTGGACATAAAATTTGAGTTGTCTTACCTCTGAATATGTGAATTTAAAAATTAGATACATAGGAAGAGATTTGTTGAAAGAAAACACAATGACAAAACAATTGACTGTTGTCTTGTCATTATTTATATACAATAAAAAGTATTATAATATAATGTCTAACAATTAATGTTCAGCAACACAAATTCCTCTGCTCACAACCATATATATAAATTGAAACTCTCTAAAAGCAAAAATATTTTTCATTAATTAAGTAAGCTCTCTACTCTTGATTAAGTTGTTCTATACATTAATTACATCTCCATTAACGTTGTGAGTCAGGTTCTTGTTATTCTCCTTCCTCTTCTTCTTCTTCCTCCGTATAACAATAGACCAGGTTATGGCTTCCAAAACAGCCGAGACCACGCCCATTGATAACGCAATGACGATGTAAGCCCTCCACCATTCAATGTGAGGGCCCAGAAGTGCTAATCCCTTAAGAATGTTAAAAGCACTCGTACCGATTATGGCGTACCCTACCGAATGATGGTAAATGTTCCAGTATCGTCTGCATTTGTGCTCGGGTTTTGGCCTCAGGAACAAAGCAAACATCTGCAGGCAGCAGCAGGAATTAACTGTAAGACATAATGTGAGATACAAATCGAAGAAAATGTACTTATTATTATTTGTATTATTACCTGAAGTGTTGCGAGGGAGAAAAGGGCAATGCCGATGTTCCTGTAGAGATAATCCCGATTGAGAGAATCAACTCCTACACCAAGCTTGATACCAGTTGCCCATCCTGCAATGCCGACGATGTAGCCCGAAATTCGGCAGGCAATATGAAGGTAAAACCATAAAGGATTTGCACACTTGCAAACTCTAAGGTACCTGGCGCTCATTGCCCCCAGAGGCATTACAATGCCCCAACTCACTGCGTTTAGAACCCCATGAATCTGAAAATTTATGAAATATTATAGACTGTCAAATAAGGAAGACGTAAGTACCATTCTTTTCAAATTAATGTTCGTAGATTTGCAGAATTCAATCACTCACATTTCTTCTTCTTTGTCTGGAATCGAAATTTCCACCGTCCGATGCAATCTGTCCAGTTCTGAAATCAATGGTTCCAACTGATCTTGCATTGTCTCCACTCATAGAATGCCTACCAGGAGTGTTTCCATTCATTGAGCCTTCTTGCCAAACTTGGTTAGTTGACAACATATCATCGGTAAGCTGCAATCTAGCTAAAATAGTCCACTCATTTCCCACCAGAGTCGCAGTAAATGTTCCATACTCTGAAGCTCAAACTACCCTCTTCTAGTGTCGGCGACCCGGAAGTGATCGGAGAAGTGTAAGCACGAATGTGGCCTGTTGAATTCTCGATGAGCTGGTTCTGGTGTGACGGAAAGCGAGATCAACGACTTTATTTGACGGATTGTAAGTCCAGTGGAGGAATGAATTCAAAGCAGGAAGATCACTGCACGTTGTGTAGAATCTGTTAGAGAAACTGTGGCTACTGCAGGTTTGCTGAGCGCAGGGTGATGAAACAAGAAGAGAAGCAATAACACAAGCGATAAAGAAGGATGCGAAAGATTTGTCCATGGCGATAAAGAAGTTTCGAGTTTTGGATCAAACGAGATTAGCTTTTACAGAAATTCTAACAAGACAAGGGAGGGAAATTTGGACTGGTCTTTAAAGACTGTTTTTAAGAGTAAGTTTGAGCTTGCTGGCTAATTCCGTGACTGTGTGAGCATCTATCTGTATTTCCAGCAAATTCATGGAAGAAAGTCCAATTGGGAAAGTTTTTTGGTAGCTTAATTTGGTTTTTAATATTTTGCCAACTTTTGCAAGTTGGGTTGCAACTTGGAAGGACACTTGTTTATTACATTCTGGGGACTGTGGCCTGCACGGCACAACAGAATTTCATAAAAAATAAATTATATATAGAGAGAGAGTTTCGCATGCATGCTTTTCGAAGTAGAAGTTGTTTGCTTAATTAGAACACTTTCAAAAAGCAAAAATAAATAAATAAGTAAATATTGCAATATTATGTAATTTTTTAAAACTTATTTTATATATATATATATATAATGGCATTAAAGGAAGGGAGAGAAATTGTGTACTGTTTGATTCGTAGGAAAATGATAGAAAAGAAAATGTATGTACGGTCATGAGTCTGTTTCACAGCCGGGTCAATGTTGCACTCTTAAATCGAGCAATATTGTTTTTCTGTTTTATTCATTCATTATTTCTTTACAGGCGTAAAATAAGGATTAATACCGAAATAGATAGACTCTTCTTTTGACCGAACCTTGCATACGATTCGACGTTTTATCGGCGTTGGCGGGGGTCCATTTGCCGTGTGGGCTCGGCTATCTCTGCCACGTGTGCGTGACGTCGTATCCAAGCGCCGTAAAGAACCCGCATGAAAAGTTATATTTTAATCCCGAGTTACGGGGCAGGGGATTTAACACATACCTCCGTTAAGGTTTTAATTTTTAACACTTAAAGAAATCATTTAGAGATTCAAACACTTACCTCCCATAGAGGCAACCACTTCCATCCATTATTACGAAAAATACATATTTGCCCTTTGTTTGTCCAATTTAAAATACATAGGCCCACCTCATTAAAATTTGTAATAAAATATGTGACTTTTCTTTTAAAAAATTGACAAAATAATTCAATTTTATACTTAATTAAATTTATTTAAACTTAACCCTAATCTCTAAATTAGTTGTCCTCTCTCTCCTTTTCACAAAGTTCACTGCCACAGCCTCCCTATCTCCCTATTTACAAATTTACATATTGATAACAATAAATTTGCAAAGGAAAGGCAACAGTGACAAAAATTGGTGATAAAAGATTTGCCCTCCTTTTTGCAAAATTTTAGCAATTTGACTTTCTCTTTTACTCTTTTTCTACCAGAAATATGATTGACCAAAAATTGTTTTTGTTGCATACGACATAAGCAAGTTTTTATTGAATTTTTAGTGAATTGTAAAATCCAGTAAAAATTTTACAGTTCTCGATTTGGTTGCTTAGTTTAAGGTTATGAATTTTGCTTAGCTTTGTTTAATTGTGTTTATTTGATATTGAATTCGTAAATTTTAACTCTATTAAACTTCGTCTCTTGATATTTGTATCTTTGATCATAACCGTCCACTTATTTACTTATTTTAATTTGAAATTTTTTTATAAATGTAATGTAATATATTTCTTTCAATATATTAATATGTTATTACATTATTACCCCTAAACCAAACAGCATTGTAATGGATTTGGATGACTTCAAGGGAGATATGTGTTTCTTTTTTTAAACATTCTCTCTAAATATTAAAAGGCCAGACCTTAGGGGAGGGATCTGTTAATTCCCCTTACAGGATGCGCTTTCTCGAGTCAATTTCTCCAAATTTTAAGTCTCCCAAATCTATTTTGTCGCTTTCAGGGGAAAAATACTCTTAGGTAAAATCAAGTCCCTTTCACTAAAATTTCTACAATTTTTTTCATTAATAATGAAAATAACTCAAAGACAGAGTATGCATGGATGATGTAAAACCTATGAGAACAGGGATCAGCAATTAGGAATTAGGCATTTGTAGTCTTCTATCAGACAAGTGGGTTCACGGACACCGGCCTGAATCAAGAATAAATTAATTATTCCAACTATTCCTAAAATATTTGTTTGATTAGGATCAATCACAACATCGAAGGTTTACATCGACCAAGGAAATACATATGAAAAAGCCGGATATGAAATCATCATATCTATGAAGAATTTCCCTTCTTTTAACCCGTGATGTCAGAGTAATACAGTTTTTTAATTTTCTGAGATTTGATTCTATGTAGTTGCAGTAAATATCAAGACTTTGTATTATGTCAGCAAAGCATCAGCAACGCGTAAGCTAATTGTATTACTGTTCATTCTTGCCCAGGTAGAATTTCACAAACGATATTTCAATTTCAGGAGATAGAAGTCACTGCTATCCCTGGTAGCACCCATTCCTTTTGTTTACTTGGGAATTAACTTTCTCCCACTAAGGCCCTCTTTCAAATAGCAGTATTTTTTTATCACTTCCCTATGTTGGAAAAGCACTCTAATTTGGTCGAACGTGAAAGTGCAAATGACCAAAATCGATCAAGCAAGAGAATTCAGAAAATTTGAAAGTAAGTTGAATCCTTGAAGAACTTCCACTAGGATTAATTTAGTACCAATATTTCTCACTGACCCACTTGATAATATCAAATCATGCAAATTTCACTTCTTGATTGACCCCCCTGGGACTAAATGGAAAGATGCCAAACTCCAGTTACCATTCAAATTGCATGAACTGTGTTAAGCAGAAGTTGCACAATTATGCCTCTCATATGCTTAAAAACACTCGTCAAAATTCAAAAGTCTTCAAAGGTGAGTTTTGTGGTAGTTTTACTATGTTAAAACTCGGAATTATAGTATTAATTTAATCAGGTTACTTGTAACCTCATGGCCAGAATTGTCAATTTAATATAAACACCAAGCGTCCTTTCCACATCAAAATCTGAAATTAATCAATCTACGGAGACTAGCAGGGAGCTTAGCAGTCTTTCTAGACTTTCATTATTGTTCACACCAACCATGGAAAAGGTATAACAAGGCTTTGCTAAGAATATACAGAATAGTCTTAGCCAATCACCATAACTACATGAAAGGTTCAACTACACCCACCAAATTTTCCTGCACCTATACGCCACCTAACCTACGTTGCATTATCACTTTCTTGAAAAGTAAAACAATTTTGACTTGGTTTTTTCCGTATACAAGATGAATTAAAAAAAAAAAACTCATATTTCTTCGTAATACCAACTACTATGTGTCTCTATCTTCCTGTTTCTTCCGACTTTCTACGGAACCCCAATTCACGCATACACTGAAAAGAACGAAAGTACAAATCCTATTATATCAGCACATTCAAATAATTTTCCTTCTGGGGATTTGGACAAAACGCGTTATATTATGTCATTGCAACACCGAATTTCAAAACGGAATAAACATGTTACAGAAGAATCAGTGAATTCCTTGTATATCCAGGAATTGGTTCAAAAATCTCATTATTTTTTCAAAATTACTAGCTTTATTGACAATATTGCGGAACAGTTAAACTACAAGCAGCACATTCTTCAGTTCTTAGACCTCAATATCTTATTCTTCAATTAGTGCAAGTAAACTAACAGTTACTCCATCTTTGTGATTAGTAATGTTCATGTTTTGTTTGGGCACTATATTTTAAGTTTTCATTAGGTGGTTTATCTACTAACTCCTATACTAGGTTTGAATTGATCTTATCTTATGTTAGAATAGAAGCTGTTAGTCAACAGGATAAACGCAGAAACAAGAACAGATCATCATACCAAAAAAATGAGGGACAACCTTTCGTGACTACTCTACCATGATTCTTTTAGCCAATAATATAACTACAATATTCTATAGTGGCAGTCACATTAAACAGTTATCAACTCTTGACTAAAATCTCCAAGTTCAAATTGTTATTTCTCCTATAAAATGTCCCCGTTGTTTCTCTCATTTTCCAGGCAATTCGCAATTAGGAACTCATCTTCAAAAATTTAGGCCACTTCTTTCACTGTTAGCTTGTGTGGGCAAGTTTCATGTTTCATTCATATAGGCCCAACTGATTCAGTTTGCACATTCTCCACAACTTCATAATAAATTCAGGTTGCTTGGCAGAAATTCTAACCTTTAACCTGTTTGTTCTGCAAAATATCTCGAGTTTCCACTCTACACGCACAAAAAATCTTCAAATTCCTTATTTACTGAAATCTCTCTAAGCATAAGCATTAGTAAGCTGTCAAACCTCCAATATCAAATGGAAACAACCTCAAGGACTGTCTTCTTAATCTGCATTATTCCATGTTTGTTCCTCATTTCATTGGCTCAAAACTGTAAAAACCATACGTTTGCAAGTAATCAAGTCTTCAGTTCTTGCAGCGACCTTCCTGTGCTACAGGCCAATCTCCACTGGAACTACATTCCAGAGACCAAAAGTGTTCATATAGCATACAGAGCCAGCCAAACTCCCACAGGATGGGTTGCATGGGGAATCAACCCAACGGGAACAGGCATGCTTGGATCACAAGCCATTGTTGCTTTTAGATATTCTAATGGGAGCATAGCTGTTTACCCAACACCAATAAACAGTTACAACCCTTCAATGCAACCTGGAGATCTAAGCTTTCCGGTCTCCAACATTTCTGCCATATATGCCAACAATGAGATGACTATATTTGCTGTTGTAGGTCCATTGTCTAATGGAACTACTTCTAATCATGTCTGGCAAGCAGGTCCGGTTTCAAACGACAATCCACAGATGCATGCCACTTCAGGGCCAAACGTTGAATCAATGGCAACAATAGATTTTCTATCATAGGAATATGCGGGGAAAAATTTAGCATATTTGTGGCTCGGTTTCTCAAGATTGCCTGCCTCCCTTCGTCCTAGCAAACTATGTACCAAAAGTTTTATATTCATGCATAAGTTCAGTTATTACCCTTGTCATGTTTGTTATGTATCATTATCAAAAATAATCATGGTTGTTCCCTTGAACCCCGCAGATGCCAGAACAGCTAGTAGCTTTTTGACTTGTAGCAAATCAAATCCAAATACCATAGAAATTTACTGTAGTCTTCAAATAGCAGAAAGATAAATTAGACATATTTGGCCTAAATAAAGAAAAGAAGATGCACAAGTGAAAAAGAAAAAAATAATAATAATAAAAAAGTAGCTGGAATAATCTTTTGATGGGCTACATTTTGTATCCCTTAAAATGAAGGGCTGAATAACCAACAGCCACGCTAGAAGTATATAAGATAGCAGATTTATCAAGATGAATACGGTTGGTATGTAATACAGTCCAAACAACCTCAGCTTCTCCGCATAAACACACAGATCAATCATGGACGGGTTTCTTTTATGAGTAATAATTGAGAATGGATAGGTCCCTTAGGGTTATGTATGTCGAACCACGTTACCAATTAAATGCAGCAGCTCCTCCTGCTTGGCATTTGTCACTGGCAACTCCAAAGTCACCTGTCAATATGTCCCACAACAAATCATAGATAGTCAAAGTAAGAAACTTATTAGGAGAGACGGGCTATCTGATACTGAAATAAAGGAATTCTTCCAATACCAAAACTTTGTTTTCTTGAATGGTCTGAGCACATGAGGTACATTTAGTTGCCCTCAGATCACTCCAGTGTCCATGCTTAAGGTTCTCCAGACAAATTTGCATGAAGAAGAAAAAATAAATAAATAAACATTTAATAGTCCAGATTAGTCCATCTGATATACTGTTTTACTAAGTATTATCCATTAGTTTGAACTTCCCATTATTCTAGAAGATAATTCATGAGTTATCCACAGCCTGTATTAATTATTTTCATTTTTGTTTTCCTTTTCCGAAGCACATAGAACAAAATAAATTTGATTGACACTAATTATAAGATAAATCTATCAGATTAAACCAATTTAACACAAAATTGCATGCTTGATCTGATATATGCAAGTAACTAAGCTGTCACAAAAGCGCATTATTAATATCTGCTTGGAGCATTCCCGAGGTAGATATCAGGGAGAGGAATTAACCAACAAATGCATGTAATCAAATAATCTTGACGATCTAGCTACATATTCTGTCTCACCTCTTTGAAAACCTCACTATAGGCAGTATCCTCGAAGCCCTACACAACCATAGCTAATCATTAGTCAACCAAATCTGTATACACACAGAGAGATAGACACACATACATGGAGACAGAGAGAGACCAATTTTCGAAATAAACTAAGAGATGCTCCATTTGATTCTCCAATCTTAGAACGGAAGATGTGGATCCCAAAATTCTCAACCGCATAGGCCATCATCATCAAGACCGATTCCTTTGCAAGTCCTTTACCATGGCTATGCTAGCAAGAACAAAATGACAAAAAAGACTGAAAAGTAAATATATATTATAGACTCATAGTATCCAGAACAAGGAAATATCCACGTAAGAAGGCTCCATCCAACAGAATGTCAATAGTGAGTATATCATACAGCATTGACCATGGATAGCTTAACAAAACAAGTTCAAAATGAATTCATTATTCTGTTCTACTGGAAATAAATGTCATTAAAAATCCATTAGATTAAAGAAGCGGTTGAATCAGAATAACTGAACACTGAACTTGGTTATTGTCGAAATGAAAATCAAGAAAAATGCATTCATCCATCCACTCATGTTGAATATACATTCACTTTGTACACTCTATTTAGTTATGGTAGATCTGCAAGCAAAGGAACCAAGCATAAGTTACAGAGGACAAAATTTTGTGCATATACAAGTATTTGGTTCAAGATGCCAGAGTTATGCAAATGATGGAAAAGAAACCATTTGAGGATCATTCAAGTTTCCAATCAACTCTGTCCAAACATATCTCTATAAATTCAGGCATTTTTTGACTGGCCTGCCAAAATTGATCAATGGTCTATTCTGCACTTGTCCCTGCATTTTTATGTATCCACTATCTCAGTAATCCTTTGTTTATTTAAGCATGATGTTAATGCAACATGGATAGTGCCACCAAAATCAGACATAGAAACAACACTAGAAAATTTACCAAGCTGACAAAAGCTAGGGACGTATAAATATAAATACATCTCCACAATAATATGATTTTGCTTTCCATGACTTAATAGTAAATGAACCTTTTCCATCAAGAATTCCCACCCCCCCAGAACTAAAATTAGTGGACAGGCACAAGATCGAAAACAAAAAGATAGGATTGAATTAACATTGCTGAAAAAAAAAAAAAATCTCAACTGAACTGCATTATTAATGAACTAAAAAGAAGGTACCTTTTTGGTTCAGCTATCATTATCTCAACCTCTGCCAGTTGAGGATTATCCAAGTCATTCATATAAAGATTCACGTCACCCACCATGGCTGGCAAAGAGCACACAATCACGTACTCATGAATGATAAAAACAGCACAACATGAATATGAAACTACATTCAAATAATTCATTCTTTTCTATACAAAGACATATGGCAAACAATCAAGTATCCTATGCACTCAA
This sequence comes from Azadirachta indica, assembly GCA_022749755.1. Classification (NCBI taxonomy): domain Eukaryota; kingdom Viridiplantae; phylum Streptophyta; class Magnoliopsida; order Sapindales; family Meliaceae; genus Azadirachta; species Azadirachta indica. Next base: position 2,367,040 of record CM040440.1, on the reverse strand, counting down.
TGGATGCAAAAGAAGGCTGCAGACAAACTATTCATATAAATACTAAATTTGAACACAGGAAACATGAAACAGAACGAATTGCTTAAGCCTCTAGCAGACGACTCCTATTAGGGAACTGACAGTATTCAGTTTCAACAGCTGAACTCTGAAGAATAAAAGGGGTAAAAAGACCAAAAAGTTTATCTTTTAAATTGTCTCACCGCCCAGAAAACAATTTTTCGAAAATGATGACATAAATTCCAAAATTTTCAACGCACATCAATTCAGCGCACTATAATATTTGTAAATATAAATAAGTCTTTTTCTGGTTCTTGACTAATAATAAATTTTACTAACCTTCCACGCAGGGATCTCCATGAACAAACTCTCCCTCTACCATATCCTTATCCAAAACAATGAAAGTTTTCTCTGCCAAAAGAAAATTATTAAATCATTCGAAATCAATAAAACAAAGCAAGCTGACAGCAATTACTGAAAGACAAAGGATTTATTGAATTAAAGAGAGAGGGAGGAAGGGAAAGAGAGAGAACTGAGGGGGTCTTGGCACCAGGAGAGATGCATTTGGTACTCTTGCTCAAGGGTGAGAGGCTCGGAGGCCGTAGTTTGAAGAAGAAATGGGTCTTGCATCCATTGGTGGTACTTGGGGACGTGTTCTTTCATGTAAGGTACAAGAATCACCTTCTTCCCCTCCAAGCTAACTGCCATTCTGCTTATCGACGCTTTCAGTTTCGCTGCTTCCAGTGAAAGTCGAGAAGAAAAGAGACAGAATGATTGCAACAAGGAGTAGATGACTTAAAGCGGAGAATCATTTGACCCAAAGGCACTGATATTAATTTAAAAAAAAAAATAACTCGAAACTTTTAAATATTTGAAATCTGACTCAAGCATCATAATCAAAAGACGAAATTATCCTTTCCCTCAGGGTAGAAAACTCGAGCATCTTCATTTACCCGACCAGTCCGCAGAAAACGGAGATGAAACAGAGATACGGCGGTGCATACATTCATTCCGTAATATAACTCCTCTCAAGACCGCCTTCCATTAAACCGTAGAAAGCTCGCACGATTTCACGAAGAAAATGTGGTGCATGAATCAACCAAAGGTTATCATCCTAAATCTGGTAAGTAATAGGCAGCTGCTGGGCAAACTGATCGTAAGTAGCTGCTTGGTGCATATATAGCATTCTAATCTCCGTCGAAAACCGAATTACGGTTTTGCGTAGTTTTGAAATCTATCAAAAATTGGATTTTCTACTACTTTCGGAGAAGTCGGGCCAAATATCTTTTGTCGCTACTTGGAGCCATATTCTGGCAGACTAAATATCTTGTATTCTCAATCCGCATTCCACCATGACTTGATAGGATTACTTTATCAAAATAAATCTACCATGTTCCTCGCTGCTTGGAGCCATATTCTGGCAGACCAAATATCTTTTGTCGTGTACTGGTTACTACACCAAGACAACGCTCATTTCGAGTGTTCGAACAATGCATTAACTCGTATCATGTTTAGCGAATCAGAGATTCAAGTAATAGCATTATTATGATGACTGAACATCACACGTATTGCCAATAGAAAAGTAATGCCTGCTTCAGAGACTTTTTCTACGGCCAACAACAGGTTTGTAACCGGCTAGGCACATCACTATGGAATTTTTTTTTTTTTTTTTTTTTTTTTTTTTTTTGTTAATTTCCTTTCATTCCTTCGGATAATTTCTTGCTACAAATCACGACAAGGCCATCTAACTAGACAATGTTCTATCTGTTTGAAGATATATGAGGATCATTTTAACTTACAACATTAAAGTTTCGTTCTAGTGATATATATATATATACATATACTTAGGTCCAGGGGAAAGGATTGCGAGATGCAAAGCAAGGAAGAAAACAGAAAGCCGAAAGTACTTCTCAAATCTTGGGCCTCCTTTTCCAGAAAGAAAGACTGCAATATTGAATCTTGCTATCAATAACAGAGTGGCTTAACATCACAACGGATTGTCCAGTATTCCATTCTTATGCAACTACCTAAGACAAATTCTCTTCTGTGTAGTCAATTAAGTAATGGCTTTATGCGAGTGCATCTAACAGTCTACATGCTATATAGCTAGCAAAAACCAAAGCTTCAAATATTAGTTTGCCTCCTTAATGCTCAACAAAGAATGTCATCTGATACCTTTCTTTCAATACTTCTCCCTCAGTAAAGAATTGTGAAGCTTTATTGATGGACAAACCGAAATCACACAGCTCCATTTCAATGTATAACTACTCGTTAACAAACCAAGAGGAGTACCTTCAATAATGTTTTAATGCAACCCCCTACAAATACAAGATGGCAAATCTAATAAAAGAAAATAGCTCTGATTTCAGACATATAATACAGAATTATAAAGACAAAAAGTCACAAACCTAAGGTTGCCAAAGTGATCTTCCATTACAACAGTTTTCCTCTGCCAAAGTGCAAATATTATTATTACACAATTAAGCTGCTGCATCAATAATTGCAATAACTAAAAGCACAAAACTACATCTCAGTATCCTGATGCAACTGCCTTGCAGGATGTTATACAGCTTAAAAGCAACCATCTATCATCATCAAAACTTTGAAAAGACAACCAAAATTTCTGGCATTAATTTGTAGGACAAAAAGCAAGTTACAACCACATAAAAAAGGCAAACGGGGCTCAAATGTTTCATGTATGAAATAAAATTTCTGTTAACCGTGATATATGCTTCAATCTCACGGAAATCTGTGCGGTAGCATGATATGTTATCAACTCCAATAATTGCAGTAAAGGAACCCGCATATGGCAGCAAGATGAAGAATATCTTATGCCCTTTGGCAACATCGTGTGCCTCCAAACAGAAAAGGGAAAACAGAATAGAAGTTTCCAGAGACATCTTATAGTGAATACATTGCAAACTAACAAGAACAGGACCAATACATTGCACTCCTTGACTTCCAACAGGATCTATGTTCATTTCCAAAGCATCTTTTCATAAGGGTTCCATATGCAAGGCAAGATAGAAAAACTATTAAAGAAAATCAGCTCTGATTTTCAAATTTCAAATACATGATTCAGAACTATAAAGACAAACTCAGAAACCTAAAGCTGCCAAAGCTGGATCTTCCATTAAAACAGATTTGCACAACTAAAAATAGTGCAATATTATTGCACAACTAAAAATAGTGCAATATTATTGCACAACTAAGTTGCTTGATCAATGATTGGAATAACTAAAAGCATGAACCTATATCTCAGTATCTCAATGCAACTGTCTTAAAAGCAACCATCTATCCTCACCAAAACTCTGAAAATACAACTAAATTTCTGGCATCAATTGGCTCGAACGTCTATATCTGAACTAAAAATATCTTGACTTGGGATAGATACTTCAGTCTCACGGGAATATCTGTGCTAGCCTGAAAGGTTATAACCTTGAATAATTGCAGGGAAGAAACCCCGCAAATTGCAGCATTCTGCAATTAAAACTTCAAGATAAAGAACAGCTTATGACCTTTTGGCAACATGATCTGCCTCCAAAAAGGAAAGGACAAAAAATGTAACAGAAGTTTCTAGAAACATCTGATTAGTGAATATATTAAAAACTAACTAGAACGATGAAAACACATTTCCCTCTTTGATTTATAAAAGGATCTATGTCTATGCCTGGCAGCATCAAGCAACTGCAGATTTTGGAACATAATTTAAGACTTCTATGTTCCATGTACAATTGTTTTTATCTACCTCAATTTCATCTGAACTAATGTAGCTTCAGCAAGTTCCACTATTCCTTGGTACCAGATGAATGACTGAGCAGATTAACTAAGAGGCCATCTCAAAAAGAAAGAACAATAAGAGAACAAAGAATTTATAACACAATCAGAATCACAACATGGTTCACTGGTTTAAGAATGTATAACACAATCAGAAGCATGACGTGGTTCACTGGTTTACCTCATAACTAGGCACAAAACATATATTCTTACAACCAATTTTAAAATATATACATTTTGTTTAACAAACTGAATTCTTAATTCCCATCATTAAATATGTCATTGGTTGTTTTCAAATATGCGGAGCATCAACAAAAACCAAGACTAAGTTCATTAGCAGGCAACTTTCAGGCTCAAGCTATCGATTACTTTCCAGAATTTGACATACCATTGCAACTTACAGAATATCCAAATCCTAGCAAAAGAATTCACCAATTAAGTTGCTAATGTCGATAATTGTCCTCTCTTTTCATGCTGTATCAATTTAAAAAGTGTACAATCCTCTTAAATAGGAATAGCCTTCATAACACAACATTCAGTTATCTAAAATGTTAATTTCTAGTCATTCTTCTGTTCATATTTGATTGTTCTAAACGAAAGTAGCAAATCAACTTCAACTGTATGAGAACAAATAGAAACAAAAATTATAACTCAAAAAGCTATTCTTACTCGTACATCAAATGTTGAACTGCGTGATTCAATTACGTTCAAGAGCTAATAGAAACAGTTTTCAAAAAAAAAATAAAAGAAAGAAAGAACTAGTAGAAACAAGCATCTTAAGGATTCCTCTTCATTTCGGATGCATTTACTTAAATCTGTTTTCCTGCGAAACAAACAAGGTAAAATATAGAACTGCACCTATATTCATCTAATGTCTATTTTTCCCTCCCTTTATTGCAATCGGAACCATTCGAAATGTGTTGATAGTCAGGGGCAATAATATACGGTCCAATGAAAACCCTAATTTAACCAAAAAAAACTCAAATGTTAGCAAATTACACCTTAATTTTGATGAGGAATCAAAATCTTGACCGAATTAAGCATCAGTTCCACTAAAATAAAGCTAATTTGTCGACCAATTTCACCAAAAGCAATCTATACCGAGAACGAAATCTTTCTCATCCCGGAAACCATCGACATCGGACAGAGAGTAGCCTCCCCGTCAACGGATTAAAGGATATTTTCCCTCTTCTCTAGGGTTTTCCTCTTCCCGTATTTCTTGTTCGCGCTTCTTATATAACGGATCTTCTCTTCAATTTCGAAAAAGAACGGATTTTTCAAGTTGCGCCGGCTCGAAATCTTTCAAGCCATAATCAGAAGACAATAGAACCATGCTGTACCCCTTCAATCTTTGGATCCTCGCCGTAGGAAATTGAAGGTCAGTCTATCTGACGATCGACAACATTTGACCCGAAGTGATTGCTGGTGGCGTATTATATCGGCGAAGGTTCCGTAGTATCTAAGCTGTATCCTTATTGGGAAATAACAAAATATTGAGTTTAATTTGTGCCCAAGGTCAGAAATGGTAATTTCTTCAGGCACGACGGGCCTTTTAGTTGACGTGGACGCCCCAAAATAAAATTAAAAAATAGTGGGAAATAAAATAATCAGTTTCAATTTGCGCGCAAATAAGGGCAGAAAAAGTAAATTTTTTGAGGGCTTATGGGCGTTTTTGTTTCTATGCTCAGAAAAGAAAAGTTTAAACCAAAAAAATTCTAAAGCTTTGAGTAAGGCTATTGTTCGTATTTGGTGTCCGTTGAAACAGTAGATGTGGCGGCAAAACACTTTCCCGGTGAAAAAACTGTCGTAAAGATTGTCTTTTCTTTTCTTATTTCTTCTGTGAAATTTTTTCGTATGGGATTAATTTTTTGGTTTTTGGTTGGATTTTATGTGCTTTCAGGGAGATCAAGATTCCGATCAAAGCATTTCTGGTAATTTTGGGGATTACCGGTATATGTATATACTTGCACACAATGTACGCATTTTAAGACTTCGAGATTTTTTTTTTTATAATAATCTGACAGATGAGGAAGATTTCAACGTTGATTTGCGAGATAATTGTGTTTCATTGGGTGGACATTCGGAGAAAGAGGTTATCGGTCACTTTACCAGTTTAATTTTAATGAGTTATCCATTTCTGTTTGTTATGCGATTAGAAAAAACTGAATGATGTATGCTGTTTTTTGTTCTCTTACTGTAATTGTGTAAATTGATAGGAAGGAGGGCAACTTCAATCGCGACTTGAAACACTACAAGGTGCCCAGTTAAACCCTCATGTTTTTTTTGTGTTAAAAAGTTATCAGAGTAATTGTGCATTAGAGGATAACGTATTGTGATTGTTTATACTTTGTTTTATTATCTATTATCACATTTATTTGCCAAACACAAATTTGATTGCTGAAAATAGGTACTCATGGAGTAAATTGCAGAATGATTACTGACAACGCATCACCCCAGGCATGTGATTAAATTTAGAATAGAAGTTCCATATTCCTACTGGCTTGCTGTAGATCCTAACATTTGATTATGTATCTGTCACATAAGCAAACAAGCATTTCCCTTGAAGATGAGGTTGAAATGCCTGACTTTGCTGATGAGTTAGGCGTTGTATTCTCCACAAGGAAGGCATCTACATGCACCTCAGATGAAAAAGTGATCTCTGATGATGAGGTATCCAGTAAGGTTTAGGATATAGTTACTATGTGATGACTGTATAGCTATGTGCATTTATCTCTTTTACATGGATGTAGCTTCCTAGCAGATATTTGTCCTTGTTGCTTAACATGAAAATTTTTTACAAGTTTCCTCTCTATTTAGAAGAAAAATGTGCTCCAAAAATCTTCAGTTGCTTATGCTCTTAAAATATTCCAGAAAGATGGAATTCATGATTTTGGAAGTGGGAAGCTAGATATGGAGAACACATGGTCTGCGGTAAGTAAAGAAGCTGAGGCGCTTAACCGGTTGAATGAAAATGCTTTGTGCTCATCATCATCACATTCTGCCTACAAAGTAAACAAATCTGGTAAATGAAAATGCTTTAATTTGTTTTGCCGCAGTTCATTTTCACTTGTCATTGTGTCTCAGACCAGGGATGTCTTGCAACTTTTTGTGGATTTTGAAGCGATGATTCTTTATGTCTTCAACAATATAGTACCTAGTTTTTTATGTTGCACTCTGCAGGCATCCATAGCAAATCCAAGCCAAAATTTTCATTCCACTTCCAGTCACAAAGGGGAGGATTGTCTTTGCCTTCCATTTCTCAGGTTGAAAATGGTGTACCATACAAGGTTCATGGAGTACCTGAAAGGTTGGGAACAGTTGATTGCGAAAAGTATTCAGTGGCCAAGCTTCCTGAAGAATTCCCTGGGATAAAGCCAAAGCAATCAGAAAGTCTATCTGATAAAGTAGAAGATCTGCATCGTTATGGCAAGCAGTCAATGGCTGAGCTTTTAGATGGCCTTCAGGATAAAACTACTCTGCTGAGAAGAAATTTGAAGGTGATAGCTTCCACTCTTTGATGGATGCCTCTTTCCCTTGGCTGCTTTCTATACCCAGTTTAATCATATATATAGTGCAGTATAGCAAACCAAGAGGGAAAAGGATACAAGTTGATGTCAAGAGAAGTATATCACCACTGGGAGACAGAATGTTAAACAGTAACGACCTCCCTGAACATGCAGGGAGCATATCATCAAGTGATGATGAGGTATTACTAGGCTGTGATGCTTGTTTGTAATTTATCTTGCTGAAATCATTGGTTGTATGTAAGCTTTGCTATGCTCAAACAGGATCATAAGCAAAACCTCGAACTTGCTGTCCCGGAAATGAAGAGGCAAACTATAGTGGATAGGTTTCAGGAAGCATTAGGTGCTACCTCGAGAGATGAAGCAGCCTTTTGTGCTTTACCTAGAGTATCTGGGTAAGTGATGAGACTAGAGTCTTCCACTACCCCATGCCTTATTTGTTTGTAGAAGTAAATTTTTTAGCAAGTAACTCCATCTCAAATGTGCTTTGATGCTCCTCAATTCCACAGTGTTGGGTTATTTGGGAAGTTACAGCAGGTCATGCAGGTTGAAAAGTATACAGATATGGATTTCTTGAAGTTACAGACGAGAACTAGCCCAAATGGTAAGGCCTGGCAGTTTTTCCTTTGCCATTTTTTTTCCTTTTGCCGAAAGCGTGTATCCTGGAAATTGGCTTGGGTATACTGACATATGTGCAATCACACATAAATTTATAAATGTTCACCCATTGCTCATTTGTCTTTTGCCTATATTTTTCCCCAGATGCACCTTGCTGTATTGATGCAAAAATCCTCTCAAGATACTTGGACGGAAAGTTGATAGTTTGTCATGTCTCTATTGGCAAGGACACTGAGGTCAAGTTTCAACCCTCGAACCCTGAAAAAGTTGAAATTTTGTTCTTCTTAAAACTATGATGACAAAGCCCTTAAACAAATGTAAAAATGTAAGGTTTTCAAATTTCAATGTGACACCAGCATCTGGATCTCATCGAGAGTTGCTCCTACATTTGGAAGTTTTCATGAATGCTAGTAATTTTGAAAACGGTTGAAAATTTTCATTTATGCTTACACTCTGTATCATTAAATGCAATTACATTTCTCTTCATTTTCGTAAAGGAAAACTGAAGATGCATGCCTGCTTCTGCAGGACCACCAGTGGTCAGAGAATAACCAAAAAATGACAAATAGAGGAAGAGAAAGGACAATTATTTTTAATCCAAGAGTTTGCTATGATGTTGACCTTGATGTTGGAAACTCTATCCTTATTCACCCACCCTGGTATGATATTGAAATCTAAATCTCATTTCACTTATTCTTCAAAATGTAGTCAGAAATAAATGATTATTATATTTTATAACTGATGTTAATGGACCATCTGATGGATGACAGTTAAAATATTGCTAAGTTTTCTTCTATGCAATATTATTGGAAATAATATTGTGCTATTTCAGTGACATGAAATTTTGTGGCAACTTTTTTGGGACAGGAAAGAGGTTCAGGTAAGGGGAAATGATGAGAGCATTATTTTATCAACATATTACTCTGCAAATTTCAACTTGAGCGGTTGGGGTTCTTCCTGAAGGAGAGTGGCAATTATTTCATTCCCTGGACTTGATAAATTGAGATTCATCGAGAATCATACAATTCTCATAGCCAATCGCCACTGAGGAGAACCTACCACGGAAGCAGTATGTATTTTAGAGGCCAAAAGACATGAGATCATTTATGAGCATATGATACCCTGGTTCCACCAATGCATTTTCCATTCTGGAAGGCTTGCTTGTACATCTGCATCTCTTCTAATTCAGAAATTGGATGTCAGTCACATTCGTCTGGCCTGTCTATGTCCACTCCATTACAAATTGATTTCTGGTCTGGATGTTGATGCTTTACTTATTTTTGGACTTAATCTCGAAGAGTCTTGGAGTAATATAGCACTGGCAGATGTCATCCTTTGATCTTTTGAACCGTCTTCTTTTCTTTTCCATGGTTAATCATGGCAGTGATGTTTCCTCTGAATTCATCAGTTGCTTTTTTCCCTTGACACGGAGTAAATATGAATCCTCTTTTTTCTGAATGCATTGCAAATCCTTTAAAATAATATCTATGAGGTAGTGAAAGCCACTCCAAGATGCAAGATCTCTGCCTCAACGATGCTGCTGTCATTTTAACGAGTTCGGATTGGTCAAGTTTCGTTACCCTTTACGGATCTATCTTATATAGCAACCCAGGAGACAATAACGTGTAGAAATCTAATGTAATCTTTTTTTTTTTATTTTGATTATTTTTGGATAATTAGAATAGTGAATTTCATAAAATTGATACAAATCTTTTAAGGTGGTACAACATATATGAAGCTGAAAAAAGAAAAAAGACAACTGATTATATTTTCCTTTAGATAATTAGAAATTCTATCCATGTACACATATATGCTTTTATCATAATGAACCGGAATGTTGTAACTTATGATGATTGTCTCTTCCAAACTGATTAGGTAGGGCACTGGTGGACAGCTATTGAAATGTTTAAATGAAAGTTTGTGTGTTACTTGTCACTCGCTAATTTATGTTTTTTAGTAACAATTAAGAAATGGATATTGGTCACGCAATGATCACAATTGGGCACACTACCACAATGTGCATCCCCAGAATTTCACTTTTGCAACTAAGCTTAAAAGTCAAGCCCCACTTCATATTCCCCACCCGAACACTCGTTTTGTGAAATTAAACAGGGAATGCTACCAGCCAAAAAAATGCATTAGACAATCAACCACAATTGCAGACAATATTAAAATCATTTAATTAAGAAAAGAAAATGGTCCATGTACATCTACTACGTTATGCCAAGGCAAGGGACAAAGTACATGCATTTAAAAAGATAACCCAAGATTAATTTCACATCTTCAAATCCACCTAACCCCACATATGATGTTGTCTTACCTTCAAAGCCAAGCACTAACACTATTTTCCCACAGATGTCCCAAAGTCATCATTTCATATCACCTCCAGTTCCAATAAAAAACAAACATTATCATCAAACACATAAATGTTAACAAAATCTTCCTACTTCTTTCAACCCTAACTAAAGGCACTTCTTCTTCTTCTTCTTCTTCTTCTTCTTCCAACTCCAATATGCTTCTCCTCTTCCTCTTCTTCTTCTTCTCTTCCCATCTGCACATTGCATTCTCAGCACATTGCACTACAATCACTGCCGCAAAAACTTTCCAAAAATGCATGACACTTCCTACACAACAAGCCTCTTTAGCATGGACTTTCCATGCCCGAAATGCCACTTTAGACCTCTGCTTTTTCGGCACCTTTATCTCACCCTCCGGTTGGGTCGGATGGGGCATAAATCCTAGCTCCCCGGAGATGACCGGAACTCGTGCCCTTGTTGCCTTCCCGGACCCTAACTCCGGTCAGTTAGTCCTTCTTCCTTACATTTTAGACCCAACTGTTAAGCTCCAAAAATCACCCCTCCTCTCAAGACCTCTTGACATTAACCTCATTTCGTCCTCTGCTACTCTTTACGGTGGCAAAATGGCAACTATACACAATGGTGCCACCGTTCAAATCTTTGCTACCTTAAAACTTGTACCTAACAAAACCAAAATACACCATGTTTGGAACCGTGGCCTGTACGTTCAAGGCTACTCTCCAACTATTCATCCCACGACTTCCAACGATCTTTCCTCCATTGCTACCATTGATGTAATGTCAGGCTCAACTGCTGCGCAACACAGCAACATCAAAACACTAAGAACAGCTCACGGAATCATAAACGCCATTTCTTGGGGCGTTTTGCTGCCAATTGGAGCTGTCACAGCACGTTACTTGCGGCACATTCAATCACTAGGGCCATCTTGGTTTTACGCTCATTCAGGAATCCAACTTTCAGCTTTTTTTCTCGGAACCGTGGGATTTGCCATCGGAATCAGGCTAGGGGAACTGTCTCCTGGAGTTGTTTATGGGCTGCACAGGAAACTCGGATTTACTGCTTTTTGCTTGGGGGCTCTGCAGACACTCGCATTGCTGTTTAGGCCTAAGACTACAAACAAGTTCAGGAAGTATTGGAAATCATACCATCATTTTGTTGGGTATGCTTGTGTGGTGTTAGGAGTTGTGAATGTTTTTCAGGGATTTGAAGTGATGGGAGAAAGCAAGTCTTATGCAAAGTTGGCATATTGTTTGTGTTTGTCTACCTTGATCGGTGTTTGTATAGCTTTGGAAGTGAATTCTTGGGTAATTTTTTGTAGAAAATCTAAGGAAGAAAAGTTGAGGAGGGAAGGATTAATCGGAGGAGGAGGGTCTGATAAAGGAAGTGGAAGCCATAGTTTTGTAAGTCACAATTAAGGAATATTGTTTTGTGTTAATTAAAACATGCCTTGAACTTGAAGGGCAACAAGTCTCTTTTTTTTTTTTTTTGGTGATTTGTGGAAAGAAAATTTTGCTGCCAGTATAGAATTTGATTTTGATTTTGATTTCTTCTGTAATCAATCGGTAATATTTCTTTCTTTCTTTCTTGGTTTGGTTTTCTTCATCAAATCACAAACAAAAATTAAAAAATATTGTCAAGAATGGGATTCGAACCCATGCCCTTTCGGACCAGTACCTGAAACTGGCGCCTTAGACCAACTCGGCCATCTTGACATTGCTTAAACCACTTGCACAAGAATAATTGATAAATTATACATACATTCAATTTAGAGAGCACGTAAGTTCGCCTCGTTCTGCAGCTGGTATGCATGGCGTCCTGTACAAAACTACAAATAGAAGACGAATAATTAAATGGCCTGAGTTTTAGGAGTTTAAGCTTACATTATAATCAATCCATTACTCCTGCGCAGGAAAAACAATTAGCTGTAAACGTAATCATGTACGTAATATGTATGGTGGCCCTGATCCCTGTTGAATTACGATAATGATTTGAATATATGAACGAGAAATCTGATAATAATAACAGGCAAATAGGTTATGTATTATATGGATGAGAGAGGAGAAATGCCCATTTCAAAGCTTTCATAGTCATAGATACAGCAAGTCTGCAAATCACTATATGACACACATAATAATGGAAAACATTTGTCTGAAATTCATCGGGCAAATGCTCATCACCACTCCCTTGTTTGTATTTTGGGTGTGTTTCTTGGTTTAAGATTGAGATTTTCAAAATTTACATAGAGCCAGCAAGTAAATGTTGAAATTGAAGTTGCTGATTCAAAAATCATCTCGATCATCGACCGTTAGAGAGAGTTTAAAGAGCAAAAAGCAAAGGAAATGCTCCGGTTCCAAATCCTTTTCTTAACTTTTTGCGCTTAAAAATTCCATTAGTCTTTTGTTCTTTCAGTTCCACCACAAAACAAAAGGCAGAGCAAATTGGTCTCACTTTAAGGTGTAGGCGTTGTCTATCATATACACTTTATGATTTTATATATGGTAGGTATATGCAGCATTCGTTACACTTTTATTTATGATTTTATAGTAGGTATATGCACCATTTATTACTCAGTTCACCTGTGTGTGTAATGTGTGTGATCATACACACACATTTAGTAGTATTCTTCTCTCTTCTTAGTCGCAATAACTTTTATTCGAGGACAAAAATCAATGTTTTGATGTATTAAAACTAGTGATAAACAGAAGAATACTACTAAGTATACAAACATATAATACTACCATATTAATTTGTTTAGAAAAAAATTGTATCCTAAACATTATTGTATAGGTAAAGGACTGTGGTCCACAAAATAAAAAGAGAAACTAAATGAAAGCAGGAATAAAATTTAATGGAATCCTTACATGCAAGAGATGATAACTATCGACAGAGGAAAATAGTTTTTAACAGAAGAAATTGTAATATCTCAGCATAAATCACCCAAAATTCCAAGTCAAATGTAACAAAAGTGTTGTGGCAGTCCATTGCAAGGAAAGAAGAAGGTATAAAATGAAAAATCCCTTCAAATAGTATTAGTCTATTTTCACAAACAAATAAAGTTTTCTACTTGTTGCATAAAATATTCCAATGGAAAAAAGAATCAGAATATGGGGAAACTTATTGAGAGGGACCCTAGATGGGTATTCCCTTTTAACGTTTTCACACTAGTAATTCAACAAGAACCTCAGGTACAATCTGCTGAAAAACCCTTACCCCAGATAATGGGACGATTAAAAAACAAAGCATGCCTGACAAGAACCCGCAATTTTGCCAGAGCCGTTACAGGACGTAAAAATCTAGAAAAAGGAAAATAAAATAATAGTCTATATCCTTACGTATTGGCTGCCTCACCAGAGATGCATAATACATTTTTTGACTATATGCCGCAACCTGATTTTACATCTCACTCAAATAACCAAAAACTAAAAACCTAAAAATGGTAACTTAATACTCAAACCTCAACAGAAAATCCCTTTCAACTTCTACGAACTCAAAAACTCAAGCCTTACACAAAATCCCTTGTAACTTCTATCTCTAAAGTTTAATTCTTCAAAACAAGCACTCCAGTTAGCACTAGATGACCAATTTCCTTCTAACTGAAACATATTAATGAAGGGGATGTGGGAAATTCACAGTTCACCTGCTTCACAAGATTATCTTCACCTATAATGTCGTGATAATATAATCAATCCTCCTAGGTAGCAATTCCTGACAAAGACAAATAGAAACAGTGTGAGTATCAGAATGAGCAACAAACAAGATTCTAGAAATGTGAATTGCATAAAAGACTAGCAAGCAGAAAGACAAGGTTCTCCAAAACCCAGCACCTCTAGTTTCTTCATTCTAAACTCATAAAGAACTAGTATACTGCAATTTTATTATAAGGTAAGCTCTTTTCTTCCAGGTCTTAGTGAAAAACATTCCAAAATGCAACAAGATTGGTAAGACGACAATTATGGATTCAATCGCAGGGATAAGACTACATTAGTTAAATAAAGATTTCTCCTGCTCTCCTAGCATTCAGTATTTTTTTTGTTTCATATTTCCCCACAATCTTAATAACAGGTCCCGACCAAATATCTATGAGTCTGAGCTTTTCCAGCATCAGCCAGCACCACATCATTACCTTTCTTCTTCCTGCCATATCTTTGAAGTAGAGGAATTAAAAATTTAAAAAATTAAAAAAAAAAACACTTTCTTAAATTTTTAGAAGGAATATATTGTGATGATGATGCTATAGCTTGAATCCAATTAATTCTTAACAAATTAGTATTCGCAACTTGTGAGGGTCATTCTAGCTGTATACAAAACCTTGATTAATAATAAGATAAATAAATTATTTTGATAACTCCGTTGATTTATGGAATTGGTTACTATTCCCGAATCGCACAAAAGAAAAGAGACAAAAACTAGCCTCTAAGATGCAACCAACCCCATGACACTCTGTAACTACCTCATCAAAAGCGAACATGTGAAATCAAATAAAGTGGCAATCTAGCAGCCTGAAGTCTAAAAGGAAATTGTCATTTGATCAATTAATTCAGTTCTTGACTTCTGTTTCTGTGTGTGTGCATGTGAATGACCTTCTCTATGAGTGTGTGTAAAAGAGAGAGATTAAAATCTTTGTTACATGAACAAAGGAACCCTAACAATTTTATGATGATTTCTTCTTGCCAGGTCCATATCACGTAGCCATGCGTGGCCGAATCATATCCACAAAGATAAACAATAGGCCTCAGTTCAGACTGCTTCACAATTTTACTTGGAATCATTTCTTTCTCTAGGATGCATCCATGCCAAAAATAAGTGGACTTTTGGAGTAAAACTGAGACCTATTTAATGTGATCAGTTACATGACCACATATAAAGGGTTATTTGAAAATATAATCAAACTATACTAGACACATATTTCACATAAATAATCATCTTTCAATATCTGTCTGTCATATGACGATGACGTGTAGACAGACATCTCCATTTTGACGAAGCACCATTCATTGATAAAAGGAAAAAGGAGATGGATGCTGCACTAGCGGAGATATCAACCTAAACAAGATTATTTTAGGAAATAGGAAGTAATTGCCAACTCAAAGATGGGGGTTTGAAGCAATAGGGCTTCAGAATACTTGATGAAGTGTTTAGGCAGGACCAGAAACACGTCAAGGAATTTATCACATCAAGAATCATGTTTCACCTAATGCAGTTGTAGTTCTTAACTTCAACTATGAGCTTAACAACTATAATGTACTATTATTGGATTATGTTATTGGACTCTGATCAATTTAAATAGACGCTTGAAAACACAGCTTTTTTGTAGAACAATAAAACAAAAAGGATGCTTGGAATTGAAGTAGCATTTCCTCTTGATTCAAATATTGCACAGAGGAGTCCTCAAACAAACGCAGGAAAATGCAAAATATAAAAACCCTAATCATATTTACCATAACAGCATCTATACAAATCTGATAGCATGAACTTTACCATATATAAAAAATGAACTATTGAAATGCTTTTTCCTTAGGTCCTAGGAGAAGAAAATCTAAATTAAACTGCTATGTTTATTAGTGTTCTTCCACACTAGAGCATAATTTTCTCAGAAATCATAATGGTCTTAAAACAAAAACATATCAACTAAAAGTTCCCTACATTCATAAGATTTAGTGAGGTGCTTAAAGGAAGTGGAACAAGCATGTTGAAGAAGATAATAAATGAGAAGCGCTAACCTCTATTTGACTGTCTCTTATTAACACTATAACCACCAACGAAACCAGGAGAATTTTTAGCTGAAACATCAGAAGCACCACTTGCAAGCCCATAACCAAAGGAACCAGAACCATCTCGCTCAGATGATGATGATCTCCAAGTGGGATCACCATAAACAGAACCACCACCACCTCCAGCACCACCATAAAGATCTGCAAAGACTCCATCATAACCACCATTTGAAGCTGCATAGGATGATGATTGAGCCAAACTAGTTCCAGCAGTTCTTCCATATCCTCCAGTCCCCAAACTAAAATTGTTCTCTCCACTTCTATACCCGAAATTAGCATTATTATTAGAAACATTATTCCCTCCACCTTGACCAGAAATTGCTGAAGAACCCCAATTGACCCCAGTGTTGCCAAAGGTGCTTCCTCCAATGGTCCCACTTCCTGATCCCATATATGCATTGGAGCTAGCAGTGTTTGAGTTATAGTTAAGTCCTCCATTTCCCCACAAATTTCTGGTCACTGAGCTGAAAAAGGAAGTGTTTCCACCATTACCTCCATCATATCCAAGAGGACTACCAAACCTATCTGTATTGCCAATATAGTATGGACTCAAACCCCTTCCATAACCAATATTACTGTTAAAATTTGCATTAGTTCCAAAATTTGGGCTCAAGCCTGGCTCAAAATTCATACCCATTCCATAACCGGAACCATATGGAGGAAACCCACTACGTCCACCAGCAACTGGACTGAATCTACCGTCCATCCTAAGTCCATAGCCCCCAATTGTACTAGGAGTATACCCCTGAGTGTAGCCATTAAGAAAACTATTGGCCCTACTCAAACCATAGTGATATCCACCGAGTGGGCTACGAGTGGGACCGGGTGATAGCTCTTTGGGAACTGCTCTCTTAACCTCAACCATTTTGCCATTCAGTTCGTGGAAAGTCCTTAGCAACACCTTGTCCACTGCCTCCTCTGAATCATAAGTTATGAATCCAAAGCCTCTTGGTCTCTGAGTGTTGTGATCATACATCACCACAACATCTGTGATAGTTCCAAACTGATCAAAGTACTTCTTAAAGTCACTCTCTGTGACAGTCGATGCTAAACCTCCTACAAAAATCTTTCTTGTGCGGCCTGGACCAGGAGAACCCTGAATGTTGCCAGTGCTTCTATTAAGCACATTCTGGTCATCCCGAGGAACAGCTTTTTTTGCCTCAACCTGAGGGCAAAGAACTCACATGAAAAGCAAGCCAAACAATAACATATCTATACACTCTGAAAACTCAGCTTAAACAAGAAAAAATAAAAATCCAGTAATGACAAATGAAAACTGATGTCATTTTATTAAATAAAGAAACAAATGTATAAGAGGAGAAGGCATGATTTTACTCTTGGCTCATTTTGAAATTAGTTGAACACAGAACCAGAATTATACGAATTCCTGCAATTCCAATATCGGATTCATAACTCCTATAAAGAAATGAATTCCATTCTAGTTGATATAATGTGCAGAGAGAGAAAGAAATACAAAAGATCAAAGATGATGACATGGCACAAAATGAAAGGTCTATTCAGAGATTAACAACTTACCATCCTCCCATCGATGTTGTGCTTTTCCTGTATGACTATCTCGGCAACAGCAGGGTCAGCAAAAACAACAAATCCAAATCCACGGGCACGCCCTGTGTTGCGATCCTTCATGATCACTGCTTCCACCACCTCCCCATAAGTACTGAAGTACTCCTTGAGACGGTCCTCATTGGTGTCCCAAGATATTCCACCGATAAATAACTTGCCATTATCAGATTGCATTTTCTTTTATCTACATCCAAAAAAATTAACAACACTTCATAGATACCCAATTCCACAAATGCAAATCGCAGTAACACTGAATTCATTAAAAAGAACAAACTTTTCATACAATCAAGCACCTACTGCGTATTCTGCACTGGATCCAATCAGTAACACAGAATTCTATGACAATTTGACAAACAAATGAAAATGATAAATCAGAAGCAGAGCAAAATAAGATATAATGCTAATGCGTAATCAATCAAGCCAATGAAAACTATACCTTTATTGAATGAACAACGTGAAATACACAATTTATTTCAGTTACAATACAGATATCTTCTGATTCAATTTATAATCAACAGATCCTTCATCGATCAATCAACCGACCCAAAATTAAGCACCAGCCTGAGGTACAACAATCGGAAAAAAAAAAATTAAAAGCAGAAAAACAAAAAAAAAGCCAGGAAACAAATTCATTTCCAGCATTCAAAAATTAACAATTTTATTGAAGATCGAAACTTGAACCAAGATTCACATAAAACCCACCAATCAAAGCAAACCCATAGGCCAAATCTTGCAAAAAACTAAGATCTGATAAGAGGAGGCATGTTCATCCTCCTCTGCGCGAACACACAAACAATCTTCTAAGTTACTGTTAATTCAATTCTGTTGGAATTTTTTTTCTTTTTTTGGGATTTAAAACAGCTGTAAATTCATTCACCAAACAATTTGCAATACAAATATATGTATCCAAATATGAGGTATTGCTTTCTAGAGAGAGAAAGATAGAGACATGTGGTAGATACAGAGAGAGGAAGAAGAGAAATAGAGAAGGCTTTCAAAGGTCTGGTGTAAAAATATATAGGCAGAGTCATTTTATTTTTATTTATTTAAATTTTAAATAATTAATTATTTTTCATTAATTTTTACAATGTGAATAAATTTACGTATTCATAATAAATTTTGAAGTTAAAAAGCTTTAAAAAGTAAAAAATAGAAATTGTTTTCGATCTGATAGATGATAAATTGGAAACAACTTGTTTTGTTCTCTCATTTTGTTTCCTTTTATACTTTATTGGGAGAAAATAATTACGACTGTCTGCATGCATGCATAGGACTCCAACTTGCATGCAACTAACAATCAGCCATTGGTTTCTATCAATTTTTTATCGCAAGTTCTCAAAGATTCTCGTCCGTTGATCGTGTTGACATTCTTTAGTTGACGTGAAAGTTTGAATATTTGCCGTTGGCAATTGCGTATTTATGGAAATATATGTTTCTATATATATATATATATATATTGCTTTATGAAGACTTCATTAAATCGTTGATAAACTTCAGCCTAACTTTGGTTGGGTTAAAAGGGGTTTAAAGGTTAAACAAGGGCTAAACCCCACTTTTTTAATTAATTGTCAACCTTTTCTTTTAAATAATTTTTTAAAAGAAATAAAAAAAATTACTGTAATAAAAAGACTATAATACTTTAAAAATAATCACTTGTCAATTATTTAAAATAAATTAATTCAATTCCATTGATGTTCAAATCTTCGTAACATGTTCTTCTATGTATAACTGTAGTGTTAGTGTTATTGTGTCTTTTATATCGTATAGAATTTATCTTGCATATATTTGTATCATATCACTTTTATTTATCTTTTTTTTTTTTATTATTGTATAGAATCTATCTCGCATACATTTGTATCATATCACTTTTATATATCTTGTTTTTTTATTTTCACTTTCATCTATTTATTTATTGTTTGTTTTTAATCCGAAATATAATTATAATTTAATTTTAATAGTCAAATATTTTGACGATGTTTATCTTTTAATTTAATACTAAAAATTTTGCTAATTATATTTAGGGTCTGTTTAATATAATTTTTCAAATAAAATTTTTTAAAAGAATGTTTTTACTTATGAAACTTTTATGAGTAGTGTTTTTAACAAAAATTTATTAATCGTTTGATTGTCATAAATAACTTTTAAGAAAATTTTGAGTACTTAGTTTAGTAGACAAATTTTTAATGTTTTATTTTAAAGAAATAACGTAAAATTTTTAAAATAAAATAAGGGTGTTTTAAATAATTTCACTTATTAAAAAAGTTTGTTCAAATTTTGAACTTTTTTCAATAAAAAAAAAACAGCTTTTTTTATTTTTAAAAATCCTTTTCTATTGTCAATCAAACGACATTAAAAAATTTAAAAAAGATTTTATCATTAAAAAAGTCATTTCGACCAATGAAAAAGTTAAACCAAATGGACATTTAGCATTAAAATTTGAATAAAATTTCTAGTTAAATGAATTAAAATATTTTTATATATTTTATTTATTTTTGAATATTTATAATTTATGAGGGTGGTAGGTAAATTTATTAAATTTTAAATATTTATATTCATATTAGATGAACAAAAAAAAATATTATTTAAAATCATTTAAATTTATTCGGATGTCAAATCTATTTATACTTGAGATAAAAAAGAAACGGCACCTTAATTTCTAATAATATATTAGAATTTTTACATTGGAATAATAAATATAATATCATTATTGCGAGATAATTAACTCCTGGGATTAAGCCTAAACACTCAAAATTTATTGTCTTGCCACCTTTGTATAATACGACTTAGTTAAATTATATACACATTAAACCAAGTGTTATTTACAAGCAATCAAAACAATGTTCTTCATAGCGGAGGATAAAACTTCAAGAATAACCTAAAGGAATGTTATTTTGTTTGATAGTATAATGTCATTTTCTCAATTTATACTCCATCTAGTCGGAAATAAATAAATAAATATATATATATACACACACACAAAAAGAGGTGTGAGTTAAGAAGGTTTTGATTAATTAAATTATAATTCAATTAACTTTTTTATTTAATGTTTATTAAACATAAATACATGCCAATTTTGTCAAAACTAAATTATCTCTTATTATACTTACAAATTCGTACTAGTATATTTTATAGTGTTTTCTACGATTGTTAAAAATTGTACTTGAAATTAACACATTTTGTATGTATTCGTATGACAGTAACATAAAATTAATACATTATTGTATATAAATATTATATCTTTAATATTATTGTATAAAAATATTCGTTATTCATGTGAAATTCAATTATATCAAATAAATTAACATACGGTACTAATCAATAAAACTTTTACCTTTTTTTTTTGTTTCTTTATTGGAGTTTATAAACTAATATATAAATGGAATTTAATAAAATCGTAAGACATTTTCTCTGCAAAAAGTTAGAGGCTAGAATCTACAGTTAAATTAAAAATGGGAAGAAAAAGAAAAGAAAAACTAGATGCTACCAAACACAACGTAAGATTTATGGGAATATTATTATTACCAATGCAAGCTGATATGGTTCGTGCATCCCACGAAAGGTACTTTGGTCTTTCCACTAGCTAGCTGTCTTAATAAACCTCCAGCTACACATCCCTTCGTTTTCTCATTTTCTAATCCTCACATTCCCCATAATACCCCCGTCACTATTCATTACATTATCACACCACTTAGACAAGGTCAATTTCGTCTTTTCATCTCAACACATACAATTGTATCCAAAGGCTGTTCTCGTCATTTCATCTCATTATCCACTGGCTCGCGTTAGTGGGGTACATGGTACTGGTAGGCTGGAGGCCGACCACTAGTTGCGATGGTGATGATCGAAGGAATTGGGGGGTCCGATCACGTGCGACCCGAAATGGATTTAAAATCAAAATTTGCAGTGAAAAATGCTCTGTGATTTTGTGTTCCCTTGATTCTCGCAGGCCAATCATGTGATTGCTTCCAAGTTTATTTTTTGGTTTTAATCGGATGGCACAGATTACTGGGTGAATGTCCATGCATTGGAGTTTTGACTTTAATGAATTCCGTAGAAATTTCGAGTCTTCTAGTTCTAGTGCAATGTGTCATTGGAATATTTATGTCCATGTGTTTTATAAATATGAACATAATATATACACATTTTTCAACATTATATAATCGATTTTAACACAAGCAAAATTCGATTTCAGTTAAAAAAAACATTTATAAAGATAACTTATACTGAAAGTCAAATTAATTAAAATGGTTAGTTTTCAGACATACTAAGAGTAGATAAATTTTACTGTTTTTTTTTTTAATTAAAATGAATATTGGAGAATATTTTCCACGTTGTCTTTAAAATTTATTTGACTTGCAAGTCAGATTATAATTTTTAGAAGAATAATAAATGTGGGCCAGAATATAATAACAAGCCCATCCATAGCGAAGCCCAAAACGGCATCGGCCCCCGTTTACCTCGTACTTTCTTTCCCTCCAATTAAATAAAATTCCGTTCCCTCCAAATTTTCAAACCGATCAAATTCAAAACCCGCTCCCAGAAAACAGAAACTTACGCGACACACTTCTGAATTGCTCTATATATATTTCAAACTGGAAGATCTCAACTCAAATCATACTCTTCGCTAATCTCCAATTCCCTTAATTTCTCTCTTCTCCTAGCCGTAATCGTTCTCCGTCTCTTAGACAATAGCCAGATATGGCCTCCTTGAAGCCCTCAGTTGTAACAAACCCGGTTGACGGAGGAGGCGATCGTGTCCCGTTATCTCACTGTAATTCCGGCGAGATCCACGTCATCATAGGTCCCATGTTTGCGGGGAAAACCACCGCTCTCCTCCGTAGGATCAGATCTGAAGACATCAACGGCAGGTAAATTAGAATTAAAAACCTATATGTGTGTGTATGTTATGTTTAATTTGTGAAAGCAAAGATGGGTTTTGAAAAAGATTTAATATTTTTAGACGAATTTTGTGTAGAAATGTTGCAATGATAAAATCAAGCAAGGATACCAGATATGCGGTTGATTCTGTGGTGACACATGACGGAGCTAAGTTTCCCTGTTGGGCACTTCCAGATCTGACGTCCTTTCAACAGAAAGTTGGGGATGATGCCTACGAGAATGTAATTTTAAAATTAAGCATTTTCTTATATCTTGCAGTTTATAAAAGTATATGATTAGTAGATTTTTACATTCTTTTTTAGATTAATTTTAAAGAATTAGACTGTTTTGGTTGCTTAATTTTGTTAGTTATGGAATCAACCCCACTGGTTTTTGCTTCTGATGCTTTACTTCTATTTACTATTGTGTATATATGCCTTTATAAAAGACTGTAGGTTTTACCAGAATCTATGCAGTTGGGATGAAATTACTTCATGAATCATGCCTATAATTTTGACAATATTATTTTTTATGACACAAGGGTTTTCAGTTTGCTAGTGATGTTGAATTAATTTGTTGCTTATTCTATAATGCTTACAATTATAAATTCCAGCTATGTTTCAGATCGTGGGATAGATCCATAAAGATTCAATTTTGATCCACGGAGTCTTATAAAATATTCTGGAATTAGCTTGGATCGATTCAATTTGATAGGCTTTGAGACAATTCATTAGAGAATAGTTTAAAATGCTAGAAATCTTTGACATGCTTATAATCTTTAAAATACTAGAAAATTGCTTTATTATGGGTATGGTTGGTACTAATTACATTAGTTTAAAGTGTTTGGCAATCATTAATTTTTAGTAGGGATTACTTGTTTTTGCACTTATATTTGCATTTAATTATTTATTTGGAAGTGGTGCCATTTGGATCCCAAACTATCTCAATTTGACTACATAATTATCCGTTGGTGGTGTTGAAGTTGGTTCTATATTTGATGCATAATGTTTTTCTAGTCTTCTCATTATTGTTCATGTGTGCAGCTTGATGTGATTGGTATCGATGAAGCTCAGTTTTTTGGAGACCTATATGAATTCTGCTGCAAAGCTGCTGATCACGATGGGAAAACTGTAATCGTTGCAGGCCTTGATGGTGATTATCTGAGGTGTGTTCATAATTCTTTGTGCATATGTTTTGTTTATTTGATTTCATTCGATTCCGAGCACCATTGTTCGCTGGTACAACTGCAAACTTTCATTTGCAGAAGAAGCTTTGGCTCAGTACTTGACATTGTACCTCTAGCCGATACTGTAACCAAGCTGACCGCTCGCTGTGAACTCTGCGGCAAAAGGGCATTCTTTACCTTTCGGAGAATAGAGGAGACAAAGACTGAACTTATTGGAGGATCTGATGTTTACATGCCTGTATGCCGTCAGCACTATGTGAAAGGCCAAGTAGTCACTGGAGCTGCAAGAAATGTCCCGGAATCTCGCAAGGTTCAGAGCGAATCCTGTGTTGAAGCAGCTGCAGCCATCTAATCACAATGGACTTTTCTGTACCATAATCATCTCTAGTATTTTACTTGTCCAACATGCTAAATTTGGATTTTCCAATGTCTTTGAAATTTTATTTTAGATGTAATTCTCATTATGTATATAGAATGAAAGTTTGTGCCAAAGCAATGCTTGCTTTATTGCTTCTCCGTAGTACTTTTTACATAAATGAAAGGAAAAAGAAAGATCTAAGTCATCTCTTGTTAAAGCAGAATTTTGTGGTGACTGAATTGAATTGTATAGTTATATTTCATTAGTTTTTGGGTATGTTTGTAATTACACTATTCTTGTTTAATTTTAAAAATTGTGTACTTGCATATACATTTTTATTTGATATTTAATGTTAAATAAGCACCTATTTAAGATATATTTAGGAGTATATTGATAATTGAAACATTTTTTTTCAATTATGTTTAGTATAGTTTTTTAAATAGAAAATTTTGGAGTAGAAATTTTTATTTATAAAGTTTTTAATAAAAATTTATTAATTTTTGATTTTTATAAATAATTTTTAAAAAAATTTGAATAATTATTTTAATAAATAAATTTTAAATATTTTATTTTAAAAAAATAATGTAAAATTTTTAAATAAAATAAAGGTATTTTAAATAATTTTATATTTTAAAAATGTTAGACAAATTTTATTATCAAAAATTTAAATTTTAAACTTTTTTTTATAAAAAAATTAATTAAATAATGTCAAAAATTTTTATTATTAAAAAAGATTTTTTATTAATAAAAAATTAAATAAAAAGGATATATAATAGGGATAATGTTCATTGCCCTCTTTACTTTTTCAGTTAATATTTTATTTTCTCTTATATTTTTGTTTAATATCCTATTATCCTTTTATTCTTATTTTTTTTTTTTTTAATTTTACTTTTTAATTCAATTAATTTACAAATAATAAAATTAAAAATATTAGAAATATTAAAGGGTAAAATTAAAATTCAGGGAAATAATAACATATTACAAAAAATATAAGAGAAAATGAAACATTACATAAAAAAAAAATAGGAGGAGAATTGGCATTCACCCCAAATAATACCACTGACTAAGTTTGCCAAAGCAATTTTTAAAATCAAATATATATGTTGACGGTTGGTAACAGAAGGTTCCAAGGGCCCATTCAAGCCCGTCTAGAATATCTATATACAAAATTGGGCTGATAATAGGGCTTGGGCCCAATCGATTAAATATTGCGCCACGTATGTGGGGTAGTTTCACGTAATAGGATTAGGTTTTTCCCAGCTACGGTTCGTAGGTAGGCGCCCGAAACTCATCGTTTATCATTATCTCTAACGACGCTTTCTTCGTCGTTTTGAGGGTTTCAGATTCAGCTCATATCTCTACTTCACCGCAAGGACGCGCGATTTCGGTGCTTCTCCGTCGTCGTTTTGATTAAATTTCTCTAATTCAGGTTAGTTTAGTTTATTCTCTTCCCTCTTCTCTGCTTCTTCGTCGTCGTTTCATGTTAAATTCACGCTCATGTCCAAACTCCCTCGTAAAACAAATACAAAACACGAAGCATTAAACTGAAAATTTTCCTTCCGTTTCTTTTGCTTTCCTTCGCTTTCTCGGAAACCAAATGGAGAGATTACTGAACATAATATAGGTCTCGAAATATTGAATCTAACCTTTTAGGTTATCAAATAAAATTTCATTAAATGACATTTTTATAGTTACTAAAGTTGAGCCGCTTAATCTAAGT
The DNA here is from genome assembly GCA_022749755.1 of Azadirachta indica. NCBI lineage: Eukaryota > Viridiplantae > Streptophyta > Magnoliopsida > Sapindales > Meliaceae > Azadirachta > Azadirachta indica. The sequence continues at coordinate 2,341,309 of CM040440.1, read as the reverse complement.
AAACACATTCTTTCTCCACTTTGATCAGCAAGTGATAATTCCCATTAATGGACTCATCAACTACCAATCCTGGACCGCTTGATCCTGGTATACTTTATGATCAAGAGAAACATGTTTCCGCTGCTGTTTGGGATGGCCAGGTTCATTTTCTTTCATTGCTTTTGTTGATACGAGTGATTAAAGTAGAATTCATAATGTGATTGAATTGAATGATTATATCAATGATGATAATTTGTAGGAACGGGGTGCACTTAGATGTCATGAACACACTTCAAAATTAGGAGAATGGAGACTGACGCCGAAACAGATTGAGCTAGTGGAAAAAGCTGGATTTGGCTACTTAAGAAAGATTCCAGCAATTAGTTTAGACAATCCCCTTATATCAGCATTGGTTGAGAGATGGAGGAGGGAGACGAATACGTTTCATTTCACTGTTGGAGAAATGACTGTGACTCTACAAGATGTTGCCTTACTGTTAGGATTAGCAATTGATGGGAAACCTGTGATTGGAACAACGCATACTACTTGTAATTCAGTTTGCCTCAAGTATTTAGGAAGGGCACCAGAAACCAATTATGCAAGTGGTGGAATGGTGAAGTTGAGTTGGTTGAAAGAGTTTTTTTCGAATTGTCCTCAAGATGCACCGATTGAAGTGGTGGAGCGACATACAAGAGCTTACTTGTTGTATCTTGTAGGAAGCACAATATTTTCTACAACTACTGGGAATAAGGTACCTGTTATGTATCTTCCGTTGTTTGAGGATTTTGAGGAAGCTGGGACATATGCTTGGGGTGCAGCGGCTTTGGCTTTTTTGTATAGAGCACTTGGCAATGCATCTGTTAAATCTCAAAGTACCATTTGTGGTTGTTTGACGCTACTACAGGTTATTCACTTTTGCCGTTGTTTTCTTTTTCTTTTGTCTTGTTTTCTTTACTGAGTAGTGGATTTTGGTATTTTTTTTGTTGAGAGAGGTAAGGGTGCTGGGAAGATAGATTGATGAAGAAACTGATATACTGCTGTGTTAATAGCCTTTGCTTAAAATACTGGAATTAATAAGTGTTACTTTTGTTGTAGTGTTGGAGTTACTATCATCTCGATATAGGCAAGCCAAAACTTCATAGGGAGCCCGTCCATAATCATTTTCCATTTGTTCTGAAATGGAAGGGAAAACAAAGTGGACCAACAACTAACCGTGATGTAGTTTTTTATCGTAAGGCGCTGGACTCCCTGAAGCCATCTGATGTAAGTTTCAATATATGTTGTTCAGTTGCTATTCCTGTTCATTTTACAGAAACTACTATTCAGTTTATATTGCCTTGACATATAGGTGGAGTGGCTTCCATACAAGAATGTGGACACTATGGTAATACCAGAGGATATCAAAAGTACTCTAATTTTGGGGAGATCGAGAACAATGTTGATATGCTTTGACAAGGCAGAAAGACACCTTCCTGATCGTTGCCTAAGGCAATATGGTAAACTTCAAGGAATCCCCGAAGATGTACCACGATGGGTGAGAAAGAGTCGTGGAGTTGATGGTGGGGTAGATTTGTCAACGAAAATGGAGGCAGAGCTTAATGAATGGGCGGAACGTAGACTTCATATTGTGGAAGAAGATGATAATGCAGATGAAAGTGAATACATGCATTGGTACTTGAGAATTACTCGTAAAGTTGTGGGAAGGCCTATATCTCTCTCATCTGAGTTTCAGAGAACGGTGAGGCTAAATGTAACAAGTGAATTGACATTTTCTAGCTACTTGCCTATTACAAATAAATTTATCATATTTATTTCCTATTTCTGCAGATTTCTGGTTTAAGGGATATTGCCTACCTCGCAGATACATTCTCAGACAAAGGTTTGGATGCTCAGCAATTTGAGTCAATTTCTAGGATAAGGTGCATTGCACAGGAATGTTTGAGGGACCAAGTTGAAAGTCCAATTGTAGAATCGATGACCCCACAAACTGAACTTGCGAAACGGACAAGAGGAAAAGAAAGAGTAAGAAGAAAGAGTTCTGGAAAAAGGAAGCGGGATAATGATCCCTTGGAAGGTCATGTAGTTAGTGAGGATGAATCTCAATATTGTGGAGCAGTTGTGGAGGTTGATCAGATACGCTTACGTCAGGCAGATGGTGAGGTGGAACATTTACAGCTAAGTCATGCAGTTGGTGATAGTGATGACATGCACATGTGTCTCGATGATGCCACTGACAAGGTTGATGACACAGAATTCTGTGATGCAGCTCATGAGGTTGATGAATCTCAGCTCTATGGTGCAGTTAATGAGGTTAATGGTTCTCAGCTCTGTGGTGCTGCTTATGAGGTCAATGATTCCCAGCTCTCTCATATTGCTACTGAGGGTCATCCCCAATCAGTCAAAGTGTCAGAAGAGGTCATTACACAGGCATCACAGTTGTGTGATGCTACAAATGCAGTAAATGACTCAAAAATTTGTAATCCAACAGAGGAGGTCAAGGACTCACAAATATCAGATGCAACTGTTGAGGTCAAGGATCCACAAATTCCTGATGCAAGTGCTAGGGTCAATGACACTCAAACTTGTGATCCGACTGTGGGGTTAAATAACTCTCAAATATATGATACAAGTGTTGAGGTCAATGAGTCACAGATTGCTCATGTCGGTGGTGAAGATGAGATTCATACTGCCCGAGGGGGCAAAGAGGTCATTCCACAGTCATCTCTCGAAACCGTTGAGGATGTTGCAAGGCATGGTGATAACAGCATTATAGCTTAAAATTAAGGCGTTATCATCCATCTTTAACAAAGGTAATGGCTTCTAAAGTTAGTCAAATGCTTTTGCATGGCCATGTGGTGTGATCATTATATATTTGATTTCATTTCTTTGCAATGTTTGCCTAGCATTTCTTATTGTGCCTAAATTCAGATGTCCATTTTGTTATGACAGGCAACAGAAGACTAACATAATCACTCTTTCAAATGTGGAAGAGGCAAATTAGCTGCTTGAAAAAGAATCTTCTGCTATAATGTTTGAGGTTCCAAGGCTTGTCTATTTTTGTGAGATCCTCTTTGGCTTATTGATATGGTGTTCTTTGATGTAGAGACAACCGAAATTTAGATGATTGAAAGTTCCTTGTAGAGATAATTGTAATTGACATGTTACCCGCTTAGTAATTTTAATTGCTGCCATATTACTATTCCTCTTCTAGAATATTTGCCTTGTGTATAAATAAATCTATGGTGTTAGTTGGAATTTATGTTGGCATTTGGGCACGTGGGAAGTATATTGCATTTTTGGCAATCTGTTGATTTAGTTTATTGTTTCCTTTGTCATGGACTCTGATTTTCTTACAGCCTGCATCAGATTGGCTGGAGCTTCAATTTTGTGGTCTCATATCCAAATTTCTGAATTATCAGAGGATTTTATGTATTCTTAAGAAAGAAAGAAAAGCACATGATTCCTATTATGAGCTAATTTCAATTTTCGTCTTCCATGCGTTGTGTTAAAAGATCTCCTACCATTTGTGGGTCATGGTGTATTTAATTTTAATATCAGGGGAAACAAGATAGGGATGCCAGGCGGCAAACCTACCTATTATTAATGTTAAGCCAAGTTATTCAAGCACACACATTTGTAGTGGCAGAAAATAGGAAGAAACAAATAGTAGAAGAAATGAATCTTCCTGAAGTAGTTGAGAATAGGTTAATTATGAATGAAATAAATGACCTTTTAACTTTTTGTTATGGAGAATCTGTTCAAGGGAGATGGTGGTTAACTGAGCCACTAGATGGTAAATGTCTTCTTGAACACTCCAGCTTATTTCCTGTATCACTGTATAGTTTGGCTTGTATCAGTCAGCAATTTGGTTCAGTTCTCTGCACTCTAACAAAAAGTTAGGAGCTCTCCCTACATTGATCTTGTGTTGTTTTCTCCGTAAAAATTTTGGGTAAATACTTCTTTCTGTTTTCTTCAGTTTGATATATACTGCTTGGCAAACGTTTGGATATTCTTTTTCAGTGACAAAGTTTTACATACTTTGAAGGAGAATCTGCATGATTTGCATACATGTAGTGCCCATACTTATTTTGCTAGATTGATTTGGCCCATTCACCAGATGTACCTTTTCTCTTTGATTTTCTGGTTCCAAATAAAGAAATCCTACGGAAGACCTTCAGTAGCTTACTGGCATAATTTCTTTGTGAAGCAAAATTCACAGAGCCAATGCAACCTGTCACTTGTCCAAGTGGGTTCCTCTTCTTGCTCAATGATCGACTTTCTAGACCATAGAATTTTGTATTCAGTTGTTTGGGTGAAGCTGATTCTGTTTTCTTTGAAATGTTCTGTAATTGAAGGCTTCTCTTCAGGGACATGAGCTCTTGTTCCAGGTTCTGAATCCTGAAGCTGGTGGACTCATAATCCTTTCTTGAAAACTCACAACTATGCACTGCTAGGTCTTTTGTTAGCAAGAAGCTCAGAGGTCTGCTGCCAGGTTCTGCACCATCTGTAAATGGGCTATCTCCCAGATTTAGGCTTTTGGAGTTTGGACACCTTGAGCTTGGTAAGCTCTCAGAGAACTCTCCACAATGCATGTGCCTAAATGAGTCTGAGCAATCTTTGAAAGCCTGATGTGTGTTAAGCTGCTGAACAAACAGCGCCTGGACAATCAATCGTAGTGGCATCAACTCATTTTGAACAGCTTCAATGCAAGCCTCTTGTGATAGTTTTTGGCAATTGAGGTATTTGCATACTGATCCTTTCTCATCTTGGGATATATGCTTGTGTGCCTGAAGAACATCAATAGATCAAAAATCTTAAAAGACAAGTTTCCAATGGGGCTCAAAGTTCTACTGGTCCAGAACAAGCAAAATTGACTGACACTGAATTTGAGAGTAGGTGGGATTTTTCTTTTCCACTTAATTCATAACTTCGTTCTTTTTATCGGATTAACAAAATGGAAGCTGATATTAAGCTTGTTTGGCGAGATAACGGAGAATATTTATCTATGGTTAAAGGGGTTTATTTTTGTTTTCTAACTTCGTCATTTTTTCTATTATGTAACCAGGCAACTTGAATTGAGCTTCTAAAATAAGGTTTGGATTGCTTTGTTAGTAGGGAAATGCATTAGTTTGATGCTTAAAATTGAACTTGAACTATTTTTCATAGTTGAGTTACAATGGAGTTAATGAAGCTTACCTGCAGGAAGATATTCATTGCTCTATAGAGTTGATCATGGCACTGTCTCCATGAAACTGGAACTGTTTTGATAAGTTCCATGAATCTTTTATGCTCCATTTTTGGGTCAGAAGTTATATGGCAAAGGTATGTGTCCCATAATTCTGCAACAATTGAGTTGCTTGGTGGAGTATGGTTTGTCTCCATATTAAATGAAACATATGTTGAAAATATGCTCTCCATTATACCCAGCTTCATGCTGGAAGAAATTGATTCTGTCCCTACTTCTGCAAGGAGAAAATCCTCCTCTTGAGCAAAGTGCAAAAGAGAGGCAATCTGTTCTTGCAACTTTTCCCTGCTTTCACTTCTCAAACCAACTTCCAAGGATCTAGAAAGCAATGCAAAGTAAAATCCTACAGGAATCCCTCTGCTAGCTTTCTCCCCAAAAGGAAGCAGATTGAGAATACCTTGTAAAATTTCTGAACTTCTGTTTTTTGTGTCATTATCATGACTTTTCTGATGAGAGCTCTCCCAGAATTGGCGTGTCTTCTTTGATAGTAGCCATTTGTTTGCATAGAAAACAATGATGGGATTCACATACTTTTCTTTCATTCCTTGCCTTCTCAAGGATCCAATTATCCTCCTGAAGAATCCGAATGGTAGGGCTATGAGATCTTTGATCCACAGTTCCTGACTCACAATCCCCTTAACTCTTTCACAGCACCAGGCTTGACTAGTCAATGCCTCCAGTGTAACAACTGGTTTCTCCCGTCTCCTTTCTGGGTCAAGAATCTCCATACAAGCCATGAAAGCCAGGGATTCGATACAGCGGCTGACAATTAATAGCTCTTCAGCCCAGGGCAGCAATGTTTGACATCTTTGTAGAACAATTAGAGTATCATCCCAACTTTGTAAGACCACTTGGTTTAAATATAGATCGAAGCGATCACAAAGATTGCCAGAGCAGTATTCTTCTGTCATTTCAAGAAATTCTGCTGCGCATCGCAGGGCTGCTACATTAAAGGGGTCAATCAATGTGCATGAACCATAGATAAACAACACAATCATCTCAAAGATTTCTGGTCCTCCAGGAAAATCTTGTGGCAGCTCATACTCATTTGATTCATTCAATCTTTTCTTGAAGTATCCGCTCTTTGAAAACAGTGGGAACTGCAAAACAGCAAAGAAGCAGAGTTAGAGGTAAGCTACCTAATAAAAACAGTTTATTTCATTGAAGAATCTAAATTCTGCTTTCTGCAACAAGTTATGTAGGTTGATCACCGGCTAACATCACAAAATGCTCTAACTTTATTTTCACAGCTTAGATTTTCATCTTATTCTTAGGTTGTTACCTTGTGCAAGTTGAAAGTTCTGTTGCCAACTCGAACTTGTATAGAAACGGGCAAGCCGGTCTCTTGACTCCTGAGACAAAGATCTCAGTTAGCTAACTTAGCTTAGTAGAGAAAGTTTATAAGAAATGCTGAGAAAAAGAAAGTACAAACCAGACCCAACAAACTTACCATGAGACAATCTTAATCTTTAGCAGGGCACTGATGTTAGGTGAAGAGAAAGGACTCGAGGTCCCTGAACTATCTTTTGAGCTGACAACTTCCATTATCAAATCTCATGAAAATGGCTTCAAAAAGAGAATAAATTTATTGCTAGTGAAACTCTAGAAAAGCAATCACAGTTAGGGTTGAGGCTGCTTTAAGCAAGAGTAGAGACATTGCTTCCCATTTCAGTTCCCTGTTTAAAGGATCATAAATGCCTGGAACACATCCCAAGAATTGAAATAAAGGGTATACTGAATAGAGAAAGCCAGTGGGAATGATGAAACAGAATGCAAGAGAGAAAAAAGGGGTAGTTTAATCAGTTTGTTCACAGTACGCTCGCGCATGGAAGTTTTATTTTATTTATTTATTTTTTGGCTAGTCAAAGTCAAATGCACACGAGTGTTTAACTCAAAAGAGCAACTTTTAAGGCTTCAAAAACGTTCCTCGAGTCTTGAGAAGTTGAATTCTTCTGCTACTACTAAGCCTCCCACTGTAATATTATGCTACATTTTGCCTGAATCTTGCATGGCAAGTTGAGTTTATTTTAACCCCATGTAATACATAACATTATTTTACTTCTTTGTTACATGTGATTGTTATTGTAATACGTGATTAAAAAACTTTCATGATTTCTTTCATAATGACTTGTTATTAACCTGATATGTTTTCAACGGTAACAAATACAGAAATCATTAGAGAATCATTGTACAAATTAATTGCTTCTTCCGATCTCGCTATGAACATGGATTGATATCCATTAATTTGATTGGTTAATGTTGTTCATTTAATCCATTAGTTTTTTATTTTATTTTCTGAAGTCATCAAGAATCGTAGGCTTATTCATAGAAAAATAAGGTCTTTAGTAATTTTGGGTTTTGGTGGTCAAATGTGTGAATGGATGTTGCTTCCTGTGGAAGGGTGGTTGGGAGAGATGTATAGAAAAATGAGAAGGGGCGTACTTGAGAAATTCTAAAAAAAAAAAAAAAAAAAAAAAAGGGTGGGGGGCAAAATGAAAAGAAATATGTGATGAAAAAGTTGTGAGATGAAGTGCGGATGAAGTTTTCTTTCTGTGCTTTGTAGCTTGCTTATGCTAACACCCAGAACGGCACGGCTTCTGAAATTTCGGGTTGCTTTGAATGAAGAGGTTTTGCTCGCTTTCTGCCAGCAGACGTCAATCCCCAAAATTATTATTATTATTATTTTTTCATATTTTCAAGTAATAAATTTGCACAGATTTATTATTGTGTGTTTATATTAAAAAAATAATAATAGTAAGACAGATACGTGAATTACTTTTGAGTTATAATAATTCGTATAAAATAAGTGTTTTCACATGTGCATTACCTACTTTAAGTCCATGGACTGGCGTACACGAGTTAAGTTGGAAAGGAATAATAACGTTCGGGTACTTTTGGGTTTTTATATTTGGACAAAGTGCATTTATAATTTTTCTATTTTAAACAAACAGGTCCCTGATTCAGTGATTTGATTTGTATTCAAATAGCCGAAGCATGCGTTAATATTGTTATGGTAAATTTTCAGTAATGGAAGAATAATTTTGTCACTTAAATAAAAAAATAGGGTTTTAGAGATCTATGTATAATAAATTTTATTGTTATTTGTCAAATTCTGAAAATTTAGAGGCCTGAAATGTTACTATATACTCCACAATAGCTTGCGCACACAACGGGCCGCATATCAAATTTGAATTTGAGGTATCAGATGAAGTGCAGCTTAGATCCTTACAACTCAAGTAATACATTCTTTTTAACCGGTAAAAGATGTGTATTTTATTTTCGAGCATCAACAGGTCTACTTGCTGTAATCTCAAGTGAACGTTTCATTTCCTCCGATGCTTCAAGTCGTCGATCATTAGATCTGTCCCCCATCAGAAAAATATCTCTTTGCAAGTCACCAAAAAGGTGATTCCTCTGCTCATTTTATAGATTGACCAAATTACATCATAACAAATGTTCTTACAGATTTAATTCAACCAACAACATTTCTCATTAGTTAATTGCGTTTTTGCAGGCTACTTGTATATAGGTACTTCTTAGTTGTTGCAGCAGCAAAATTTTGCCATCCAATTTTGGAATCGAGAAACTCGTCTAAAAAAAATGGAAAAAGAATAACAAAAATACCATATCCAGTAGCAGAAATGATTTCCATTAGAACCCATTTGACTTTCACGAACATACAACTCAAGCAATTGGAGAATACTATCATCAATACTATTTATTTACAAGAAAGATGCTGCGCATGAAATGTCAACACTCGGAAAGAATTAAGAGGCATAAGTACTTGCTACTTAAAACCTGCCTATAAGTTCAGGAAAGAGAGTTACCGGCTAGCTTTTAGGAATACGTTTCACTTGAAAAGTCATCAAGCAGCAGGGTCAGTTTCATCATCGTTGAGCTCAGAGAAGAAGGGGTCCTTCAGAAGTTCAGAGGCAGAAGGTCTGGCCCTTGGCTGTGCTATGCACTTCTCGATGAATGCTTTCACTTCTGGATCTTTTACCTCATTCAAAGCTTGGGGCTTGACTCCGGCTGTTACCTTCTTGTATATCTTGGCAATGCTGTTGCATTCACTGTAAGGTATCTCCATAGTCACCATCTCAAGCAAGCACAGTCCAAATGAGTATATGTCCACCATCTCAGTGTAATCTTCCTCATAGAGCTCTGGAGCCATGTACTCTGGTGTTCCAATGATTGAATGAGCTGCATGACTCCTACCCACTATTGCTGCAAGGCCTAGATCGCCAATTTTCACCTAGACAAAGAAATCATTATGCTTTTGGTGTGGTTAAGAAAATATCAGTCAATTAGGGATTTTCAATCCTATAAATGGATAATATTTGTTGGTAATATGAGTTCAGAAATTATTTTTTCTCCTTGATTTTCAAATTTTATACCAAATAACACAAAATTTGTTACGTAGTCTTAAAAAAAAGGATTCAGGAATGGTTACTATATAACAAGCAGTAATAACACTGAGTGCTATTGAATTCTTCTGAGATCAGGTTGTAGACTCTTTTGGAAACAAACTAGGCATGCCATTATTGGCTTGGTTTTCATTTTTTCTGATAATTCTTCATCAATATTCCAATTTCCAATCACAGTTCCTCAGATCTCCAAAAAATGAAAACCAATAAATGAAGCCTAGATATATTTTTTTTTTACTAATCAGCTACTATATAAATGCACCTGGATTTTATCTTTTGTCCAATAAATGGAGCCCTAAACTATAACCACAGCATTTTCATTTATTAATTATCTAAAGACTCACAAATTGACTAAGGATCAAATCATTCATTCAAATGCTTCATTAGATATCAAAGTAAAGTGGGCAGAGATAAATCACCCACAATTGTTAAATATATCCACACTGAACAAAAGATCATATTATTCAACTAAACCGTAATCATCTTGATAAAATCTACGAAACTGATAAAGTAATTTAAGAGTATTGGCAATCTACCACAATACTTATACAGTTAGGAATAGTAACTACCTGACCAACGTTCCCATTGATAAAGATGTTACTGCAGTTGAGATCGCGGTGAATAATGCAAGGCTCATGCGTGTGTAGATACTCTAGTCCTTCAAGTACTTGCTTTGACCACTTCTTCAAGGCCTTAATGGACACATGTCGATGCTTCTTTCTGTAACTTCTCAGATTTCCCGATGTGCAAACCTCAGTGATAAAGTTCAATGTGTTATGCTCATGATCCAACCAAACGCTATAACATACAATGATATACTTGTTCTTCAATGTCCTTAGCAACTGAACTTCTGAGTGGAGGCGATTGATGAGCACAGGATCTTCACTAAAATGACTCAACCGCACCTGATTCCATGCCACTTCTATACCTTCCTCCTGATCAAATGCCCTGTAGACCTTCTTTACTGCACCACAACCAAGCAGGTCACTGTACCGCCCAAACCGATCAGTAGGATCAATCTCAACAAAAGGTTCTCCATCTCTATCAGACATGCTGGGATTTGCAGCTGGCATCTTTAAGATTAAAACAATTAGATAAATTGTACTAATGAAAAACTTGAGATAAGCCTTAGTCTTTCCAGGAAAATCAAAATCCTAGAAAAGTTCACACAACACAAAATCTAACTATGATGCAACAAATTCACATGTTTCATATGAAACATAAAATCTGAATTTGATGAAGAAGTTTAACATCCTTCGTATCAAATGAAGGATTAATTAATCTTTCCGTATGATTCTGAATATGAAACATAAAATCTGAATTTGATGAAGAAGTTTAACATCCTTAGTATCAAATGAAGGATTAATTAATCTTTCCGTATGATTCTGATTAGTTAATATTAAATTAGAAAAGAAAATCTGGATTAATTAATCTTTCCGTATGATTCTGATTAGTTAATATTAAATTAGAAAAGAAAATCTGCAATCCAGTTCAGCATAAGTGGTATAAAGGCAACTATAAATAAATTATCATTCTACTATGAATCAAAGTAAAAGCTAACCATCAAACTCTTAATGTAGCGTAAGAAATCACAACCGCTGAACTTACACCGCCTAAGATGACAAGTTACTCAAAAAACCAATACAAAGTCAATCAATTTACAAAGACAATTGTCGATCAAACAAAAAGTTAATATTTTCAAAATCGATTAATTGCATTACTCATAGAATTGATAAAACAAAAACCTAACGAGAAAAATCAGCATCCAGTGTCGTAACTCGAATTCTACGATTCCACTATCAGATCCCTTCAACAAAGTATGAACAAAACGACGAACTTTCGACTTTCCAGGTCGTTGTTAGACGAGGTCTCACATTAAACTTCCTACGTTAAGACAGAGAAAGAGCGAAATTACCTTGAAATGAGATAAAGATTATCTTAAAACAAGGAACGGGCCGTTTCGCTTCTCCTTCTTCCTTCCTCGATAAGTTTTCCAAGTTCCATTAAAGCAGAGACGAAACAACAGTTTGCATTTAAGAAGAGACGACAACGAAAGGAAGGCGGGAGACGGGGTGTGCTGGTGGGGATTGGGGGCTATTTATAGGTACCGCGAAATGGGATTCGTTACTAAAACGACGCCGTGAAGCAGTTTGAATTGAGCACGTGCTCTTACGTCACGTATAATATACAGGTTGTTACTTCCCGCATAAGATCCGCTACAGTTAAAAGAGTTCACGTATGCACGCGCCTTTCTGTTGCTTCCCGACAATATAATAAAAAGCTTTTTCTTTTTCTTTTTTTTTTTCTTTTTCAAATAACATATAAGTATTATTTCTTAACTAAGCTCATTTTTATTTATTGAAGGCAATTTTTAGTAACAACAAACGTTAGTTCAAAAAAAAAAAACAACATAATAATACACTCTTGCTAATATAATGCTATCTGCTTAAATTAATTTTGAGAAGAGTACTATTAAGTTCACAAATTTCTTCAATAGTATATTACCAAACCCTTAAAAAATTTGTTAGAATAAAAGAAAATAAATTATATAAAATATGAGATAGGGGTGACAATATATAGTATTACCATATTAGTTTGTATGAACATAGTTGGTATAAGAGTTGGTTATTGTTACAGGAATACGTAGTGTTGCTGCTGAATAAATACCCAATTGGTAGTCAAGATGAATATCAGGACAGTTGGAAACAAAGGACCTGATGAACAAGGAACCCGTGTGCTCGTTTAATTAAAGTTTATATTCAAGTTCACCCACGTGATAAAGGAAAGAGGCTTCGAACCTGGAACCGTATTAACAACTTGTCTATTAGACTGCAGATTTACAGAGCATTCATGGAATACCCGTGCCTGAATCAGAAGTAGGAACACTGAATCTCAATCTGCAGATTACAGAAATGGAATGCCTTAAGATCTCAGTCATGTTGTCACGGATGATGCATCGGAACCTGGCTGCTATGATCATCAATGTTTTGTTCGCCTGTGTTAATTTGTTGGCAAGGTGCATAACCTCTAGCTTACCTTCGACAAAGGTCAGAGAAAATAGGTGTCCCCGGTGGCTATGCATATTGATAGCAAGAAAACTTTACGTGGTTTGAGTACCGACTTAGAAGAAGACAGTTGAAGTTCAGAATACAAGTTCTGATGGACTTGAACTTAGGTTACTAGTCCTACAGAACATATCTGAGACAGTAGAAAAAATCTGTCTTTGAAGACTAAATACTTAGTTATGGTTGACCCTGGACTTGACATTGGCATCAAGGCAATGACTTAACAATATCTCAAACATCTAAATCACAAGAAACTACAACTTGCCTATTCAAATCACTTAAACCTCCAACTTCATATTTTCACGTGAAACTAAAGACAGTCACAAATTCCCAAGGAAATTTGGGCGTTGTGGTTTGATCTCAAAAAAGTCTCAGTTTTACAAGTAAATTCAGCCGATGTCATATTGATCTCAAAAAGTCCAGCAACAAGAAACTTATGAACATGAATAAGTTGATAAAATGCATGTAATGTGAAAAGATTCATTGCCACAGTTGCCACTACATGACCTTATAAGAAATAACTGAATTGGTAATATGATAGTCAATATGAGTATCCAAACCCCGAAAAACGAGTAAAAAGGATTATCATAGGAGACACATTGATGTAGGTATTAATATTCAAAGGTTCAAATAAGCAACATGCATTAAGGTCGTAACCAGCATATTTATTCACTTTCCACAGCAGGCAACTCATATATTCTCCTTATAAACCTAGAAAATATCAACCACTGCAAAGATGTGAAGGAACAGCCTTTAGCCAACAACCAATCATTTTGACTAATCTTTTAGACAGTAGGAGGGAAAAAATGGGAAAAACATCAACATCAGAGAATTAGAATTTAGAAATCTCAAAAAAAGCATTGGAAATACTTTGTAATTTGTGCTATTCATTAACCAAACCCATGGAAATGGTAGAAAAAAATCGAAAGTATACACTCCATGTAAAATGAAAATACTTTGATAAAAGAAACTCAACATTCCTTAAATCATAAAATCATCATTGCATCACCGATGATTACAAAGCAGATTACCAAGCAGATTACCAAGGAGGATTGGAGCCCTCCCTCACAGATGGTGACCCGGAACTCATACTTCCATCTCTTCCAAGCCTGGACACACTCCTTCCACCTTTAGGAGTACCAACCACAGGGCTTGAACCTCGGTAACTGGCACGAAGGGCATCATCGACAGATGATGAAGATTTGGCAATTGCATTCCTCATAAACTTCTGTGCTGCAGGAGAAAGCATCTTTACACTTGGACTAGCACTTCCTGTTCTATACGGAGATGGCAATGGTGGCTTCTGAAACATCTTTGACCGCTCCCTCAACTTCCTTGAGGCCTCCCTCGACAACTCATGAGCTTTCACATCTCTAGTAGGCGCACTAGGGATCTTAAAATGAGGCCCATCACCACTACCACCAATATCAATTGGTGTATCCTCAGCCTCCAACCTTAAAGGTGTCCCTTCAATCTCACCCCATGTAATGAAGGGAGACTCGTCAACTCCAGGGGCCGGTGACGGAGTCCTCACAAAACTATACCCGTTTTCTGCTTTCTTCCCCGACTCCACATAAAACCTGCTTGGGGTCTTCCTCATATCCTCTAAATCATACTTCTTCATCTTATCCCCATCTCTGTCAAACACTGGACCAGGAGTGGTCCCAGCAACAGCAGTGTACAGCACTTCAACCGTGCCATCATCTTTTGGCCTAGAATCCATAATCTTACCATGAAAACGAGTATTTCCTTTATTAATTTCCTTCGTTAAACCCTTAAGTCTCACAGCCCGTTCATCCTCCGTCAATGGTGCCTCACCACGATCAGAGGGATGGTACATCAATAAATTCTTTGCTGTATACTTCCACCCTTCTAAGGTACTGGGAGGCTGATAAGATGTACCATATCCATCTGTAATCCGATCCATTTTAACATCTTCAGTCAAATTATTACCATTCCTCTTTTTCACCTTCTAATAAAAATTCATACCTCTCTTTTCTCTTCCTATTAACTTTCTCTAAAATCTTCGAAAAACTATTATTATCTTCGCTCGTATACCTTCTCAAAAACTCATCTAAATTCAACGACACATTTACATCATCATCATCATCATCTCTACACTTTCCCTCACCAGACAATTCCTCCCCAACTTTAGGAGTTCTAATATTAACATCGAATTCGTCGAAAGGAGTAAAATTTCGCGTAAAAGTAGAACCAGGCGTTTGAGTTTGAGATTGAGTTTTGCCCTCCGAGTTGAGACTAATTACCTTCTTGCTACGACGTTCCATGATCTTCAACTGGGCATCTCGAATCTGGACCGGATCACCGGTTCGGGTCGCCTGGAGCCATTCGTATCGATCACGGAGCTTCGATAAGTCGGGGAAGTAATCGCGTTCGATGATGCTCTCGATCGCAGAGACATACGTATCTTCGTCGAGTACTTTGGCTCGTTTCTTTGGGTGAATTTCTGGTGTGGCCGACAAAGAAGTACTGACTTTCGTAGGAGCATCTTCGGAATATGAAGATGGCGATGGTGACGAGAGGTGGCGCGGAGAGTGGCCAGGAGAGAGAAGCATTGCTTCGTCTTCTTTCCGGTGATATTGAAATTAGGGATAGGGTTTGATCGGCAAAGAAATTGACTCAAGAATTCAATGGATTCCAAATTTCTCGAACAGAGAGCGTGTCTAAACCCTTTTACCGAAGAACGATGTCGTTTTATACGTTTGGCTAAGTCGAGGCGGTGTGCGATTAGGAAAAATGGGAATCCTGAAGTTACAAGAATTGCAGATGTGTCCCTAGATTGTGATATTATTTCATCTACTTGCACGCTTCTTTGGAACTTTCCAATGAACACACGTGGCTCAACTCGGCCCATTTATTACGGGCTAGTACAAATGATCCAGATGCAAGACATGGGCGGTAAATTAAATAACAATAAAATATAGGCACATTTCTACAAATGCTTGCAACTTCAGGATCCCTATTTGCCAGTTACAACTCAGAAGTCGCCGGAATATTATAATGTACAAAACGATGTCGTTGGTGAAACCCACATCTTGCACTACCTAATATAGCCCATTTCTTCGGGCAAAATAGAAATGGACTGGGCCTAAACCCGTGTTCTCATTACGTTTTGACTTTTTTGCGTCTGAATCTAACGGCGGTTATCGAGAGGGAAAGAACAAATCCCACGCTCATACAACCAGAGAACAGAGGTTCTTTAATGTCTCATCCGTATCCAATCATTTCCCTAAGCTCCTCTTTCTTCTTCAGAGTCTGTATATGGATTAGACATTCTAACTTCTAATCACCTCCCCCGCTCCCGCTCTCACTCTCTCTCTTTCCCAGCTCACGCACGAATTAACTAATCAAAATCTGTAGCGTTGACACGCCGCCCAAATCTCGAGCCGGCTAGATCCGCGGCTGTGATCGAGTCAAAAGTCAACGGTTGTATGTGATATCGAAGCACGCGATCATAACTCTGCTAGGGCTTCTACTTGTCTGGTTTGCTTTGAGCTCGAAACTGAAGCCGATAATTTAATAGGTACTATTTTTTATTATTTTTTTAGTAAATTGTTTCTTTTTTTTTCCTAATTTATTATTTGAATTGTGTAGTTACGCGTCGTAATTGACGTGAATTTTACTCTTTACTGTTTGATTTTACGGAAAAATCAAAATTGGAGCAGGAAGTTCGTGTAGCTTTGTTTGGGTGTTGACATAGTGTGAGAATGTGACAGAAGTGAAATTTTTTAGTTATGGATTTTTCAGAATTCGACAACTGAACTTGGCTATAAATTTTAGTTTTCACCACATAATTATCTTTTTGTAAACAAAAAGCGGTTTTATTCCGTTAAGTTTCTTTCTTTTCTTTTAATTTTAGAAATTTGGAACTTATTGATTACTTTTTGGTTGTTTTCTTTGGGTTGTTGAATTACCGATAACCTGTGTTTATATATTTTCTTATGTTTAATATTATGATATAACCTGTTAAAATTGAGTGAATTTTGTGAGAAAAGTACTTTTGAAAAGCTAACCGATAGTGTTGTAATTGGGAGTAGCATGTACAAGGAATATTGAGCGATTTGATCATTTCCTTTTTTTATTTATCTTTTTTGCAAAAAAGGAACTTAATTTTTTGAGTGAAGATTTAATTGTAGATGTTTGAAAAAATTGGATGTAAAATCAAGTAATGAACTGCTAAGAGCTAACGCTCGAATTTTTTGGACTAAAAATCTTTATCATGGTAACCTACATGTTACAACATATATACTCTTTAGCTGTTATATGCATAATCTTTGATTTATCGATAAATTCTTCATCAAATTTATAAAATCATGAGCAAATTATAGTTATGCTTGTATTGATTGTATCAGCAATTCTGGAATGACATAGTTACGTGTTTTTTCGTTGGTAGAAATCTTGAGCGGAGATCTATTGAGCTACCCTTGGGTGGAGTGCCTCAACTTATTAAGAATGAATAATGAAACCATTCTAATAGGATATTGCTTTTTATTCTTTTTGCCTTTTTCAGGTTTGAGTCAGCAATACTTCTCCTGTATGCTTGCCAAAGGTGAACTTGGTGATGACACCTTGAGTATATCTGCACTGTGCTTTTGCTGAAATACAAATCCACAAGTTGACATGGTTTCTTCGCCGGAGGATGTAGTGGATAAAGTTGCTTCTGATAAACTGCAGGAGGGACCATGTGCTGAGAGTGTCAGTGAAACTCATGCATTGCAATGTGATCAACAGGTTAGCATGCCCCCGAGAATACCAAATAAAGAACCAATGGCACCAACTGATACTGGTCATTCGATGCCAATGGATCAGGAAAGAAGCATTTCTTTTGTAACATCTGAGAAAGCGTCGGAGACTACTGATATTGTCCATGCATCTCAAACTGGTCAGGAAGGGAGCAATCCCATGATAATGCGTGAGAAAGTATCGGAGGATGGATATAACTGGCGAAAATATGGTCAAAAACTTGTTAGAGGGAATGAATTTGTACGAAGCTATTACAAATGTACAAATTCAAGCTGCCCAGCCAAGAAGCAACTGGATTGCACGCACGATGGGCAGATTGCAGATACTATTTATTTTGGTGAGCATTGTCATCCAAGGCTTCCAAACCTCCCACTAGCTGTTGGATTTGTTGTGTCCATTGTTGAAGAGAAACCAGATGACTCTTCTTCAAGTATTGCCAAAGGTAAGAGAGACACTTAATCAATAATGTCTGGTTTAGCCCTTAATTAATGACCTGATTTATTTCACTACCTTGTATTGGAAGACAAATCATCCGATGTACGTGGGCAGACACCTTGTCAGATTGAGCCAACAGATAACCCTCGACCTTCAGTTGTTTCAGTGAGTGATGGTGTGAAAGGTTCACCTTTGCAATCAAATAAGATAAAAGATGAGGTTGATAATGATGATAGACCAGGATCAAAGCGCCGGTATGTTAGTTCTCTAGCAATTTGAATTTAATGTGTGTTATTGATCTTTGAGCTGATTTATTTGTCCATTGTCAAAAATGTATGAACAGGAAAAAGGACAATTATAATACTAGTGCGACTATAGTGGAAAGACCAAGTGGTGAACAACGCGTTGTTGTTCAGACTTTGAGTGAGATTGATTTTGTGAATGATGGGTACCGGTGGCGTAAATATGGTCAGAAGTTGGTGAAAGGCAATCCAAATCCAAGGTATACATAAGTTTTAGCGTTTATAGTTGGCTAATGGCAATTTAGCATTAATTTTGCTCTTGCATTGCATCCCTAACCATTTGTTTATGGATATCTTTATGCTGTTGAAACTGGTCAGAGGAAATGTCTCTGTAACCCTCATAGGAGATTCTAATTCTAGAAAGTTATCTTTTCATCAATATCTGGTTGCTCTAGCTAATATCATTTTGCTGTTGAGTTTATGCTAACTATATTGCTGTTGTCAAATTATCTAGGAATTACTACAGGTGCTCAAGTTCTGGATGCCCAGCCAAGAAACACGTAGAAAGAGCATCTCATGATCCAAAATTGGTTATCACAACATATGAGGGGCAACACGACCATGAAATGCCACCATCAAGAACTGTTACACATAATGTAGCAGGCACAACCAGCAATAAAACAGCTAACAATGGTGAGTCGGCAACAAAATTAGAAGAAAATGATCCTACTTGCCCTGATACTGCTGTCCATTCTAGTTCAGATCTGCCAAGCAAGTCAAGTGAGGAACAAAATTCCCAGCCAGGGACCATTGAAGGCAGTGATATTGGCCAGGATACTGTTGTTCATGCTAGTTCATGTCACAAGAGTGGAGCAAATGACAAATCAAATTGCGAGTCAGAGACTAAATCAGAACAAAATGGTACCGCTTGCCGTGAGACTAATTTTAGCGAGCAAGAACAAACACCGAAAACAGAAGCTGTTCAAAGCTGAACTCGAAGTAGCTGGTTCAATGAATAGAATTAGTTTGGTTGTGCAACCAAATGGATGGTTCCAATTAACATGGATAAAAACAGTGTGCGATATAAGGAATGTTGGGTAGTTGTTTAAAACTATTGAAGTGGTTCAGATAACATAAATTAAAGATGCAGAAATTTCAATATTCTTAGAGCGTGTAATATATGTAAAGCTGTTTATGGTAATCTGTTTTCCAGATTTATTTATATCTTAAAAGGTTGCAAGGACATATGAGGGAGCTGACTCATGTTTCCCTTAATGCAAAAGGAAAGGTCTATGTCAAAGCTTATTTGCTAATCAAAAGGCCTGATATGATCGGACAATTGCATAAAATCTAATCATGTAAACTTCTACCCCTCAGAACTAGGCAGAAACAAAGATTTCATAGCTTTGAAATGGTTTCAAACAAAGAGCCTAACTTTGATTTTAAGTACACATTTGACAGAACTTTCATAAGAAAGCCATTAGCAACCAAGAAAGCATAGAAGAAACAGAGATGCAACTCAATCTTCTGCCGAGGTCTCCCTGACGATTCCAATTTTCACCTCCATGCACAGGAAGCGACCAAATCTCTATCCATCCAGCCAAGAAACAAAGCCCCATCCCTCTCTTCAAGCCTATATCTATCGCAGTAGTTCTCAAGCAGTGTCTTTATTGTGGCATTCACCACTGAGCTTAAGGGATATGGCCTAAAACCTGCCATTGTGAACCGCAATCTCCATTTACCTAGAAGCTCATGGCGTTCCACCCTCTCAGGTCCTTCACACGCAATTATGTTGACAAGATCCCTTGCTAGGCAGTGCTGCTCAACATTGATCCGCTCCTTGTGATCCCTTGGAAGAGTTACATCAATTGATTCAAACATAGCTGTATAATAGTTTAGTGCCTCAAGGAATCGTGGGTAGAATGCAGCTGTATTTGTGTTAGATTCATGCTCTACAAGCGTCACCACCTTTGGTGACAACTTCTTAACCAGCACCAACAGCCTATCACGATAATTTTCAGTGGTGACACTCTCATCAGGTACATGATAAAGCATGAATGCAAAGTTTACAGCGAGCGCTTCCCCTGGTTGGACCCCAAGTTTGTCTAGCTGAATATCATAACCAGACATGTCTGCAGCACAGAACTCGAATGGCACCTTGAATTGCTTGGCAAGATTAGAGAGCCTCTTCCCAACTATATTTAGTCCTCCTCCACGGGCATAAGCGGACATAGAATCATCAATACCTGTAATGCGTATGTGAGGTGGGCCACCAGGCCTAGCTGCAAATGCCTGGATAAGAGTGATCCATTGGCTTCCCTGACCTATTTGGAAGTCAATGATGTGAACCCTGTCTTCATCCTTCATAGCTTCTGCAATGGCTCCATTTGCAGACATGTACCCGAATTTGAAGTAGGGGCAAACCTCGTATAGAATGTGCATGTAAGAGAGGAGATCAGCACTTGCTGGTTCTTTGCATCTCAAATTTTTGCAAATTGAGCTTCCCGAGGAAGCTAGTCGAGCAACGAGCCCTTCCAACATGTATGCTCCCAGCCTTTGAATTGGCTCACCAGTAACTGACACCATTTGACGTAATTCACCCATTAACCAATCTGCCATTAACAACTCATTATCTGATACTGCTTTTGCACAGGTAACGAGGACCTGTTTCAAGTCTCTTCGGGAGATGGCCTCAATTATTTGCCTCCCACTATACATCTCCATCTCTGGTGAGCCTACATTGGTCCCGTGCTGAAAGACACTATCGATGCCATCGATAATATCAGAATCCGGTCCCAACATTACAGACTCGAGTTCTCTCAGCTTGTGCCTCAAGTCATTTGCATCATTGGTTATGCATGAACCACTCATAGGAGAGCCATAAGCATTGTCAGGGGAATGGCGCAGATCATGAGGGTATGACTGAGACTCTTGCTGTGACATTGGGCTCCCGTTGGGTGAAAAAGTAACAGTCGATGGGGAATTGTACATGGTGTAACCACCAATTGCTGAAGATGACTCTAGAGTACAGTACTGTCCATAAGAATTCTGAACAGTGAAGTGGGATCCTTTGCTTCCATCATTGTATTGGAGGTGGTGATCCAAAGTTTGAAACTGAGGCAAGCAGAACGCCTCAACTTCTTGCATTGGTTGATAGTACAATCTTCCAGACATGACTAAATTTTTAAGTTGCCGCGATGCTTGCATTTAACACTGAACCAGACCTCCTGGCCAGTTGATTATAGTGAAATCAATATCTCTAGCATACTTAGTTTAAAGATTCTGGATCATTTACGGAGCACATCAACAACCGACATGGTCTGAAAAGAAGAGCAACTAGATCAGTGAACAATAAGCACCAGATAAATAAAATTACAGAACACAACAGAAATTTCATCCAAGAATCATAATATTATAGACGAATGGACACAACAGAAGCCATTTCTAAACAAATTCTAGTCAATTTGGAAGAGAAACCATGACAACCATAAACCAATTTCTAGTCTATTTCTTGATGATTCTTAACTACAAAGTTTCACCAAAACCATAGCATTCTCAACTGTGAAAAAGAAAAAAAAAAGTGCAACAAAAACCGGAGCATTCTTACCTACAGAGTTTAAATTTATAAATGAGCTTCCAAGACCAGGTTGCAAATTATCATCTAAACTAATACAAAAATCAAGGCCACGGGTGTAAACCGGAGCATTCTTACTTACAGAGTTTAAATTTATAAATGAGTTTCCAAGAACAGGTTGCAAATTATCATCTAAACTTATACAAAAGTCAAGGCCACGGGTGTTTCCATAGCCAGCAATAATCTCCAAAAGATCAAACATGTTGAAAGCAAAAACAATCTGCAATCATTTGATTTCTTGTATTGAAAATCAAATATCAAATAGAAACAAAGAAAAGGAACACCGACGTTCCAAAACAAAGCCATTAGCCATTTCAAGCCAAAACTCAAAATCTTTCTACACTCACCAACATAATATGCAGGAATTCTCAAACCTACCAACAAAACTAAAAGAAAGAGAGAAAGTGAGAACAACATCAAACAACAAACCCATTTTTAGTAAAATTAAAGGCATCCATGAAAACTGAAGCAGGGCCTCATAATTTTGCCAAACAAGTAGCAGAAGAAATGATTCTGCAATCTCACCCCAACATCTTTCGGAAAAAATATTTCAATCAATATCAAGCTTAGACTAATATCTCTTTCAACATCAAACTGTCATTACTCCACTTACCCAACTTTTTTAAGGAATCTCAATTTTTGGTACTTCACTTCAATCAAGAGTGAGCATAGCCTCTTTAATAGAGAAAGAAGATAGAAAGTGGAGCTCTGTCTGAAGGGAATCAAAGGGGTCTTATAAAATTACGTGATTTGCAAAAGCCAAGTAATTACTCTGAAACTACAATTCTACCGCTGGGTTTTTGTTTTTTTAATAAATGAAAATTACTAATTGGTCACTTTTTAATTTTTTAATAACATGCGGTCAAATGGATCCACAACTGACAACTAGTAGTAGTACTACAATTGCTTGGCCTTGGCACATTTATTATATTTGCAACAAAAATAATATATTCTTTTTGTGTGGACTGATAACCTAAAGGAGCTTGAGTTGGATTGAAGCATTCTCGAATTAATTAATGCAATTCATATTATTTTGTGGGTTTTTATTTATTGCATTCCTGCTTTTGCTTGGTCCAAAAGGCCAATAATCTAACTTAATTAACAATTAAATCCTCACCATCTAATACATAAATTATTGGAAAATACTCCTTTAAAGTCAATTCACATAGGAATCGGCTAAGGGAAGCTTCTATTCTAGACGCAATATTTTGATATCATAATTATTAAAATTACAAACTTGTACACATTAAAATATATATTATTTTATATCAAAAAATGTTTATATTTAACCAAAAAAATTTAAATTCGACCTAATAAAGGTTCAGATTATAGTTTCACATTAATTTACAGATGGATACAATTTGACTCAAATCATATTCGTTGAAATAGATGTCGTGTAATATTTTTATTTCAAAGATTTTATAAGATTACTAACAAAGATTATTATGTCAAGTAGCCATAATGGCAAGAAGGTAATTTAGTGTGAAAGCGGAGGGCTAATGTAGAGAACAAGGCAGCTGGGCTCATTTAGATTGGGATGGGCCCCACATAGGGTGATTTAGAGCCGTAGAAACAATCAAACGTTAAAAAGGGTTAGTGAATGACGTGGGAAGAAGTGCCTTCCACTTCAGCTAACATGCGCTTACTTCCTTTTTGTTTTCATATGTTAATTTATTCTCTCTTCCAAAAGTGCCCTCTTTTATGATATAATCACTTCTTAATTCTTCTGATATCTTTTATAATATTAATATTAATATTAATATTGTATTAATCTTGTTTATATATGAGATTATGTTAATCATATTTCCCTTTTTCGGAACTTATGGCCATCACATTCATATGACATATCTTCTTTGTAATATTTTATTCTATTATTCCTTTTTTATATGATAAATTCATTGAATCTTTAACAATTGATAACTTTTTTTTAAGTAAAACAAAAAAAAAAGCTGATATTTAAATTCCACAAAAATAAGTTTTTTTTTTTTGTTTTTTGTTTTTTTGGGTTTGTAAAGGAAAATGCAAGTAAGATGGTTATCCAAAATCTTATGGATGGATTAAGCGGCAATCAATCCTCTAGATGAGAACAATAATCTTAGTGAATCCTTACGAGCATGCTTTGGAATAAAATTTCAAAATAATAATAATTAAATAAATAAAGTTAAAAAAAAAAAAAAAAAAAAAAAAGAAAAGGAATCTTGTTTTTCTTTGTCTCCTTCAAAGTGAGTGTACATTATGGCCCATATTCTTATCTTGAATCAACTTTTATTGATGCCCTAATTTGGCATTTTGTGCTTGTCATCGTAGTTGTACACTACTGGGGCCTTTTTCAAGTTGGATGTAACTTTAAGCCTAAGTTAAATTAACCTCAAAACAATGATTCAATTTTTGTGTTAAGCTTTTAAAAAAAAAAAAAAATTACATGGTAAATCACAATCATCATCTCTTTTTGCTTTTTTGGATGCCATTTTCGTGGCTTGGGGGGGGGACATCTTGAAAGGTACAATAAATAAGATCACAAGAAGAAGAACCCTAAAAAGTTGAGTGTTTTAAGCAAAAAAGATAACCCCACAGTTAAATCATCATAGAAAAGGGAATATGAAGTGAGATGGAGTGCAAGTAAGAACATTATTAATTAATTTTCACATGCTTAGCATCATCAATTCTTGATATGATTCCATTGGCATTTTATGCTTTTATCTAGAAACTTTGGCTTCGCATGCAAACCCCTTCATGCAAAATTTTTAACTCAATAGCCATGAGATCCATCATAATATATATGCAATAATCACCATTATTTATTTATTTTTAAAGTGTGATCAATATCAACTACACTTTAATTCAGATATTTTCAAGAATGATATTCAAACTTCAAATATGATCTAATCTATCTCCCACTAACATATGAGAATACTTGAACACCAAACATAATGTTGAGCTAAAAAAACACAAATGTCTAGATAACTATCATTTATTATATCATATCAATTAGAACATAACTTTGTTTATTTATATTTTAACAAGATTGACGGATCACTTTGGAAATTTTGAAACACAAGAATGAAAGTAGTCTAAGGCCAGGCATGTCCCCGAACCCCACAACCCCATCCACCCACCCCCCCAAAAAAAAAGGGAAAAAATAAAAAGTGAAATGTTGAATTGGACCAATATATCATTATCAATTCACGCTTGGAATTATATATCATCAGAAGTGAGGTACCACAATTTCAAAGTTTTACAAACTTCTATGAACCAAATAAATAGACACAACGTAAATCCATAATTATTTTTGTTGACTTTGCATGCACATTTCACTGTCCAAACGCCGACCATGTTATGTCTTTTGGATGATTAACTCCATTCACTTTCTGCCTCTGCTGCTGTCTTAACCTTACCAAAGTGTAAAGCCTAGCCTTGCCTTGCCTTGCCTTGCCCTGCCCCTAAATTTAACTTCAATCTAGTTCCAAAGAACCCATTCTGTTCTTCATTTTGGGTCTCATCTGGGTCCCTTTGTAAACCCCTGTTTCTTGATTTTTCATCTCAAAAGAATGTTTTATGGGGTGGTAAAAACTAAAATGTTTGTTCTTTTCTTTTTGTTTTGGCTGTTTTTGGCAGCAAAGAGACCATAGTCATAGATATTAGATAATAGCTTTCCAGCGTCTGAGAAACTACAATGATTTCAATTCGCTCCTTCAATCACGTTTGTTTGTCTGCTTTCTTAGAAAAATTTTTTTAATGCAACTTCTTGTCAATTTCCAGCAACATTACGGACAAGTCAGCGTGACCAAAATTCTTATATATTTTAACAAATTTTCTTGGAATCAAAAGTCTTTGTTTATTGGTTTGATTGTCACGCTTATTATATTTAAATATTTATTATTCAGAATATTGTAAGCATGTCATGGCACGCTTGTTTTGAACCTGACCAAAGTAAACGATTCGAGTCTCTAAATTTAGCGTGCGTGTTCGATAAAATGCCTGACTGAACGTATTGACTTGTAATCCTTCTAAATCCAATTCAATCCAATGCAAATCAAAAGCCCAAAGAAAAGATTAAATATCGGGCTGCCGCCCATTAGTAGCTTTGGGCCTTGGCCCATAACGAAAGGCGGTGATTTTTTTAATTGCTTAAACGACGTCGTGTAACATTTTAACGAATGAGAGAGGAAGTTAGTGTGAGACTGATTCGAAGAAGCTCGACAAGTTTTTGACTCCACAAGAACAAATATGAATCCTGCGCTCTGGCACAAAATTGCTGGTGTATCTGGTATTAATATTACCTTGTTATGCATTTATGTATAAATTGTGTCCTTTAATGGATTTATTCATTGATACCAGATTGTGATTTGAGTGAAACAGGAGTTGCAGCTCTTGGTTTGGGCACATATGGCGCCCATGGATTCAGGCCCCAAAATCCCACATTCAAAGAGGTATCTTTCTTCCAATTCAGTTCAGATCTAGTTTATTGCTTTCTGTCTTTCATGATTTTTGCAAAAATTAGAACTTTTTGAAATTTGTTAATTGGAAATGTTGGTGGTGAAGGTATGGCAAACTGCTTCGCTCTACCATTTGGTTCACACAGCTGCTATGGTTGCTGCCCCTGTCACGAAGTATCCTAACATTGTGAGTCTCTTTTGAATTTGCCAAGTAGTTTTTATTTTCCAACATTATGATCAAATTATCTCACTGTGTGTGAAAAGTGTTGGAACTTTCAGTCCCTATTATCTTTTTGATAAATATTATTTTGAGTTACACAAATTTATATTGTGTTATACACGTCTATATATTTTGGTTATTAAATAATGTAGGTGTTATAAAATTTACTCTTGATGGAAGGGGTGGTGAATGAGGAGAATATATGATAAGCATCTGGTAGGGAATGTTTTATACAATCTTCTAATACATTATTTTGTCTCAGCAAATGATGGTGTATTTTGTTGAACTATTGTCCATGAATCTATGTAGGCTCATGAAGTAGCATATTGTATGCTAGGGATTGTCTAGGAGACAGTTTAACTGTTCAATGGATCTTATTTCTGAGGCATTAACTGTCTTGAAAGATGGCTGGATAGCCATTCCTCGAAATAGCCCCTCTGATTATTTCTAGCCTTGTGCTTATGTACTGTTATATGGTTTTTGTTCTATATCCTGCTTATCACATTGGTGAATTCTGTTTCTTTGTATTTGATAAATTCTCTGAGGTGTGGGACTTATAAATCTTTGGCACAGCAAGAAGTGTCTTTGACATTTGGCTCTTATCTTTGTCCCAGTTTGGAGGCCTTTTGACCACTGGAATCATAGCTTTCTCTGGGACGTAAGTGTTCATTTCTGTTTCTTGACATTCACATATTCAAATAGGTTGTATATGAAGAAGTTTCTACTTCATTGATGCTTCTTTTGAATATACATGTTTTTTGAATTGAGTTAAGTGCTTTGGATTATGTTTGTGAGGGCTCTGTATATTGGTTAATTTACTCTCCTTGTTAGGTTAGCATACAAATGCCATAAATGCTGTATTACAAAGAGAAATTGATGTATGTTTGGGATTGTAGGTGCTATACTGTGGCATTTCTTGAGGACAGGGAATATTCTACTCTAGCTCCCTTTGGTGGTTTTGCATTTATTGCTGCTTGGGCAAGCTTGTTGTTTTAATGATTTGGCCTTCTCCTTTACTTCCTTAGCGGCACATTATCTTCCGTTGCTGCTTGGCGATTAAACAGATGCTGAAGGAATTTCTTGGCATTGATTGATCTCTTCTCACTGGCTTGCATCTGGTTTATGATGTAAATTTAAGTGTATTCTAGTGTGCTTAAATGCCGCTAGTACAATTTAAAGCCCTTGTTAACTCTGTATTTAATGCAATAAAATCTCATTGTGAATCTGAACGCCAACTTAATTTGAAACAGTACTTGTGTTTAGAGCACTGGAAATTTTTGCATTTAAGTTGCGCCTCCATCGTTTTGAGCAACCACAAGAATTTATACTTTTGATAATATTGTCTATTACAACAAAGCTAGAAAAAGAAGAAATGCAGTAACTTAATATTCTGCCTGTTGACTTGTGTCTTTCTTCGAGCAACAGAGTCAAAAATCAACTCGACCTCACTTGCGTGAGCTCTTTATTGTGTTCCAAATATAGCAAACTTTAGATTTATTCTAAATGGAAAACGTGAGCACACTTTAATGGGGATTGAGATTTTTGCCTTCCAATCTCTCAGGGTATGAACTCGTATAGGCAAGAGATGTGACCTGCATGCAAAAATTTAAAACAAAGGTCATCATAAACAAAGTCCAGGGAAAGAAAGACAATCAAAGTGAAAACAGCTAAATTATAA
Organism: Azadirachta indica; assembly: GCA_022749755.1. Taxonomy (NCBI): domain Eukaryota; kingdom Viridiplantae; phylum Streptophyta; class Magnoliopsida; order Sapindales; family Meliaceae; genus Azadirachta; species Azadirachta indica. The sequence continues at coordinate 2,313,187 of CM040440.1, read as the reverse complement.
AGGAATGCAGTTGTAATATCCCTAACGTCATCAAGTTTTCTCTTAATATTTCTTAACATTATAGATTAGATTTAAAATTAGTAGATCCCACGTGAGGTCAACGTCCTTCATTTGTTTTCTTCCTTTGTTTTCAGCGTGATCGAAGGAAATTTAATCACCACTTTTCCAGCCGACCGTTGAGAAAGAAAGAATAAAAAAAAATGGTCTTATCCAATCTCGGGTGGCCTACACAATGCATGCGCGTGGATAACAATTACAAATGATTTATTTACAGGATTTCCTTGGCGAATATTTTGTTATACCAGAATCGATTTTCAAATGGTAAAACCTATAACAAAGAATTTAAAATGCTTACTGGGATCGAGTTCTGTAATCATGGCAACTCCTTTGAAGTAACATGATCCACCTTTGTGTTTGAACTTCTGGAAATAGTTGTTGAAAGCATAGGAAGCGTGGTCTCTTACTGTATTCGGATAATAGCAAGGTTGGTTTATTTGAATCTTGCTGCAATCTGCACCACCTCCTCCACAGGCCCAATCCATTGCAGCTTGCAACTCAACATCTGGGGTCTGCTCATCAGCTATGCACCATTGCTCGAATTCCCCATCTGACATATTCCCAAACAGACTAATGTAATGTCAAGAACACGAATAGCATGGTGGAGCAAGGATTTTGCCATTGGTGAGAACTTGAAAGTTAAGAACTTTTAGATTCTGAAGTAATTTACCTGATCTTGGAGTGATTATGAATATGGCAAGCAGAACAAGAGTCATCCTCAGCAGAAGTATTGACATCCTTTCACCAAAGAGAAAGAGGACGCCAAAATGGCTGATTGAACTACGTATCTAAATGAGAGTTCTTGCAGCCACAAAACTATAAGTTGGTTCATATATAGTGCTCTGGTTTTCTTTTTCTCTTCCTTTTTTTTAAAGTAAAAAAAGAAAATTCTTTTAAAGTTTGTAGGAACCATGTGGGGGCACATCTTACCATCAGTATAAAAGATTCATGGCACTTCAGATTATATGAGTTCTAAAATTATACAATCTGCATGGTGAAAATTTGAAGGTGCAACCAACCTTTTTTATAGTAATCCTTTTTACTTTCAGCATCTTCTTGTTGGCAGCCTACTTTCTTTTGCAACATTAGCATTTTTTTATAAAATCATGCAGTGGTAAGGAAACTTCAACTTACAACTTTTGAATAATTTGTATTCACTTGGAGCAGTGATCTGGAACTCTGATCATCAGAAATTAGTTAGTATGACTATCGCGTCGGCAGTTTTTAATCGGACCCACCTCACATGCACAGCATATTGGTTAAGAAAAAGTATACAGCATAAAACAAAACATGAGAGCAACATGATCATAGTCTGAAATCTAAACTGAGGAACTAAGGATTTATTCAATATGTATGTTTATGTTACAATGTCATTAGTTAGTGATTTACCACGGAAGAAAAAACATACACAGGACACGAGTTCACGAGTTTCTAACAAATATACAACAAACATAAAATGTTACTAAATTTCAACAAGCAGAACATTCATCACTTATAACTAAAATGCATTATATTAACCACCATCTTCATCAACAAACCACTAAAGCAATCTGGATGAAACCAAGATCTTTAGGCAAAGATACACAACTCAAGCACACTGTCTCATTGTTGATTGAGCATCGGTGTAGAAGGTTTTCCTGTTAATGCTCTTGAGCTCCATTTGCACCAACCCCAATTCTTCTTTTTTTATTTTGTTCTCTCCCTCAAAATCAAATGAAGCAGATTTGAACAAAAATGGTACAATGCCAAAATCGCGATATTATACCATTGTGTCCTGCGCCTACTGGAAAGAAGATTGAACAAAATGGCAAAACATAGAAAAGACAGTAGAGGGCCGTTAGTTATTTTTCTAATAATGGGGGATATATACAAAAAAGGCCACCAATCCTCCGCCTACTGGAAAGAAGATTGAACAAAATGGTGAAACATAGAAAAGACAGTAGAGGGCCGTTAGTTATTTTTCTAATAATGGGGGATATATACAAAAAAGGCCACCAATCTGTAAGCAAACGTGAGACATGATCATATGACGTTCTATGGATACATCAAACTGGCAAGCATTTGATTACTCTCCCCCAGTATTTATGCACACTTGAATCTTTCACGTATGGTTACAATCTCTGCATTCCTGCAATAAAAAAACGATTCAGTTACAGTTTCATGATTCACTAGGTGTTCTTGATCATAATTTGCCTTAGATGGAAGTTCATTTAATTTACAAAATGATTAGATAATGAGATGTTTAGGCAAAACTTTCTAGGGAGGAAAAGAACAAACTATGGCATGATTTATATATATAATAAGAAATGCTTCCTGGGGTGACAGTTTAAGTCCAAGTACTGAAGTTGTTTTTCTTTTTAATATTGCATTAATATAAACCAAACAGGCATGAGCAAGATATGAATTTCAAACCTCTTCTACCACCTCAATAAGTTTTATTGGTTGAACCTACTAGCACCCATACTACCAAAGGGTTGTTAGCAAAGCAGGAGCATGAGGAATTTTCTTCAGGATGATGGCACTAAAATTTAAATGTGACAGAATGAAAGCATACATGCATATTAATTCTAAACAACCAGTGTGATGCTTACCATATATGGAATAGAATTAGGGTTGAGGTAGAGAATTGGTTCATACACTGCTTAATAGCAGTGAGGCTTGCCCGTAGTTGGATGGCCAAAATGCTTTAGGTGACAATCCAAATGTAATGAAGACCGACAAGAGTTGAACCCTTATTAACCAGACTCAAAGAATCGTGCCACTGCCGTGTAAAGTTGTTCATCTTCGAAAGGCTTTGAAACATAATCATCCATTCCACACTTCACACACTGTTCATTTGAGGCCTGAATGACATCAGCTGTCATTGCTAATATTGGTACATGCCACCAAGCCACAGTCCCAAAAATCTCAATTGATACTTCGCCAGATGCAATTTGCTCATTAACCTGTTTCTCCATGCTGCGTATTTGCCGAGTTGCTTCAAATCTGCATGAAGTTTAGACAGTGTCAAGAATATGGCATATGCTTAAGGGAATGATTGAATAACTAGAAAATGCTTGATTTAAAGATGATAACCTACAGATTATCTGCCACATATTCAGATCAAAATGAAAGAAGTAATATTTAAACTACAGTTCCTTGACCATGTTGATAAACTAAGAAGTGTAACTAATAGACCAGAGTGAGGCACTCAATCGTATTTATGCTTCTCAATTTGTTTGGACATATTCTAGTCAAAAACATGCCTATATAACCACAAACGGATCAAATCAACTTCGGAATTTAGTGATTATGTGGCAAAGTGGTTTGATGAGTTAGGCGAAGAGGTTGATTCTAGTCCAGCAACCAAAATTATTATGGAACCATCTCACAATTTTGGGTTGATTTTTCTAGCCAAGAGGCTGAATTAATCTTTTATGGATTTGCATTTGATCCACCAAGCACTTACTAAGTTCTTATGCAGTCGAACCACTGCAAATAGTGCTCCTAAGTTTTTTTAGTTCAGACAGATAAGTATAGTGGCTACCTTTTGATTTTAACATAGAATAGAACCATATATTATAGAGAAGACAAATTACCCATCCATTTCTGGCATTTGCAAATCCATGAAACAAGCATCAAAGTCATGGGGTGGCCTAAGCTTCTCTACGGCAGCCTTGCCGCTATCCACACAAGTAACAATTGCTTTATGTTTCTTCAGAGCACCTTCTGCCACTCTTCTGTTGACCAAATTGTCATCCACCACCAAAATTTTTTTTCCTCTTAGTAGGTGTCCAAGGGTTGATTTCTTTCTTCTTAATTGCAACTTCTTAGTGCTTTCAGGGTCTTCTTGCAAGCTGCCAATCAAGACACTCAACCGAAGGGGCTTCATCAACAAATTTACACTACTGTCAGATTTGAGCTTGTCACGCTCAGTAGGGCTTATGGAGGTTGCCAAGAGAAAAATCTTTGGGAGGCTTGTTGAGACTTCCAGGCTGCCTTTTCGCCTCAGCTGTTTGAGCATAGAATGCGACACAAGACCAGTTTCCTTATTCCAAACATCTTTGTCGATGAGAATCACAGCTAGCTGTGGCAACTCTCTGGGCAAAGCAACTAACCATGCATTAGGAAAATGAAACAAATAATTTTTTTTTATTTTCTCAAAAAGCCATCAAAACTTCAGATCACTCTCAGCTGAGTAACATGCATATGTTGATCTATATATATATATATATATTTTTTTTTCTTTATTCTAGGTTCATGTTGGTCATTTGTATTCCTAACAAGGTGTGGCTTTTTTCCATTTCACATGTAATTAAAATACCAACAATTTAGTTTTCTCAATCCACAGTAACGATGAAACAGCAGCCGAAAAGAAGTAATTTCTTAGCCAATGGTAATGTACAAATTTTAAAACTTTGATGGTATAAAAGAAATCATCATTTACAACTATTCAATTGAACTGGAATATACCTGGTGCTGCACGTGTCTGATAAATAGAAGCATGCCGACTGCATACTGGTAGCTGTATGCACAAACATTCCCAACCTCTGAAGATGATATCTTGCAACCTCAGATCGGATGCTTCTGTCATCAACTACCAATGCTCTTAATCCTCGGAATTCTGAAACATCTGATACATACTGTTGCCACTTTGGATCCAGTGAAATTCCTTCTCCTTTTCTAAAAGTTACTGTGAATGAAAAAGTACTGCCAGTATGAGGTTCACTGACAAACCCAATCTCCCCACCCATGAGTTCAACCAGACAACGGCTGATACTAAGTCCTATTCCAGTACCACCATACGTTCGTGAAGTGGAACTGTCAGCCTGCATAAAAGGAGTGAAAATGCGACCTTGTGCCTCTCGAGGAATTCCAACACCTGTATCCTCAACAGTCACTAGTAATTTAACTTTATCAGGTTCCTCCATTGCATCTGTGGTATTTAGCATTTTAAAGTTTTCCCAGCTTTTCCATCTGTCAACCACAGGAAACCCACTCAGTGTATTATGTATTTCATCTGATTTGTCTAGGACAGAATCTTGCCCTTGTAGCAGCACTTTATCCTTAGCATCAACTTTGCTCCTCACTTCATCTGCCAGATGCACCGAGACAAATATATGCCCCTTGTCCTCTGTGAACTGCAAGGCAAGTGAAAATAAAAAATAAAAGAATAAAATAGTGAACAAAACATATGAAACCACAAATTAGTTGTACACCATGCCATCCATTGGATATGACAGTAATGCGTGGATTTAAAGATCTGTGGGCCCTATGCCATCCATTGGATACGACAGTAAAGAGGAAGCCACTTTTAAAATATTTCAATGAAGTGCTGTGCTCAACCATAACACCACAGGATTTTCTACATTTTTCTCAAAATCCACTATTATGAGCTAACTGAAGCATAGAAACAAATATATGGGGTGGCTTTCTGTCAAAAGTTAATAGGTTTTAGCCATTCTTTTAACTATAAGACAAAACTGAAGAAATGGGAGGATCAAGAAACATAACCAACCTTAATTGAATTTCCAACAAGATTTGTGATTATTTGTCGAAAACGTCCAGGATCACCAATGACAACCTCAGGAACCCGATCAGAGACATATATTGCCAACTTCATTCGCATAGAATAACACCCAGAAACAAATGTACGTAAAAATCACATTGAAAATACAAACTGAAGATGAATAATAAGAAAACAAAATCATATTAAAAGGAGGAACTCATTAATACCTCAATCCCTTTCTTATTACATTTGCTTGAGAAAAGGGATAGAACGTTATCAAGAACATCATGCAGATGAAAAGGCACGGCTTCTGGTTCAAGCCTGCCAGATTCTATCTTAGCCTGATCCAGAACGTCATTTATTAATGAGATAAGATCTTTCCCACTATTATGAGCAGTCTGAGCATAATCCAATTGTTCCGCATTAAGATCTGTGTCCATCAGCATTTGCAGCATACCTGTAAAATGATCATAAGAAGCAACCTGTCAGTTAATCTTGCCATATTTGCACTCTGACGGTGCATAAAAGACTCAGGTTTACCTAAGACACCATTCATTGGAGTCCTGATCTCGTGGGAAACAGTTGCCAGGAACTACAAAAATAGAAAAGTCCTGAGTGACTGGGAGAAACAAAAAGGTGAAAGAAAATAAAGCTAAACATAAAAATTGAAAGGTAGAACATTCGGTAAAGAGAGAATCATGCTTCATCACAGAAAAAGTTTCAACAAAGATGCTTCTACTTGTCAAAGACAGCAAACAGCTACTCATCAATAGTACAAGGGTACCTGAGATTTTGCCACATCAGCAGCTTCAGCACGAGCTTTGAGCTGCTCCATCTTATGACAATCATTTTCCACTTGTGCAATTCGATTAATGGCCGCATGGAAGATATGGCCAACAAGCAAAAGTTATAACTAGGACCCCTACTGATGTATTTATTGCCGTCCAAGGTAGAGGAGGCTTTTCTTTAAACCTGTAACCAGAAAAATGAAATTGGCACCTGCATAAAATATCTGATTCCATAACTTTGTGCTCGTATACTGAAGTTTGTGTCAGAATTAACCTGCAATGCATCTCATGCTTCCGTGATGGATCACCAAAATCAAGGTGGCGAATATGCAGTAGACCAGTATCAACGACATCAGTACCATACATTTTAATGTGAGTAGATGCATTAGTTGTGTCAAAGACATTCACAACAATAGTTTGCTCACTGGCAAGTTGGCGCAGAAGCTTCTCCACCAGTGATGGTACATCATAAGATGCACCGAGATACCTTTTAAACAAGTGATCACAGTATAAAAGTCAATTTAATCTTTTTGAACTCGAAGATAGTTCAAACATAAATATATTTTCCAATATGGGAACTTGAGAATACTCGAGGAGATGTACTTACCCCACAGTAGCTTTAATACGTTGGTCTGCTGTAGCATTCGCCGGTAGGTCTCTGTCGTAAACAGCAAACGTGAGTACAACACCGAGGTGGTTGGACTTTAACAGCTTAAAGGGTGATGTCAATACTCCTTTTCCAGATGCCCTTGCTCGCAAAATGTTTTCACGGTCTTCCTACAAAACAAAATATAATGGTGTGATAAGCTTGATAGAATAATTTAACTAGATGCTTACAAAACCAATGTCATTCAGCATATATATGTTAAGGGATTTTTAAATAAATACAATAGATTAGTAAGAACTGAGTATACATCTCAACCAGCACATATACAGTATAAAAGAAATTTAAAATATCTCTCTATCAGGGCATCAACTAATCTGCACAAACCATTAAAACTAAATCACACAATTGTGCCGAATTTTCTCCGTGAAAATCCTAATCACATAATACACATCAAAGGAGGTAAAAACACAAAGCAACCAAAGCTAAATAAAACCCACCCTCCCAGACATCATGTCGATAGAGACAATGTGGGAGACAGTTTCTTGAGAAAATATAACAGGCGCATATTCATCTTGAACAGGTGCAGGATCCAAATTATCTGGTATACAATCTTGCACCAGAGACTGGTCCTCAGTTTCCATTTTCTTTATTGTCCATCCATGCTGCTTCTCAAATTGTTCCCTCTCTGAGTGAAGAACTTTCAAAGCATAAGCTACTCCACTAGTAAGTGGTCTCTCAAAAGCTGTTCTCTCAGTATATTCACTAAATGTTTTCTGTGTGACAAAATAGGAAGGTTCAGCATCAATCTTTTTAGCTAAGCAATACCAGAGGAGAATCAGGCAAAGAGGGAATTACCTGATCAATTGCAGATGGATGTTTCTGATGGTGAAAAGTGGATACCAGAATAGCCAAAGCATGAACATGATTCATACTCACATTGAACTGATCCTGCAGCATCCGGGCTCGTTCATCACACATGTTGCCAAGTGTCTGATCCCTGCTCAATTTATCATCTTCATTCATGTCCCAAAACAACCAGATGGAACCTGCAATACCAGACAGAACAAAGACAACTAGCATCTTTTTTTTCCTCCAGTTTCCAGCACTCCTAGGAGGGTTTTGAGTTTGCTGTTGCTGCTTCTGCTGCAGCAATATAGGACATTGCTGGGCCACCGGCTGCAACCGAGCTCGCTTATGCTTTCGGTTTTTCCTCAATTTCAAATGCAAACCAGTAATGATGCAGCATGCAATCATTACACAAAGGAGCCACCAACACCCTTTAAACAAACAAATGGATAAATTCCAGAAATGATCTCTTGCACAGCCCCACCATGTCCTTGTTTGGTAGATGTTCTGAGCAAAGCCAAAACAACCAATAAATTATTTATTCTGTAATACTCCACATGAATCTTTCACACTTTCGTAATTATTTTATTTATGTAACAGACAGTTTAGGACATGAAAACAACTTTTCATGATCCTCAACTAGGGGTTTTGAAGTCAGAAACAAAGCTGTTGCAAAAACACCTTAAGTATCAATCATTATTACATCATATTGCTTACGAGAGAATTCACCAACCAAGAACTATAAGTCAATTTGTTTGGATGATATGGTAACTTGTATTTTGGAATGTACAAGCTTAACAAATTTAAATTTGATAGTTTGAGTACAGTTCTACCTTTCCACAGTTCTGGCACGGAGGTGATATTGATGAAATTGCAGATTGTGAAGTGAATGATACATCCTTTAATGGTGACAGGTCAAGTCTCTTGGTGATGTTCAAATCCTTAACAGGGCATTGGTCTTTATGCTTCACATTTTCTGCAAGCCATATACTCTGCTTCTCAAACTCATGCTTCTCGGTACACGGTACCTTCAGAGCACAACTGATGCCATCACTTAATAGCATTCCAGATCCTGGTTCTCTGGTACATTTAAGGGAGACTATCTGTGACACAGACTTAGGAATAAGTGTTCTAGATTGCATGCTTGCGTTCTACATTTTATATTTGATTTTAGCTTTTTTTATTTCCTCGAACATTTGTTGTCCATAAGCAACAATCATAACAAGCTTCTACAAAATAGTACTTATACTAACATAACTTTTGAGAAAAAAGGAAATGGAAATGCATACTAGGATTACGAGAGCTGTATCTAATAGTGGAGGCACAAACAGAAGAGTATTTGGGGAGAATTAGATGATTTAATAGAACAACCACGTTCAATAACACTCAATGCATGGTAACACTCGATTATAACATAAACCCCAATTTTCAGCTTCATGTCCATGTAACATCCAGTACATTTCTAAAATCCAGTTCAAAACATTAATAACTCAGAACTCTAACAATAAAATGAAATTCCACATAAAAGAGTTTGTTATCTATAGACAGAGCCGCACGCAACTGTACATATTCGCCCGCATTCTAAAACCAAAACAAGAAAAATTGTAAACAGAAACGGTTTGTTTTCTATAACCACTGCTTCAATCTACAAACCAATTGACAAAATTAAAACAAGAAACAAGAACATTCCATAGAGTATAAAGATACGAAGTTCAAAGATATAGAAGCAGTACCTGATCTGACTCAGAAAACACGGTAGCCAAAGCATGAAGTTGATTGTTACTAACGTTGGAATGCTGGAACAAGAATTGGCCTTTCTTTTCACAAGACTCTGGGATTTTCTCATTGCAGCTTAAAAGAATGCAAATGCTTCCTACAGTAAGAAAACCTAAGAGCCAGAGAAACGCAAGTTCTCTCCTCTGCCATCGTATGGCACGATTAGACTTAGGCAGAGACTCGTTTGCTTTCTTCTGCTTGGAACTTGCTGGTAATCTGCTACTAGAGCCGCAGACCTTGCAAGTCATAGACATCTGAACAAAAACCCACTTATCTTCACGATGAGTCTTCAAAGCTTGTCAAAACCGCCAGCTCCAGCTTAACAGTTCATGAAAATCACACCACCAACAAGATTTCCGCAACGACAATTAGACTAAAAAGATTTAATCTAGCTTAAAATCCAACAAGTTTTTCACCAAATTCGATCGCCAAACCCATCAAAATCATTGCTTTATGCGAAAACCACAAACTAGAAAGTGGAAACTGCATGAAACCCAGTTCATTTCTCAATAGACGCAGCTCCAATTATAAACTACGCTGAACAAGCAATGTGGTCCAGCCTCTTTGGTCTCTCCACTGGTCTCTACTTTATAGCTCGATACTAAGTTTCTTTCTCCTTACTATGTGGACCAATTAGATCACATCAAAACCAAACCTCTTTAAAAAGCACACAGAAAATGACCAATAATCATGCCAAACCGCAAGAAGCTGAAACCAAACCCAAGTTATAATCTTTAGCTATCTCTGAAAGAATCATGAATGAGGTCAGGAAAAAATTGGCTCTTTTCCATATCTAGTACCTCTTTCTCTCTGCCTCGATCAGCTCTGCAAAGCCAAGTGAAGCATTAAGACAGTAACCTTTTTTCAAAAATTTTAAAGTGACCCATCTCATTTTTCTGATAACCCAACTGGAATCAATGATCAGAGTAGGATAGAAAGAGATTTACAATTCTATCTCTTTTCTACTGCCCACTTCCCTTTTTCACTTTCTCTCTCTTGAGTCTGATTTCCAGCATTTGAAATTGATTGTTTTAGGGTACATTATTATTGCCTCATCATCCAAGTGGGGATGGTTTAAGCAAAAGCAAATAAACCCAAGACGGAGGAAGAAGAAGATGACATTAAAAAAACTAGTTTATAACGATGCAATAACATAACATCATCGGCTGTAAACTCTCGCAAGTATTTTGACATTTTCATTAATATATATCCCTCACATTTTTTTATTAATCTCTTAAATATCATTCCCTTTTTTGTTCTCTTTTGCTTTTGAAAGAGACTGCACCTTCTTCCATTCAGCGTTTAAAGATGGTGTATTTGCTCCCTCCTGTTGTGCAGTTATGCGGACAGCAACCGAGAGCAACAAGAGAGAGGGAGAGAGACAGAGAGAGACAGAGAGAGAGAGAAAAATGTACTATAAAGAGAAAAAAGGGTAAAAACGGTATTAAACAAAAGACGTTGAGGAAAGCTTTCAGCTTTCAGTTTGGAGTCGAGAGTACAATTATGAAAAAATTAATAAATAAATAAAAAGAGGAATCTATTCTATGTTATCTAAGAAAATTGATTTAAAAAAAAAAAAATCGGCAATTAATCGGGGGATTTGGTGGTGAGTAACGTGAGCTAGCCGATTAAGATTCTGAATTGTTTGGATGATTAATGATAATGTGGGCATCAATGAAAATATATGTCGGCTATATACCTTACCCACCATCGGTATAAAATTGTGAGATGGGACTTCTTACTAAAGCAAATATTAATCTAACCACTCTAATCTAATTCATCATTAGTTTTGACCATAATTATAAAGATATTTTGTTCCGATTCAATAATATGCGTTAATTTTTAAAAAATTCATAATTGTATCATATTAAGTTAAAAATGGTAGTGATCAATTAATATGAAAATTTTATAATGAAGAATGATTGTTTTTAAGAATTTTTTTTTGAGAATGTAGTTAGATTTTAGTGAGTTTGCATTAGCAAGTGGGTTAATGTTTACATCAGTAGTGGATTCTCAATGCATTATGAATGTAAAAATGTAGACCATTAAAAGTGCAAGGAGAGATGCCCACGTTTTGGAAAATGTCAATTGCCTTTTTCCTTTTATGTTGAAGCTTGGGGATTTACCAAATTTTCAAGTCATGTAAATTTAAGAAAATGAAAATGACTAGCTTATTAAATGTTGATGGGTACACTAAATTTTGGTCCTATTCAAACAACTAGTTCTTGCTACTTCTCTCCTCTTTAGTCCCTATTATGATATGAGCTAAATTTATGAACTATATATATATATATATATATTATTGTGATTGAAGAGAGAATTAAACATGCTTAATCTCTTAAATTATATTGGCTTAGTTAATGACCCATATCTAACCACACATATGATCATTAGTTGACCTAATAATATTTGGTAAACTAATCAGTAGTAATTAAAGAAGTCTTGCTTTAATGTGTAATTTTGTGTGTCATAACAAGAAAAATTGACTTTTAAGTTCCAGTTAATCATACTTAATTTATGTTGTTGTATGATTGTACGTATATAATTGCTTTTAATCTAAAACATTCAATATAAGAGTTTCAAAAAATAAAATAAAATTGTTTTGTCTTGGATACTTTAATTATTATAATAATTTAAAATTGTAGGCCCGTGTTTTATCTTCTTAAGCCACTTTAATTAAATTAGTACTAATTAATTTTTATTTTTATTTTTATTTTTTCTATTATGTTCCTCTCTCAGTTGTAGTGATGGGAAATGCCAAGTACATGTGATAATTGCCTCATTGAATGGGCCACATTAAGCAATAATATTTAGAATTCAATAATTACAAAATCCAGTTGGACATAGACCCACCCCCACTATCTCATTTCTCATAAATGCAATGCAATGCAATGCTAAGTCAATTGATTTAACCTCTCCATTTTAGCAGTATTTCATAAATAACATCTTTTTAATCAATTCTTGAAAAAGAAACATAACCCATCCTCATTTTTTACAACTTATTTTTATGAAAGAAATGCGTCTTCAACTGATTGTAGTATGTGTATGCAACCGTGATTTTGTATTTATTTTAATTAGAAGCTTTTTTAATATCACATTCAAAGGAATATGTTGTATTTATTTTAATTAAAAGCACTATATCACATTCAAAGGAATATGCCCATTTGATCATACTTAGCTTTCTTTTTATCCCCATGGAATTAACGATTTAATCTCTCATGAAAAAATTTTTTTGATTAAATTTGTCTGAAAGTTTAAAGAGAAAATATCAATATATATATATATATAAATGTGTGTATTTACATTAATTATGAATATTTATATGCAAATATTTTCAAAAAAATCTTTCATAAAAAAATTTTAAAACAAAAAAAAAGAAAAATAAAAGCCTGCAAGACCCATCTTTAAATGAGATTCACAAACAAATATAGTAATGGTAGGATTAGCTGTGATCAACAATTGAAACTTTAACGGAAATTTTCCTTTTTTTTTTTTTTTTTTACCGTTTTCTCGCAAAACAAACACAGCCGTAAAGGACCCATACAGCCACGGCCACTCGCTGCCAAGGACTTTAAAAATCGCCGTTGGCCAGAAAATCATCGGGAATCGTGACAGCAAAAACCAAAGAAGATGTGGGTCCCAGTGACAGCTCGTTCTGACAAATCACGTTTCCCCATCTTTCCTTCCCTTCTTTAAGTTCTTTTATATTCTTTTTTAATCTCACTTTAAGTGCAGCGATTATTAAAAAAAAAAAACCGCGAACGCATCAGAGCTCGACACGTAATCCAAGCACGTGGGGCCCAGTAAGCTTGCGTTCAGTTATAACTTGTAAACCAGATGCGGCCAATGAAGGAGCTGACAGAGGGACCATGTGGGAGTAACTGTACACATGTGTACAGTTACTCGTAGGTTGTCTAAACTTACCTTAAAGTCCCCACGCTTTTGAATTATTTGCAAAATGGTACCCCCCCAAAGTCATATACATTACGTTAAAATCCCATACTTTTGATTGTCTTGCAAAATGGCATCCATAGTGAAAGCCAAATTCATACATGCACATAGGCATAATCCATTGAAGTTGATGTATGAATGTCAGCACATGCAACTAAGCATAAAAGACAATAAGATTGATCTTGAGATGGTCCACATGGGTTCTGTTGTTGTCGTTTTGCTATAGTTCTATGACCCCTACTAAATAATTAAATAAAATAAGTAAGTTTTTTAACAAAAGGTAATTTTTTTTTTTTATTTTAATATAGTTGATGAGTAAAGAGTTGTGTTATCATTTTTATCTTCGTAAGAAATCTATTTGTGTTTGAGAAAATAATTTAATATGTTTGATCTACTACTAAGAAAACAAAAGGCCAAAGGAATAATTTTGTCTTTTAAATATAGTTACTATGCACTCTATTTCAATTATACACCAATACAAAGATAAATTATAACATTAAAAATAAGGTCGTATTTTCAATTAAATTTTAAAATAAAAACTATTAAAATAATTTAATAAATATTAATTTTTAGTAGGAATATGTCATTTTTAATGATTCTTTTTCATAATAATTATGACATTAAAATAAGAATATTTCAATATTGCAATATACCTTAAATATGATATTCTCTATTAGAGGTGGAATTTTAAAAAGGATATATTAGAGACATTGTTTGAATTTAGTTAGAAAGAAGGTTAGGATTACATGTTGGTATTATGATCATGGTGGAACATTCACTTTTTATTTTAAAAAAACCCACTTATTGATACTTTGTAACAAAGCCAATGGAAGAGGGAAAGTTCTAATTTTTGTAAAGATTCTTCCCACTTCTCCTCCATTAATTAGACTTTCAAATATAATAATAAACGAAAATAGTATAATGATTATATCTACATGAGGAGAAACTATCAACAATTTGTCAAATTGGGTTTATAAAAAAAGAGTTTCTTTTTTTTTTTTTTTTAAATGAAGTGGTAGATTGCTAATAAGAATGAGTTAGGGCATTGTGACTTTTGAAGGCCATGCGATGTGAGTAGTAGATGGGTGGAGAGTGAGAGAAAGAGAGATAAGGGAAGAGAGATGAGATTCTTTTTTCTTAATTTATTAATAAAAAAAATATTTGGTTTAATGATTGTTGCTTAGACTTTAACTTCTTTAATTTAAATAGAAATATGTCATAAATCATTACAAACAGAATCCACTTGAGAGGAAGGGAACTAACTATTTACAGAATCTTCTACCCATTAATTCCATTTCATCGTTTACCCTTTAGTTTTAGTTGATTAGTGGAATATTTTTATCCTCAATTATTATTATTATTATTATCCTTTTAGTAGCTTTTTAAATATATAAACTATTTAGTTTTTATTCATTCTTTATTTAGTTTAGTAACGAGTGATTTACATGTGAATGAATCATAAGGAGTTTACGAAAATTAGCTTATTAAAATCATCATGTTTTAATGAGATAAAACAAAAAATCCAAAAAAAAAAAAAGGTAATTTGAACAATTATAAGATAAAATCTTGTATGAAAAGTAGTGCAAATTTAAAAAGTACAATTGGACATTCCAAGGTAGGTATTGCAACAATTTTCATGAACAAAATACCAGTTGCTACCTCCAATAATATGCTTAATTTTATTAAGGTTCTGACCCTCTCTAATCATTTTTCTCTACGACTGTTAGGGTTTTTCCACCCTTTTTGTAGTTTGACTATTTTTTTTTAATAAAAAGACGTGTACGAATATGTACCAAACTCTATTCTAGAACAACTTGGATATTTATGATTCAGGACAACTAATATTTGTAATCTTATGGTTATAAGTCTATTCAAAGGTTATATAAGTTTGTTTACAAGATTTGAGTCCACTATTGAATTCAAGGTGAATTAGAATATGGTTTTAGGAAATATTTTTGCAAATGTTAAAAGCAGCTTTTGCACTGCTTAATTGAATAATATCCCAATTGGGTGATCCTCCTTGAAGGGGATATTAGTTGTATCTAAGTAATGTTGTTGACCTAACTCTATTCTTTCTTTCAACGACTACTTTTAACTAGTTTGCATTTACTTGTTTTTTTGTTGGCAGATTTCTATGTTAAATTTCTAGTTACTTATTGAAATATTGCATGCTTCAAATCCATTTATAAATTATTAGAGTTTGAATTGACGATCATAATCTCCAATTCTGTCCCCATGTATTTGGTGTTTTCCTTTCTTCTTCTTCCAAGTATATGAAAGCTTTGAATTCTCAATTGGATTCATTTCAGTTGAATTCTTTCTTGCGTTTTCGTCCTTCCGCCTTCATACATTTGCATTTATTATCAGAATCTAATGAAAATCTTTGTCAGTTTTCAAACTTCTCCATGGGCCCAACTCAGTTTTGGATTATGCAATAAGAAAACCCGGAACTTCGGTTATTATATCATCGTATTCAATCCAGAAGTCTAGTACATGTTCGAGATTGAATCTTCAATTCACAATAGTTGTAAAACAAAAATATTAACAACCAAGTATAAGAAGGGCGACGGTGATTTGTACTCTACTCCGTCTTGTTTTTGAAATTAATTAAGCAGAAACATAAAGAGGACTAAAAACTACACTTCCTTTGCTCATGCATAAATTACTTACTACCTAAACATGGTTGAACAAAAAGCATGTGGGAAAACATTCTTTGCATCATTTCAAAATGCTTAAGAAAAAACCAAACATGCTATAAATTCGTTCTGTAAGTCATGTGCCGTTAACATCAGCTAAAGAATAACATACCAGTTTCTCTGAATGGCTCTTTGGTTTTTGATTCTTCTTCCACTGTTTCTTGCTGTTGGAGAATCTCAATCCACACATCAAATAAACCAGACGGACCTGCAGGCTGCGATAGCTGACATGAGAGCAAAATCTTACCATGGTTTTGTAATGCTACTGAAGATGCTGAATTCAACTCCCAACTCCTTGCAGACTACAGATGTAACTTTCCTGATGCCAAATGATGAGAAATTGTCTCAAGTTACATTGAGTCCAGATCATCTTCGTGATTTCATTCTGAGTCATTCAATTCCTACAGCTTTAGTGTTCGGCAACTTGTTGCATTTCCCAAATGGAACTTTGGTTCCTTCAACACTTCCAGGCAGGATGCTGAGTATAACCAACACTGGAAAATCCGGGATGTTTGTGAGCAACGCAAGAATTGTAAGTTCAAATGTGTGTGTGAATTCTCTGATGAAATGCCATGGAATCAGCTCTGCAATTACATTCGACGGCAGTCTCCACAGACTAAAGTCCACGGCCTCTCCAAGTACGCATGGCTGAGGAAAATCTTCAGCTTTTATTAACATGAAGAAGATTCCTTCTCTGAATTAAGCCTAAAACTTCATCCTGGTTTGAAGTGACTCCTGTAATGTTTACAATGAATTATCATGGAAATTTCTGCTTTAAAGAAGTGAAATAAAAATGCATTTGAACACTGCACCACGTCTCTATGCTTTCTGCAGATCTATGTACATAAACCTACATAAAGAATCACTTTCAATTTCCACAGAATTTTACTGATTCTTCTTACTTGTCAAAGACACTATAAAGTTCAGTTCAAATGAAGCCAAATAGCATCTCATTCACATTAGGCTCAGGACAAAAGTAACGTCCCTAAAGTCATATAGTTACTAAATTACATAAAATATTACAAAGCATCCAGGAATTATTCTAAAAGGTTGACATGCACTTCACCCGGCATCTGCCTCAGGAGTGAGCCTCAATTGTAATACATCAACACCTGTGAAGGCTCATCCCACCACCGCTCTGCGATGCACGTGAGCTTTCCTGCAGCTTAATCTTCTCAAATAGATACTGCTTCTCGGCTTCAGCCTCACTCAAGCGAAGTTTCAGGTAGCTGCTAGCGTATTCTTCCTCTGATTTATCTGTTTTGGCAAGAGCAATCCTCTGGAGCCTCTCAGCTTCTCGCTTTGCCTCATTGGCTTTAAGTTGGAACATGTCAGCCTCTGCTTGTTTAAGCCTCACAATTTTCTCTAGCTCTTCTATCTGCAGCTTCTTTTTTTGTCTCTCCAGCTTTAATTCTGTCACTTCCCTGGCCTTGTCTTCCAGCTCACGGTCACACGCCTCAAGAGATAAGCGAGCTTTCTTAAACATCCTCATCTTTTCATCAGCTACCAATTCCATCTTTCTTATAGCTTCCTGTACAACCTCTGCTATTCGGTTGCATGCCTCCTGCGGGGCAATCAGCCTCCCAGCTTCCCCATTTTCCAGGCTCTTTGGAGAGTCAACCTCAAGCTCTTTATATTAATACAAATAAAAACCAAAAACAGCAAGAGATAACAAAAATGTAAGATATATTGTTTATATAAATTCTCAGTACCTAAAAAAGAGATTCAAACAAGTGGAAGCTCCAAATATCGAAGCATCCCCAACAAAAGGTGAGCCAGATGCCAAATATATAAAAAACAGTATACCAGCCCTAAAGAGGCCTTGAGAGATGATGCAGCCAAAAATAACTTGCATTTAGAAGAAAACATCCACTACTGAGATTCAGATTCTGTAAAGTGGGTAATAGGACATGCATACAGTTTGTTGAATGGTCAGATAAAGTACAATCTGTACATCAGGAGGCCGACATTTTTACTTGAGATGCAGGACTTCTAAGTTTTCTTCCTAGCCAACCCTGCAGGTTTTTTTCTATATGTATGTATGTATGAAGAAAGAGGATATTGGTATTAACTTATAAGAAGACATAAAGAATGCAACTTGCTATCCATCCGTCACAGTTCCGTCTGGAAACCACACAATTTAAGCTTCCAAGGAAAAGAAGAAAAAAAAAGCTAGCACATACACACAAACAACCAGAAAGATGAATGAATCACGAGGATAGTCCAAATTCCCAACAGAATTAACATATTAACTCCAATGATAAAAGCAAAGGACTTTTCAGCCATACCCTTTTAATTGCATGCTATCTATACCGCTCGCTGGCACTGTTTAGAATTTGGTATTTCGCAGAACCCACAAATCACTATTTTGTCATTCGGCTAACAGGAAAAGATGATTAAAATCCATATAAGTGTGTACCTTGGAAAAACATCAATATTGCTCTGCAAGCAGTTGACTCCAAAGCTCCTCCCTTCATTTTTTCTATAAGATCATCACATTTCCAATAGAGCTTCCTTCCTCTAGGATCTTCACTTCCACGAAAAATCCTACTCACAAAATCAAGTTCCCTCATAAGAGCCTCCCGGTCCCAAGCTGGAGCACAATGTTGGAATACATCTTTGACCCAGCCCAGCAGCTCAGATGTCCGATTGCAAGCCCGGCACCTGAAAAGCATCTCAGAGGGACCTGCTCCACTCTTAACAGAAGGGCCCATACAGATTTGTCCATCACGAATGGCACAGTCTGTGTGAGTCCAATGAGAACACAAATCGCAACCGATCCAGCGGCAGGTATTCACTTCAAAATCAAACTTGTTACAGATTACACACATGCACAGATTACAGAAACCATTCCTGTTTGTGCATATTTCACAGGTACAATCATCAGCTGGAAGCTGGTTTTGACATGCTATATTTCTGCATCTTTTGTACACAAAGACTTCAATAAGGGAAGTTTGAGATAGACTAATATTTGGATGCAAAAAAGCTTGAATTCCAGTATTTATCGCAACAAGGATTTCCAGCTGAACCCGATGGGCCCTTATCAATGTCTTAGCTGTTAAATCTGTTCTACTGTGAACAAGCCTTTGTAGAGTCAAAAACTCTTCCCTCTGCTGTGAACCACCATTTCCTTCAAGAATAACTCGAAGACCACTCTTTAGCTCTTCCAAAAATTCTTCAGGTAGACGGTGCATCTTTTCAGAGATTA
Organism: Azadirachta indica; assembly: GCA_022749755.1. NCBI lineage: Eukaryota > Viridiplantae > Streptophyta > Magnoliopsida > Sapindales > Meliaceae > Azadirachta > Azadirachta indica. Next base: position 2,293,770 of record CM040440.1, on the reverse strand, counting down.
CATCAACTCGTTCTCTTGCTACCTCTCGAAGAGATATCTTATCGGCACTTGAAACTCGACGAATCACTGATTGTTCAGGGCAGTCAATCTCCGCCTTCCCATTTTCTGCCTTCTTTGCCATGACAGCATCGGCAGTAGGCCAAGTTTCTCGTGAGCTGGCACTCTCAGTTGGGGACTCACGAATATTGTCAGAGTTGGACCTGGGTTCCTGCCCATCAGGGGACAGCATGGGATCAGAAGTCACAAGCGATAGCGAAGTTTGTAGTCCTCCAGATCGCGGTTGCTGACGAGGTGGAAGCATCTTTGATGAAGATTGGTGGTGTATATTTGATCCAGATGATGTACCCATCAACCAATCTCTCTTACAAGCTGTACATCTCAAATGGAAGTGCTACTCATTATCATCCTCACTACTGAATAACATACTTCGCGTGAAAAAATCAAGCAAATTTGTGGAAACACAAAAAAGAACCCAATATTAATCAGTTTACTAGAGAAGAACAAACTAAAGTTAAAATAAAGTTCTTAGCACGATTACCAATCATAATAAATGTTTAGACATAATATGGCATGTAGCCATTATTAGCCATTATTAGATATTAGTTCCGTGCAGAAACAATCATCTCCCTGAATAATGACTTCCCTGTAACTTTTGTTAGCTTCAGAGAAGGAAAACTTCCCAATCAATTAAATTTTCTTTTTAAAGTATTATTTTTTGGTTGTAAAAGTAAGTTCCTTTACGACTATACACATACAGACACAAAAGAAAGAAAGTTTTTCAATATTAATGGACATCACAAGAAGCAGGTAAACTAGATCAAGCTAAAAGTAAACCATAACCAAAAAAATTAACAAATATTGCAATAAAGCTATCAATTAATGAACTAAATCACAAGAGCATCGCCGGATCAGAAGGAAAGGATAAATATACCCAACTAAACAATTTGTAAAAACAGAAAAACATAAGTTGACCTTTCTGAGTCTCAATTTTTTCATCAATTCTAACACTCGATAAAAATAATCTGATGGACTGAAATCAAACGAGATAGCAAAACGAGTCATAATTTTCTTTTTCACTTTCCCCCGTTTTCTCAGAAGCCAAACAGTATCATAAAAAAGGAAAAAATAAACCGACAAATCGAACAAGGAGAAAAGGAGAAGAGCACTCACCAGAGAGAAAACCCGAGCTGAGACAACGGATGGACGAAGAGACAAAAGAGAAGAAAGTATAAAAGAGCAGAAATTGTGACGATTTTGCCCTTCGAAGCTGGGAGGAAGAGCAGCGTTCTACCGGACAAAACCCGGACAAAAAAGTCAACTTGAGTAGACAAGAAAAATGTAAGAAGACGGCTGTATGCATTTTTAATTTTTATTTTTATTCAAAGACGTGATGACCGGCTCAGCCGGTAGTATTTAGGGGACTTGACCGGTTTAGCGCACACTCGATTTTTTTGGGCGTGTTTATCTGTCGTGACCATTGTCGGGGTGGGTCAAATGGACGAATGACAATTCTGCCAAAACCGCGTAATGTAAGCAACGCCGTACCGGTTATTATCATTGTTTTACTTTACATGTTAAATATCTTATCTGGAGAGGCTTATTAATAAATAATAATAATAATTAATTGAGTCGTAATTATTTATTACTCAAATCTATCAATTTAACAAGATTAATCAGTTATTTTCTCCTTAAATTAAGGAGGTTCATACTAGAAGTTGAAAAGATTTGGATGGTTCAACGGAAAAATGCATTATGATCGCGCATCGAAAAATACTCTATTCGTCCCATTAAAAAAAAAAATTGGGATTTGTTTTTCCATAAATTATTAAAACACAAGGGAGAAAAACTAACATTACGAAATTTCCCAAAGAAAAAATAGAGTTAAGCCTACGAACATCCAATTCACAGTTCACTAAAAACTAAGCTCTACTGCTCTTTAATGAATAATTTATGCCTATAGGAGGAATGTCAACATGTTAAAATGGGGGTAGAAAAGACATGTTGTGCTCCTCATTTCTGACCAACTTCAACCGGCTCAACGACCTCAGCCTCGTATGGTTGAGGGGTCTGCAATTCAGCCGCCGGATGCGGAATGTTAGCGTTGGGAACTGACCATTTGCCTTCAAGAGCCATGCCCAACATCTCATATATCTTGCTGCCGAGCTCTGCTGGATTCTCGGGCTGTACAAATAATAAGAGATCATGTTGTAGATTTACAGCAGTGGCTTATTATAATATATATAGATGGCAATAACTTTTTCATGCGAGTAAGGAGAAAAGAAGAACACGGGCAGAGTACTCACAGTATATCCACTGGAAACTAGAGCAGCATCATATAATAGATCTAAAGTTCTCAGGGCATCGTTGTCATCGGGGTTACCTTTGCAAGCAGCCTGCAAAAGTCCAGCGTAAAACTTAATTAATGAAATCTCGTTAGATTTTGAAAATGAAACAGGTAGGAAGTAGATTTTCTTTTTTCTTCTTGTTCAACACCGTACATGCAAGTTCTTAATAATAGGGTGTTCAGGATTAATCTCAAAGACTCTTCTCCCTTTCATGAACTCTAGGCTTGAGGTATCACCAACTGTTTGCGACTTCATTAACCTACGGGAAAATGATTTCATAATTAAGCATGTTGAAAAGAAAAAAATGTCTTAACCATGTTACGGTGCTGGGCAACCAAAAGGCACTTCACCTCTCCATGTTGGCCGACCAACCAAACTTTGCAGATACCAGAACACAGGGTGATGATTTCAGACGATTCGAGATTTGAACACTGGCTACTTTGTCACCCAATTGCTTCTTAATCCAATCACAAGTCTGGCCAAACTCCTCCTTCATCACCTTCTGTTCTTCCTCGTTTTTGTCACCTACAAAATTAGATCATAAAATTACAAGATTTCCTCTGACCCAACTGACAAGTATATTAAAAGGTAAATGAATAATTATACTTCCACATTCCATTTGAGGATCAAAATTATCCTACCCACCACCTTCCTCCAACACCAGAACAAAAATTTCCGAGATCGATGATGATCAAAATACTAACCTAAATCCAAGTCTTCCTTGCTAATGTCAACAAATTTCTTCTCCTTGTATGATTTCAGGTTCTGGACAGCGAGCTCATCAATTGGATCAACTAAATACAACACCTGAGGCACCACAAAACACTCTTCAAAACATAGCACAAAAGAAAAACAAATATATTGAGATCACAACTGAATGACAAGTGCATACTTCAAGATCCTTTTCCAAAAGTCTCTCAAGGAAAGGTGTGTTCCTAGCACTAGCCACGCTGTCAGCAGCAATGTAATAAATGTCTTTCTGTTCAGGTTTCATGTTCTCAACATATTCATCCAAACTAATCATCTCATCCTCACTTTGGGATGAGAAAAATCGAAGCAATGGTGCAAGCCGCTTGTGATTCTCACGATCTTCCAAGCAGCCCAGTTTCAAGTGTTTGCCAAAGTTCTCCCAGAATTTCTCATAATCCTGCAAGAAAATGAAATGTTGAGATTACAAAATAAAAGAAGAATACCATCCTCCACCTAAATTAAGTCTATATGTATTGTTAAAGATGGATGGTCAGCCTTGGGCGCAGAAGGATAGATGCTATTCCAGGAGAGATATATCAGAATCATACAGCTCTATTTTCACTCAAGGATATTCCCAGAATCATGTCGAAGGCCTTTCGAACCAAGCGTTTCCTCATAATACGTACCTTCATAGCACAAACAAAAGTTAGGAAGATAGGTAATAATGAACTCAGCTACTTTCTAAGATCTACAGAGGAAACAGGCTGGTAGTGCATACGATACGACTTTCTTGAAGAATCTCACGAGATACATTGAGAGGAAGGTCATTTGAGTCCACCACACCTTTCACAAAGCTTAAATATCGAGGGAACTATTGAAAACACAATGAAACAAGTAAGATTCTGTTAACAACTCAAGCATTCACCTCCTACAATATGTAGATTTCAAAGAAAATCAGCTTACCAATTCTCCATCAAAATCATCCGAAATAAACACCCTTTTCACATAGAGTCTAATATTCTTTGTCTTGGGATTGACCAAGTCATCCTTCCCCATGGGAGCAATAGCTGGTACATAAAGAATGGACCTGAACTCTACCTCACCCTGCATAATCAACATTCTCAGCTGGGGAAGCTATGTAACACAGGCGATAATTCAGGGGCAATGATTTTTTGTGGTGACTGCATAATTCTATCAAGTGTGAAATTTACAAGGTAATTATATAAGAAGACATGTTTCTCTTTCTTACAGATTAATATGAATCCCACATATTATCCTCTTACTATGCCAACAGCATGCAACAGTGACTTAAGTAATAACAGCTCAAGAATTTTAGAAGCAGATATCAAGACACTAAAGAGGGCAATTAATGGCAGAAACAAAGATATTCAAAGCTCTCTAAAGGATTCTTGTCATACATGTCTAACTATTGTTATTACCACTGCTGGCAAATGTGATGATGCTAACAGATCCAAGTAAGATGTGCAAAGCTCCACAAGACGGGCAGAGTTAGCAAAATCTTATCATATGTGCAAAACCATTTTTATTACCTCTGTCGTAAAGTGTGAAGAAGCTAATGGATCCAAGTATTCATTAAAGGTTTTCTTGTAAAACTCATTGTATTCTTCAGTAGTAACCTCCTTGGGGTTCCGGAGCTGCACAAATTAAGAAATAATAAAGATATAGACAAATGGTGGCATTACAAATCACCATAGATGTCCATTTATAACAATTTTAAAACCCACCCATATTGGCTGAGTCTCATTTGTGAGCTCCCAGTCCCAGTACTTCTCAACAACAGTCTTGGTTTTCTTTTTCTTCTGTTACAGCAGAATCACAAACCAATTACATCATCAAAGTTTAGAATTCAACGCGGATAAAAAATAAAAGAACAAATAATCAGACAAATAACGGAATGCTTACCTCAGTATTCTGATCTTGATTATCCTTATTAGCCTCAGCCGGATCCTCATCAACCTCAACCTGTATAGAGAAAAAGATAAGACACATTAGCAAGCCAACAATTTCACAGACAAATAGTTTTACTCGTAAGATAAATAGTTAACCATACTTCTTTAGTGTATCCCTTTTCCTGCCAGGTGAATATTGGGAATGAAACAAACTGTGAATAGTTTTTCACAAGCTTTTGAATCCGTTCTGGGTGTGCAAAACCCTTGTCATCGTGCTGAAAGTTGGCAGAAAATAAAAGACAAACACAGTAAGCTTACTAATTCAATTTGTTAAAATAAAGGGGGAAACAAGCCACCCAGGCACACAAACTATCTAAGTGACCTTAAGATATAATGTGAGACATGTTCCTCTAGGAATGAGCTTTTCTGGGTCTGTTTCCTCTCGAATTGTGTAGGAGCTAGCATTGGCCTCTCCTTCCCAAACATATTGTTTATCAGATTTTGGGCTTTTTGTCGAGACAACAACCTTTCATTATCAAAAGAAACATCAATAATGGTCAGTACAAGAACTTGAAAATTTACAAGCCAAAAATATGAACTAAGGTTTCAAGTTTTTAGGTAAAGAACATACCCGATCGGCAACCAAGAATGCAGAGTAAAATCCCACACCAAATTGACCAATTAAATTGTTGTCCCCGCCAGCATCTTTGCTGTCCTGTAAATAATGATTAGAATGCATCAACAAAAATGATACAAGTATTTAAATTTTATGGTTTAAATTCAGTTGGATTACTAGACCTTCAATGCTTTCAGGAACTTTGCAGTTCCACTTTGGGCAATAGTTCCAAGACAGTCAACAAGTTCTTGCCGAGTCATACCAATGCCAGTATCACTGCAGCAAACATATGAAAGGTTGCCTTATCAGCATGGGGAGGAAATATCATAAATCACAAAAGTTTTTGATTTTCATTGAGCTTACGTTATAGTTATAATGCCGTTATCTTTATCAGTTTGGATGCGAATATCAAGATCAACTGCATCCTTCAAAAGCTCCCGTTCGGTAACACCAAGAAACCGCAGCTTGTCCAAGGCGTCACTTGCATTGCTGTGGACAAATTTCACAAATTTATAAATCAGATTCAGGGGATAATTTTTTTCTTTGGGGGTTGGGCAAAGGAACAGAAACCATATTGAAAAGAATATAGTAACCAAAAGTGGAAACGATGTCCACAGAGGACATCTAAAGCTAACAGTATCATCTAATTATAAGAAAACAAGACAAGTTGCCAATTCTTCTAATGCTTAATGCTAAATGATGCAAACTATTTCTACAATAGCAGAAAAGATAAAGGAACCATAATGTTAGCTTTCATGCAACATATGTGATAAGAATCAAAATGTTCAATACACTGTAAATGCTAAAAGTTACAAACTCAGGAGCATGCTACATAATGATTCACTATATGCAAGAGCAAAATCAAAAAAGTTCCAAGAGAGAAAGAAATAAACAAAAATAGAACGTTGCACGGTTCCTCACCAGCCTCCTTTACACACTGCTTTACACCCAAAAATAGAAAAAATAAAAATAAATACATATAAAATTAGGATATACCTAATAAGCTCACGCAGAAACACCTCTTTGTTGCTGTACAAGCTGTTAACAATAAGGTCCATGAGACGACTAACCTGGCACCAGGTAAGATACATTAGTACACTTCTAATATCAATCAACCATTTAAATGGAAATCCTACCAATCTCACAGTATAAATAGCATACTTCTGCTTGATACTCATATTTCTCAGCTGAGAGTGGAGGATGGGCAGATGCATCAGAAGCAGTAGCAGAAGATTCATAACGGTTGACCAAAAAGAACCCATTTTTATTCAAGTTTAATTTCGTAGATGACTTGACAGTGTTACACCTCCCAGAGGATAGCACTGAGTACCATCTAAGTTTGGCATCACTCTCCACCACCTGCTAAATGATCGAAGAAATAAATCCATTACATGGCATATCAAGATAAAGGAAGAAGCAGTATGGGGAGATAACACCCTATTATGCAAACAATAAACTTATTTTAAAATTGAGTCCCCAAAATATAAGCCTTCAAGTTAAAAAAAAAAATGCTAGTTTCATGGCATTGCAATCCAACAAGTAGCATCAACAAACAAAACCAAACTTCTATAGACATATTCATTCAAATGAATAATTGAAAACAAGTAGCGGAATGTTTTTGTTCTTAAGAAAAGAAATCCCTGAACAAAGAAGTTCCTTATCAAAGGAAAAACATTAAATTATTCAATCACTAACAAATCATTCTGTAAAACAAAAGCTCAATTCATTATAATAAATATATTAAAAGGGCCCAAAAGGCTTTTAATACATTTTTTTAAAAAAGAAAATTACTTGGGTGTATTTTCAGAAAAAATGTTCAATAGACCTATTCGATAGGAGTAATAGGTCAAGTACTTTTTAGAGAAACACTTGACAAATGCTTTTTCAAAAAGCTTCCAGTGAGACAGTTTCGCATGCACAATCAAAACTAGAACAATCTGCATAAACGCCTATCATACATAAAGTAATTAAAATAGATCAAAAAGACTTTGAATCTGCAAGAATACCGAGTCGCCGGAGCCACTGGCGCAGAAAACAGGTGCCACAATTGCGTTTCTGTGGTGACGTACGCCGCAGTGGCGCAGGATAGCTGAAGCCGAGCGCCTGGTGATACGGTGCATGATCGACAAGCTTCGACGGGCTTGTAAGCGAGTTCACTAAAACGACTCTGGGAGCGAGAGAGTCGAATTAATATATAAAGGAAGTCGCGTTTTCAGTAGGGTTTTGATAGGGGCTTAGAGAAGTTTCTGGAGATGGCCCTGGTTTTGATATTCGTCGACATAAATGATTAACTGTTGGGGTAATTTCGTCTTTACATTAGTTTCAAGAAGCCTTAGAAATCCGTTACTGTAGATTCTGTACTCTGGCCGTTCCACATAATACATTAGCCTTATGACCCATCAACGACACGTGGACAAAATTCGGCCCTTTGATACGTTGACATGTGAGGATATTCATGCTTATGATTAATAGATATACATTCTCCATTCTTAAAAAAATAAAAGTAATATTTAAAGACAAATTTTTTTTTAATTTTTATTTATAAAATCTAACTCTATTTAAAAAAAATAAAATTAAATATACTTTGATACCACAAATCTAGATTAAAAATATTTTGTATTTAACATGACATCGTAAAACGACGAGTGAATGGGATTGGGATGGTATGAGAACTGAGTTGGTATGATTTGAGCAATAATTTGGTGTTATATCAGCAGAAAGATTGGATGATAAAACGCAACGGGAGGAAGAAGCCAAGCAAAAAAGGTAACATTATAGACCCACCGGCATCTGGGAACCAGACTACAAACCATCGGAGAAACAACATAACACAAGCTTACAAATCCAAACCAAACCCACACGGCAAAGACCCTAAACAACAAACAAGTTGCACAATTTATAGAAACAACATTCCTTTGAACAGATAATATCTTCCAGCATGTCATTTTATTCTTGTCCATATGCAGCTGCCGCCAGATTCTGGAAAATTCTTAATCTCATGTCAAACAGAACAGGATTTCCTGGCTGTGAATCTTTTGATATGATAAGTAATATAGGTGTATCTTTATCATGTGATGGAACGCATGAAAGATCAAATAGATGTTGAGGAAGAGTTTCTATAGTAAATAGAAATGGTTCTCTGATTGCCATGAACATGTAATTACAGGAAAAGGACACCTTGAACACATTAATAAACATTAACTATATTACTCATTCATTCTTACAGCCAAAAAAGGAGGATGAAGAAGAAGAAGAGGAAGATGACAGAGAGAATCTAAAATGAAGACATATATGTTTTTTTCTACAGATGAAGGGAGGTATCAACATCAGAATTATCAAAACTTCTTGATGTGCTTGGACTGGCAGCACCAGTAGGCCACAAGCTTGTTGACATGGGGGCTGTTGTGGCTCTAAAATCAGCATGCCTGCCCTGAGAGTTAAGTCCTAAAGAGAGTGAATAATCCTGAAGGGGTGGTCTATGATGCAGAATCATCTCTGGCTGGAAGGAAGATTTGTTAGACTCATAACGCCTGGTGGGAGTTATCTGATCGGTATCATTGAACAGTTTTAGCATCTCTTTCTCTTCTCTCTTTTCCCTCACTCTTTCAAGCTGTCTAAATCTTTCTTGCAGAAGAGCAATGGAGGAGCTAACCATGGTGGAATCACCACTCTGCCTACCCATTGAAGAATATTTGATAGGTTTTTGAGCTATTCCTGGGTTTTGAAGGGCTACATCTAAGAGTATATATAGTAAGTAGTTGTGTCCTGTTCAATATTTTAAATTATGTTTCTTTTTTCTGTTTTTTCTTATTGATTCTGGGTGATGTAATATATTTTGAGAATCGGCTACTGTGCATGATTATCCAAGAAGAAGCGTTTGAAAGCTAGTCTAGGGAGGGTTGGGTTGGTGGATGTGTAGGCAAAAGCACTTTTTGAAGGAGGAAAAGTGCGGAAGCAAAACTCCAAATGGGAATGGAGTTTAGCATTTGGAAGAAAGCTTTGAAGAGAATATATGGTTAGGTTAATGCGATGTCGGCTTCGAAGAATATGGTATAACTTTTATGGTGCGCTTGAAGGGGATATTATTTATTTTTTCCTGTTTTCAACTCAGTTGTTTCTATTCTTTTGCCTTCGAGTGGAGCATTTGGGACGCGGGTATGAGGAAATTGACAAGAATCAGAAGGAATATTTTGGAGTTTTATGTTTTTTAAATAGATTTCTTATGCAGGAAAGAGAAAGGAAACCCACCAAAATGACCTCTTTCTCTCCGTATCTACATGCCAACAGTCTCATCCATCAATGTCTACCATTACATTTTCTATACTTAATTGCAGAATCAAAATTGTTTTAACACTACCAATCATATCAATTTCACATATTTCTTTATTCTAATAGTGAAGGAGCTAGCACAATTATGATAACGATCATGCATAAGAAGGCATCAAATAGTACTTTCCAGACACACGTCCTGAATAAAAAAAGCAACAGAACAACTATTAGTTGTTGTGTTTGGTAGTCAGGTCAATAAACATGTGTGAAGCCCCTACTCATTTTTTATTTTCTTGTGCTACAAACAATGATAAGCATACGTCTGGCAATGATATGTCTAATGAAATAGTCCAAAAAAAACCCCAAATTCTGCTTCTAATGAATATTAAAACCAGAACAAGTCAAGGCAAACTCTTGCCATCCTGTGCTAAACTTGTACTTTTGCTGATGTTGTGATTTGATCTTCGACAACATACACCAAACACCATTACCCATTTTAATCAACCCCGGCATGAACTATTGCCTTTAGCCCTTGGAGCAATTTACAACCATTGCCCATAGCTGGTTTTCTTCTGTTAGACTCTTCAAGAGAAAACCTTGTACAGAACATTAGATGAGTTCAAAGATGTGCGCACACACACATGCCTGTTTATCTAGCCAACGTCGCATATGATTGGAAAGCCATTTTGCCTGGACTGGCAACTTCAATTTATATTTTCACCTTGTGCAGTGTATAGAAAGTTCATAATGTCACAGAACAGTTGCATTGTATTACAAACTCTACATCTCTGCAGCCTTTCGCACAGGAATGTGCTTCATGCTATTAATGGAATTGTATCTGATAGCGATCTCTGCACATGTAAACTGTGGCAGACATTAGAAGAACATCTTCCTTAAGGTTGTTCTAAAATTAATGGAATTGTATCTGATAGCAATCTGCACGTGTAAACTGTGGCAGACATTAGAAGAACATCTTCCTTAAGGTTGTTCTAAAATGCATCCTAGGAGCGCTGGTCACATTTTAAAATGATTTGAAGGTGCAAAAAATAAATAAGATCCTGCAGGGTAAATGGCATTAGTTGTCTCCTAAGGTGCTAGCTGTGCCCACGATGGGAAAGTTAAAGCCGTGGCTTGGACTTGGCAGAAAGCTATTTGACCAGAAAATCAAATAGAAAGAAGAAGGCAGCTTTTTATTTCTCATTTCCAAAACAATTAGAATAGCAAGTTTTGGAACCAAAATAGATATTCCACAATCAATGATGCAGTAAAATTTCTGTATAGTTTACTAAATATTGTTGGTGATTAAAATTGGAAAAAAAAGAATGACCTTGCATGAAGTATCCAAGCACAGTTTGACCTTTCTGGTGTCATATACTGTGTACCTTAAAGCTTGGTAGCAAAAATGGCTGAGAGCTATTCCTTGGCAACATTAAAGCTGTGCTGTCAAAACCTGAGAAAAAAAGAACCGAGCATGTCAAATTCCCATGTTTATATATGATTTCATCTATGATTCTATGTCTAATTTTTTCATCATAAACATTTGGGTGTACTAGAATAGTAAATAGCTAGAGAACAATGCAATATAGGGTTTATGACTAAAAACCAGATCGCTCAATCAATCAGCTGTCGAAGCATTGAGTCTTAGAATAGAATATTAACACAAGACCAGATAATAATTCCGAAACTTGATTTGAACTCATAAGAATTTGATATTTAAAATGTCAAACAACTAGTACTTCATACAACCTAGCAAAAGATCTTTGATAGAAGCTTGATCCATGCAAGAAAAAGAAAAAAAAATGTAAGAAACAATTAAATAATAACACATGTTTTCACAATGAAAGTTCAACCATATGCAATTATATGTCCACATTCACCCAATAACAAGCATTTTAATTAATTTTTTTTTTCTCTTTTACCTGAATATCATTGGCTTCAAATAGTATGTCATAAGCTTTTCCATTCTGTCATTTTACGCAACCCCAGTATCAGACTGGGGAAAGACAAAGATATCATTTTCTGGTGCAAGTGGAACAAATATAGCCATCAGAATCAAGCAGATAAGAACATAAATACAGAACTGAAGCAGTAACATAAGTAATAGCATCATCTGCTTACCATTAATCAGATAATCAATCCACGTAGTAATGGCAGTGGCAAAATTTATATAAACCTTGCCCTGCTGAAAATTTGATATCTTGCTCTGAATATCAGCAGGGTGTACGTGACAGATATACCCTTTGTTCTTTAGGAGACAACATGCTTTGTGTGTTCTGTTGTTAGCTAAGAGCAACTCTCCTTAACCCGCTGGGCAAAAGTTCAGTGTCAATTAATTTATCTACTTTGGAGAGTTCACGAGCCAAGATTCTGTATGTCTGGAAATTGATAGTGCAATTTCTAGATTCCATTATCTGCAGAAACTTTAGACAAAGATCTGGCAACCCTTCCTTCATTAACCCATCAACCAAAACAGTCCAAACAATCTCATCAGTATTCCGTTGTTTATCAAGGAGGCTCTCGAACAAATTCTGAGCTTCTTCTGTGCGATGTGTGCTGCAGAGAGCAGTGATAAGTGCTGCATAAATTGATAAGCAAGGCTCTGCACCACTGATTGCCATCAAATTAAATGTTTCCAGAGCAGCATCTACTTTCAAATTTCTACAATGAGCAACTAAAAGAGCGTTATAGATCTCCTTGTTAGGAGATAAGCCTTTCTCTTTCATTATTTCTACCAATTGATCTGCCTCATAAGATTTGCCTTCCCTACAGAGGCCACTAACCAAAATATTGTATGTATCAACTGTCGGTTCACATCTGTACTCTGACATTCTAGATAAAAGATTAAAAATCAATTCGAGACTAGTAACTTTCTCATGAGAGCTGCAACCATAAACAGCATCATTTTGGGCCACAACCTTTTCAGTGAGCAATTGGGATTCTTTTTTCAACCCCTTCAACAACACACCATATGTTCTGTAGTTGGGTTTGCACCCCATGCCAACCATCTGCTGAAGAAGTAAGAATGCATGATCCAGCCTACCAAGTGAAACAAAACCATCCATTAATGAGGTAAATGTAACCTGATCAGGGGCCAATCCTTTACTCCCCATTTCCTCAAGTAATTTCTCTGCATCATCAGCCTTGCCCTCTTGACATAGGCCATATATAAGTGAACTATAGGTGTATAAGTTTGGACAACAATTCCTCTTTGCCATTTCATGGAAAATCTTAAATGCAAGATCGGCTCCACCATTCCTACAAAGCCCATCAATCAAAGATGTATAGGTCACAACATTCGGAAGTAGTCCTTGCTCCGCCATCTTACTACATAATTTCTCTGCTTCGGTAAGTCGGCTATCTTTGGACAAACCATTAATAATGGCATTGTAAGTTTCAAGTTTGGGACGACAATTGTTCTTCTCCATCTTCTCAAACAATGACAGGGCATCATCAATCCTCCCCTCCTTACAGTAACCATCAATCATAGCAGTATAATTTACCTGATTTGCACTTAAACCCCGTTCCACCATTTCACAGAAGAGTCTCGATGCTGAATCCAGCTTACCTCCCTTGCAAAACCCTGAAATCAGTTCAGAATAAGTCCACTCATCTGGTCTACATCCACTCTCGCCCATCATATCAAATAATCTCATCGCATTGTTTAGATTCCCCTTTCTAAGGTATCCGCCAATGAGAGTATTGTAGGTAACTACAGTTGGAGATGGACCAGCTTTAATCATTGTATGGAGAAGAACAATGGCCTTTTCCATGTCGCCCAACAAGCACAGTCCGTTTATAATTTCATTATATGTTTTCGTGTTTGCCTTACCATGTCCCTCCATCCAATAAAACATCTTCAAAGCATTGTCAAATCGTCGACCCACACGGAGTGTATTTATCAAAGCATTGTATGTAACCGTATTAGGGATCAACCCATCCTTCACCATTTTGTGGTAGAACCCAACTGCTACTTCAACTTTTCCCATTTTAGTCAATCCAGTAATCAAAGCAGTGTATGTTTGTACATTTGGATTACAACCCCTTTTCTTCATACTCCCTAGAAGCTCAATTGCCTCATCCACGCGCCCAATCTCACATAATGAAGAAATTGGAACAGTATAAGTATACACTGTTGGTCCAACACCCTTCTCAATCATTTCTTCAATCATGTGAAGCCCCTCATCAATTCTCCCCTCATTACACAACCCATTAATCAAATTCGAATATGTACCTGCATTTGGATCACAACTGTCCTTCACCATTCTATCAAAAACCTCAAATGCTTTATCCAGATTATGATTCCTACAATGCCCTAAAATCAAAGAAGTATAGGTAAATGTATCTGGGTACATTTCATACTCAAATATCTTAGTAATAATCAACTCAGCCGCATGAACCTTCCCTTTATTACACAACATATTAATCATGGTATTAAATGTCAATAAACTAGGCCTAATTCCCCAATTCAACATCTGGGTATACACATTTTGAGCTAAAGCAACCATACCAAACTTGGCCAGTTGAATCAAAAGAGTATTAAAACTATATAAAGCAAACCGAAAACCAGCATTCCGATTTAATTCATTTAAAAACTCGATTACCCTCTTAAGCTGCTCCTCACTTCTACAGGCTTTTATCATCAGAATCCTCACATGATCAGCAGGAGCAAAGTCTCGGTCACGAACAAGCCTATTTAACATCGAACCAAAACAGCTCATATCATGTTTGTAAAAATGCCTCTTAGAGACCCAATAAAAAAACTGCAGAGCCGCGTCCGTGCTCTTGTGGGTATCGATGATTTTCGATACGTGGTGAGGTCTGAGCTTGTGGGTCAATTGAGTCAGTTCTGGGTTCTTCTGCCATTGATGATTAGATAAAATCTCACAGATTTTTGCCACCAAGTAGGGGGACTGATCTTCGGTTAAATAATGATCGGGTTTTGATGCGAAGAAGAGAAAATGAAGAGGAACCGATAAGAAATGGGGTTTTCTGAGGTGAAACAGAAGTGGGTTTCTGAAGAGGAGCTTTAGCATTGCTTATAGTAACAGGATCTCATGTGTTGTTTGCTATTGCCGATGCTGTTATTCTGTGAGGAAGGCACGTAAGGAAGGAACGTAAAACGGTGGGATTTTCCGCGTTTTGAGAGATCTGAAGATTGAAGTGGATTGAGTAGAGGAGTGAGCGAACTCGGTGAGGTGGTGAACGTGGTCATTGATGAACCATAGCTGGTGGGGAGGGAGGGAAACGGTAATGCCGTGAAAGCCAAGCTGATTCGTTACAGCACCGTTAGCTTAGAGATTCTTACTAACCTTCTAGGGTTTAGTGGAAACGTGGAATTATGCCCAATCTAAAATTAACATTCAATACATTGAAAAGATTGATATTTTTCCACATTTTTTTATTTATTTATAAATCATTTAACAATTTATAAATAAATATATGTTTATATTTATATTAATATACTATTAACATAAAAAAAAATAAATACGTCCGGATCAATATAAAATACTAATTTATTAATTTTTATTCTAAATTTTCACTAAATATGGGGTTATAATTAATTTTAAAAATTATAAAATTATACCATTTATTTAATAATGTCATATTTGATGCCCCGTTATTTAATAATAAAAATTAAGACAAGATGCTTATATTCAAGTTTTTCTACTATTACTTTATTTTTATAAAAACATCATGTATTATTTATGTATCATTACTTTTTATATTTGGACCTATGTTTACATAAATTCATTAAACGCTATTAAAAAGTTCAACCGCTTGATTGAAAATTTTTTTCTATATTATTTTTTGTATATAATAAATCTTTTGTGATAATTTATTATCAAATTAAAATTAAACAAGAGTGATGGATTAAGAACTATTAAAATTTTTTGATATTCTAAAAATAAGAATGATGGATTGAACTAAATTCAAAAAATTATTGATTACCACTTTTAACCCAACTTAGTCCCTAATCATATCAATAGTGGTTGCATATGGTGCTAAGGGCATTTTCATTTTCTCTCGTTGCAATCGTCATTCATTAATACCTGGCTAATACATTCATCTAATTGGTTGGATTGGGCCATTATTGGACGATTAGTTAGTATGGTTCACAGCCCATCCATTAATCAAGCCAACCACATCTTAAGTTGGGCTAAGGTCTAGTCCTCTCGGAGTATCTTTATCAAATTTTATATTTTATTTTTATAATTTCTCCAATAATTAATCACTCGACCTAGTGCAAGCGGCTGTGAGGGAGGTGGCAGCTTCAATTTTATGAATGGTAAGAGAATTGTTCCCGTCTTAGATGAAGCTCTTATTATGCGTGGTGCTACATGTAATGTGTAATATTTAAAAAAAAAAAAATTCTTTTGTAATTAATTAATATCAAATTAAACGTATAATATTTTGTTAGACAGTGAATATATATATAATACATAAAAGGCAACAAATAATCTATTTTAATACATTATTTATTAAATTTGTATGTAAAAATTAAGTAAATATACTCACTTTACCAATGAGTTTCTATACTTTGAGTTGTCTTATGTGTAAAAATTAATATTTTTAATAACTTATCATACTTATCGAAATTTGATAGCTTATAGATTTAATAAGACTATAAAATTTATAAGTTAAATTTTGAACCAATGTCAAAATGAGAATGAAGTTATTGAATGTTGATCCTTCAAGAAAAGGATAGTGAAAACGAGTAATGTTTAATAAGTCCAAATCTCAAGGGAAAAGAAAGGGGATCAATAAATAGGAAAGAGTGAGCAAAGGATGAAGTTGATTATCTTGTAAACTGAGAAGGACTTGGATGAAAATATTTCATTTTGGAATCTAAAGCTACATCTCTTGAGTCTACAGTTCGATGTTGAAAAGACAAGACCAAATTCGATTGTCTGTATACTGTCCGAACCCAAACCCCATGTGGAATCCCAGAATCATTAGAACTAAGAATAAACTAATGATCCAAAAACTTAGGTATATATTCGTTGGACACTATTGTGTAATATTAAGAAAATCAAAGGACTTTGGTGATTAATATTCTTATTGAAAAGAATAGCTACCAAGATCTTTTTCATTAGTTTATTACACCAATTTCAAATATTTGTAAAGTCTGAGAGCTTTAAGTAATTAATGGGTATTGTATATATATATATATATATATATATATATGTAGTGAGATCAGAGACTTTATTTAACCCTTGCGTGCGCAACAAAAGCACTAGTCCTGTCTGTCATGTCAGAAATAAGATCGAGATTTTTTTTTTTATCGTAGTATTTTATATCAAATACAAATAATTAGATTTAAATATATTTAATTATTAAAATTATATTTAATGTGTACATTAATTATAAGTCCAGATATAATTTTATCTATTAAATATATTTAAATTTAATGATTTATATTTAATATAAAAAATTTATGTAAAAAAAAGGGTCATTCGTCCTCTCACATATATATATATATATATTACAGTATTTATATTAAAGTGAGTTGATTATTACGGTTAAATCATTTATTAGTGTATTTATTTTACAGTTACTAATTAATGATCATTATTATTGATTCTGTACATATATAATTGAGTGCCATTAATTTTTTATACGTATCTATAATTAATCTTTTAGACTGGAAGTTTCATGTTTATCTTACAGATGGTATCAACCAACACAATCAATGCATAAAATAAAAAGATGACTAAAACTTAAGAGGACATAGGAGGTATCGAATTAATGCCTCCGAGTTTTCAGTCATTTAATTTTAGGTGAGAATTTTTAATTATTATTAATTAATCTTAGTATTCAGTAGGGTAGCATGTAACTTTTCTGTTTATGTTTAATCTTTCTTTTAAGTGAAATTTATAAGTTCCTAAATCAGATCTCCTTTACTTCTATTTTTCAAAAAAAAAAAATTTGTTTTGTGACATGAGTTCTTTTAATAAAAGTATATTTGATTTATAAAGTGCAATAATTTTTTGTTGGACTGAATTTAATTTGTACATATTAGTTAATGATTAAATATGCATATTGAGTTTATAATTCAAATAAAGTTACGATATTTTGGTAATATTATTTAGTTAGACTATTTTATTGCCCATCGTATATATTATATGGATTTATTTTATTATTTTTAATCCTTAACATACAGATTTGAATTTAACATAATAAGTACATTGAAATCTTTTCGAGATATCTATGTTATCATATAAGGCAGCAGTTGTTGTTGTTCGAATTTAATAAATATATAATGATGTTTTATATCATAATCAATATATAAACTAAATATATTTTGTGATGGATTAAATGATTGTACTTAAACAATTTTTTATTTTTTGAAGTAAAGAAGATAAATTGATATATATATATATATTAATTTTAATAGGGATAATAACATTTTTGTCCCTATACGTTGAAAAAGTTTAAAACTGTGGACATTTTTCTGAAGCGTAACATTTTAATCCCCGGCAGTGGCATTAGCATAATGGCTTTACGCGGTACGTCGTGGAATAGATAGGGGTCATTGTCACTCTGACTTCAGGGACTATATTGTTCAAATGGATCAAACCATGTCCCGATTTATCTAATTTTTAAAGTTTAGGAATGTAAATATTTCTTTTTTACAATATTAATTATACATAATTTTAGGAATAGACCATTTTATATTTTAAAATAAACCATTACACCTTTCAAAATTAAAAAAAAAAAAATGAAGATCAAAATATTATTATAATATTTAGATTTAAATATTATAAAATTACATTAATTATTAGAAAAGAAAACTGAGTATAATATGTCTTTTAAAAGTTGAAGAGTGAAATAATTTATTTATATTAAAATAATTATTTTGAGGTACTCTTCACATGTTTTTTTTTAAAGGTAGATAGGTATATGTTGTTTTCTAAACATTTAGGGCATAAAGCATAATAATAACGAATTAAAATAAAAAAATCATTTGAGATTTAACTACCGTTGGTAGTTATTCCAGTTAGTTCTAACTTCGAATTCTTCGTGGCTCCATGCAAGCGGTGCAACGATTCTTACCGTCTCCTCTTCACTCGACTCTCCTCAAAACCTCGAAAACTTACAATGAGGCCCAACAATTCCACGCATTTTCTCTCAAAACCAACCTCATTAATCACCCGGGAATTTCCTCACGTCTTCTTTCTCTTTATGTGGATCCTGATATCAATAACCTCAACTATGCTCGCTCCATTTTTTATCGAATTCAAAACCCTACACTGGTTCTGTACAATCTTCTCATCAAATGTTACGTTTTTAACCAACGATCTCACGAGGCTCTAGCTTTATTCCGTGATTTGCTTCATGGGTTTCTCTTACCGGATAATTTTACGTTGCCCTGTGTGATTAAGGGTTGTGCTAGGTTGGTTGGTGTTGAAGAAGGGAAACAAATTCATGGATTGGTGTTGAAACTTGGGTTTGGGTTGGATAAGTTTGTGTTGAGCAGTTTGGTTAGTATGTATGCTAAATGTGGAGAGACTGATGCGGGTAGGAGAGTTTTTGATGCGATGGATGATAAGGATTTGGTTTCTTGGAATTGTTTGGTTGATGGTTACGTGAAAAAAGGAGAGGTTGAGGTTGCGATGAAGCTGTTTGATGAAATGCCTGAGAGGGATTTGTTTTCTTGGACTTGTTTGGTTGATGGGTTTTCAAAATGTGGAAAAGTTGATGTTGCTAGAGAGATTTTTGATAGCATGCCGAACAGAAACTTGGTTTCGTGGAATGCCATGATTAATGGGTATATGAAGTCAGGGGATTTTGGTTCTGCACAGGAATTATTTAATGACATGCCAATTAGAAATTTAATCACTTGGAATTCGATGATATCAGGTTATGAGTTGAATGGAAGGTTTCTGGAGGCTTTGCAATTGTTTGAGACTATGTTGAGAGATGATGTTTTGCCTAATGTTGCTACATTAGTTAGCGCTCTGTCTGCAGTTTCAGGATTAGCTAGTCTTAGTAAAGGAAGATGGATACATTCTTACATATTGAAAAATGGGTTTGCTGTAGATGGCGTGCTTGGTACATTGTTGATACAAATGTATTCAAAGTGTGGGAGCATAGAAAGTGCTTTGACAGTTTTTCGAGCAATATCAAAGAAGAAGGTAGGACACTGGACTGCTATGGTTATAGGCTTTGGAATGCACGGGATGGCTGAAGAAGCTCTTGACTTGTTTAACAAAATGTGCAGTACGGGATTGAAGCCTATTGGTATAACCTTTATTGGCGTTCTGAATGCTTGTAGTCATGCTGGTTTGGTTGATGATGGTCGATGGTATTTTGATATGATGATCAATGACTATGGTATAGAACCTACAGTCGAACACTATGGTTGCTTGGTGGACATTTTATGTCGAACTGGAAATCTTGAAGAGGCAAAGATTATAATTGAGAATATGTCCATGAGACCAAACACAGTAATTTGGATGAGTTTACTTAGTGGTGCCAGGAACCATGAAAACAAGGATATTGGGGAATATGCAGCTCATCATATGATTGAGGTTGCTCCAGAGACCATCGGATGCTACATTGTTCTTTCTAATATATATGCTGCAGCTGGTCAGTGGGACAAAGTTTCACAGGTAAGAGAAATGATGAAGAAGAGAGGTATCAGAAAAGACCCAGGATGCAGTTCAATAGAACATAGGGGTGTGCTTCATGAGTTTGTTGTGGGTGATAAGTCACATCCCCAAGTAAACGAGATATATTCTAAGTTGAGTGAAATGCACAACAGGTTAAAAGCTGCAGGGCATGTTCCAGATACTACTCAAGTTCTCTTGTGCATTGAAGATGAGAAAGAGAAGGAAGCAGAACTGGAGAATCATAGTGAGAGGTTGGCTATAGCTTTTGGTCTTATTAATGTCAAACCCGGAAACCCCATTCGTATTTTGAAGAACCTTCGTGTTTGTAACGATTGTCATGCTGTAACAAAACAACTTTCTGGTATTTATAATCGCGAAATTATTGTAAGAGATAATAGCCGTTTCCATCATTTCAAAGAGGGATTTTGCTCTTGCAAGGATTTTTGGTGATTCATTGGCATTTTATCTAACATCAATGTTCTTGCAACCATTTAATATGTATCTTCCTGATGCTTTTCACTCTTTGGCTCTGCCTCAGAAGCAAAGAAACGTTTCATGCATAATTTTATCCCCAGCAGAGAATTGGATATCCAAGAGTAAGCATGATTCTGCAGGACATTCAAATTGCAGATAAAATAGGGCCAAGACAATAGTTTCCACTGGTAATATTACATCAGTACTGACGAATCCACAATAAGAGAGTTTTCAACAAAAGCATATAGATTTCATAATGTTACAACTGAAACATACATAATCTATTTTGAATTTCTTCACTTTCCGGGGACAAAGTTAGTGGCATAAGCCCAAGCATTGTTGGCAACCGGATCCGCAACGTGGTCGAAGAGGTTCTCAATGGGACCCTTGCCGGTGACGATAGCCTGAACAAAGAATCCAAACATAGAGAACATAGCAAGGCGGCCATTCTTGATCTCCTTGACCTTCAACTCAGCGAATTGGTCAGGATCATCAGCCAATCCAAGTGGGTCAAAAGCACCACCGGGGTAAATTGGGTCTAGTCCTTCACCTAGAGGTCCTCCACCAACTCTGTAACCCTCAACAAATCCCATGAGCACAACCTGGCAAGCCCAGATTGCCAAAATGCTCTGGGCATGAATGAGGTTAGGGTTTCCAAGATAGTCAAGACCACCTTCAGAGAAGATTTGAGCACCAGCCTTGAACCAGACAGCCTCACCAAATTTCACACCGTTCTTGGCAAGAATTTCTGGGAAGACACAACCAAGAGCGCCAAGCATTGCCCATCTGCAGTGAATCACCTCAAGCTCACGGTTCTTGGCGAATGTCTCGGGGTCTGCGGATAAACCAGCAGTGTCCCAGCCGTAGTCACCGGGGAATTCACCAGTCAGGTATGATGGTGTTTGCTCAGAGAACGGTCCCAAGTACTTTGGGCGGTCTGGGCCATACCTGTTTGTCAAGTTACAGGTTTTGGTGATTAAATACACTAAATTATAATATATTTTACTAACAAAATAATTACAATGTAAATGTAATGTTACCAGATGCTCTGGGGAGCAGATTTCACAGTCCTCCTCATGGTGAAACGGCCGCCTCCGACGTATCCAACCTTGCGGACGAGCTCATTGGACTGCTTCAAGGCTGTCTGGCCGGCGAATGCTGACTGTTGGATAGCAGAGGTTGCCATTTTTTCTACGCTACGGTATCTTTCTCTCTCTTTTTTCCTTTGTTGCTGGTGTTTTTTTCGTTTCACCCTGGAAATGTTTGCAGAGTGAAGATGGGGTTATATTGGAAATTAGAAGATGTTGTGGATTAGGAAATCTACAAGTCAGCAGAATCCTATTGGTTGTTGTACTGGATGTAGATTTCCATGTTGATTTTTTCTGATGATAGAGAGGCTATTTTTATGCCACGTAGACATCGAAAGATCTCGTGGGGGCCATCTCTTAAACACAGAATACAGGCCACAAGATACTCTGTAGACTGAGCTGGCACCAAATTCATCCGCTGAAAAATCTCTTTACGAATTTTGTTTTGTTAAATGCATCACAACTTTTTCTACATAATAATATCTACAATTTAAGTACCCTTATATTATCATATTTAATATATCAAAGCTAGCTTTAAGTAGATTATCAATTTCCAAATAAATCCATTATTCTTCTTTCACTTCTACTAATGACACTGGCCTAATCTTATCCATATTTTATTATTTATACTCTTTTATTTTTTAATATTACAAATTTTTTTTAAAAATTTAACTTTTAGTACTCTCTCAAAAAATTTAACTAATGGCACCAATTAAAATTTACCTTTAATTTTTCTATTTATTAGTCCAATTGTTATATTTTAAAAAGTTTTTACACCTATTCTTGAAATGATATGTATATGTGTGTATATATATATATATATATATATATAAAGTGTATTAATTCAAGATTTTTTTAAAAAAAATATATTTTATATATTCTTATAATATAAATGGATTTTGGATAGATATGATAATCCTTATCCAATGATTCATATCTTCTTTTGTCTTGTAATGTAGAATGACACTGAGAGATTTGTTAACGAAGAACTAGTGAAATCAAACTGGTTTTGGTATTTGCTTAATACGGAAAGAAGCAGCATCACTGAAATTCTGATGAATTATATGACTAGAGTTTATTCACAAGAAGAGGAGAGCCAAACCTGTACTAGCCAGGGACTACAGGCCTGACTTCTCCATTGCATCATCAATGAATATGAAGCGGTACTATACACAAAGCGGCTGCCCGAATCAAAGGATGATGCTGGTTTTATTTACCTACAGGATTCAACTACCTATAACCTAGCCAAAAGTGAAGGAACATGAAGAAGGGAATGCCCAAACATGAGAAGCAAGGCCAATGCTCTACATTCTTGAGAATCCAGGCCTAAAGCAATCAGACCTGTTTAGGCAAGAATCTGGAATAATAACGTTTGCAACAGAATGAAAAATCCATGGAAGTGCAGCTAAAATGAAGCTGGCACCCCATTGCATCCCATTCAGCTTCTGATAACCTGCAAGGCTTTTTGCGAACTCAACCACCAGCACTTGCACAATTATAACAATCACCAAAATTAACAGAAACGCATAGTTTCTTAGGACAACTGATAAAACTTCCTTCTTGACCAGGTTCATGGTATTGAATTGATTGAAAACTTGGCATAGAGTGAAACTAATGAAGATCATGGTTTTCTGGGTATCTTTGTTCATGGTCGGTATAACTTGCCCCTTAAACTGAAAGACCAGCAGAACAGAATCCTGGCATAGAACTTGAATTGCTATGTGTTTCCATATGACTTTGTTTAGGAGTGATTTGGTCCTCCTAGCTTGTGGATTTGTGATAGTTTCCTGGTCTTTGAACTCCATTCTCATCATGAAGACACCTAAAATGCACACAATCCAGTTTATCCAAATCAATTGAACTGTTGTTATTGGGGATTCTTCCAGAAACAATGTTGTGACCAAGGTTATCAGTAAACCAGAAATGCATGTGGTCAGCTGAAGTTGGATGAACTTCTGAATGTTTTTGTAAGCACGCCTACCAAACTCCACAATTAGAGATAATGAACCGTTTGTTGAAACTATAATGTCAGAGCTCGTGCTAGTTGTTTCAGTACACCTATCTTTCAAAGTGATTGCTACATCAGCTTCTTTTAAAACTGGAGTATCTCCAGTTGATGAACCTCCAAAGAAAGCAACAACATGACCTTTCTGTTGTGTACTCTGAACAACAAGGAGCTTGTCCTCAGCAAGACAACTGCCCATCAAAGTCATCCTATCCAATTTTTCCATCCTTCTAATGGGATCCAGATCCCGGAACTCTTCACCTTCGAGTGCCACATCACTTGACTCAGGCCTGAATATTCCAAGTTCGCACGCTATGGCTCTGGCTGCTGAGAGTTCATCCTCTGTAACCAATATAAGCCGTACACCAGCTTTTCTAAGAGCTTCAACTGTTGATTTAATGTCCTCAGGACAAGGGTATCTCAAACCTGCCAATGCCAACAAGTGCAACCCATCTTCTTTAATTTCCTGAACCTCTGTTTTACTACAAGCAAATGCAATGGGTCTGAGACCACTGTCCTCCATTTCTTTAATCAATTTCTGAAATTTTCTCTTCTCATCCCTGATTGCATGACTTCCCCCTTTACAATCGTAGTAGTGCGAACACATATGCAGTATTGTTGATGCAGCTCCACTCCAGTGCATATGCATAATTTTTCCTTCATCAACATTATTATTCTTCACCAGAAACCCACAGACATTCTTCGTAGAACTCAGTTCTCTATACTCAAGGATAGAAAGATTTCTATCCACAAACTCCAAATTCAAACTCCTTGAATTTGCCAAAGAAATGAGCCAATCGTTTGTTGGGCTAACAGAAATCTCAGGCACAAGAATTGATGCGCCAATTCCTCGCTCTAAAGCTTGAAGAACAACTTGATCAATTTCAGAATCTGCATCATTGCTTATATCCTTTTCACCAATCCAGAATTTGTTAACCTCTACTTGGTTACACACAAGCCCCCCAGTTGCGTCAATGTAGAAGACGCTTACAATACCCATTGTGGCACAGGCTGATAAATTCTGAGGTTTTGCCTGAATTTTCACCAATTTCTCATTCCAAAAAGAGAGCGAAATTGTAATCACAAATGGCATTCCATGCTGCATTGCAATCACTACCACAGTAAGAGCACTCACCAAAATGCTAATCTTTCCTTGAGGTTTCATCAAAATTCTCTCAACAATCTTCACCACCATGCCCACCGTAACATTCCCCTTCAAATCAGGCAATTCATTGTCATCTCCACTGTGTTTCCTGCGTATGAAGCGTATAAATGCCACAAGAGCAATTAGTACAGAGGCAAAGAGAGAGAGATTTTCTATGCAAGAGTTAGGCTTTTCGGTCTGAGCTTCTAGCAGCGTCTTCCCATCAGGATCCTGGATCACCAACCTCAGCATATTACCCAATGCTGTATTGGCACCAACTGATGTCACAATCATGCTACCCTGCCCATCAATTACCTTTGAACCAGAAAAGAGAAATGGGTTTCGTTCTCCATCAATT
This sequence comes from Azadirachta indica, assembly GCA_022749755.1. NCBI lineage: Eukaryota > Viridiplantae > Streptophyta > Magnoliopsida > Sapindales > Meliaceae > Azadirachta > Azadirachta indica. The sequence goes on along the minus strand of CM040440.1, from coordinate 2,268,258 downwards.
TTGGAGTTCAGCACATCATCCAAAACCAAACCATCGTTGTCCACAACCAAGCCATCAGCAGGAACTCGATCTCCCTTAGTCAATAGTACGATGTCTCCCTCAACAAGACTGGATATGGTGATGCGTATTGGCAGTCCGTTTCTTACAACTTTCACTCCCAATTGGTTCTTCTCCTTCGACAGATTCTCCTCCAGCTTTCTTGCTCGGCGAGAATTGGCAACTGCTGGGAACATGAGAAGCATAAAAACTGCTGCAAGTATGGCAGCCCCATCATGCCACCCGTCTTTCGCTCCCTGCTCCATGATCCCAGTGACAAAGGACAAAGAAGCTGCGACTAATAATAGACAAATGCTGATGTTGTTGCCAGCTTTCAGTAAGAAGTAGAAAAAACCTTTGGCCTGAATTTCTCTCTTGGTGTCCCATATCTGTGGATCCTGAAAGCCCTGTTTTCCTTTCTCCAAATCAGAAGCATAAGTTGCTGCAACTTCATCAATACCGCCAAATTCCCTCAGCGAATTAAGGTCCTTCTCTTTCACAATTCGGGCAGCAGTGTCGCGAAGTTTCTGCTCTTTACTCTTTGCTTCTTCGTCCTCGTTAATCTTTACTTCTTCTGCCTCGTTGTCCGATGGCATGTCAATGGCATGTCTAGATTGAGTGGACAAGTTCCTACCAAGGGCTTGCTCAACGGGAGACGGTGGCACGGGATCATAACTTGAACTTGACGTTCCCTCATCCTTGAAAGATTTGCTGGAAAAACTGTTGTAGGCTCGTGAGACGAGACTGATGAAGCCATTTTCATGTACAGGGTTGTCATTGTTGGACGATTCCTCGTGCTGAGAATTTGAATTTGAGTCGTTCTCGTTCTCCCGAATTAAGAGTGGTGATGAAGATGTTGGGGACGGCGATAAGTCCTGGTAATAAGTAGTTTTCTTGATCTTGAGAGAAACGATAATACCAACAGTAATGGTCCGACGCCAAAGACGGGCATATTTTCCGGAGGAAGAGGAGGCGGAGGCGGAGGCGGAGGCGGTGATGAGCAAACCAGCACCAAGAGTATTGCCATCAGTGTCACAACTAATTTGGTCGTTGGTATTTGAGTGGAACATGCTTCTGAATAATGTTGATGTTCTTCCAGTTGGAGAAATAGAGTAAAAAGGGAGAGACAGAGAGAGAGCAAGAAACGGAAAAAACTACCAAGCCGATAAAACACAGAGATGGTATGCCAAAATTGTTGACTTTTTCAGTTGCCTATCAGAAATTAGGATGAAAAAAACATAAAGAAAACAAATGGGAAGGAAACACTACAGGTGTATTGTATCAAAAATGTTTGGGATCAGATTTTAGTAAAATCAAAAGGTCTGTTTTGTTAGAGGGAAGCATAAGCAAGCTTACATTTATAGAAATTTTGAAGAAGTCAAAATAAGGTTAGAATAGTGAGGCATTTTAGTTCTTAAAATCAAAAGCTGGAAATTCCGTGAAAAACACTTAGAAGCTACCAAGAAATTAGTTTGACAGAATTTCTTGGCATCCAAAAATAGAAAAAAGAGAGGACGGTCTGCATTGCTTTGCATCGTGCCATTGTTTCTGTTGTAGTAGAAATTGGCCTTGGCATTAGCGCGTAAAGCGATAAGACCGAAAACGTTATGGCTTAATCCAAAGGCAGCTTAACCCACCCATTGACGTCTCATTTGGTGAGACGGAACGACTTTGGAAATTTTTTTCCCCCAGTCCACTTTAGTCATATTCAACAAAACAAAACTTTCAGCAAATTTGTAATAAGTGACCGACGCACGGAGGCTTAAATCTTAACATATATATATATATATATATGTGTGTGTGTGTGTATATTATGATATTTGACCTTTTTTTTTTTCTTTTCCAACAAACGTGTTGTTGTGTTGTATGTATCTACAGTCTATGTTCACACTTGAAAAGAAGACTTTGAAGCGGATTTTTGTTCGGACACATTAGATCAGGTACAGTTTATACGTTTATTATAAGTACTTTCCATCGCATATTTATAGGTGAGTTGAAAAGATGTTTGATTGATTTAGCTTTCCGTTCCGGCGGACTAGAATCTACAGTCTACAATTAATTAATTTAATACATTAAGGATGCTCCAGAACCATGGAAAGCCAAAAATTTGCCACCCTGCTTGTTAAAATTTCATCGTCACCAACCCAAGTTAGAAAATATTTACATGTAACTATGAAATCTCTTATAAAGGTTGATTGATATTGATCAAAATCAATGTTTCTGCACCATCAGATTACGACGTTATTCCATTGGGGAAGGGCCGTCCCCAGCTTTGATAATATCATCATCATCTTGTGCGCTACCTAGCACGATAGCAGTCAGCATTAGCTTGCCCGCGTGTGCAAAATCTTTATGCTGCATCAGTATTGCTTCTACAGTAGAACTTGAATCCTTCAAACTCTGATCCTCTGAGTTCCCTTCTTGCAGCGGCAACACTTGATCAAATCCTTCGTCAATGGTTTCTGCATTTGGTCCGTAACACCTACTTGATGCCTGGAACAGCAATGTGTCTCTCAGTTGTTGCAATGTTTCCTCATCGCTCCACCCTTCAACGACAGATGCTTGGTAGAGTTGTCCCCAATCATCCTGATTGGCAGCATTCTTCCAGCACTCCTCCAAAAGGTTTCCATGGCTCTTACGAAATGATGAACTGGTCCATGCGAATACATCAAAAGCCCGCAATGCAAGCTCCGGATTTTCACTTTTAAGGCACAGTTCTATTAGTTTGTCTGGACGGAGGAGTGGTCCATCAACATATTGCTTCACGTCATCAGCAGGTAGAACTTTTATTATTTCTTCCTGCACGGGACAAAGCAAGAAGTTAGGGCAGCTGAAACTAGATATATTAAGCTTAAAAAATACATACAGATTGCAACAGTACCCTGGGAAAGAAAAGGGGAAGGAAAAGCTAGCCAATAATTGGAATGGATTTTAATTTTTTGCCCATGAACAATTGGTTGCTGTTGCAAGAACTCTGGACAAAATAGTAATTTTCAAAAATAAATGGTCAAAACGCACTATTCATACAGCATGCTAATGCTTCATTATTAGTTTCCTTAAGAACCCACCTGCAATTTTAAAATTTTCAAATCAGCTTCAATGCGGTTAACTTTTGCCCCGGAATCAGCATCCTTTCCTGCTGGTATCAGAATAAAGGATTAGCACAACCACAAAATTGGTAGCAAAGTCACTAATATAGACACAAAGAAAAGAAAGTCATCTTCCAAGCAGAAACAACTGATGGAAAAAATGGAAGAATGATGATATTAATTTCTAAAATCTTTCAAACATCTCCCTCGCCTAGAAGTGGATTGTAATAGTGAAGATTGTTTTGGTACAGCACCCTTCTCAACTGATGTAATATGTATTTTGTAATATTTTTTGTCTAGAACCAGTTTTATTTCTGGTTATTCAATGCCCAATTATACCATCGAAACCTGGCACTCAGCTTGGCTTTACGGTTTTTCTCAACAATAGATTATATAGCTACCATAACAGGTAGTTAATGACAGTTTTTGGTTAGACAAAAATCAGCTTACAAATTAATAAATCTTCATGTAGTCCTAAGAGTAGAGTCACTGTTGTCAGCCAAGTGACATCAGCCCCTATTTCACTTCAAGCTTATACACCGTTCGGGGTTGGGACTGGGGTGGACCATGGTCTCCTGAAGGATCTATGTCACTCAAAAGTATGTACAATACTGACCTCAACCTTAAAAATTTGCAAATTTGGTCAATTTAACAAAATAAAACAAGACAAGGGAGACCAAAATAGTCTTACCAGCCATGGCAGCAATCTTTGCAAGGTTCAAAAAGCGCCTTCTGTCTGTCAATGATGGTTGAGTGGTCACATAGTCAGTGTCTTCCCCATCTTCAGCTGCTGAAATAGAGCCGTCATCTTCAGAAAGAGCTAACACATGAAGAGTTTCTGAAGCTGAGGAAAACTGGTGAAGAAACACTTCATGAAGCCAAAGGAGGCAATGGTGATACTTGAGAAAAACAGACAGCTCTTCCTGGAACTCTTCACCCAGCCTCAGAATCTTGGAGAATTGCTTCTTCTCATATAGTTGTTTAAATACAAACTGACAGAAACCTCCTTTAGGCCCCATGCTTTCATGCTGCATAATAAATCATTTTACATTGTTTTAAAACCATGGAAAACTCAATTAAGATGAGGAATAACCCAAGTCAACATTGAACTAACAACCTCTTTAGAGTGGGCAAACGAAAATGCAAACTAATAAAAGTTATAGAAGGTCCACTGATAAGGAATCCAAAATAATAAGCAAAGAAAAAATTTACAGAGTATGTAGTTCTGGGTATATAATAACAGCTGAAAACCAATACAAATAAGGAAATGTCATAACAAGTACAATAAAAGACAATATGTTTACCTAAATTTTCTTAATTATTTGCCTAAAAAAAGGGCCAATTTCTTAATGGATAATTATCATGCAGTAAATTATGGAGGAGCTATTAGTTTTGATAGAAGAGAAAATTATATATCTCATCTTGCATAAAACCACAATGTTATATCTTCTTTCTTTCTTATTTTCTGTTGCGTAAAACACTCCGCTGAATGTTTAATTTCACAAACTATTAATTAAAAATAATAAGAAGCAAGAAAACTAATTTAATAACAGAAATGTAATAAAAATCTTCCCTCACAGACAAAAAAGGATTTATGAATCAGAGATTAGAAGGCATTGATTAAGACAAGAAAATGACACCGGTTCAAACAAAAACTATTTAGGATTCTGCAAGAAAAATTGCCTTAGGATTTCAAATCATTGCATGCGTGTCTTAAAATTAGTATCAATGATGAGAAACCCCCCACCACAGGCAAGGGAATGACCACTATTCATCTTCTAGAAAATGGATTACAACAAAATAAAGAGCATAGCTAAAGTAAACAACTGTTAGCATACCATAAGACTTCTAAGCAGTTCTGAATCATTGAGGTCACAACATATTTTCCACAGAGTTCTGTAGCATTCATGCCGTTTTGCAATAGACAACAAACTTGAGGAAAGCTTTCTAAGCATTTCTACATCTTTTTCTTCAACAGCTTCATTTGTATCCTGCAAAGGAAATCAGTTCAAGAATGCATACGTTTCCACCAGCAGGATCAAAGCAAGGAAAAAATTGATCTGAAAAGAATATTGACCTGGTAATGGACTGCCACGGAACCTCTGACTTTTTGATAGAGGGAGTCCAAGAGTGCATCCCGCCTATTCCAGTATTCATTTAGTAGACCTTTATGCTCTTCTCCACGCTCAACTCTTGCTGTGATAGCACCAGTATATGCTTCAAGTAAAACTTCAGAGAGTGCTTCTAGATGAGCATAGACATCTGATTTTGCAGACGTATCAAGTCCCGATGTTTCATTTAACAGCTGAAGCATGTAAGAAGCAACACTCCACATCCCATTACGTACAATATATTGAGAATACCAAAGTGTTAAGCCTTCAGGTGGAGGATACCACACATGATGATCGATTTTATAGTGCATGGCTGTGCGAACTATAATAGCACATACATTTGAGAGCTCACATGCTCTCTGGATCTGAATCCCATATGGCTGATCAACACTAATTACAAACTCTAGCTGTCTGTCTAAGCAATGAAATACTTCTTCAAGCTCAGAAACCTTACTGTAGAACACTTCAGCGTTATCTCTGTCCATCAGAAGAACAGTATTACGACGAGCTCTCTCACCAACTAATTGTATAAGATCCCACAGAGCACCTGAAATTCGAATCTCTGAATGAGAATGTGGGGAACTAACCCCAATTGAACGGCTCTGGCTAATTATGTTTTGCAGCTCCCTGAGTTGAATCATTCCAGCAAGTTTTTCACCATGCTCCAAGATAATTTGTAAAGAATGCCCTGATAGCATAAAAGCAATAAGTTAGGATCAACACGGTATTTTCTTACTTTTATGAACAGCAAGAATAAAAGCCCATAGACGCAAGCACTCAATAAAGCTTTACCTCCATGCTAAGACAACTTTATTGCAATGGTAACCCAATTATAAAAGTTACGCCTCTCAAGATGCGCTCTAAAAACTATGAAAACAGAACTTTGCAGACTAAGAAAACAAAGATAATCATGTTGCTTGTATATCACACCACAGCCAGCCAAATTCTATAGAACCGAAAAAGTAGTAACCGGCATCAGAACAAATTTAAACATCTTTAAACAACAAAATCTAACCTCGCAATGTCATGAATAGTTACATGTTGTTTTAAAACAAGTTCATGGGCTTGCACATGACAATCTCATCTGTTTTAACAAAAGTAACTGTAACAAATTTCATACCCCAGCATACTCCATATGTAAGGTAAAAGCAAGAAAACAACTTGAGTTAGATATGCATGCAAATTCAATGAAAGTAGATCATACTCTGTCTAGAACATAACTCCTCGTGGCACTTGGATAAAGCTAGAAACTGCAGAAATTTTTCATGCTTCTGCTGCTTATCCTTGAGTTGACTGGACACCATAGACAAAATCTCAGCACCTCTAGTTGTTGTCCAGTGTTTAGCCAAGGTGTCAACAATAGATTTGCTAGTCCGGGCAAAAATACTTGTTTCTCCATCCCTTTCAAATGCCCCAGACTTTTGAAGCTTTTCAAGTGAACCATCAACCTGCCCAGATAACAGAAAATCATGGAAAAGATGACCGAGTAAAGCTTCTGATTCTTCATCTTGGGCAGTTCGACGAGCAATTCCAGTCAAAACAGCCTTTTGTCTATCTCCAGCATCCCATGCATCAGAACTCACTCTTCTAGAAGCTAGATTACCTGCCAATGTAAGGTTGCGTATCTCTTCTTGTGTAGATCCTTCATTCGAGCTTCCTTTGCGTGACAAACTTCGCTCAGGTGGTTCAACTCCACCAAGTACAACAGCCTTTTCTGGTATTGCCCATATTCCTGCTTTCTCAGTTAGCACAACCCATGCACCATCTTCACCAACTTCTGGTGAAGGAAGAACAGATGCATCTAGAACTTTTCCAGCATCATACGGCAGGTCAAACTGATAGAGGCGAGTAGAGTTTCTATAGTAATGGGAGACTGTGGCCGTTCCATCACCAGAAAGTATGATTGTTGACCCTGAAGGCTTTCCCCCAACACGAAGCCTCATGGAGAATAAGAAGTCCTCATCTTCTACTCTTGCTTTTGGGATTATCACTTGGATAGGAGCTTTTTTCTCTAAAACCCTATCACAATCATCAGAATAGATGTTTATCCCAGTCTTATATTGCATGGTCAGTAAAGAATATTGGGTGTAACTTGAACTGCTGACACGATCCTTACAGAAAGTGGCAACAAGAATTGTAATCACTTTATCATGATTGTCTACCTGCACATCAAGAGGCCAGATTCTCTTCTGACCAGCTAAATCCTTCTTTATACCCAAATCACCATCAGTGCCAACAATTTCATGTGACCAGAGCTTTGTCACATTAAAATCAGGGCAAAGTTTAATATTGAAACACTGTATCTCATGATCAGTCAGCAAAAAGAACTGCCGATTAGGTTCCTTACTAGAAGGGAGCAGATAAACCCAGGTTAGTGACCTTGGATACCCCTTGCTCCCTGCAACTTGACCACTATCAATGCTCTGGGACAATACACCCACTAAATCACGATACACTTTGTTACGGCGGATACCAGTAGGGCTGCAGTAAAACTGCCAAAGGTCACCATTAGAACTACATGCCAAGGCAACACAAGACTGTTGCGTATCAGGAACAGCAGAGGCAATCAAAGAGTTAAAAGAACTGGATCCAGTCAAACTACTTTTAACCCTGTTGCCAAGTCGCTGAGCCTTGGGCGTAGTCTTCCCATCAGCAGGCGAAGAAGTCACCTCTGATTCATCAGAAGACGCAAGACTTGTAACGGGGGTATTCACACTTTCACTTATATTGGGCCAGTATACAACAGCTCTAGTTTTTTGGTTACATAATATGATTCCAGCATTGTTACAATGCTGTAGAGCTTTACTTGTTGGCCTTGAGGTGCCATCCCAACTAATAACACAAAGCAACCAACTGCTACCATGATAAGAACTTCTGGCAGTATCTCCATATTCCAAAACATTGGAAGGAATTTCAAGAACAATGCATTTGTTCAAAGCTGCAGAAGATAAGTAGTACCAAATAAAGAGTCTTCGATCACATATAATCCATGAAAGGCACGTTTCCTTATCTATTCCACCCGATATACAAGCATCACCTGGAACAGAAGATCCAAAAATTTGTAACCACTCTTCCTCAAAGTAATAGTAGTAGGAAGAGAATTATTAATCAAGCCAGTTGTACTCACCAGGAACAAGCTTCCGAAGAATGTTCGTCTGTTCATCACGAACCACTTGCGGAAACTCCCCAACAAAGACAGGCTTGATTGGATCTATTTGATCAACATTTTCACTCTTTCCAGCTGGTGGAATTCTAGGGACAATACATTACAAATTATCAAACTCTAACTCAGCATCAACATAACACCACTAAGAAGCTGAAACGAAATTAACTAGAAATAAAACGAATCTCGTAATTTTATAGTGTGTACAGCTAGAATGTGAGACGACGATACCTCGCGAGAACAGATAAGCGAGGAGCCCAAGGAGCGGGAGTGCCCGTAGTGGGACGATTGGGGATCGAAGTGGCGTCGTATTGCGATTTACGGTTATCGGGGAGTGGAGTTACTGGCGTATGTGAATCAACCTTATTTCGCTCTTTTCGGCGGCTCAAATTCGCTCTCTTCGTTCCCGGAGAGAACATTTTCTTTTTCCTTTTTTTTTTTTTCCTTAATTCTTCTGTTTGCTTTTGAGGTTTAGGGTTTATACGTTGACCCAGTAAGACAGAGCGAGCGACTGTGTAGTGGGAAGAAATTTGAATTGCTTTTAGCTGGTTAGAATAGAGAGAGGGAGTTGGGATTCGCTGTGCTCGAGCTCAGATATTTGAGCGGTGGTTCATAGTAGTGAACTCAAGCTGACGCGTTCTATTGAGAATGAGATGAGATTAGAAGCAATTCCTTTTTTCTCTTTCAGCACGTAAACAAAATGAAATTGACTACGCAATTAACTGTCGTGAACATTCATTTTACTTTCTCACATACCAAACAAAAAAGCTCAATTCTTTTTTTCGTTTTTTACACATAATGTGTACACTAATAGTACTTGAATCTCGTATTTATCTCCATTCTCCATGAACCCACTGCATCAAAATTGATTTTCTAAAACATTGGCACGTCAATATTAACATTCTATTCAACAAGCATTCTGACGATATTCTTATAAATATCTGGAAGATAACAACAGTTAAAAATTAAAAGCAGGCTATTGAATAAAATGATAAAACTAATCACAAGCAATAGCTTGTAAAACTTTTTGATGAGGCTGAAGTAGTAGTACAAACTATAACAACCGTTGTGGGGGTGAATTTCTTCACAATTGATCCAAACTATTGTGATTTCTTTATATGGCATAAATTGTATTTTGCTCACAAGATTTAAGACAAATGATACAACTACAAAATCAACAGAAAAACAAAATATATAAAAGAGCTTTGTATATTTAAAAGAAGAAAAAGAAAAGTTCTCCAAAGAAGAACCGTCGGCACCACCTTGCCAGACTTTAAGAGACAAACGTCGAGTTGTTTCCTACTCTGTTCCTAAACAAAAACAAAACTAGATATACATACACATAGTAGATTTTGTATCATGGTTCCAGCTTCAAGGAAACAACTCGTGACTGTCTGTTGCGCTTTGCCACCTTCACAAAGACTACCGAGAGGCAAGCTGGAGCCCACCAAGGCCGGCGAACTTTTTGCTCCCCTTTTAAACAGGCAACTACAAAAATATATTTGGCCTCAGTATGATAATTTTAAGTCCAGAATAGAATAAGAAACCAAGGAACAGCTCTCTAGTTAGTCTCATATATAAAAAAACAAATAAATAAATTGGTTGAATAAGAACACAAGAACATAGTTTTCTCATGGTACAAATTGCCATAACATTCAAAAACATGAGATAAAGTATAGCAAGCCTCCTTTACTGATATAGCAGCTTTCTCTAATTGTAAATTAATCCAATTTTAATTTCAAGCAGGAAAGGCAATCTCAACAATTCTTTGATATTTGCCAATATGCAGAAAAACCAAAGACTACAGATGGGGAGTATCATTCTCCATCACACATAACCATTACCTGCAATAAATGTGATGAGCACAGAAAACAGACTAAACAAGCAAAAAATGACTTGTTTGCTAAGACACAATTATTAAATATTACAAAATTTTCTTCTAGAAAGTGCACAAAGAAATTTATTTATTCTCCATGTAGCGCTATGCACACTGAAAACATATGATCCACCTTAGAGCAGAGAAGAAGGCGATAAAGGTTTCATAACATAAAAATCCAGCTAAAAGGCTCTCGTGGTGCTGGCACGTAATATGAAAAAGAAATAAAATCTCATATCTCTATGACAATGAGATTAAACACTAACCAAAAAGAATTCTCAATTAGTTAAAATTTCTCATGCAACTCATCAATTGAACTATTTTCTCAAATACAGTATCAACTTCATATGAATAATTGGCCAAAAGCCATTTACACAAGAAAAGAGAGAAAGGAGGAAAGAAAGAGAGAATGCATGAGAGAAAGACCTTTTATTCGTCTGAGTTCCTTACATAACGTGATAAAGTCTCCCCATTTCATATGGCACCGCCTTATAAACCGCAGAATCTGTTCAGTAGTGAACATGGACATGCCCTCCAGGTATTCTCCATTGACACCATTCTCTTTGAAAATTTGGCGATAGCCGCCCAGATTTATCTCTTCCAACCATAGGCCAACATCCTGACAAAACAAGAAGAGGGCATGCAGGAGGTCTGTAATTAAACCCAACATCTATAGTTTATTTTTTCTTCCATAGGACAAAATATTGAAGACTTAGCAACAGTAAAAAGCAACAAATTTGTTTATCATTTCAAGAAGTTAGATCTAGAAGTCCATTTCCACTAGTAGTGCTTGTTATTTCAATTATATAAGCCTTACTTTGAAATAATTACTTTCAAATAACAGGCTGCTAACTGATACTTATCATTATTTAAATATTTAATTACTCAGAATGCTTAATTTTCATAGACTCACAAATGAAGCATATCATAATTTTGTTTTACCGTCAATCATATATAAAATCCATACAACAAAAAAATAGATACCTCCAATCAAACGGATAAAATTTTCTCTATTTCTGTTCTCCTTTACAGCATATCCTGTTTCTAAGCAGGCACCATAATATCTTAGGTTGGTTCTACGCTCATATTCAGATAAATAGGAACCTTGGAGTATCTTATAATACTATCAACAATTTTTCTCTTATTTGCTAAATCAAGTACATTTAGAGAAGGTTCAAAACTATCTCATCACCAAAATCATCTCCTTCCAATAGAATCTCCTAGAAATTGCTATTAGAAGCCTCAATGTGCAATCCAAAACTTCCTTATCAGGCATGCAATACTTGCTTCCCCTCACCTTCATGAATGGAACACTGATGACATGAGTATATTATGTGAGCAAACCTTACAAATTGTGCCATACAGAAAGTCACTATACTAGCTTACTTTTCACGTAATAATCACTGGTCAAGGAAAATACTGACATCTGAATTGACATTCAACACACAATATTGTAGCAACAGATGCATCATTAAACTGAACAAAGACCCAAAATGAATCTATCCACTTTTACTTTTCCAGTTTCATAGCCTCAAACATATGTAAAGCTTCTCCACTGAAACAGTGTAATCAGATTCCTCATTCTCACACATCTCAGTGACTCTCATCCTCGACATTCAACATCTTAAGCCATAGCTTAAGAACCCAGAACATACAACAAGAGAAACCCCATACTCTTAACTTGAAAATGGAAAATTATTGAACAAAATCCACATAGTGAGATATAGATGAGTAATGAATCATGTCATAATACTTCTAAGACTATTCTTACCAAGAGAAACAAATCATCAACCAAGAACCAACAAAAATCTGCTTTACCAAAACAAACAGCGGGTCTCGAGTATTTGCTGCAGCAGCAATTAAACTGAACCAAACCCCAAATTCCTCGCTATCCAGCCAGTCAATTTGGGGTAAGAAAATTCAAATACTCTTGCAAAGAGGCAGCTTCAATCTCACATGACTGCAATCTCTTTTTTCCCCAGATTACAAATTTTCCCTTTTTAAATCAGTTCCCAATTCCTCCATACCATTGAAAATTGAAAACAGTAGAATCAAAACAACACGCCCTATTGTACAAATTCAATGATTCCAATTAAGAAAAACAATAGAACAAATGGAAAGAATCAATCGAGATCTAATTGAACAACAGAAGATCAAACAAGACGAAACACATAAACAGAAGGCAAAAGAATTTACCTCAACAGTCCAGATGAAGAAATCAAGAGGCTCAGGCGGCTTTTCTTTGCTCATTCTTTAAAAAGAGAAAATTAATTCACTCGAACAAAAAGTAACCTATCATTTACAACCAAACCAAACATAAATCAAAAACTCTTTGTTTCAGCGGAAACTGTGGAATCACAAGGTACTTTCTTGGTGTGACAGTTACGGATCCCAAATTTATTTATAACAAAATTAAAAAAATAAAAATAAAAATAATAAAATTTTATAAATAAAATAAAAAAAAAAAAAAAAGAGAGAGGAAATTATGGAAACTCACCGTATAAGAAGAAGAAGGAGATTGAGAAATCGAAAGTTGTGTTGAATTTCTACATTTGAATTTGAGATTTGGGGAAATTTTTATTTATTTACTTCTAAATTTTTATGAAGAAAGAGAAGGCGAAGTGTTTGTGAAAATACTCACTCACACAAAAACAGAGCAAACAGAAAAGCTTGGCGTTTGCTTTTGGGTTCTCTTGCCCACACCACAATTCTCTTCATTCATATTTTCATTTTTTTTTTCTTTTATAAATTTTTATAAATTTAATGTAAAAAATTGTGAATTGTATTGTTATGAAATGTGTGTGGTGGGGAGTGGGTGGTGGCCCCGTATTTATTTTCTTTTTGCTTTTTTAAGTTATTTTGTATGAAAATTAGGTTTGCCTTATAATTCCATTGAAACTAAAAATGTTGATTAAATTGTTATTTCCTCCTTCTAATATTAATCTAAATCTATTTGTATTTTCTCAATAAGGGCAATCTCATTTCATTTAGATTAAAAATTAACAAATTTACTAAAATCTCTTTATTTCATTATGAACTTTATAATATTAATCTATTTTACATACTCTTATTCTAATATTTTGATTATCAGAATTTAAACAAATAATAAACGTATATAAAATTAAAAATACTTTCTTTTTTTGGTAAAAAAATTTTATTTCCTTTTCGAGTAATTAATGAGAGACAGCAATTAATTGATGCATCAGTTTTATTACGAAAATTAGGCAACCCCAAACGAACAAAATATTAATAATAATGACTGGATTAAATAATGACTGTACAAAACTTTAAAAAATGATGACCAAAATTATTCACATGGACACATGCCCGTCCTATAATATTAGATTGCTTTTGGGTGGGCCAGACCATGTCCTGCAACTAGAAGATTTATGTTATGATGTAACCAAGCGGGGTCCACAAGATCATCATACCGTAAACTCAGATCAAGATCATTTGACCAACAAAGTCAGAGAGATCAACAGTGGTGATTGTGGGAAACTGCTTTTATTAGACAATAAGTAAATGCCGACCATGCAAAGTGCATGTGCAGCATGTGTACGTCAGCGACTCTTGCGTTCCATAATCCATACACCATTATCGCTACTATAAATCCTGGACCACCACACACACACACGCATATATATACGAATGCAATTGTTGACTTCAATCACACAACTAAAAGTAACGGAAACTCTTTCAATTACATAGTAATGAGGGATTCGATAACAATAAAATAATAGTAGTGTGAATTGTAATACTGTTTGAAAGAAAGTAAAATGTCCTTTTGAAAATACTTCCAATTCTAAATTCCAACTCTTTTCAATTTAGATTAAGATAACATATGGGATTTTAAGTCTCAGGCGTTTGCAGCCGAGAATTTTTAATAGATTCTAACTATTTGAAGAAAATGTTTGTGGATTGTTGGAAAAGAAAAAATATTGAATAAAGTGGGAGATTAGAGAATAATGATGAAGGATTTTTGAAGGTATTGGCTAAACTACAAGTAGATAAATATGGATTAATAGTGTCATCAATGGACCACATAGTATTATTGATTATTGTAAATCGAAATTCATGGTTAGACAACCCACATGGTAGACAAGGACAGCATGATTTGATTTGCTGTCTTCTTTAATCACAAAACTGGTAGACGTGGTGCTTTAAAGTGTAAAAAGTGTAGTGATAAAATTGATATAACACTTGCAATATGATCTTTTTAGTTATCTGCTTCGCTAATCAGTATGCCCTACCTAACCACAAATTTTAATATAATATGCTATCAGGTAAGCAAAATTATGAGAGAATTTATTCATCTTGTTCATAGAGTCTAAAGACATTTATGCATTGACCGAATCAAACAAGAGGTTTAAAACTTAAAAACTTCATCACCCAACAGAACAAAACCTTCGAGTTCATCTCTGTTCATCTACGACCATCATATTCTGTAACGTTAAAAGTTGTAGAATATAATTTTATGGTGCAGACGAATACACCAACCTCAATATTCTATTATACCAAACTATCTAGCATTTACAGGCATATGGTTCAGATCATAAGTCCTGATTCTCAGAATTGTATAAGGACATGGCACACGAACAAAAGGAGTAGGTTAAATGGCAAATCATTTAGTAGGTCCCTCACGGAGAAATATCATACTAAAAAGTTCAGGAAACAACAAATATCATGACATCCAAGCATAGGCTGCCAATGTTCAATTAATTAATACCAAATTAGTTTGATTTCATCGACAAAATGTATACATAAGTTCCAAAATTTAGCTGTTAACTTGGCTCACCATATCTCAAGGGGTCGGGTCTCCTGGATTTGACTGCATTAATCCTCCTCTGCCATCAGTATCATTCTAAGACTATCGATCTCTGACACTCCAAAATTGAGAGTTGAGAGAGTGCCTCCAATGCAAAAGACAAGTATCATTCTAACACACCATCAGTTCCGAGCTAACTTGGGATTTAATGAGATAATTGAACCAGCATAATTCAGCTATGGTGGAAAGAATACTCGTGGCACAGGTGACTAAAACAAATTTTAATACCAATCACATGGTCTTGAGTATAAGGGAAGTTTTTTCCATTCAGCAATAGAAATTAAACCTAATAATGAAAGAAGTATATTAAAAATAAAGATCGTCTCCCTATCTATGGTTGGACTACTGCCGACATGTATTGCAGTTTTAAATTTAAACAGTAAAACCATGCCAGAAGGCAGTTCATTCATGATCTGAAAAGTCACAAATTGCTAAAGTTAGATTATAATTACAAAGCAATACCAGCTATGCCGTATTCAACAGGAACACATATCGGATAAACCACGCACAAGAGATTTTTCAATTTTTGAACAGGTGCTCCAATATTGTGTTTGCCGGAGAAGGAATAACGACTTGTTAGAAGACACACACACACACGTACAGAAACAAAGGAATTACACACCAAAAGATCCAACCCAATGATATCCACTAGGATGTTTTCAATGATTTTCTCAAGGGGAAAAGTAAACAGGATTCAACTCTGAAGGAGCACAAATAATAACCTCTGAGACCCTTCTTATGATATTTCCTCTTTTCACCCCAAGAGGGAAATCATAGGTTGATATAACTGGTCAATTTCCAGGCCACTGCCCGTTAAACTGAGAACTTCAGTCAATCTATTCCAACCCCACCAATCCAAAACCTTTGTGGTCCCCCATAACACTCAGTTCATTAGGCAATGATCAGAAGAGACAAATGCTTAATTATTAATCGCATTAAACAATCAACAAACCTTAGAAGCCACTACTGGAAGATGTGTTGCCTGATCTAAGAGTGCCATTAGTAGTTTTGCTAATGAACCCCTTCCCAAAATACTCTGCAATCACAGAAAACCCATCCTTTGAACTCTTCACTTGCTGGAAAAACCGGTCTTGATCTTTGGAATTCTGCTCCAAGCCTCTCTTCATTTCCATAACGGCTCTGTATTCAGGAGCACACTCTGGGCATTCTTTTTCATTGTCTCCAAGGCAACGTTGATGGAATGAGTGCATACACATGAAGTGTACAGCAGGGAGATCAAGGGTGAACGTGCAAGCAGTGCACTTGCTCAACTGAAAGATTCTGGCATTTGTCCTGAGATCCTGAATTTCTTTTCTCATAGCCAATGTGTCTTCCTGCACAATATCCACTCTAACCTCAGTAAAGAATGCTCTAGGGAAGTCTTATGTTTCTGAGAAAAGAACTTTTCATTACAAGAAATTTCAACAAAAATCCTTTTGTCAAACCAATTCATATCAGGAGAACAAACATTATCCAGTGTCAGAACTATGGAAGTCAGATCAAATATATTCTTATTTCTTCTATTTGCAGTTAGGTTATCATCAAGTTTCCTAATTGCTACATTCACCTTTCATGACAATTTAATTATGTCTTAGTACTAATCGCAAAAGTGTGCAACACCCAGCTAGACACGAAAATTTACTTTATTTTAAAGCCACAATAGCAGCCCATTAAGGTCAAGAATTCCTACATTTTGCCATTGGCTGATCATTACTTGCAACAGTATAGCAGGTGTTACTTGTTTTTATTTTCCAGAGAGAAATTTATGTTTGAGGTTCATAAATGAATTACTGCAACCAAAGTATCCAGAGTAGCCCACACAAGGAAAGATATGGAGTAAATTGACAACCATTGAGAGATGGATGCAATTCAAGGATCGGAGTATAAAAAAATTAAATAGAAAACTATGAGACAACAAAGAATAAGTAAGCACCAACCTGATACTTCTCTATTGCTCGCCGGTCCTCTTCAATTAGCTTCGATTCCTGTTCAAGCTTCCGAGCAATATAATCTTTTATGACAGAGAGTGTGAGACAAGGGTTCCTGGACAGTGTCTGAAGAACAATAATAGGAGGCAAGATGTCATCCCTTTGAATGTAAGTCAAAACTTCCTTCACTTCTTTTGAGCAATCTTCTCCAAGTTCACCAAAATATTTCAACAGATCTGCCCAAAGAGAAGGATCGCCTCCTTTACCGGAATCCCCCAGCCTTTTGCAGCAAGCAATCAGTCCCACATGGTCATGGGCCTGCATGTAGCAAGCAATCACCTCTTTGTAAAGTTTCATCTTCTCATACAAATACAAAAGCCCTTCTTTAAATGCATTCATTTCACAAAGAATTATAACAAGATCAACATCATAAAGTGGATGTTCCAGGTCAGAAGGCCATGCAGTCTTAAGCAAGCATAGCCCCTTCTCTCGCCTTTCAAAACGGTCCTTCTCCTTGTTTATATCCTTACCGTTAGCAGTTAATTTTCCATTGGATTCTACTTTTGGCACCCCTGATCCTGCCATAAGCCTAAGATCTAACCCATTGTTCGCTTGTGAGATTGATGGAAAGTTCAAGTCATTGGACAGGTACAACTCCAAGAGAGTGTTATGAATTTCTACTTGAGCAGGGGAGTCTTTCACCTTGTTAGTATATTTTTCAAGAAAATCCATAAGGGACTGTGGATGATGGATGAAAATGTTCAGAAAATCAACAGGAGAGGGCAACATTGAAATGTACATACTGCTTGAAGTTCCTCTTTTGGTCAATTCTCCATCCTCAGTACACAGTTTTAAGAGGATGTCGATTGTCTCCACTGGCTTGTGCTCTATGAGAATCTTACCATACTCTTTCACAGTTACCCCAGCTTGACTTGGGTCAAGGCTAGAAATATATTGCAAGGCTTCATCATATCGACCGAGGTCCTCAAGCAAAATTTTTAAGTACAATTCATGCTTCCCTGCTTTCTTAGCAACATACATGGCATGCTCATGGTAATTAGCAGCACGGCATACCCTAATGGCAGTTTCAACATCAAACTTGTGCTCTCCGACCCCATCCTCACTTTTAATAAACACATTCAACTTTTCAACATCTTTCAATTTCGTGTAGCAATTTAACAAAAGAGTGGTATGATCTTTAGAAGCAAGCCCCTTTTCATGTAACTTCTCTAGGTAATTTGTAAGGTTATAGATCCTTTGTGCGTCAAGAAACTTCTGTATTACATATGAAGGTTCAAGGTGACCAATGGTGAGAATGTACTGTGCCATTGCCTCATCATAATCTTGTTTGCTATATAGATGATCCCCATACTTCCTTAGCACTTCAGCAGTTGCAGCAGCATCAGCTTGTTGACTCTGTACGAGATTTATAGCTACAGTATAAAGGTTTTTCTTAAAGAGCATATCTAGCTTGCTCTCCATATCCTTCTCCCCAATACACAAAACAGACTTGTCGGTCATCATAAGTATTATATTACCCCATTCACAAAGCATGTGAGAAACTTCTTTAACCACTAGACTGTGTGCTATCAAACGATTCTTCAGGTCATAGACATTGAAAGTATTCTTGCCATTTCTTTGATCTGCAATGACACATAAAAGGTATCCACGGAACCATCCAAGAAGCTTCTTCTCTCCTTCAAAAGCCCAACAAGGACCACGCCCATCAACTTCATAAAAGTACACCGCCTCAGGTCTACCAATTATCAGCTCCTGTTCACAAGACAAGCAAAAATGACTGTCAGCTTATTCAAACAGCATAAACTCAAATTTTGGGAATGTGATGAAGCAAAAATAAAAAAAATCTGGAACTGCATACCGAGCGATCACTCATAGTAATACTGTTGGCACCGCTTCCAATGTTATCAAGAAATTGCCGCTTAGGAGGTTGGCTGTGCAAACTGCACAAGCTCACTGAATTTGGAGTTACAGCAAATAATTGAAGAGCTTGACCATCCACTCTGAACCCTAAACCCATGACAGAGCACTGGCTTTTATCTGAAATATTATCCACCTGAAGCTTGAAACGAGAAATACGTTCCCGTGCAATATCCCCTTTAATGCAGTAAATGAAACCATTATCTAAACCTATAGCTATAAGTAGCATTGGTGGAGCTTCCTCTAGTACTAGAAATGAAGTTATCTGCATCATATCATAATTTTCAAAATATCAACAAGGTAACTAGAATCACAATGTCAAGTATCTCACAAGTTGATTCAGGCAAACAAATTTATGCACATGACATTACATGAAACAATCAACAAGCATTGAAAAGTGCATTACCTTAGCTTCAGGAAACTGATTAGTAAATATTCTCAAAATTCCAATACAATCAGGACTTGTCGTGCTGGTCCCCTCCGGCTCCATTTTATCAAGGTCAAAAACCTTTAGACAAACAGCGGATTGCTGTGGCGATATTTGTTCGTCTTCTCCAACAGTCACCAGAAAGTTACGTTGCTGTTTCGTCAATTGGAACAAAGAAAAAATAAAAGAAATCCATAAATTTGTAGTAACATTAAACAGTATCACAAACAAAAAGAAAAATCCTTCAATCTACATTTCCTAATACTTCAATTTCAAATTATTTTCATTTCTTACTTTCTTCGCAACCAAACAGAACTAAAATCTTTCAACAGAACCAAGCAAAAGCATAAAATGTGCAAAAAGGAGACCTTGAGCTGCTGGAGGAAGAGAACAGAGGAGGAGTGAGCTTGGAAACCAAAATTGAACTTGAGGCCACGATCGAGGAGGCTGACGAAGCCGTCATCACAGCCGATCACGACCTTTCCTCTGCCACTTGAGCAGCACGTGATATTTCCACTCACTTCCTCCGGGATCACGCTCTTCCCTCCGTATTTCTCCTCGAAGAACTCGAATTTTCTCCACTGGTACATTTCCGCTTGTCGTAATCAAACGGCTCTACTTCCCACCGCTCTCAGATCGGATAGTCTGCACTTTTAGTGTGGAGAGGATCGTGAAGTTCAATCGCTCCCTCGTTCCCTCTTCTCTCGTCGCATAAAGAATTTAGCAGGCATCGGTTTTCGGTTGCCCTTCGTGATCCTCGTTGTTTTGGCAGGCTGTAGCAGTAGTGGTACAGTTTATTGACTCAACGACGTCGTATCATTCATTTAAAAAGAGCCAGCCAGGCCAGTTTTCGTTACGTGCTGCTGTGTCACGTTAGGGCCAATGCACTTCGTTGCAATTGGAGCCCATTTTACATTAAGCCGGGCTTGTACGCAACTAAAGGTTATAAGCCCAAGATACGAGTATGGTTGCCCACATTGAGCCGGGCCTGAATAGGTTTAAGAATCTTGCATCGATTGTAAAACGATGTCGTATTTTTACAAATTAGGAAACTAGGAAGCTTGTCTGATGCTGCTGAGCCAGTTCAGATAAGGTCGGGTCCCCAACCCAAATAGGGCAGATTCTCCACCGAAGCCGAAAACAAAAAAGGAAGAAAGCGTTGGAGAATCAATTTGCATTGCATGGCCCAAAAAGGCCGGACCAATAAAACGTCAAATCATAGCCGTCAAATGTCGGCATCGACGAAGATAGCAAGATAAAATCAGCGGCTGAGATTGAGTGGAAGATGGATAAGATTGGTGTGAAGATAAGCAAGCAAAAAAATATCCTCTCCTTTTCTTTTGCTAATTTCCTTTGCATAGCTTTTACTATGTAATGCTTTCACCTTTTGTTTTCTTTTGCGTAGTTGTATTTTGCACCACATGTTGATGTCGCTACTGGAAAAGCTCGCCACTAAGCTAGCTGCCTCCATAGATACCATACGTTACTTCTATTGCATGTGAACGCTCTACCAAAACGTTTTTATTTACGAGAAGGTTCAATTCTAAATCCGCTTTTGATAATCTAATAATATTGAATCTATAATTATAATGCCGGGTTGTTAAGCAATCACTAATCTGATTGTGTAATTAATTGTTTATTTTAACACCCAATGGCATGTAGTACACGTCTGTTCCGATTATTGACTTATTTTAATGATTGGCAATTGGATTAGATCAAAATTATGTATAAAACAAATAAACCATGCAACGTCAGCTTCTTATAATTTAATTAAGTGGTATGATTATGACAATGCTGTCCTAATCACTGCCCTAATTAACCTCCATCACATTCACATCTCATACTTAAGGTTCGTGTATATGAGAACGAGATTGTTAAATGTACAACAGAATGTAACATTTAACATTAATTACTATTTACTAATCTATAATTTAAAACATATTCAATAATAAACAATTTATTTATATCATCTATTTAATTACTCTTCTAAAAATTCGGGACCGGCTTCCGATTTTTTTAAGTGACGTTTCGGACACGCAAAAACCCTCGTTTCGGAGTTGTCAACCAAACAATAGAGCTCTATTAACGAGGCTTTGTTACATCGTATATTAATCTTTGTATGAAAACCCCGAAGCTTCCATTTTAATTATTAATTATATTTAATTAACTTGTTAATCCCACGTTGTTGATACAACTTAGACGTGCATTAATCAACTGTTGAAACAACATCAACAAATCTTGAAGTTTGCGTAAGGTTTTTTCATTATCCAAACCATATTTTTTATCACAAATTGAAAACTATGAACACTTGCATTATATTTATACTTAATATTAATACCCTATTTTTTTAAATTTAGTTTAAAAAAATTATATATAATCGTACTTAGTGGTATCCACAAATTGATCAAGCACCTCTGAACTCCCATTTATAGTAAATTTATTGTATTTTATAAATGTATATATCAAAATTATTAATAGCGATTTCTTTTTTATTTTCAAAAAAAAAATTATAGAATATTATAAAATTAATTAAAGGAATATCTTTGACTAATCTAAAATTTGTTATATCAATTTTAATACGTGTTAATCAATCAATTAATAGTTACTCGTTGACATTAAAAATTAATGAAATGAAAATGATATGTTTTTTTTTTTTAATTTTTTGAAAATGATATGTTAGTATGAGATAAGCATAAGTGATTTTGATAAAATATTATTTTTGTCTCAAGTACGACATTGTTAATGGGTACAAAAACTCGAGAGATTGCCACGTGGCTTTAACGAAAGTACCCTATTCTAACGGTGAACTGAAACGGCCCAAATTCTCCTCCTCGTAAATCTACAATAGATTCTTCAAATCATTTACCGCTCCGTCTGCCGCTGACGGTAACTCCTCACTCCCCTCTTTTTCTGCCGGTTGAACCGGTCACACCGCCTGATCTGAAAATGAAAATAAATTCTTTTACCGTTATACCCTCCTTCGTTTCCTTATTTCCAATGCAACCTTTCACTTATTTAATTTAATTAATTAATTAATTTATTTTTACCTTTATATTTCCTCTCTGTCTTTCATGTTATTCAGCAAATCTTGACGCACCAATCACGGAGAAGTGAACTGGATACTTTAAAAGTTGGTCCCACATAAGGCCAGCTAGGATCACACAAAGATGACATGGGTCCCACTTTAACTGGATATATGTAATTTCATTTTTGTGGGGTAAAAAGGAGTACCGTATGAGCGGTTGTGGTATTTTATGTCTTTCCCTACAAAGCATCCAAGTAAGAAAACTGTAAATTGGCCGCGGAAGCGACGCGTGGCAGACACGCAGATTCTTAGATACATCACAGATACTGTAACACTAACACCACCGAGTTTGGCGAACTCCTATAAGAATCAATCACGACCACTCATCTGATATGTGGGCCCACTCTTTGCTGCATGCGTGACATCTAATGCTTACAACTCCCATGGGCCCATCTTTGATCCAACGGTGGTTATGTAAGGAGGGGCAGTCATGTCATTATCTAGAAGAGGCCGTTTCGGAAATTCAGGCGCATAATCAATAAATTCCCGAAATTTTATGTAACGACAAATACAATCTGTAATTATGTAAATTATTTAATTATTATCGAGAACAAGAAACCATTTGGGAAGTTAAAAAAAATAATTAATTAAAAAATGAAATAAATTGAGACAAGAAGTGAGAGACAAGGAGAGGGAGAGAGAGAGAGAGAGAGAGAGAGAGAGAGAGAGAGTGAGTTGAATTTATGCAATATTATTTAATAATAATTTAGTAGTAAATCATTCAAGGAAAACTAAATAAATAAATAAAGGAATTATTATTTGTTTCATGTGAGATTTTCGCAGAGAGAGAGAGAGAGAGAGAGAGAGAGAGAGGGGGGGGGGGGGGGTGGTGTTACAAGACAACTATATATTTATGTGTTTGATTTGAACTAAAGACGAGGCGCCCTTTAAAGCTATCCTTTCTGTCATTGTGCTTTTTTTAAGATTACTGTCGTTTTTGTGGAGAGTTGAGAAATTAGAGAATAGAAGAAGAAGAAGAAGAAGAAGATAAAAATAGCACAGAAGGTAGGAAAAAAAAAAAACGAAGAGGAGAAAAACAGAAGTAGAAACAGAGTGATCGATCAATCATGCGGCTGGATTGGTTTATTTAACGTTGTTTCTTGATCTTCAGAAGTCTGTGTTAGATAGATTTTGGTGGGTATTTTAGATCTTTGCTTGAAAATGGCTATTGCTAAGCCTTACCGTTTTCTGTTCTTCTGTTTTCTTGCTTCGGAGTTGTGGTAGAAAACATGTTTTTGTACATGGGGTTTTTGAGTTGTTTCTCTGGACTCTAGAGTCTTTGTTTTAGTTTGTAAAAAATGAGTACAAGGGTGGTCTGTATGGTTTCATGCTGTGTTTTGCTTCTCTTGAATGATTGTTTCACTTTGTATTTTAGGAAATGTTTCCTAAGTTTGATTCAGTTTTCAAAAATATATCCTGTGGTATACTGCATGTATGTTTCTTCTGCTTTTGTGTGTTAACTTTGCTTCATTCTATTGCTCATGCATTTTTTTTCATGGCTAATTCTTCTGTGAAAAATCTTATAATTCTCTGCATCTCCACGCTTGGCCATTTTCTTTGAATTAAATTGGTCTGATTAAGTGTTGAATTTACTAAATTTTGCAGGTTGACTTTTTATGTGTTATCAGGATAAGCTATCATGACGTTTTCTTTTTTTTTTTTTTTAAATTATTTCATGGATGCTTTATTTTGGTTGAGAAGGGAAAAACATCTGTTTTCAGTTTATATTGTATTAATTTATCATGCTGTCATTTCTATTTATTTCCCTTTTTTTTCATGGAAAGAAAATGCCTTTTTTGTTATATGATATCTTCTAACTATTCCAATCTAATCATGAGCACCATTTCAAATTTAATTTCTCAATTTTAATATAAAAAAGGTACAAATTTATAGTTTCAAACAATTTTTTTCTTTTTTTTTTTTATGTCAATTTATTTATATTCCTTCTATGCTAAATAGAGAAACTACTGTATGTATATCCTGCTGATATTGCTCTTCTTGAACTGGTAAATTATTTTTGTTCCAGCTTTTGTTTTTTTTATATTTAGCTCTTGTTTTGCTGTCAACTTTTCGTTCTCTAATCATGTTTTCTGGATTTTTTTTTTCTTTTTGTGGCCATAAAGTTGCTGCTTATAGTCTTGTCCAATTGTAATGCTAATTATAGTCAATTGATTTTTAATGAAAATACTAATCTCATAAGTAACAAATACTGTGATCATTATCACCTTCCATTAATCAGCTCTGTTCTGGTTTTAATGTCTGTTCTTGTTCTTGTTTCCCTGTCTGGCAGATCTGCAATTACAGAATTCTTACAGGAGTGAAAGTCTTGACTTGTGTTTTGGAATTTTCATAGTTAGGATCAGAAATGGATTTTACAGAGTCTACTAAGGCTGTTTACAATAGAATACAGAAACTAGAGCCTGAAAACGTGTCGAAGATTATTGGTTATCTTCTTTTACAAGACCATGGAGAGCGTGATATGATTCGTTTGGCGTTTAGTCCTGATCATTTAATTCATTCTTTGATCAATGAAGCGAAATCGAAGCTTGGATTGGGCAAACCTGCGGTTTCTCCTCCTATTTCACCTTCTCAGGTTAACACAGCTGATCTCCCTTTACAGTTTGCTCCCTTTTCACCTGCTTCGACTCGACCGGTTTCGTCTCCGGTGAGTATGAGAGCTGCTAGTCCATTCTGGGATCCCCAAGTGATGGCTGATCAGCAACAACAGGTTAATACTATTGAGTTTGTCCAACCAGGGTATTCAGATTCTATTGCTGAAGATTATAGTTTTCAAAATCAGATGCAGTTCTTGACGTTGGAAGATCAGCTAGATTCCATTAATTCCGTTAATTCGGATTTTTCAAGCAACTACTTTTATCCGGAACCTGCTTTGGGTGCTAGAACTAGCCGAAGGTCTCCAAGCTTGCCTGAGTTCCCTGTTAAGGTTTGCCATTACTTTAACAAGGGCTTCTGTAAGCACGGAAACAACTGTAGGTATTTCCATGGCCATCCGATGCCGGAGAGCTTTTCTCAGATTTTTAGTCCTAATTCAAATGAGATACAAAACGATGACCAAATGTTTTCACCCGGGTCTCTTGAGAAGCTTGAAATGGAGCTTACTGAGCTTCTGAAACTAAGAAGAGGGCTTCCGGTATCAATTGCCTCGTTACCAATGATGTATTATGAGAAGTATGGGAAGACCCTTCAGGCTGAGGGGTATCTCACGGAGAGCCAGAGACATGGCAAAGCTGGCTACAGTCTGACTAAGCTTCTTGCTAGATTGAAGAACAGCATTCGTCTCATTGACAGGTGCAATATGTAAATTTTTTGATGTTTTCTTGAATCCCTAAGTTTTTTAACTTTAATTTGTTGAATTCTGAATTGTTCTTCTTTGAATTGAGTTGCAGGCCTCACGGGCAGCATTCAGTCATTTTGGCAGAAGATGTGCCAAAGTACTTGGAATATACCAGTGAAAGAAGCGATCCTGGTGGAATTGTCGCTGGTTCTAGGCAAATATATCTTACATTCCCAGCGGAAAGTACTTTTACAGAGCAAGATGTTTCCAACTACTTCAGGTAATGAAGTGGAACTCTTTTCAAAATATTAAACTTAGTTTCTAGGTTTTAAAATTTCCATAACGTGTTGGTACTTCATTTTGTAGCAAATTCGGTCCTGTTCAAGATGTTAGGATTCCATGCCAACAGAAGAGGATGTTTGGGTTTGTCACTTTTGTTTATGCAGAGACTGTTAAGCAAATTTTGGCCAAGGGGAATCCTCATTTCGTGTGCGGGGCTCGAGTTCTAGTGAAACCTTACAGGGAAAAGTCCAGACTTGTTGACAGGTAAGATATATTAGCTAACATATTAGTCTCGTTGTTTTATGTTATTGCATTGTGATTAGATTCTAATTAGTACTAGTATTCATATTGGATCTTAAACAAATAATATTTTTGCTTGATATTTATTCCTAAAGCAATTGTGGATTTCATGGTCAAGCGACCAAGACTCTGATATACAATTTCTGCCAATAGAAGCATCTCTTTTAATGATTACAGGCATGCTGTTTCAGTCTTTGATCACCAACTTTAACTCTTTTTGTTCACCTTCATAGTTGGTGATAATGCATGTGAGGTAGGGCCATTACTTTGAAAATTCTGCACTAACAAAGCTTCCCTACGGCAAAAGACAATGGTAGTCTTTTTAGAAATTAAACCGAAAGCAACTGAAATAATATAATTTGAAATTTTCAGTGTTATTAGATTCATATCTTTATATCGTTGTCCATAATTCAATTTAAAAATAAAGAACTTTTGTGTGCAGGAAGTATGCAGAAAAAGTGCAGCAACCTATGTTTTACAGTCGACACTTCACAGAAGGAGATGCTGAGCTTCACTCAAGTGAGTAAAACCTTCATACTGACTATCTGACTAGCATTTTTTTTTTTTTTTTCTAATATCCTTTTATTGTCGATTCTCTTAACAGTTACAAGAGGTTGTGATAATTCAAGATTAGTCCGGAAGCAGCATCTCTTGGATGAACCGGAACAAGCACTTGAACTTGAAAGAAGGCGTCTATCGGAGATGCAATTAGCACCTAAACCGTTGAACCATCACTCTTATTTTGGCTACTCAATGGATGAGTTGAAGCTCTCAGAAGGTTCATTATATATCAAATTTTTTCATCCTTGTTTCTTTCAATTTTTCTTTACCTGTATTGCCCGACTGATGTACTTCTATTCCATGCAATTCTCTAGCTGGTGCAGAACAAGCAGAGTTCCCTTCTGCGGAGCGATTCAATTATTTGTTGGATGTTCTCAATAATGGTTCCAACAGTGAGGAAAAAGTGAGGCATATAAGTACTCACTACAATGATCAAGACAGGTATGTTTTCACATGCTTCGTGTAGTCTATCTATCACTTTCAATTATTAAGAATATGTAAAAGTTTTGCTACCTTTTCATTTTGTGCTCCTCCGACTTTTCAGAAATCAAATGGAACATAACTTTTTATCCTCTCACAAATATTCAAAAGCACAAAACACTCAGTATATGTTTTGAATATTGATCATTTGCAGCAGCCAAGGAGGACTGAATCTTCCTGAGAGCCCATTTGCGTCTGCAATA
Source organism: Azadirachta indica (assembly GCA_022749755.1). NCBI lineage: Eukaryota > Viridiplantae > Streptophyta > Magnoliopsida > Sapindales > Meliaceae > Azadirachta > Azadirachta indica. Next base: position 2,240,659 of record CM040440.1, on the reverse strand, counting down.
GGAAGCAGTATTTCAACAGTTATATAGAGATTTTCAGACATAGAATAATCATAGAGGTAGAAGACGGAGTTCTAAGAGAGTATTTTCATGGGTATAATACATAATCAGCACTATATTGTTTCTTCCACTTTCTAATACAAACACTTGATCAGTCAGTCAGCTCAGTAGAGTGCATAGAAAATGAAGGAGAGAAAATAGTAGAAGTTCTTCTTCTCCATGGAGGATATATTGCAAAAGAAAATGTGATACAGATAGCTTTTCCTTTTTTTTTTTTTTTTTTCCCCTACTATATTTTCCTAATTAATTAATGTAATCACAGAAATTTCGCCAGTACCGGCTTCTAGAAGAGAATGTAATATAGTCTACTCTAGTAGAAGAAGAAAGAAAGAAAGAAAAATTATGCAGGGTGCAGAGAAGAAGATTAAAGTGTAGAGATCTCTGCGACACCGAGATACAAATGCTAATAATCTAATTTTATACAGCTTTTTAACTTGGTACATATCTTTGAAAAACTATGCAATATGTGAATCTTCAAATGTCTTTACATATATTATATATTATGTTGCCAATAATTAGAGAATTATTAATTCAGAGAGAAAGAGAATTATTCAGTGAAAACATCTGGGAAGTATCTGTCTATTCTTGACGAGAGGCCCTTAAATTACGGAAAAAAAGGTGCATATGCATGGTTTGTTGTGTGGTTCTTGAATGATTGTGTCTATTTTTTAGTTTTCTATGGTTTTTTTTTTTTTTTTTTTTATTTGGGGGCGGGGTGGGGCTGGAGGGAGAAAAAGGAAATCTTTACAACTCCATGTTTAGTGTTGGTTGTTAGATAGTAATAAAAAAAAAAAAAAAGAAAGAAAGAAAAAAAGGTTGTGCTTGCCATCCAATAAGAAGATTGACTTTATATGAGAGGTGAGGTCAGAAGTGCATGTTCTAAAAGTAGGTTTGAAATTGATGTGGAGTGGAGTGAAGTGTTAGATGATGAGAAATTTGAGAACAATGTGGATCTGATGGTGATTTTGTTCAAGAATTATGGACCCCACAAGAACGGCCATTCTGTTCCATTAAGATTACTATTGATTTATATGTTACAGCTAAGATTGATAAATACACGGGGTGTTCTTGTGTCCCAACAAGCTTAATAATAAAAAGAAAAATTGAAAAAAGAAGAAACAAGCATCTTTTAGCCCCAAAAAAAAAAATGAAAAAAGAAAATGCATGACCCATTCCTTTTCTATGACTTTAATTTTTAAAAATAAACACGTAAAATGTCTTTGCATTTCTTCACTGAGCACTTTAGCCCCAGTAATTTTGTTTTACAGTAATTGCTAGTTAATTGTGAATTAAAAATTATAGAGTAGTTTAATCTCAATATATATATATATATATATATATATGGATGGTCGTTGCCAAAAATGGGTAACAGCAGTGTTGAAGTCGTCATACCGTATTTACGTGGTAGTTTCTAAATTTGTCCTAGGGCACACATTAACATTGACAAGGAGATATAGTAACTTGAGAAAGACATCAAATCCGGATGTTTTCCATGCCTTGAGAAAATAACTATTAAATTCTACTCAAAGACGTGGTCGACATTAGAGTTACAGGCAGCAAGATCCAGTTCCCACTTTCCAGCATCCAAACCGACTTGTTTAGGTTCGCTGTCTAAACAGTGTCAATTGAACACCTAAATATCTGCATTCCCCACATAGGCATAAATCGTATGTGTTACAAAAATTCAAAGGAGAGCACAACTTAACCAATACAAGCAGATTCAATTCATCAGTAGAAAGGAAAGGAGAAAGAAAAGGGTTTCCAAGAGTTGGTGCAAGCAGTGTCAAGATTTCTTAGTATAGAATCCTGGAGCAGAACATGAAAAATTACACTGAAAAGTTTCCAATCTGTTGCTGACCACCAGGTTGGTGTTACAATTCCCTTCGGACAGAAAATCCAAAGTGTATTTCAGTGAACAAGCAGTTAATAATTCAGAAAGCTAGACAGAAAGTTCTTTGGTGACATTGCACCTCCACGATCATCCGGAGTTAAATGTTGCATGCATTGGCCTATGACCAAAGTGTGAAATATTGCACAGTCTACCTATATTTTCTTTTATAAGAATGATAAAAAAAAAGTTCAAACTAATCTTAGCTTTTTCTGCCAGACTAGGTTTATGTAGTCTCTGTCTCTGGTGCAGCATGAAGCAGCTCGTCCGGAGTTGCAGCTGGATCCAAATCCCAGCACTTTTCTGGCAAATTAGTTGCTTCTCCTTTAAGTGAAAAAGATGGTACCTGGTGTGAAAATCGTAACATTTCTCTTCTGGGAATCCATCTGAAAGCATTCTTATCAGTATTTGACTGATACACAGTCTTGAAACCAGAGAGCTTGGTAAGCGGAGTGATGCAAACTCCAAGCTCCTCTGAGTAATCATCGAGAACCTCCACCATCTCGTACTGGTGCCTCACATCATCTGGGGTCGACCGATTCCAATCTGGTGACCAGTTACGGTAAACAGCCCATATCTCTCCACTTTTGGGAAATATACGAACACAACCTCCCCTGCCAGCTTTTTCTCCTCTGCGAAGATGAGAGAAAATGTTGACTTGATCAACAACATCAGAATTAAAAGCCCTAAAGTGGCCACAAGATTTGGTAAACCCGGAATCCACCCAATTCACCGAACCAAATTCACTATCAGTCTTGGAGCTCAAGTAGGTTATGAGAATCTTAAAAGGGGTAGTTGAGATGATCTGGCGGATTAGACAATACAGGCGAGGCATACCATCATCTTCATCGTATATAGCCCATATTTGCTTTGGCTTGAAGCATTCTTCTGATCTATCTTTGTCAAAATCATGGAAATCGGGGTCAGGAACTGTTATAGCTAGTGGTCTATTTTTATTTGGTTCAGGTTTGCTACCAGTAACAACCAAGTCTACTCTTTTAGATACCTCCACGGATGGCTGAGCATCATTCTTTGACTTTGTCTGTTCTTTAACTCTTGTCGCAGCTTCTGTAGCCAACCTAATCTCTTCCAATTTCTTCCGAATTTCTGTCCTTGCCTTGTCAATCAACAATTTCCTAGCATCAAAAGTTGGTGCAATTGAGCAACGTTTATTTGGAACTTCAGTTGGGCGGGAAAGCTTGGAATCATGCTCATTATTTGTGCCACCATTAGCAAAGTTGACTTCAAAACCAGATTTAAGTCCCCTTTCCTCAGACCCGTTTCTAGAATTGGCTTCTACAACTACCTTCCTTCTCTTATCAGGTCTACTGGCCTTAGATCCTGGAGTTTCATTAGAACCGGGAACAGAATGCTTTCCATTGGAGCTCGATTTAACCTTGGATCCTGCACTACTAATGTTTCCATTAATATGATAAAGAGCATCAGTGGTTGTAGCAGATGATCCATTAGGACTGACAATGCCAGTAGAAGTTCCAGAAATTGAGCTATACTGAAATGATACATTGGAAACGTACTCGTAAGCATGTCCAGAATGAAATCCTCCAATTCTGTTCCCAGTAATAATTGTAGCATTGGTTGGCACATAAGTTACCCCATGGCCATCATATCCATGGCTTCCATACCCATTAGCAGACACATAAGACCAAGGGGTATAAGGAAAAGACCCGTTCACCGGGGCCGTCCCAGTTTCCACAGCAATGAACGTTCCTCGGCAGTTCTTACATGAAAGCCTCTTATTCACATACTTCCGGAGATACTCGTATTGAACTTTACAAGAGGTGCAAACAGTCCAGAAAGTATCAAGTCTAGTATGAGAAATCGATGAATTAGAGCAATTGTCAAAACCTGTTACTCCAGAAGCATATATTGAAGATAAATTTGGCTGAACAACCCCAGATGTCACCTGTTTATTTCTGTTGAGATCATAAGAGCTTCTCTTCCCACTATCTGACAATAGAGTCCATGCCTCAGAAACAAGCTTGAATGCTCCATCAGCTCCGACACATTTGTTCTTATCGGGGTGGAGCAAAACGGCCATCTTCCTGTACTGTTTTTTCACTGCCTCTTTATTTGCAGAAGGCTTCAACCCAAGAACTGAATAATAATCAATTTCCCCATTACATTTAATCTCGGAGGCAAAATAAACTTCGAAGGTGGCAACCATTTGAGCTATACCCTCTAGCCCTGGACACAATGTTTTAGCCTTTAACGCATAATTCTTTGCACCTGCAAAGTCTTTCTCGACAAATCGCTTCTCAGCGATTTCTTTTGCTTTAAGGGCCTCCTCTATGTTAGCTTCCATGTAGAAATTCAAACCAATTCGAAACCAAATTTTCAAACAAAGGCTACGACCAACCAGGCATTTCTAACCTAATAAGTCCAGTACCTGCATATAACTCCATTCTCGTATCTGCAAATATTTAGTAAGATAATGTTCAGTTTGTGTCTTTCTCACTATGGACCTTCGACATTTCTTGACAAAAACTTTATTTTGACCGAGTCAAAGTACTTTCAACAAGTAGAACTAACATGACTGACGATAATTTTAAGGTTCTTTAACTCTGAGATCTGTTTGATAGCCACATACAAGAGGAAAATAAAAGAGGAAGCAAGCAATTAAAAGCTTAAATATTTCAATCATTTATCTCATGAAAAGACTTAAACAATTCATCAAATGAAGTCGCCGTAACATAATCAACTGCTACAGTTGACCCATCCCTTATCCTAAACTCGACATAAATGTTAAGCTTCCAACTTCATTTTCCTCCGTGTTCTCAGCTACCAAACACTCACCAGCGTCGAAATCGAAAACTCCATTTCATGACTATCGCTCAAGATCACGAATTTTACCTAAAAGCTCCCAAATCAAATCCAAATCCTACCGAACTCAATACTATGTAATAAATGCACACGGATCCAAGTTTCAAAATCACTGAAAACCCTAAAAAAATCAATTATCAAATCTTAAACTCTCACTTTCCACTACAAATTAAAAATTCAAGCTTGCACTAACATAAAAGAAAAAATTAAAATGAAAAATACATACTGAGATTTGAGCAGAAGTGGAAGTGAAGTTGTACCTAGATCGCCACGTGTCCCTTTGAGCTCGTGCAAATCAAGATTCGTGAGCTAATTGTGAAACTCAAGTGTAGTACCCAAAAAAAACTCTCTCACAAAACACTATGAAATTTCTTTTTTTATATAAATTTTACAGCAAAGTGGAGAGTATAAAATTGTAAATTTTTGGAAAATTTAGGGCTTTTTGGTAGAAAACATTTGAATTTCGAGAAGACGGTCAATCGGCGGCGAGGAATTGGAGATTCCGTCGATCGCCGATTAGAAATGAGAGGAAAAATTAATAATAATAATAATAAAATGATAATTTTCAGGGGGGAAGTAAACAGAGTTAATAGTATTTAAGGAGGGGGTTGCTATTTTGCGCCATGGTGCATATCGTGCATACTTATTTTTACAATTTTTTTATAAAAAATTTGGAGAAAAATAAAATATTAATAATTGCAACTACATATTTTTTAGGGCTGTGTTTGGTGGTGGGTAGAACTGGAAATGGGCAAAAGATAATGATTTTTTTAATTATTAATATTTATTTTTTATATTTAGTAAGACAATTTTTTTAAAAATATTTTAAAAAGTTTTACTTTCTTTTAAAAAAATTTATTTGGTACGTAGAAGAAAAGCAAAGTAAGATTCTTCATTGGAGAATAATTAATTAATTAAAATTTTATTTATTTTGGAAGATAAAAAAAATACTATTTATTCGTATTTTTCAAAATAGCCTTTAGTGTTCATTGAGATTTTTCAATATTCTAATTTTGGCATCTTAATTTTTTCTAATTAAAATTTTTAGTTGAGTAAATACATATTAATCATTTATTAGTAATAAGATATAATATAGTAAGTAAATAATTTTTCATCTCATGTAAGTAATTATATTATAAAGTTTGATTTTTTTTCCTTAAATTAAGGTAACACAATTTAGTATACTATTCAAATTTAAGTGAATTTAGTATTTAAAAAATATTAAAATTATCAATTTTCTCATATGGGTCATTTTTTAAAATTAAACTATTTTTATACATTTTACATGTGGAACTTAAAATCCACTTAGAATTCCAAAATTCTATCTAATGAAATCATTATGTTTTTGAACTTTATTATGGAAATTCATGCTAATGGCTCGTGTTTATAATGGAGCATTTGTTGTTAGTGCTCCCAATACTATATAGTACAAGGTATCTCAATTTAGAATTACATATATAAATTAACAGTTTTATACTATTAAAGATAAAATAATTTTCCATAGGATTAAAGATTTCCTCCCATATAATCAACTTCTATCATGATAAATACAACCACATAATTAATAATAAATTGAAACAATATGAAAAGAATATAACGGATTATTAATATACAACAACATAAAATAAAATATTATATAAAATTATTATTATTATAATAATAACTTAATTGTCATTGAAGAGAATTATAGTCTGTTTAGTAAAATTTTTTAAATAGAATTTTTTTGGAGTAAATCTTTTATTCGTAAAACTTTTAAGTAGAATTTTAATAAAAATTTATTAATCGTTTAGTTATCATAAATAAGTTTTAGAAAAATTTGAGTAATTATTTTAATAAATAAAATTTTAATGTTTTATTTTAAAAAATAATGTAAAATTTTTAAAATAAAATAAAAGTATTTTAAATAATTTTACCTTTTAAAAAAGTTGACAAAACTTTATTGTAAAAAACTTAAATTTTAAACTTCTTCCAATAAAAAGAAAACGATCTTTTTAATTTTTAAAAGTTTTTTTTTAATGCTAATTAAATGACATCAAAAAATTTTAAAAAATTTTTTATTATTAAAAAAAATATTTTGACCAATAAAAAGCTAAATTAAACGGACATATAATTTAATTTTCCATTGGCATATATATATTCTTTTACCTGAAATGAAAAATTATCTTAATTAAATAAGCGGCTTGAAAGTACACATATTATCCAACATTTATTACAAACTTATTATAGAATTGGACCACGTAATTTATGAACTTGAGGCCCATTTACTATATATTATTTTCAGTTTATGGTTGGAAGAAAAGGAAAGGAAAATATTAACCTATTATTTTTTTAATCATTTTTGTTTTGAATATTATAATGGTAAGTTTTTATGACCAAAATTAAAGTAAATAATTGGGTCCAAATTATATTATGATTGTAATTTAGCCAATTATAGATGAGTCTTTCTTGGGGGCCCAAATGTTTATCCCCAAAGGCCTTGTAGTCTAGTTCTCGTCCTTTACCAAAATAGAGTGGGCGGTGTAATTTGTCTTTTTCTTTTTAACATTAGAATTTTTGCATTAAATTTTTGTCTTTTATTGTATTTTCGATTTCAACCTATTTTCAAACGGAAATTGAAAAAAAAAAAAAGTATTAGTTTCCTTTGATACTCATTGCTCTTGTTCTTCATAATTTTATATTTAAATGAGAGAATTGTAATAAAATAAAAAATGAATTTTTAATCATAATTTTTTTCAAAAAAAATCTTTCAACAATAATTACCAATTTACCAGTTGCTTGTTGGTTCACATTTAAGTTGAAGAAGGCATGCATGAAGAAATTAAATGAGGGGGGCAAAAATATTAAGAAATAGTAAATAAAAATCCAACGGCTACACATTGATGCTCGTGATCGTGAGACTTGTAAATCAAATACCCCAAGAACAAAAGATAAAAGATATTCTTGCCCCTATATATAAAAACAAAAAGAAACATTATTAGATACATGATATATACAAATAAATAAATAATTTTTCTATATCTCGATTACTTCTATTTTACATTTTCCATCCACTTTGAGGTCCGCTTCCCTTTTCTCTCTGCATTTCATATTTTGCAATAACTTTTGCATAATTTTAATTAGAGAAATTCATACTACAATTTTTTTAACTTATAAAATATAATTAAATCAATTAATATTTTTTTCAAAAATGTGATCTTCATTAATAAAAAAATTAACCATAATATATAAAGAATTGTTGGTATGAATTTTCATATATGGCAGATATTCACGAGAGAAATATATTATAAGATTAAAAAAAAAATGACAGATTATATATGTCTGTTTTTTTTATTTGCTAATAAATGTAATAAGAACTATAAAACAAATTATTTTATATCTTTTTTCTAAATAATAAATGTAATAACAAACAATGATGATAATACTAATACTAATAATAATAACAATAATAATAACAATAACAACAAAATAAAAATTTTGGTTGATGTATACTGAAATCACTACAATAAAATAAAATAGGGTTTCCTAACTTCTTATTGCTTTTGTTTACCATACTAACTAAGAATCACTTTTCTTTCATAAATGAGTCAAACTCGTAAATCAAAAAATAAAATGAAAGGAAAGTCAACAAATCAGACGTTTACGGGCTTGCAGAGGAACATGAGCGATGACGTGGACGCATCACATTCGTCGATTCCATCGTCAACCCCAAGCCTTTCATAATAATCAACGCAGAACAAAGAGAGCGAGAGCTGCAGCTCATCGAGAGTCCACGTCCTCTTGACTCGGTGACTAGTCAGTTTGGCAAGTCGACTGAGCACCGGCCGGAGACAAACCATGTAGAGCCGTTTGTATCCACCGAGAGCGACGACGACGGGGCGAACGCTGGACGGAGGAGGAGAGGAAACGTGGCGGAAGCAGAGTTCTTCCCAAAGAGAATCGTTCCGGGCTAGGGCGCACCAGAGGCGACAGACGCAGGCGGCGACGCAGAGGGAGCGACCGTCGAGACGTTTGAGGATTTCTATGAGAATGTCGAGGTGGTCGTTGATGAAGAAGTTGTGTAGTTTCTTCTTTTCTTTTCCTTGCACCATGGAGAAAGAAAGAAAGAAAAGGAGAAAGAAGAGAAGAGAAATAAAAGAGATTGTGTTAGAAAAGAAAAAGTGACAGGGTATTTATATTTGCATGCATGGGTTGAGTGACTTTCATTTTCACTGTTAGAAAATTAAATTAGCGTTAATTAATTTGTATTTTAAAAGGACAGATAGAGGTGGTTGTGTGTGTGTGTGTAAGAGAGAAAGGTTAATTATATTTTTGATTTATTTTGTGAGAGTGTGGGAGGAAGAGAGTCAAATGTTTCATACTAGAGAGAGAGAGAGAGAGAGAGTGTAGGGGGGTATCGAGGGGAGAGAAGAAGGGGCCAAAGGAAAAAGTCCAAAGCAAATAACTGGAATCAATGCTATAAATTGCTTTTGTATATTTGTTTTCGGGTTAAGCAGATTTGTTGTTTGTTGTTTTTGTTGTTTTTATTTTTTTTGTTGTTTGCATGTTTCAAGACTTTTTGCCGTTGTGAATCTACATACATACATACATACATACATACATACATATATAGAATTCTATTCACTAACTTTCTCACTGTTGAATCTTTATTAATAGCTAGCAATATTTACCCACCAAGCCAAGCATACAACATTTTAGACCCCTTCTACTGGACCATTTTTTCTTTTCTTTTATCGAGGAGGCTTAGACGTAACGTTAACTATAACTATACGCTTAATTTCATCTCTCATTATGAAATCAAAAGATCACCTCCATACAAAGAAAAATTTTAAGAATGCAAAACAAATTATAATAGGATATATATAAGCAGTTAGTAGGTAGTGTAGAATTAATGAGCCTGAGGAGATCGTGGGCAGGGCAGGGACGGACTACTTACTTGATTGTCGGAAGGCTGTTGGATTTTGGCTGAGAAAGGAAACCCCCAAGACCTCTGAGACAGAAAGCATATAATATATAAACACAAATGAATAAAATATATCATGCTTCGATCTAGATAAAGGGGTTTGAAATTGACATTAGATTTTGTAAAAGTTCTCTTTGAATGAGTAGCTAGCCAGGCCAGCTACCCCACAATTTAATATATCTTAACCTTTTACATGGGGAGTTGTTTTCTATTGCGTTGGACTTGTTTCTTGGACTCTTTCTCTATTCCATTTGCTGAACAAGAATTTGATAATTGCAAGCTTACAAGAAGAAACCCCGTACGTAAAAAAGAGTTGACAAAAGGTTTCACGTTTTTCACTCACTCCCCACATCGATTTTTATTTGTAGCTTTGCTATAGCCAGCTGTTTGTAAAGGATGCGACACCTGCTAACAGGTCAACTCTGCACAGAAGATCATAATTTTTTTTTCTTTTTTTTTTTTACTGTTTCAACAATTTATGCGGGGAAATTACGAGAAGTTGGAAAATATGGGGAGGGGGACAAACAAACAAGGAGATAAAAGGTGAACAGAAAGGACTGAGGAAAAGCAAACAATGAAATTACAGTACTGGAGTAGGATTGTGGATAGCTAAGCTAACTGCTCTCTTAGCTTGGAGTGAAGTAACATGGAATCTGTGATGTTTTTATTGGTTTTAAGACTTTTGGAAGAAATGGGTTTGTATGTTTTCCGTGTCGTTTGATTGATCTATTGCTGGGTTATTCTTTCAAGGGAGATCAGGGTTTTCTTCGGATATTATTATTTTCTACATTGTTTTTTGGACTACTTTTTAAGAAGAAACTTCTATTAATTTCAACTCAAAAGTTAAAAAGGTTAAAAGTGATCTTCACACACGTGCGCTGGAGTATTTTTCCCATTAAAATGAGATATTGTTGTTTTAATATTAATATTAATACTTCATTATTAAATGTAATATTAAGTAATTTAACACTAGTGTGTATTATTAATCCAGTTATTTCAGTGAGATCCATTAGACTGATTTGGGGACCTATTTGATATATATGGAAAAATTATATCCTTCTTTTAAGCAATAGTAAAACAGTAGGGACCCAAATGTTATTAGGGGAATATCAATCAGATTAAGCTCACACGTGGTCATTTGGTTCGCGCACTTTTTTTTTAACTGTTTTGTTACATTCAGGTGTCATGTTTCGTTTCTTCTTCTTCATTCGACTTACTCAGTCAATGTAAAACTATGGGCCTGTCTGCCTGTCTGGATCACTCGACAAGCAAACCGACGTCGCTTTTTGCCTCTGAAAAATACACAATGCTGGTATCCAATCAGGCGTATTTCCAAGCTATTAATTGGAAAAGTTCCACATATTGGATTTTGCTGTGACATATTTAGTTAAATTTCTTTAAAAAAAATTGTTACTTTGCACTTTAATGAATAGGACTTGCTGAAATTGTGGGAGCCCATCTTCTTCATACAAATTTGCTCAGAAATCAGCCATCGGAAACTCTATTGGGGAGTAATTTGCCTGTACAAATGCTTTGCGTAGTTGATTTCTTTTACTTCTATACTTTGTTATTTGGTCACATTGAAGCTATTTAGCAACTGCTATACGAGAAATCAATATTTAAATTTTAATCTTTTGCATTACTTGTTAAAGACGTGTGTGTGTGTGTGTGTGTGTGTGTGTGTGTACGTATCAAATGAAATGATAACTGCTTATTGATGGTATAAGGATACATTGAAAAGAAAATAAAGAAAAATAAGTTTGCAATTTTATCAACCCATCAAGTATTCAACTAGGGACTTCGGGAAAGGCTAATTCATTCAGTGTCTCCGGCCCCTCTTTCTCTTGGTTCATCGTAATTGCCACCGAAATGTCTTCCGAAACCATTCATGTTTTCTTGTGATGGTGGTATGTCCAAGAACCACTCCGATTATTGGCCCACTCGCATAACCTATCATAACAATTTTCCAACCAAACTCGAATGGAAACTCTGAACCTGGATGATCTTCTGTTTGAAAGGTATCTGATTCCTCACATTCTCTTGACAATGGTTTTCCACATAATCCTGGATTGCCCTCAAAAGATGTATTATCAAATGTATTGAATTGTTTTCCTTGTGGTATTCGTCCTGTGAGATTGTTGTTTGAAACATCAAACACTTCTAGGGCTGTGAGTTCTGTTAATTGTTGAGGAATCTTTCCAGTAAGATTGTTACCAGAGAGGTCCAATGATTCTAGCACTTTTAGGCTGCCCAAGGATGTTGGGATGTGACCGAGGAGATTGTTATTGGAAAGGTTAAGACAGTTAACCCCTTTAAATTGGAAATGGATGCTGGAATCTCTCCTGTTAATCTGTTGTTGGAGAGAATGATGCTTGTGAGAATATTTGAGACCTTCCCATAATTCATGTCTGTACCTTTGTTACTCATTGTAATTGAGTAATCATAAACGTACCTTAATGAGTAATCAAAAGCGCGCCCAACACTGCTGGGTAAAAAGTAATTCAAACTTTGCCATGGTTGATCTTGCATGCATGTTAGCTGATTTGTATTAATGATTTTAATGGCGTTCCAGGACTGGAAGTATTTTGATGGAAGCTTTCCCGAAAATCTGTTGTGACTGAGGTCAATGATGTGTAGCTTGGGAAACTCATAATTTGTTTCAGGTTCTCTTATTACACCATTGAGTTTGTTAGATCGTAACATGAGAACCTTTAACTCTGGAAGGGTTCCTAACCAAGAAGGGAAAATATCAGTGATTTGGTTATTTCCGAGATCAAGAAATTCTAGCATTGTGCAATTGGCCAATGATGTTGGAATTCTCCCTTGCAATAAATTGTGGCTGAAGTCAATCATCCTCAGATTTGTTGCATTCATAAAGATTTGTGGAATGCTTCCGTGAAATTTGTTGCTTTGCAGATTCAATATCGACAGGAGATGGCTGCAATTTTCCAAGCATTGTGGAAGCACACCACTTAAGTCATTCTGTGACAAATCAAGAACACGAAGATTTTTCAAGCTGCATATTGATGTTGCAATCTTCCCTGTCAGCATGTTGTTTGAAAGCAGATAGTGAATGGTGGATACTGGTGGAACTGGGAGTGTGCCTTGCAGTTTATTAGACCTCAGGTCTAAAGTGACAAGACGACTCCATGGAAGAACAATGTTTGGTTGCTCAAACCCTGTTATATAGTTGGAAGAAAGGTTCATGAACTCCAAATTTGCTTTACTTACATTGAACAACCATCCTGGTATTTTTCCAGGTATCTTGTTGTCAGAAAGATCCAGGAGCTTCAACTGATCCTGGCTGTGCACAAAATTTGGGAGCTCCATAAGGTTGCATAAAGCCAATCCCAGAAACAGAATTCTATTTTGAAGATCATTGTTAACAGTGTTTCTCGTGACCACTGACAAATTGTTCCACAAGAGAAATAACACTGTTAAGCGCTTGAGTTCAAGAAGAAGCATATCTATTTCCACTGTGCCACTGAACTTATTTGACTGAAGATCGAGATAGTCAAGATCCTTGATTTCAGCGATAGAACTAGGAATTGGCCCTTGCAGTTGATTGGAGGAAACATCCAGAGTATTCAATCGGGTTAAGTTCCCAATTTGAGATGGCAGATGGCCGGTCAGTTGATTAGACATCACCGAGAAAAGTATCAACTGATTCAGTTTCACAAGCCAATCTGGGATTGTACCTGTTAATTGATTAAGTTCATGAGCCAAGATGGGATTTCACCAAATAAGTTGATGTCTGTGAAGCCTAACCATGCAAGTTTAGACTGCTTGGCTATCCAGGAAAATGAACTGGAATGTTGTTGAGAGAAGTTGTTCTGAGAAAATTCCAAACATTTGAGCTGGGTAAGATTATGTAATGATGGGACTTGGCCTGCGAAATTGCAGTCCGTAATATCAAGTACTTCCAAGGAAGCAAGATCTCCGATGGAGGTTGGCAACTCACCAAAAAAATTATTGTAAGAAAGGTATAAGGTGGTAAGCTTTGTGAGGTTACCAATTGAAGAAGGAAGTGGTCCTGTCAAATAATTGTTCTGAAGATCAAGGTACTCTAGCATGGAGAGCTGTAAGAACTCTGAGGGCATGTGACCAGAAATTGTGGAATGAGAGAGAGTTAGATACGATAGCCTTGAAAGATTCTTGATCCCAGATGGGATTTTAGAATTCTGAAAGTTATTATCAGAGAGACTAAGCCATTCAAGATGGACAAGATGGAAGAGGCTGCTGCTTGAGTTGATAGAACCATAGAGAAAACTGCTACTGAGATCAAGTTTGATCACATGACCAGTGTCGTCATTGCATGTGACGCCGTCCCACGAGCAGCAGTTACTACTTTCATTCTCCAGCTTCCACGATGCAAACTTGGAACGAGCAGAAGGATCGACCGAAGCAGACTTATTGATGGTAAGGCTTTCCTTGAATTGCAACAAGGCAGAGCGCTCGTTGTGATGACAAAGTTGCTGCATAGAAGGACTGAAGTGGGCATTAGTAATAAAAAGCAATGAAAGCAAAAAAGCTAAAGACATAAATGTGAAGAAACATAAAGAGAACGCCATGATGCCTTCTAACTAAAAATCTAGGATTTTGCTTTAGCTTCTGGTTTTAGTTAAGGTTTTGGTTGGCAAGTGTGGTAGGGAATCGAGAGATGCATTCATAGGCGGCTCTGCGTAGAATTATTATCATCATTTGGAATATCTAAGTTAATTATTTGAGATGAATGTTACCCAATAATACTTTAAAAATGTAAACTTTGAAGTGGAGGTGTATGAACGATGAATGTTGAAAAATGCAGTTTGGAAGAAGTTTAAGAAGTAAAGATCGAGTGCTTAATTAAGACTGAAGAACCTATATAATTTTGCCATTTGGGTCAAATAATTTCAACGTAAAGTAATATTAGGCAGCATTAATTTGATTGATGCGAGGGACTTTTCAAAGCTAGAGCAAAGTTCCAAACGTGAGAACTGGGAAAAAGAAAATTGAGACTGAAGAACCATTTGGGTCAAATAATTTAATTTCAAAGTAAACTTTTGGGTCAAGTTGCATCTATTTCTTCACTAAGATATATGCATGCTTTCACGTTGAATCATTTGCCCAGGCGAAGGCAATGTTAGTGATTGATGCAAAAGATTTTCAACGCTAGAGTTAGGTTCCGATGTGAGAGTTGGAAAAAAGAAAATGAGAATTAGTCTCAGCATTACAAATTATAAATTTTTTAATATAAAATACAAAATTTCGAAATATATAATATATTAATATATTACTAAAATTTTAATTCCATATATATCCTTAAACAAGATGTTCCTCGTAAATTTAACCAAGAGAGGTTAACAAAATTTTAACTTTCAACCTACAATTATAAATAAATATTAAAATAATAATGACAATACTTGTTTATTTATAAAAATCACATAATCTCTAATGTTAACTTTTAATGCGAATCCATTAACTCATCACTTTGAACACAAACTTAATTTATAAAATATTAACTAATAAAAGGACTGATAAGAAATGAGTCACTTAATCAATAAGTAAATTTATGCGTAACGTTTAACAAAACCAAGAATATGGTATATTATAAAAATATTTATTTAAATGTTTAATAAACTATTTAACTAATGTTTTGTTCCATTTCCAATATTTTGGTGTTTGGTGTTTTATTTATCTTAATATAGTACAATAGTATTTCAAAATTGCACTCGTTAACAGACAATAAATAGATAAAAAATAATCTAACTAGCTAATTGATAATATTAATAGAAACAATTATTATAGACTATGAGTCAAAATATAATTTATAAAATATGAATTTCAAGTAAAATAAAATCGATAATGTTTATTTATCACGTACATTTTATATAAAGCATTCAATAATTTAATAAACGATGTTTTCAAAATAAGTGTTTAATCATTAAAGTTATCTTTTATTTGTTACGAAACACTCTCATCCTTACAATTATAATTAATAGTTCAAACATTAACAAAAAATATATAATACATAAATTTACTTACTTGAATCAAAGTAAGAATTTTAACACTACCTCTAAGTGTTCAAAACTTACAATCACGTTATTCATAATAAAGTATAATTCAATCACAAATATAATAATTTGTTAATATTAAATTATAGACAACTTATTTTAAGATCTCACTTTCTAAGTTCAATTCTTTTAACTAACTATATATTAATAATTTTTATCATATTTTAAAGTCCTTCAATTTACAAAAGCATAGTTCATTGTTTCTCAGAGCATTTTACACTTTAAATAACAAAAGTGTTAGCATGTGATCAAATTCAAAATCATATAATATAAAACCTTAAACTTATATCTTCCTTAACTATCTTTTTAGTTTCTTACTAAATAATAATAATACTCTGTATAAAATTTTCATAATATTTGAACATCAAAAATATTTGTAATATATATATATATTTTTTTGTGTAAAGCTAAACTATTCACTGTTTTTCAGATTTAAGTTCAGTTTTTTCACCCATTTTCAATAAAATAAAATTCTACAAATTTTTTATTCGATGTAGTTTGTCTCATAAGAAGATTAATGAGAAAACAAATACAAAAATCATGTTTTAATTATTAATAGATAAACTTTTCACGCAACTCACTAAAATTTAAATCTTAATAACTAGAACACTAAATTAATAATCCGATTAATTCGATTAATCGAACAAGTGATATATAATTAAGAATATCTAAAACTTTAGAAGAAATAAATTCAATATCAAAGAAAACTTACCCACAAAATATTCGAAGAGATTAAGACACACTTAATGCGACCTTTTAGATTATCCAGCAGGAGCATGAACCAGTTAACAGTGAGCAAAGACAATTTGTTTGATGAGAGAGTCGAACCAAAATTTCTCCAAGGAACATGCCAGCCCCTAAAACTGTCGTTGAAGATTCTTAAGCTCTAAGAGATCGATTCAGCCTTCCAGCATGAGTCAAGAGTCAGATACTGCATTAATTAATTGGTTCAAGTTCCTAATTTCAATTGGAATATGCTCAGTCAGTTGATTAAAACGTAATGTTAGCTTTGATAGTTCGTTCAGGCTCATCAACTAAGACGCACGGGACCAGTTAATTGGGTTGTAACTCAAATCTAACTGAATAAGTTGTGATAGGTTTATGAATACATACGGGATCTCACCAATTATATAAGCTGCAACTTGAGAGGTCCAAATAATTGAGAATCTCTAAGATTAGCAATCCAAGACAATGGATAAGAATTTGGGCCAGAAAATTTATAATTACTGAGCTAGCTAGTTGGGTAAGAGTACCAACCGAAGCTGGAACTTTGCCCCGAGAAATGGCGCCAAGAGATATGTGGAGAACCAAAATTGCCAATAAAAGTAGCCAACTTACCCCAGAATACATTATATGAAAGCGCTAGATAATGGAGCTTGGTAAGGTTACCAATTGAAGTCGGAATTTTTCCTGAAAATTAAAGCAGTTAATATAGGATGATTTGAGTTTTTCTATTGAAAGCCTAGAGACTGATTAACTAGACAACTTACCTTGCAGTCTGCATCATTTGAGAGATAACGATGTCAAGGAAGATAAATTTGTCTAGGCAGGAGGTATCGGAGAGGAAATCTCCACCGTCATTAAGCTTTAGCACATTCAGGTGAAGTAGCTTCTCAACGAGATCTGTTAGGCTCGGATTTTGGAGTTCCAAAGTATTATATGATATATCAAGAGAAACTACCCTGGAGAGCTCTAGTATCTCCAATGGTATTTCACCAGAAATGACAAAATTGGAGAGGCTTAGATGCGTTAACGTTGTAAGGTTAATGATCGCAGATGGAATATTAGAAGGAAATGAACTCAAATTTGGCGGTAAGATCAATGGTTAAATTTCATAAAAAATTGTTATGTTGTGCTTCACTGAATAGAACTTCACGACACTATCGAGAACTCATCTTATTGGTTACTTTGTTGATTGTTCACATTGAATATATTTACCAACTGCTATATGAGAAATCGATATTTAACTTTTGATTTCTTGCATTATTTGTCAAAGACAAATATGTACGTAGATCAAAAGAAATGATAATTCCTTGTTTGTTTAATTATTTTTGTGATCAACTTTAGTGGTACAAGGATATTCGTTGAAAGGAAAATATGAAAGGAAAATAAGAAAAAATATAAGTTTGTAAGTTTATCAAGCCCTTCAATTATTCAGTACTGAGCATTTTTTTGCTTGTAACTTTGAGACATGCAAGCTAATTCATTCGGTTTTTACGGCCCATCTTTCTCTTGGTTGTAATTGCCACCCAAAGTCTTCCGAAACCATTCATGTTTTCTTGTGGCGGTGGCATGTCCAAGAACTACTCCGATTATTAGCCCACTCGCGTACCCTATCGCAACAATTTTCCAACCAAAGTCAAATGGAGACTCAAAAACTTTCATTATCTTCCTTTTGAAAGGTCTCGAGATCTTCACATTTTCTTGACAAAGGTTTTCCACAAAATCCTGGATTGCCATCAAAAGAACTGTTTTCAAATGTATTGAATTGTTTTTCTTGTGGTATTGATTCTGTGAGATTGTTGTTTGAAACATCAAACATTGTAAGGGCCGTGAGCTCTGCTAGTTGTTGAGGAATCACTCCTGGAAGATTGTTATTTGACAGCTCCAATGATTCTAGCACTTTTAGGCTGCCCAAGGATGACGGGGATATGACCGAGGAGTTTGTTATTGGAAAGGTTAAGACAGTTGAGCCTCTTTAAATTGGAAATGGATGCTGGAATTTTCCTGTCAATATGTTGTTGGAGAGAATGATGCTTCTGAGAATATTTGAGACCTTCCAACAAATACCTTTGTTACTCGTTGCAATGGTGTAATCATAAATGTACCTTAATAAGTAATCACAAGTGTATGAACTGCTACTAGGTAAAATTTAATCTAAAATTTGCCCTGGCTGATCTTGCATTAATGTTTTTAATGGCATTCCAGGACCGGAAGTATTTTGATCGAAGCTTTCCGGAAAATCTGTTGTGAGAGAGGTCAATGATGCGCGGCTTGGGAAACTCAAAATATGTTTCGGGTTCTCTTATTACACCATTGCGTTTGTTAGATTGTAACATGAGAACCTTTAACTCTGGAAGAGTTCCCAATCAAGAAGGGAAAATATCAGTGACTTGGTTGTCTCCAAGACCAAGAAATTCTACCATTGTGCAATTAGCCAATGGTGTGGGGATTCTACCTTGCAATAAGTTGTGGCTCAAATCAATCATCCTCATATTTGTTGCATTCATGTAGATATTTGGAATGCTTCCATGAAATTTGTTTCTTTGCAGATTTAGTATCGATAGGACATAGCTGCAAGTGCCCAGACATCGCGGCAGCACACCACTAAAGTCATTGTGTGACAAATCAAGAACACGAAGATTTTTCAAGTTGCATATCGATGTTGCAAGCTTCCCTGTCAGTGTATTGTTCGAAACCAGACAGTGAATTGCGGATATTGGTGGAACTGGGAGCGGCCCCTGCAGTTTATTTGACCTCAAGTCTAAAGTGACAAGACGACTCCATGGAAGAACAATGTTTTGTTTCCGAAAACCTGTTATAAAGTTGTAAGAAAGGTTCATGAATTCCAAACTTCTTTTACTTACATTCAGAAACCATTCTGGTATGTTGCCGGGTATTTGTTTGCAGAAAGATCTAGCAGCTCCAACTAATCCTGGTTGTGCAGAAAATTCGGAAACTCCTTCAGGTTGCAGGAAGTCGATCCCAGAAATACAAATTTATTGTGAATATCAGTGTTAACAGAGTTTCTTGTGAGCAATGAAAAATTGTTTGACGAGAGAAATAACACTATTAAACTTTCGAGTTCAGGAAGAAGCATGTCCATGTCCACCGTGCCACTTAACTTATTTGAATGAAGATCAAGATATTCAAGATCCTTGAGTTTAGAGATAGAGCAAGGAATCGACCCTTGCAGCTGATTGGACGAAAGATCGAGAGCAGTAAATTTGGTTAGGTTCCCGATTTGAGATGGCAGATGACCGCTTAATTAATTACCTTTCAGTGAGAGAATTGTCAATTGTTTGAGGTTCGTAAGCCAATGTGGGATTTGACCAGTTAATTGGTTGAAATCAAAGACTATGTAAGTAAGTACATGAGCCAAGATGGAATTTCGCCTAATAAGTTGATCTCTAAAGCCTAACCAAGCAAATTTAGTCTGCTTGGCTATCCAGGAATATGAACTAGAATGTTGATGGGAGAAATTGTTATGAGAGAATTCCAAACATTTCAGCTGGGTGAGATTACCAATGGAAGATGGGACCTTGCCTGAGAAATTGCAGCTGGTACTACCAAGTAGGTTCAAAGGAGCTAGATTTCCAACAGAAGTTGGCAACTCACTGAAAAAATTATTGAAAAGAAGGTATAGGATGGCAAGCTTTTCTGAGTTTGCCAATTGAAGAAGGAATTGTTCCTGTCAAATAATTGTTCTGCAGATTCACGTACACCAAGTCGGAGAACTGTAACACTTCTGAGGTTACGCGACCACGAACAGCAGAATGAGAGACATTTATATACAATAACCTTGAAAGGTTCTTAATTCTAGCTGGGATTTTAGAATGATGGAAGTTATTATCAGGCTAAGCCATTGAAGATGGACAAGATGGAAAAGACTGCTATCAGAGTTGATAGAATTATAGAGAAAACTGCTACCGAGATTAAGTTTGATCACATG
Source organism: Azadirachta indica (assembly GCA_022749755.1). Classification (NCBI taxonomy): domain Eukaryota; kingdom Viridiplantae; phylum Streptophyta; class Magnoliopsida; order Sapindales; family Meliaceae; genus Azadirachta; species Azadirachta indica. The sequence continues at coordinate 2,220,188 of CM040440.1, read as the reverse complement.
ATCAGTCTTGTCATTGCACGTCACGCCATGTATTTAGAGATAACAAAAGTTTATTTCTCATGTTATATATTGTTATCTAATTATAAAAAGCTACATGTTGCTACATATACACAATATATTGACGATGATTTTGAGTGTTGAGAGTTCTCTAATATAGACGTAAAATATGGGTTGGAGACTTTTAAGTGGTTTATGTACCAACGTTGACGAATGCAGTTTCCAAGAACGATGAGAGTTAATTAGACTTAAAAGAACCTATTTTGCCATCTGGGTCTAATAATTTGATTGTAAATTTTTATTCAAATGGAACAAGCTGCATCAATTTTCTTCTTCCCTTCACACTGCTGGCCATCACCAAGAAAAGAGAAGTTAGGAGAGCAGGGAAGTAAAAGGATGCAAGTATCATACCTTAAGTTTCCATATGAATAAAGGCAAATGGGTCGTAGATTGGCGCAATAAAATTATTTCCCGAAACCTTCTAAAGGGCCCAAAACATAGATTTATGCCGAATAATTTCTATAGGTACATCGATTAATGCCGCGTTCAGAATGAAAAGAAGTATTACTCGCTGATTAAATCCTGGAAAGGAATACAAGTAGTGGCAATCACCTTCAAATTCTCCTTTCTTCTAGCAATAACTGTATATTTCTCAGACATATCTAGATCTTCAAGTTTGTTCCCATTAGGAAGCTTCCAATCAAAGTGGTACAACATTTGAGCAAGTCCAATTTCAATAATGGAAGTAGCAAATGATATTCCTGGACAAATCCTCCTTCCTCCTCCAAATGGAATCAACTCAAAGTGATTGCCTTTGAAGTTAATGGAAGAGCCTTCAAATCTCTCTGGTCGGAAGCATTCAGGATCCTTCCACATTGCTGGATCTCTTCCCATTGCGTAATTGTTAACAATGATTTTTGTCTTAGCTGGTACTATATATCCACTAATTTCAGATCTTTCTGTTGCTAATCTTATGTTTAATGGAGCTGGTGGGTGTAATCTGAAAGTTTCCTTGATAACTGCTTTTAAATATTCTAATTTTTAATGTCTGCTTCTTCAATTTTGCTCTTTCCTTTGCATGCTTGTCTTATGTCTTGTTGTGCCTTCTTCATTACTCCAGGGTTTTTGAGCAACTCTGATATTGCCCATTCCATTGATGTTGCTGGAGTCTCACTCGCTGCAAAGAAAATATCCTGAATCACAGCTTTAACTTGCATAATCGTCAAACAGAACTTATTATAATTACACACTGCACTACGTTTCAGATGTTTCCAACAGATCTTCTTTGTCAGCTTCAGCATTATGATTAATAGTACTCACTGATCTTTTCAGCTTGTGTTCAGCAATAATATCTTCTAGAATCTTGTCCATCTTCTCATGAATTTTCAGCACTTTAGACTTCATCCCAGTTATGTAACGAAGAAATGTAAGTGAAGGGTACAAATCAGTGATGCCAAAACCTGCAGAGAGAGGTAATATTTCCTCCACAAGTGAATAAAACTTATGTTGATCTCTGCATTTATCTCCAAATGCCGCCCCAGAAACATCAGTTGTCATACCGAAAATCCTGTCGCTGAGATTTATGTTCTGTCCTGCATTTGAGAAAATGAATTCAACAAGATTCTCTACCTCTTCTTCTCTTATCGATCTGAATGACTGCATACGATTATTACTCAACAGCTCCAAGACAGAAATCTTCCTCATTTTCTCCAGTAATCGTTACTGGGAGAGAAAAACATGCTGGAATGATTTTAAGTCATTATTTCAACAGCATAGGTTTCAGGTCTCTGCACGAAGCTGATTTCTTTCGTCTTGAACACCTCTTCAGCTGCTTCAGGTGATGAGATGACAACAGCAACGAGCTCACCCAGGTACAGTTTCACGACGGGACCGTGTTTCTTGCATACTCTTGACAGCGCACGGTGTGGTAATCCCCTATTACCAACTGATGCAAGTTTCCTATGACAGGCAGCGGTTTTAACAAGGATCAAGAAAAAGAGAAGTGCTGGAAATATGGATGAAAATTGGAGCATCTGGTATTGGGAATTTTGTTATTTGTAAAGAACTGTAATATTCTTTTTTTGGATGATAGTTTTCTGTATTATGCGTGATGATATACGGTGAATGTGGGAACAATATTTAGTATGAAAAAACACAACTGGATTAATCTTACAGCTAAGCTCATGATTCGGATAACATAATTTATAGACAACGATAAATTCAAGATCATCGGTGACTGTGAATGATTTTATTTTTTGTATTTGTTGATATATGTATTTAGTTAAAATGTATGAAACATTTGAATTACTAATAAAAGTAAATCAATTAGCATTTGTAGTAGTTTGCTATATGATTAAGATATGATTTATTCAATAAATTGAAATATTTATACGACTGTGTTTATCAGAAGGACGGACAATGAAGGGAACATTTGAATACACACACACATATAATCTATTCGTTTTTTCTTCCCCTTTGTCTTCTCTGTTGGCCGTTTCGAAAAGTCTTCAATAAAAGAAAGAACCAATCATGTCCAATAACCAGTCCAATCACTAACCCACTTCCATACCCCATTGAAACTATTAGCCAGTAGATTTCGTCTTGAGTCCATGAATACTCTTGATCCTCTTCAGATACTGCAGATATTGTTGGAGGTGAAACCTCTGAATTCTCACATTTGTTTAGCAACTGGCATCCATACAATCCACTATTTTCAACAAACGAACTTTTCTCAAATGTATCAAACTGTTCACCTCGTGGTATAGGCCCAGACAAATGATTATGTGACAAATTGAGGATTGCTAGGAATGTAAGCTGCTTTAGTTGCCAAGGGATTTGTCCTGAGAGATTGTTTCTGGAAAGATCCAGCGACTCCAGATTGGTTAAATTTCCTAAAGATGAAGGAATTTGACCAGAGAGCAAGTTGTTGGAAAGGTTCAGCAACCGAAGACCCTTAAAGTTTCCAATAGATTCAGGAATCTCTCCTGAAAATCTATTGTTTGAGAGATCAATAGCTGAGAAGTAGTATGGAATCTTCAAGAACTCAATTCTAGTGCCCTTGTTTGTTATTGGCATGGAGTAATGGTAATTTTGGTTCCATAAGAAACCATGGAAATAAAAGGTCTCAGTTGTATGCATATACAATAAGTCGTCTTCAAAACTTCTCGAGTGATTCCGATTCTGGAAATAGTAAGATGGCAAAGTACCTGTAAAATTATTACCAGAAAGGTCAAAGATCTGCAAATTGGGGAAATCAAATTTGGTTGCATCGCTTACTATTCCACCATGAAACTTATTAGATTGCAAACTGAGAACCATTAGATCTGGAAGACTTCCCAACCAGTGAGGGAAAACATCATGGATATGATTGTTTGCAAGCATTAGAAAATCTAGCATTGTGCAATTGACCAAAGATCTTGGTAATTGTCCTTGAAATTGATTTTGACTCAAATCAATCATCCTTAACCTGTTGCCTCTACGGAATGTTAGAGGAATGGTTCCATGAAACTTATTGTTTCCAATATTTAATATCTCCAGTGAACTACTGAAGTATCCTAAGCAAGGAGGAAGGATGCCACTCAAGTTGTAGTGAGACAAGTCAAGGGCTTGAAGGGAAGTGATATTGCAGAGCAATGGTGAGATTGCTCCAACCAGCGTGTTTCTTGAGACAAAATAATTTGTGGTTGATGGTGGTGGAATAGGGAGTGATCCTTGCAGCCTGTTAGAGCTAAGATCTGTCATGCGTAGATGACGCCATTGAAACACAGAAGGATATTGATCATCAGAACCTGTTAGAAAGTTGTGAGAAAAATTCACATTCTGCATGGTGTTCTTGCTTACGTTCCACATCCATTTGGGTATGAGACCATGAATATTGTTGGAAGACAGGTTTATATACTCCAGCTCATCCTGGTGTTGCAGAAATCCCGGGAAACTGTTTAACTTGCATGAAGCCAATCCTAAAGCCTTAAACTTTTGAATGGTAGTATTGGGACTGGCTTTTGGGATGAATGTTATATGGTTCAAGGATATAAGAAGTCTAGTTAACTTTTTAAGCTTAATCAACATATCAAGCTCCATTGTGTCATTCAAGTTATTCATGGAGAGGAAAAGAGATTCAAGATTCTTGGGTTGATAAATCCCCGAAAGAATTGGTCCTTCCAGTTTGTTCACAGAAAGGTCCAAAAGGGTTAATTTGGTCAGATTCATGAGCCAAAGTGGAATTTGACCAGTTAATTGATTTGATCTAAGTCTAAAACTGAAAGTTGGTTCATGCTACCAAGATTTGGGATTTCACCGTTAAAATCATTATCATAAAGAGACAAGTAAGTCAATTTACTGAGGTTTGCCAAGGAAGAAGGAATCTGACCCCTGAAATTGTTGTCTGAGAGATCCAAATGTGTGAGCTGTGGAAGATTACCGACTGAGGATGGAAGCTCACCAGAGAAATTGCAGCCCTGAATGATCAGTTCATGGAGGAAAACAAGGTTTCCGATGGAAGCAGGTAGTTGGGAGTAATTAAAATCATTTCTTGCCAGACTAAGCCTTCGAAGATGAACTAGCTGAAACAGACTGCTGTTGGTGTGGATAGAACCATAGAGACAGCTATCACCGAGATGTAAGCCTATTACGTAACCAGTATTATGGTCGCACTCAACGCCATCCCACGAGCAGCAATCAACGCTAATCTTCCAGGATTGAATCTTCGGATGAGCAAGTGAATCACAGGAAGTAGAAGACTTGTTTTGTAAAATCAAGCTTTGCTTGAACTGCAACAGGGCAGATCTCTCATCATCATGGCACAGAGGACGATGGATCATAAAAGCATGAGTGATCAGATGATCAAACATTAAGTGTAAGAAAATCAAATACCTGAAGGAACAAAATGTCGAATTCGTTCGTGCCTAATTAACTAATTTTGTATGAAAAAAGGGTAACTATATGGTAGCTTTTATGTACTGAAACGTCTATAATTCTCGTACAACACCACCTTAATACTTAGAGAACTTTATTATTATCCTACACAAGACATCAGGCTGCTTTCAGAAGTTTACCTGAATGACATGCAAGCAGACGAAATCCATCCATGAATCACCTTTTTTGGTTGTGTCACTGCTGACGATAAAAACAATTTTAGATAAAGAGGGAGATATAATCTCTCTCTCTCTCTCTCTCTCTCTCTCTCTCTCTCTCTTTATATATATACATCTATTATATAAATAATGAGGAATATGGTCTTTTGCCTATTATTTAGTCTTGCAGTAAGTGTTCGAGTTCATTGCTTGATTTCACCGAATTTTTTTATACTCTAAAAATATGATTATGTATGGGTGCTGGGATAAGTTTGATGAACTTTTAATTTTGTCTGCAAAAGGGTTACTGCACTGACACTTTATTATTCTCCTTAATCCTTACAACAACACATTTACATTTACATCGCGTTGCTTTCAGAGAGGCAAGTATACAATATCCATGCATGAATCACGCTGATGACAAAGAAAGTCTTTATCTCTTATGTTGTTGGTCTTAAATAAGACCGGAATATATCTAAATTTTTATCAAGCATTATATTCATTCATTCATTCATTAATTATAGCAATAATAATAACCACAAATTAAAAACAAATAAGTTTACAAGTAAACGTCGTGTTTTCCTCGATCGAATGATTCTGTTCGTCGAAAAAAATTTGAATTAATTAGGGCTGGTAGTTGTCCCTTTCCAATTAAAATTGGGCGTCTACTTGTATCCACATCACCTGAAGAATGATCTCTGTCACATCCGAGGGCAAAATAGTTTGCTTCCATGGTGAATGATTTGAAGATTCTTCGAAGGCGTGAGGTTAGCTTAAGTATGGGGTGTCATTGGTCCCTTGAAGCCCAATGTCAAAAAGCCGCTAAGCAAAAAGCCCAATACCCCAAGACCCGCCTGAAATGGTTTCAGGAGTAATGGCTCTGCAGACGGCAAACTTGAACTGCCGTCGGAACTGCTGCAATTACCAGTCTCTTGATCAAAGGTTGGTGCTTTCAACACACTTTTTGACAATCACCTTCATTACAATACAATTTCATAGTTTTACGTTTTAGAACAGAATGTATAATTTCCCATTTCGTCGATTTTCAACTATGCTTAACACTCTCGAGAAAAACTCTGCATTTGTAAATCCGTCAGGTTCTGGGAATTCAATGAAAAAAAATTGGAATCCGATTCCAATTCCTCACAGAACACTCCCTGACCCCAAAGGTCAAGACTTTGATTTTGTTAACATTGCTTACAGTCATTTGATTCACTCTGATTGGGAAAAGCTCGGTTCTTTGTCAACCCATTTGACACCTTTTAGAGTTAAGCATATCTTGTTGAAGATTCAAAAAGATCATGTTCTTTCGCTTGAGTTTTTCACTTGGGTCCAAACCCACAAACCCAGTTCACATACCCTTGAAACTCTTTCGATAGTCTTCCACATATTGACCAAAAACGGGAAATTTAAGTCTGCAGAATCGATTTTGAGGGGTATTCTTGTTTCTGGTTCTGTGGACTTACCTTGTAAGTTGTTTGAAGCTATTTTATATTCGTATAGGATGTGTGATTCTTCGCCGCATGTTTTTGATTCATTGTTTAAGGCTTATGCTCATATGAAGAAGTTCAGGAATGCAACTGATACTTTTTGTCAAATGAGGAATTATGGTTTTTTGCCCAATATTGAGTCTTGTAATAAGTATTTGAGTTCATTGCTTCATTTAAATAGAGCTGATATTGCTTTGGGATTTTATCGAGAAATGAGAAGATGGAGGATTTCACCAAATGTTTTTACTTTAAATATGGTTATGGGTGCTTTTTGTAAGTTGGGTAAGCTTGAAAAGGCAGTTGAAGTGTATAAGGACATGGAGAGTGGAGGTATTAGTCCTGTTGTTGCATCTTATAATACATTGATTGCTGGGCATTGTCATGAAGGTCTTTTGAGTTTGGCTATGAAGTTTAAAAACTCTATGGAGAAGAATGGCATGCAGCCGGATGTGATTACTTATAATACACTTATCTGTGGTTTTTGCAAGAAAGGAAAGTTACATGAAGCGAATAGGATATTTAGTGAGATGAAAACCATGAATGTGGCTCCCAATACTGTGACTTATAATACTTTGATAAATGGGTATAGTCAGGTGGGCAATAGTGAGATGGCTGGCAGGCTTTATGAGGAGATGTTGAGGAACGGAATTAAGGTCGATATACTGACTTATAATGCCTTGATACTGGGTTTATGCAAGGAGGGTAAGACAAAGAAAGCGGCTTATTTGGTTAAAGCTCTTGATAAAGATAGCTTGGTCCCAAATGCCTCGACCTACTCAGCTCTTATCAGAGGGCAGTGCGTGAGGAAGAACTCCGAACGTGCCTTTCAGCTCTATAAAAGTATGATAAGGAGTGGTTACCCTCCAAATAAACATACTTTCAACATGTTGATATCAACATTTTGTGAGAATGAGGATTTTGATGGAGCAGCTCAAGTCTTGCAGGAAATGCTTGAAAGATGCATGGTTCCAGATTCAACTATCATATCCCATCTTTATGGTGGACTTTGCCAGTGTGGAAAAGATGAATTTGCAATGAAGCTATTCAATGAGATGGACATTAGAGGCTTTCTTCCAAAAGGATTTGACAAAACAAGAACTAACAACCGTAGACCAGCAAATTGTGATAAAGAGAGTGGAGATAACTCTTAAAGTTATTAACTTGTTCTTCCAATTACTTCTTAACCTTTTTTCAGAGAAATTGTAAAGCAAGCTTCAGTAATACCAGTGAAAAAGGTACTTCCGCTCCTAGTTGGTTTTTTTTCTCTTGATTAAAAATTATATTAAGCGTAACAAGATGTAGTATTTCGACTTTTTGAGCATATGCTCTGTTTTGGAGTACTACTGTTCCTTCTTTTAGTTGTAAAAAGAGAATCATTCATATTTCATCATTTACTTTTAGTTGTCCAGCACATATGCACAGGGAGGAATTTTGCAAGTAATATATTGGTAGGCAGTTTTTTCGCCATGTAGTTTATGTCTATTGCTGCACTCATGTTTTTAGATACATAATCCTCTTCAATCTTATTCACTCGGTCTTTTTTTTTTTTCCATCTGTGTTTCTTGTCAAATTCCTATTTATTTCTGTTAATCTTGTTGTCTCTTTTTTGTTCTTTGCTGAAATGTCTCAGTCTTCATTTGTATATAATTCTATTTTCATCTACTTTAGGTTTTCTTTTTCCCCTTAGACCATGTGAAATGTAACAAATTACATGTAATATTATCCGCGTTAGATTGTTATGCATCTAGGAAGTTCATCGAAAAAGGAGACATCACTCAATTTTCAGAGTCCTGGGCTTTATCCATCTCAGTTTAAGCTAGTCATACTGGAATTTGTTTAGAATTTCGTTCATACTGATAAACACAGTATGCTTCTACTTTCATATATTCACTTTTGACCTATTATATAAATTATTCCCATTCAATTAGTTTAGTTTCATTAAGCTACTTCTTTCATAGAACCTTAAATTAGCTAATCAAACAACATTATTTACCGTATATTCTTAAGAGTTTGTGACGATGGCATTGAGGAACTGCAGAAATTTGGTTCATCTTCTATGAAAATTCATGTGTAGTTTCTTGTATGTATACTTTATTTTATCAGCACTTCTAGATGTTGCTTTTCTGTTTTAATTTTTTTTTTAATGATTTCATGATATGATCAAGATGTCTGTTAATTTTCTTGCATATTCTCTGTATTTCAGGCTTCATTCTGCTAATGGCACTGAGGAATGTGAATGAAGATAGCATTATTGCTTCCTTGAATACACCTGTTATTGCACCTTGATCTTGGCATTCTTTACTACATGCTACTCTAGAGGTTGTCATTTCAGTGAGAAGATATTTTTGTTGAGATGGATGAAGTTCTCTCGCACGAGGAAATGGATTTATAAGATTCCACTCCTATTCTCTTATTGATCAAAATGATTGGACATGCTGGCACTTAGGAGTTTGAAGGCACATATCCTTCAGTTCATCTCCAACAATCACCATGAGGAAAGGCAAAGGGCTCGAATTATTATGTGATAATATCTCAGTGGCAAGATCCCCATCCATCTCTTCTGTGATCATATCTAGTGCTTCCAGTCAAACTGATATGATAGGTTAGCAAGTCAAGTTTCAATATTTGCAAAAGATAATGGCATGCTCAAACCCATCTCGTAATGAGAATGAGAAGGAAAATTTTCTTTCTTTTTTTTTTTTCTTTTTATTGAAATAGAACTTGATTTGTTTGCATTTTACAAGATTATTGTTGAATTTTGTTGCCCCCGAACTGATATAATGTAACAAGGTTGGACAAGTACAGAAAGTTCTGTGAAAGACCTGTTACCAATGCTCTTGCTTTCACACAATGTCACTTCTCAAAAGGAATACGAGTGGTGGCGATCACCTGCAGATTCTCCTTTCTTCTACATGTCATTCCAAAATTCTCATCCATATCAAGGTCTTCTAGGCTCTTCCCATTTGGAAGTTTAAAGTCGAAATGGTACATCATCTGAGCAAGTCCAAGTTCAATGTTTGCAGTAGCAAATGATATGCCTGGACAAATCCTCCTTCCTCCGCCAAATGGAATCAACTCAAAGTGATTTCCTTTGAAGTCGATGGAAGAACCTTCAAATCTCTCTGGTTGGAAGCATTCGGGATCCTTCCAGATTGTTGGATCTCTCCCCATTGCATGAAGATTAATGAGGATTTTGGCCTTGGCTGGTATTGTATATCCACCAATCTCACATGTCTCCCTTGCTTCTCTCGGGGTAAAAGGACCCGGAGCGTGTAATCTAAATGTTTCCTTGATGACTAATTTCAAGTACTCTAGGTTTTGAATGTCTGCCTCTCTGATTTTGCTCTTCCCTTTGCATGCTTGTCGGACCTCTTCTTGTGCCTTCTTCATCACTCTTGGGTTCTTTAGCAGCTCTGACATTGCCCATTCCATTGATGTTGCAGATGTTTCACTCCCCGCTGAGAAAATGTCCTGAAAACATATTGAAATCATAGTAATTTTTATTCAATAACAGATCTTATTAGCATATATTTGGATTTCATTGTGTGTCAAGGTATATAGGTCTTACCAGAGTGACAGCTTTGACCTGATCGGTTGTGAGATGAAACTCATTCTTGTTAGCCTCTGCATAATTGAGAAGTGTGTCAACTAGATCCTCCTCTTCAAACTCAGTGTTGTTCTTGGCAGCTGCTTTTCTTTTTATCTGATGTTCAGTCACAATTTCTTCAAGAATCTTGTCCATCTTTTTATGAATTCTCTCAAGTGCAGGTTTCATTCCAGTTAAGGGGCGAAGAAATGTAAGGGAAGGGTACAAATCAGCAATGGCAAAGCCTGCACCAATCTGCAGGATTTCCTCAAGCAATGCTGTAAAATTATGTTGATCATCGCACTTATTACCAAAGGCTGCTCGAGAAATAATATCATTCGTCATGGTAAAAATCCTCTCGCTAAGATTTATGATACATCCCTCATTTTCGGAAATGAATTGAACAAGATTCCATACCTCATCTTCTCTTATTGATCTGAATGACGTGACACGCCTATTACTTAACAGCTCCAGGACGGATATCTTCCTCATTTCTCTCCAATAGTCACCATAGGGAGAGAAAACAATACTTGAATGATCATAAGACATGATTTCAACAGCATAAACTTCAGGTCTCTGAGCAAATTTGATCTCATTTGTTTTCAACACCTCTTTGGCTGCTTCAGGTGATGAAACGACCACAGCATCAAGCTGACCAAGTTTTAGCTTCATGACAGGACCATATTTCCTGCACAATTTTGTCACAGCATAATGTGGTAAACCATCTGCCAACTGATGCAAGTTTCCCAGAATCGGCAGCGGTTTTGGCCCCGGAGGTGGCTTCCCTTGGCCCTTGGATCTCTTCCAATGCCTAACAAGCATCAGGAAGAAGAGAAGAAAGGATAAGAAAACAGGAAGAGACGGCAGTCTGAACTCCATTGTCAGTGTTTTCTCAAAGTGTTGCTGGTTTAATGAATGTGTTTTCTGCAGATGGGTTCTCCTTAAATAGAGTATTCAATCATATTATTACATAAGCAGTGAGTTTCTGCTATGCATAGCTTAGCCACCCAAAAGTGTAAATAAACGTTGAGATTTTAATATTCTTTTTCTGATTCTGCAGACAATATCTAGGATAATTCAATAATATCATATGATAATGTACGCCAAATATGACTCCATTATCAAACAAAACATCCTGGAAGAAACTAAGGGAATTCATTGTACGTCTACCAGTCAAAATTAGCCTTCTCTAATTTATTATTATTATTATTCTTTGGTGGGCCGAAAATTTATCCCCAAAAAATAAAAATCAGCATAGCATGGCAAGAATATCTCTGTATGTATATTGGATTCTCCAACTGATTATAATTTAATTAATTAGTTAATTAAAGAAATCCCTAGCTCGTAGCTACGCGTAATTAATTTATGAAAAGAATATTCTTTTTTTTTTTTCTCTAAACGTAATAATTTCTAATAAATTAGAAAGTTGGTGAAAGATTTGTACTTGTTTAGATTGTTTGCTATTTTTATCTTTCAATGGATCACGACACGTGCCAATTTGAACGTGCGTTTAAAAACTGTATTTTTGCGTGCGACTTTTATTTACAGTCCGAAATGGATCAAATTAAATTTAAGTATTCATTTTCGTTAACACTACTAATAAAATGTTAAATAATTTTTTTAAAAAATTAAGGCTGCTCGTATTTTTATTTAAATTTGAATATAATTATTAAAATATTTAGAAGCCTTTTATTTTTTTTTACTTAAATTTAAATATAATTATTTAAATAATTTTTAATTTATTTATAAAATCAAATGAATTAAATATTATATTTATCAATAATATGCTTAATTTATTATTTAATATGTCAACAACTTAATATATTAGTTTCAAATTTTTTATTTTTATAAAAATAAATAACTTAATATTTATATCATATGTTTAAGTAAAAAAAGAAACATATTAATTATATTCTGATTTCAACTAAATTTGTGTTTCAGTCACACTCAGATTTGACTTTCGTCTAAAAATTTCAATCAAATTTTATTAATCAAATAGAATGGAACCAAAATTGATTCAATAAAAATTCTTAGATTATTATAAAAAACTTTGAAAATGGAATTTTTTTATTAGAGTTTTAGTCAACTTTTGTGTTCTGTCAACTGTTTTTTCTTTTTCTTATTTTCTTTTTTAAATAAAGGTTTCTTAATTGTTACTATCAAATTTAAATTTATTTTTGTATTATAAATATATTTTAATAGAATAGTCTATCATAAATCTATTCATTGTTAAAAAGAATTTATTTTTTATTTAAAATCTAAATGACTATTAAATTTTGCATAAATTTAGATAAATTATTAGTATATATAAAAAATAAATTTGTCATATCACATCCTAACATACATTAATTAGATAAACTCGAAATGAAAAAAAAAATTAAAATTTTTTTTAGTCTTATTAAGGGACCACTGCTGGGCGAGATCAAGTTTGATAACATGACCAGTACTGTCGTACGTACGTCTGAATAGTATGCATGCTATCTCTTCCCATATGCAGCAGTTAATATATGTATGTATGTATATATACGTATATATTTTCTTCTTCCAGGTTTTAAGATGCAAACTTGGAATAACTAGAAAGATTATCGGAAGCTGATTGTGATTGACCAAGGATAAGGCTTTGTTTGTTTGAATTGCAATAACGCAGAACGCTCAGAGTAGCTGCTAACGTACGAGCAATTGTAAAATGAAACACTGAAAGCATGCAAGAGAAATAAGTGCATGCATATATAGAAATCAAGAAAAATGAGTCTAGCAGCCCCCTGTGTTTTTAGAACTCTATCAGGTGGGAAGATTGGAGAAATTTTGTTCAGGGCCAAGCCAAGGTGGTTTTATAGGCAGCTCTTAAATTAATGTATCATAATTTGTTATTAGCTAGGCTAGCTGGTCTCAAAATCAAGTTGTTTGTTGAAATCGAGTAAGTTTTATATTTCAGAAAAAGCTCTCCAGGATACGTTGTTTGTGAAGATTGAAAAGCCTTTTTTCTTTCTTTTTTTCTTTTTTTATAAGTAAAATAATCTTAACCAATTAATAATTGGGTTAATGGAAAAAGTTAGAAAAGGAAATTATATATGAAAAGTAAAACCCAAAAACAGTTATGTGTAATAATAATGGTCACAGACCTCAGGTTTTCGAGTAAAGTTAAATTTGCTCCAGTTTTCGAGCTCCAAATAATAATAATAACCCAGGTTTTGGAGACCAAATAACAAGAATTATATGATAGATCAAGAGACACCAACAACTTGGAGAGCTCTAGTAATTCCAATGGTATTTGACCAGAAATGTAAGAACGAGAGAGGTTAAGATATGATACCCGTGTAAGGTTTGTTGTGATATTTGATATATTGAAATCATTATCAGCAGGGCTAATTCACAGAAGATGAACAAGGCGTGGTGGAAGAGGGCGCTGCTAGAGTTCATAGAACCATAGAGGTCAAACTTGGTAACATGACCAGTACTGTATTCGTCGCATTAATTTGGCACCGTCACATAAGCAGCTAACAGTTACTATTTTCTTAATTTATCCGTCTTTCATGTTGCAATCTTTGGATAAGCAGAAGGATTATCAGAAGCATACTATTTAATAATGATAAGGCTGTGCTCGAATTGCAGTTAGGCAGAGCGCTCACTATCATGGCCGACTGGAAGTAAAGTGTGCAAATGTTAGAAGAAATAACAAGAGGAAGATCAGGGATAACCACGTAATTTCCTAACGGGAACTCTGCTAATTAAACTCTCCAAGATGAGCAAGGTAGAACTTAGAAGGGAGAAGTTGCGTGGGTTGGTAGGCATCTAACTGAAACTGAGTTGCTTCATTTTATATATATACGCATGCAGCTTGCAATTATATATTGCAAAATTATTAATTCATGCTATTGCATGCTGTTATATATCCAACTGCTTAAAATCAAGTTAGCTTCTCTTTTTATTCGCATATATACTGTGGAAATTAAGAGAAAGATGATGTTGGAGATAATATGTACTAAAAAGTTTTATATCTTACACTAAAACCAAGTGTACGTAAGATACAAAGTCTCGTCATGTACTTTAAAGGGGAGGTTGCAGGATTTTTTGTTTTGCATGCTCAGGCTCAGGTGAAATGGGAGGCCAAGCTTCCATATTATATATATAATTAATTGTTAATATATAGCATCCTGAATAAATTAAACAACAAACGGCAGATCACGAGTTTTCGGAAAATACTTTAATATTTAGACTCTTAACAGGCCCTTACAAACTTGTTAGCTACGAATTTTTAAAATAAAAAAGTAAAAAATTCTTAGAAATTATTTAAACAAAAACTAAAAGGTGTATATATTTATATACACATATAATGTAAGACTTGTTATATTATATAAAGGAGCGAGCACTGATTTGTTGTAATCAAATATTTTGTAAAAAGAAAAATCCGGTACAGAATCAAAGTAGTCCTAAAATAATGTTTGTGGCTATACATTTGACGGTGGTTAGAATTAAAGATATTACATAAATTGAGTGAGGGACAGAGGAATAAGAATAATTTAAGAACTACAATTGAAATACAAAATAGTTATTTTGTTTATTTTAATGGAATGTATTTAAAACTGGGGATATTGACAAATTAAATCATTCCAGAATGGGTTCAGGTGACCAAAAAATAGGTAAATTAGTGGAAATTTTAGATGCGTGAATATTAAACGAAGTTTTAACTTGCGGTCCTTAATTTAAACTACCTGAATTTAATTAATATCTTCCACCATATTTTGCAGATTTTAAAGCAGAGCAATAAGAGTCACTCAAAAATATAATTGTCAATTTGAGGATAGGTGAATTTATATGGCCATGCAGTAGAAAATTTATTCATATAGTAATACTTTGAAATTAAAATTACAAAATAAGAGTAACTGATCTTCAAAGAAAACTCTAATTATTAATTCCTACCTCTCCTCTTCATCTCGATAGTTTTTAGTCGCAGCCGAAAAGTCTTTGCAAGCCAATCTTGTTTCTCTGTGCCGAAGACGTTCCCAAGAATCACTCCTATTATTGTTCCACTTCCATATTTCATCACATCTGTCTTTCACCCAAATGCAAACAGAGATTCTGAGCTCTGATCTTCTTCTTCCTGTGAAGTCTCCGAATCTTGTACTTTGACGAAAGATTACCTACAAATCTATTATGAGAGATATTAATGATGCATGGCTTGGAAAACTCAAAACTTGTTTTAGGTTCCTTTATTATTCCATGAAATTTATTGAATTTCAAGCTGAACACCTGTAATTCCAGAAGAGTTCCCAACCAAGAAGAGAAAATATCAATGATTTGGTTATTTCCCAAATTAAGAAATTGGAGCTTCACATAGTTGGCCAATGATTGAGGTATCCTTCCTTGCAATGAATTGTCGCTTAAATCAATTATCGTCAGATTTGTTCCTTTCATGAAGGTGTCAAGCATGCTTCCATGAAAGTTGTTACTTTGCAGTCTTAATATTGAGAGCTCATGACTGAAATTACCCAGACATTCTGGAAGCATGCCACTGAAGTGATTGTTAGACAAATCAAGAATACGAAGATTTGGCAAAAGACAAACCCAGGTTGGAATTTCCCCTGTCAGCTGATTGTATGAAACCAGATAGGAATAGGCATACACTGATGGAACTAGAAGAGGTCCTCGCAGTTTATTATACCTCAGATCTAAACTTGTTAGAGCAGCAAATGGAGGAAGGAGGAGATCCTGCTCGAAGCATGTTAATAGATTAGAGGAAAGGTTTAAATATTCCAATGTATTTGCAGTTGAGTTAAACAACCATCTAGGTACTTGTCCTGTTATTTTGTTGGAGGAAAGATCTATTGCCCCATCAAGCGATCTTGGTTCTGCAAGAAATATGGAAACTTGCTAAGGTTGCATAAACTCAATCCTATAACCCTGAATTTCTGAAAATCGGTATTAACAATGGTTTCATCGAGCAAGGACAGCTTGTTTGACGAGAGGACTAATGTTTCCAAACTTTTGAAATTCAGCAGAAGCAAGTTTAGGCCCACTGTGCCACTCAAATTGTTAGAATAGAGGTCAAGCCATTGAACATTCTTGAGCAGAAAGATAGAGCTAGGAATTGAAACTTCGAATTGATTCAATGCAAAACGTAGATGTTGCATTTGAGTTAGGTTCCCAATTTCAACTGGAATATGACCAATCAGTTGATTAGATTGCAAGAAGAGAGCTGATAATTTGTTTAGGTTCATCAAGGAAGATGGGATTGGACCAGTTAAATGGTTATAACCCAAATATAACTTGGTAAGTTTGGTTAGATTCACGAAAAAAGAAGGAATCTCACCTGTAAGTTACTAAATGAAAGGTCCAAATACGTGAGTGCTTTTAGATTAGCCATCCAAGAGAAGGAAAAAGAATTTAGGCCAGAGAAATTGCCACCAGCAATTGACAAAGAATTTAGCTGGGTAATATTGCCAAGTGAAGATAGAAGTTTGCCCGAGAAATTGTAGGAAACGAGTTCTAGGATTTTCAAAGAACGAAGATTTCCAGGAGAAGCAGGCAACTCGCCATAAAATGAATTATTTGAAAGGTCTAGGTGATCAAGCTTGGTGAGGTTACCAAGTGAAGCCGGAATTTTTCCTGAAAAGAAGGAGACGCTAACATCCAAATGAGATTATGATTTAAGATTTTCGATTGAATCTGGAATCTTACCTGCAAATCTCGTATATGAAAGCCTCAAATATTCAAGGGGATTGCTTTTCTGAAAATCTGGCGAATGCCCGGTGAGATTCCGATTGTACATTAGACCTAGAAATTTAAGATTAGGTAACTGGAAAATCTCTGTGGGGAATTCACCATGAGGTAGGCACTCACTAAGAGATAAGTAAATCAAAGAAGATAAATTTGCCAATGTACGAGGAACTGTAGAAGAAATATTGACGTCAATAAGATCAAGTGCTTTCAGGTTGGTTAATTTCTCAGCTAGATTTGCTAGACCTGGATTTTGGAGCTTCGGATAATAATCATTAAATGATAGGTCAAGGACCTCTAATGTTGAAAGCGTAAGCAACTCTGCTGGTATGTGACCAGAAAAGTAAGAACGAGAGAGATATAGATGTGTTAGCCGGGAAAGGTTCATGATTTTAGGAGGGATTTCAGAGAAGTTGAAGTGGTTATCGGAGAGACTAAGGCATTGAAGATGAGCAAGGAGGAAGGGGCTGCTGCCGGAGTGTTTAGAACCATACAGGCAACTGCTAGTGAGGTTAAGCCTGATCACATGAGCAGTGTCTTCATCGCATTTGATGCCATCCCATGAGCAGAAATTACTGTTTTCTTCTTCCACATTCCACGATCGAACCTTCGGATAAGCAGAAGGATTTTGAAAGCAGACTAAATAGTGAAAAAGTCGTCCTTGAATTGCTTAAGGGCAAAACGCTCATTGTCATGACAGACTGGATTCATGGAAGAAGTAACGTGAGCAAATAATAAGAAGGAAGAAAATAAGTGCATAATTGTTGCAAAGTAAGATAGAGATAACCCCATGATTAAACTCTCTAAGACAATCAAAGGTAAGACGGAGAGGAAGTTGTTTTGCCTGATAAGCGTGGTGGTGAAACTGAGCTGCTTTTATAGGAAGCTTGCAACTATTGCAAAACACTTCATGCTATCCCCAATTTCTTAAAATTCAAGTCATTTGTGGACATTGTGGAAGTTTTATCTTTTAGGTTCTTGCTACGTGGGTGCAGGGACGTCTGAAGGAGCTATCAATTATTGTGTGGGCTACTCAGAAAAGCACACCGAGTCAAGGTGTCTGAAAATTTAGAAGTTTTTGTCCGTGAACTTGTGAGTCAGGTATTAGAAAAAGTTTGCACTTTGATGCAAAAGTTGGAATAGAAAGGTATGTGTTGTCTCCATATTGGCTGCCTAGTCAAACTAATATATGTTCTGTTCCCAATCTGAGCGTAACCGGGACCCCAAATTTTGTTGGCATGTTGACATTAACTAGACATGACGTGAGGAGGAGGGCGTGGGGGCAGAGGCAGCTTGTGACAATTCCAATGATCGAATGAATGAATGAGGTCTTGATTTCATGTGATCCTTCCAACAACCTGATTCAATTTGCGCGGGAAGATAACTTTTTGCCAATAATTCCGAGGTACATGGGTCGCTTCACATTACGAATTTTCGTTTACTAGAAAAAGTTAGAGAAAGGAATTTATGAATATTAAAACACAAAGACAATTAGTTGGTTATTTAAAGCATCTAAAGTGAGAATTGGTCTCCTTTGCAAGAAAAAAAAAAAAAGAAACTCTTTTAATTTTCACAAACTGCTTATAAGAATCAAATAAGGATGTTGAATAAATGGCGTTTATCCTTGCAGTCTTTTAGCATCTGGATTGAAATAATATCTTCAATCATATTTTACGGATTCTAAAGCAGATAAATAAGGGTTTACCAAATCATAATGAAGTATTTGAAATAGATAGCCAATCCAATCTCTATTACTATACAATGCAAATCAATAAATGGGCCGACGCACACCTTTCGTTACTGCTGTTCAATTACACTGAGTAACTCTTCAAAGAAAAGCCATTTCCATTCAGTTCCCACATCTCCTCTTCCTTTCAATAGCTTACAGTTGTAGCCGAAAAGTCTTTGTAAGGCGTTCTTGTTTCCTTGCGCTGAAGACATGCCCAAGGACCAGTCCTATTATTGTTCCACTTGCATATACAGTCATAGCTATCTTTGACCCAAATTCTGAGTGTGAATCTCCTTCCTGTGAAACTTTAGGATTTTTCACATTTTTTTGACCAAGGTTCTCCGTATAATCCGGGATTTCCTTCAAATGAACAACGACTAAATGTGGTAAATTGTGTTTCTCGAAGCACTGGTGCTGTTAGATGGTTATTTCCCACATCAAAACTGTTAGTCCTAGTTGTTGAGAATTTCTCCTGAGAGCTTGTTGTTAGACAGGTCCACTGGTTCTAGCAACCTGAGGTAAATCAAAAGTGTTGAGCTTGATATATTATCTTGACCCTGTTCTCCTAGGATATCTTCATAATGTCCTGGAGTTTTTAGGTTCTTTATGAGTATCACGTCGGAAATATATAATTGGGCTTTCGATGCGAAATTGTGAAAAAGAGAGGCATTGTCTTTGTTCAAATACATCTGGTCTCATTCGCTGTTCTCTTTTATTGTGTAATTGGCAACATTGATGAATATATTTACGAGGAGAGCTGGTTGCAATCAAGCGACGACTCAAAATTAATTTAAAATATTTGGAAATTGACAGCATTAATAAATTATAATAAAAGAAAATCAATGAGATTGTGCACATAGACGTTGTTATAAACAAGTTCTTTATTAGCATATGCTCAAACGGTTTCCTACCAGCAACAAGAAGAAATGTTTTTATTGAAATAAAAGTTCTTCAACAAATTTTATTGATGTTATCTGTTGCACTTTAGCACAGACACAATGTAACAAAGTTGGACAAGCGCTAAACTTGTGTGCAATATATTTGTGTATGACCCATAGTCTCATTTGCGGAAAGGAATATGTGTGGTAGCAATGACATGCAGATTATCCTTCTTTCTAGCAGTCATTCTAAAATCCTCAGACATATCAAGATCTTCAAGTTTGATTCCATTTGGAAGTTTCCAATCAAAGTGGTACAGCAGTTGAGCAAGTCCAAGTTCAATATTTGCCGTGGCAAATGATATCCCTGGACAAATCCTCCTTCCTCCACCGAATGGCAGCAATTCAAAGTGGTTTCCTTTAAAATCAATGGAAGAACCTTCGAACCTCTCTGGTTTAAAGCATTCAGGATCAGTCCAGATTGCCGGATCTCTTCCCATTGCATGAACATTAATGAGAATTTTGGCCTTGGCTGGTACCGTATATCCACTAATCTCGCATGTTTCCCTTGCTTCTCTTGGAATTAAGGGACCTGGTGAGTGTAATCTGAATGTTTCCTTGATCACTGCTTTCAAGTAATCTAGGTTTTGAATATCTGCTTCTTCAATTTTGCTCTTTCCTTTGCATGCTTGCCGTATTTCTGCTTGTTCCTTCTCCATTACTCTTGGGTTTTTCAGCAGCTCTGCCATTGCCCATTCCATTGATGTTGCTGAAGTCTCACTCCCTGCCGAGAAAATATCCTGAAAATACATATTTTATGATACGAAATATTATAATTTACTTTTAATCTTTTATACCGCAAATTTTACATTTCAGGTTGTAAGTTATACTTTGCAAGTTGCAGAAGTCTGATGCTAGTAAAAGGAACTTAGACGAGTTTATAGGGCTCACCATAGTAACAGCTTTAACTTGATCGATTGTAAGGTGAAAATCAATGTCATCAGCCTTTGCATAATTCAGAAGTGTGTCAACTAGATCCTCCCCGTCACGTTTTGCAATGCCATTGGCAATGTCTTTTCTTTTCATTTGATGTTCAACGACAATATCTTCAAGAATCCTGTCAATCTTCTTATGAATTTTCATCAATGCAGGCTTGATTCCAGTCAAAGAACGAAGAAATGTAAGGGAAGGGAACAAATCCGCAATGTCAAAGCCTCCGGCAAGATTCATTATTTCCTCAAGCAATTTAGTGAAATCATGTCCATCTTTGCATTTCTTCCCAAATGCTGCCCGAGACACCACATTATTGGTCATGGCAAAAATCTTTTCGCTGAGATTAATTGTCTGTCCTTCAGAGAAGGAAATGAATTCAATGAGATCCCTAACTTCTTCTTCTCGGATTGATCTGAAAGACAGGACACGCTTAGCACTTAAGAGTTCCAGGACAGATATCTTCCTCAATTGTCTCCAGTAATCATTGTAAGGAGAGAACACAATACTGGAATGATCGTAAGACATTACTTCGACGGCATACACTTCAGGCCTTTGTGCAAAGATGATTTCATTCGTCTTTAACACTTCTTTGGCTGCTTCAGGAGATGAAACGATGATAGCAACAAGCTGACCAAGTTGTAGTTTCATGATAGGACCGAACTTCTTGCATAGTGTTGTCACAGCATGGTGTGGTAGACCACCGGATAACTGATGCAAGTTTCCTATGACAGGCAGCTGTTTTGGCCCTGGAGGCAGCTTGCCTTTGCATTGGGATTTCTTCTTCCAATACCTAAAGAGCATCAAGAGGAAGAGTAGAGAAGTTAAGAGCACAGGAAAGGATGGGAATTGGGGCATTTGGATTATTGAAGAATCCATAGATATTTTGTGTTTTCAAACTAAAAGAACTGCAACTCTCTTGTGATGGGAGATGGGATTATGGCTTTACATATATAGCAATTCTGGGATGGTAAGAAAACAACGAAAGTTATTTTATAAATTTTTATTTTTACGTTGACAATTAAATTTTCTATGCATCGTTCCACGTTAATTTTTTTTTTTTTCGGCTCAACAATATACTCTTGACCCTTTCATTAAATTATTATTGGTATAGCAGTCAATGATCATTTCTTCAATAAATAGGATTTAGCCTAATAAAATATCAAACCTTTTGACTAATATCGGCTTTTACTTTGACTAATATCGGCATTTACTTCCATTATATATAATTTCTTTGAAGTTAATTCGTGAGTGGTGTCACTGATCTTCATGATTTCTTGGCACCAGAATTCACAATTAGTGGCTATAAGTGCTCCTGAATCGGACAAAAGGCACTGATTTTCCATGGCTTTATCAAGAGCTCATAGTTTGGTCTTTCAAGCATAGAATACATCGATAAGTGCTTCCATCACTGAGAGAACAGGTAGTTAAGAAAACGCAACATTATCTATGTGGAAAGAGACCTACCCAAATGGGAACGGCACTTTGATAAGAATATTGATTATTATGAGTAAATTACTGATGATTAAAGTTGAAAATAATTACATTTCCGACTCTTAAGCAACCTTTTTTTTCAATTTTATAAATCCTCAAATGGGGATATGATTAAGCACCCGAAAATGCTTAGTTATGACTTTGATTTACAATCGTTCACTTTTACTTACCAAAATATTGTTACCTGTACCGAAATTGTACACTCGAAAAAGTAAAATTTATAAAGTACTTGGCATGTTTTTCCGAGCAAACTTAGAGAGAGGTAGGTGTTTAGTCACATACCCATATTGGCAGTGATATAGTACCAAAAATAGTTTCTTTTGACTTCTTTTGTGAAAGAAATAAAAGAAAAGGGAAAGAAAGAGAGATCATGGACCTAATGTAAGCTGCAACCTTAATCAATCAACGAATTCACATTGCTCACTTAGTGTAGCCCAGAGGTCTCGGTCTCCAATCAAAGTTTTGCAGTAATGGAGCTGATGGAGTTTTGACATTTGCACTGCCTAATGAAGTCCTGGAAACATCCAGCTACCAACACCAAAGCAATGCATACATGAGGCATGCTTGAAAGGAAAACAGAAGGATTTTCTGTCACTGGCTGCATCATAACACAATCAGGACAATAGGTCTTCAAATTGAAGAGCTTACGTGGTACCATCCCATAAAGTACAAAAGGCTGTGGTCAGAAATGTGATTAAGATATGCTGATTAAATATGCAACAAATACCAGCTTCTATTTTCTTCCACGTTCAAACTAGTTTGCAACAAAATTTTAACAAGGTTATCATCACATCAACCAGTTTCATCTTATTAGATTGTGTCATGACTCATCTTCGTCAGCTTCAGCGGCGGCTATCTCAGAGTCCAATTTTTCTATTAGCTGCCTGCTTACAAAATTTGCAACGGATATCATATCAAGAATAACACTTGGGTCTAGGCCTTGACCTCCTCGTTTGATCATCCCACAAACATGCCCTTGTCTATTCACGGAAATAGAAACTGCTGAGCTCATTTGGGATTCCTCTTCTGAAGTTGCGTCCACAATGTAGTGCTTCCCTACCTACAGAAGAGAGGCCAATATTAGTGACAAAATAAATAGATTCACAAATGACAAATTATTAGAGGAAACAGCACCTTTGTTAATGTAACTATAACAGGAACTCCGGATGTGTCGAACTGAAGAAATTCTTCATCACTTATATCAACTTCTGGTTGCTCATCATCTGCTGCATTAACTGCAACATGAACTCTTGGGATACCTGTATTGCTCAAAGCAGCCTTCGGAATGGAGAATTGGGTAAATAAGTATTATGTTTTAGAAACAGAATGTACTCAGTGTTTCACCAATCTGAGTCTTGAAATGTTTAAAACACGCAGTTGCACATAAATGATCACTAGTTTTTATCAATAGCCTGGGCACTCTTTGGTTATTTGCTTCTAAAACAGGATAAAAATGCCAGGTATGATTGCAGAAGTACCTTAATGGCAGCACCTAAAGCATCTAGAAGATTTCCGTCCGAACTAGTAACCAGGCCATCAACATAAAGGTCCCAACAAAGTTTTCCTTCAACAACTACTAGAGATGAGAGATCAATTCCAGCCCCTGAAAAATTTTGGAGATATCCATAATCAATTGAAATAGAAAGACCAAAAGTCACAATACATCATTCAATACTAAGAATTGTACATATCAAAAGGTTTAAAAATCAGGTTGCGATTTCCAGATAAGAGAAAGCAATCATAAGCCAAAACCTGCGCCACTTTTAGCACCCAAGAGACAACGCTGAAGAGCACCCGAGAGTTCTGCAGATAGTTCTTCGCCCCCTCTTCCCTGAGTACATTGTACAGAGAATTAATTTGCAGAATAATGAAACATTAATACAGGTACTCCAGGCACTCAAAAAAGATCACAACATCTGAAAGATGTTAATCACAGTACAAATTAAACAGTATAGAATTAAGGAAAATCGGTTAAAGGCTCACACCGACATCAGAGCTATGAATAGCCTGTCCAATGTCAAACTAAATATACCAAAGCAGTTTCAAAAAGTTAATCAACAAAGAGATTATATATTAAGCATGACCCTATGAATATTGGCATGGTAATGGAGAAACCTCCAATGTTATTACTAGTTCAATTGGACTATAAATGCTAATAGTTCCCTAAAATTGATTGCTTTAATCTTGATCAGAGCGAATCACCAAATATCTACAACTTGTAAATGATGATTATCAGTAAAGCACTGATGCTAAAAGAGGAGCTGAATCAAAATATACAACCTCAAACATCGGCTCTGCAGTTGGGCTGCAATCAAGGAAAATAGCAACCTTTCCTTTGTCAGGTTGCATTGGACTCGGCTTTCCAAGTTCAGCCTGCATTCAAATACAATGATCAAAGCATGAAATTGATGTAGCATAAATCATAACATACATACCACAAAAAAGGGTTCAAATGGTAAAGAAAACAAAAGGTGAGCAAATTGCCATTTTTACATCGGACAATAAAATACCTTCACACTAGCAATAACATCCGTTGCCCCTAACCGGACTCTTGCTGAACCATTGGCCTGAAGACACATGAAAACATAAAGTTTACACCAAATAAAAGATCAAAAAAGAAAAAAGAATTTTCTATTAGTCAGCAGTAAAACAACATAATATCTGCATTAATAAAGCATTAACCTGAGGAATGACGCCAGTTTCAATAAAAATGGGTCTATAAGTATATCTTTTCCGACCATCAGCGCGAAGATCTTGAGATATGCCACCTTTAATGAATTCTTTTTCTCCCTTAGATAGACCCACCATTCCTTTACCTGTATTAACATAAAATATAAATGCATTTCGTAGATCCACAATTAACCCAGAGCAAAAAAGATTGTTACCCAAAATTTATAAAGATAAAATGAATGGTTAGCCAAAAATAAAGTTCACTCGCCCGATTTCACAAACACGTGGTGAGCATTAAGCGCCAAAAAGGAAATTGGTAAAAATCAATTTTGAAGGAGGAGTCGGCTTCTTACACTCGGTGCGAGATTATGTTCCTTCTGCTTCTTCGCTGAATCGAAGGCCGTTGCAGAATGAGTGATTTGAGAAATAACAGTTATGTAATAACGCGGCTTTTGAAAACCTAAAACCATATTCCAGTTCGCGCTTTTAAAACTACTTAAACAACAACACGTGGCACGCTTTCAGCCGGTAAGATCAACTTGGATGACGTGGCATTCATCTAACCGCTAATCTGCAAACTCATTAAATAGAAACGCACGGTAGAGAAGCTAAACTGAGAATAATAATATAATATAAAAAAAATCCCTTTAAACCTCGACATCGGAAGGGAGCTCTGGAAGACTTGAAGTAAGTGTAAGAAAGTTGAAATTTTTTAAAATTTTATCAATCAAAATTTTTTTTTTTTTCAAGTAATGAACATATCGCTGCCTTTTTGTTTTTGTTTTGTTTTTCTGTGTTACTGAACTCAGGTGATTTGAGTTAATGGGTCGGTCTCGTGCTGTGTCCCATGTTGCCGAGGACGATCACAACCAAAAGTACGTAAACCCTTTAATTAATTTTCTCTTTTTTTTTTTTGGAATTTGCTGTGATTTCAATTTAATTTATGGTGTCTGAGAAACGCCCAAAAATTTTTTTTGTTTTGGGTGAAATGAATGCATTATATAGATTTTGGATGGAGACTTCATTAGATTGTAGTAAGGAAATTATGTAATGTTTCCAGAATCATAGAATATCTATTGCATTCAATTAATCACTGCACACGCTTTTTGTATGATTCAGAAGTTCAGATGTGAAGCCTGTTTTAATTATGTATTTTTTAATCGGCAATTTGTTTTGAAAGTTGACAAAACTGAAGATTTTATAAATTGTATAAAATCCCACAGTGGAAACTGATTGGGATAAGTTTATTGAGTTACTGGTTGTTTTTATTTGTGATGTTATCTTCATTGTGGTCTCAGAAGAAATTTCTGTTTGCATTTTTAGTAGATCCAAAAGAAAGAGGACCCTATCCAGCCTAGAGAATGTAGAAGCATCGTCAGGTACGTTGTCTTTGCCATATAAGCCATATGTTTTCCCTTTTTGTTATTTCTTATTGTAATTTATATGTATTGCCTCTGTAGCTCAACTAATCATCTAAATTTGTGATTGTCTTCTTGAAGTTTTGAAGTCCTACAATAATCTCTAGTTGAAAAATCAACCAAGCTCTAAATTGATAAATTTTGCTTTCTTATGTGTCTTCGTTAACTGGTTTGCTGTCAATGTGTTGTAGGTCAACCATTGAGCGATGGGAAAGCAGCGCAATACCACTGTAATTATTGCAACAAAGATATTTCTGGACTGGTTCGCATTAAGTGTGCTGTGTGTTCAGATTTTGACCTTTGCATTGAGTGCTTCTCTGTTGGAGCTGAAATTACTGCTCATAAAAGCAATCATCCATATAGGGTTATGGTTAGTGCTATTATTCGAAGTTTTTTGTTTCTTCTATTCACCTTTCAATCATACATGACTTAAGATGGTTGGTTATATGTAAGTATTTAGTGGCTTTTTGTCTTATATGAAAATATCTCTTCTTGTTCTTCTCTCTGCGAATTCGATAATCAAAATGCTGTAGAATTTTCTCAACTAAGTTTCTAACTTCTCACATTTAAATTTTTTATTTTTAGATTTTACTGTCATCTGCTATAATAGATACATATTTTGGTCCATATGATATGAGAAAAGGAAGGGGAGATATTAAGCACTCCAAATATTGAAGTTGTTTTAGACATATGTTTATATAATTTCTTTCCAACAGGATAATTTGTCTTTTCCACTTATTTGTCCAGACTGGAATGCAGATGAAGAGATTCTGCTTCTAGAGGTACTTCTGTCTACTCATTAATGAACTTGACATTTCTCAACTATTTTTCACTTTCGATTTCTTGTAGTTTGGGTATATGCTGCTGATAGTCCTTGTGAATTTACATGTCATTGCATTTGATGGTTGGGGGGTGAATATGTCTTATTTTTAGGGCATTGAGATGTATGGATTTGGGAATTGGGCTGAAGTTGCGGAACATGTTGGAACCAAGAGCAAGTCACAATGTATCGATCATTACAATACTATATACATGAACTCCCCATGCTTTCCTCTACCGGTATGCTCATATCGTACTCAAGATTTTGTCACATATGTAACTACATCACATAGTAGTAATATGGTAAAATTCTTCATGAATTGTTGGCTTAGGACATGTCTCATGTAATGGGAAAGAGCCGAGAGGAGCTCCTTGCTATGGCAAAAGAGCATCATGAAGTCAAGAAGGGTTAGTTCTTTGTTGATTCTTTTCTTATTTGGAGGATTGTAGTTGAATTTTGTCTATTGAAATGAGATTGAACTCGTTTGCTGCTTGTGGCACATGGCTATTAAATACTTGATGCTGTCACTGAACTGCACATCAGTACATTTCTAGGTTGCTGATTTCCAATTTTTGTGGATGGTTTACTACTCCAGATAGTTTCAATTCATGTATAACCTCACTTCTAGCAAATAGATACCAAAGCATTACTGTTTAGCTTCACTGTTGACCTCTTTCTTGTGTCTAAGACTATGGCTTACTTGCTTTTAAGTTCATTGGTTGGTATCAGTAATTTAACTGAAGCCATCAGATGCATATCTTATTTATCTACATGGAATGAGGATGCTGGATCTACTTTTCTTTTGCCACAGAACTTCCAGCAATTGGTGTGAAAGATGATTCTCCTTCGTCTGCAAGGATGAAGTAAAACTACCTTCACTATTTTATATTCGATACAGGTTTACTTTCTGTTTTTCTTTGTTACTTATTTGTGTGTGCTTGATCAGATCTGAGACATTGAGAAAAGAAGATGCAGCTCGTCAATCCTCATCCAGCCTGACCACAGGTATGAGTTCTAGACAATTTTGTTCTCTCTCAGGCTTCTCTATTTTACCTTTCTTACAGGTTTGAATATTTGATTTTTTATTGAAATATTTTCCTCTTTTTCAGTTGAGGTAGGCACCCTTATGCCAAGCAGTGGCAGCACGTTCACCGGTAAGAAGGCCTCAAACATGACCCAGATGAAGGACAACATTAAAATGGAAGGTATGCTTTTTCTGCTTTTAATTCATGATAGGATCATTGATTTGTATGTATCTATGATGGAAAACTCATGGCACTTGATTGGATACCTTTGAGTTTTGATGTATTCATCTTAAATCTCTTGTTGGCTGGCTTCAATCATATGAAGCATTGCTCAAATAGTTAGGCAAAACTAGGTTGACTGTGTAAGTTGACCTACCACAAACACACATGCTGTACATGATGATGCTTTTATATTTTTTTTAGCATGGAATTTTGTTGGAATCCAGGTTTTACTGACTTCAATTGCATAATTTGTTTAGGGATTTCAGTGAATTGATGAAGAAGCCATTATTTCCATTTGTCAAGTGCTTAATGATCTTCTATTCTATAGTGTCTGCAGAACCTCAGTTAGACAGGAGCATTGGGGAGAAAAAACCTAGGACTTCGGGGGATGAGAGGCCTTCTTTGACAGAGTTAAGTGGCTATAATTTCAAGAGGCAGGAATTTGAGATCGAGTATGATAATGATGCAGAGCAGTTACTGGCAGACATGGAATTTAAGGACACTGATAATGATGCTGAGCGTGAATTGAAGCTGAGAGTGCTGCATATTTACTCAAAAAGGTATCTACCTATGTAGTCTAGGAATGTGCGTGGTTTGGGCATGAGTAGAATTTTATAGCACGTTTTCTTAGTAGGCAACAATATAACAAGCTATTCATTCTATTTTTTGCTATGACATGTTGATCTACTTATTTAGAATTTTCTCTGTTTATAACTGGAATGCATATGGGACCTCTTGACATGACAGGCTTGATGAGAGGAAACGCAGGAAGGACTTCATACTGGAAAGAAATTTGCTCCATCCTGATCCTTTTGAGAAGAATCTCTTTCCTGAAGAAAGAGAAATATACCAGCGATACAAGGTTTTCATGCGGTTCCACTCAAAAGAAGATCATGAGGAGTTGCTCAAGAGTGTTATTGAGGAACACCGGATTATGAAAAGAATACAAGAACTTAAGGTTTGTTTGTACTTTACACTACTGTGTAAGGGTGATTACTTGTCCCATTTCAAAGGATCTCTGCATGCTAAATATAGCTTATCATCTACACAAAATTGTTGTCAACTGCTAAACCTGTGTCCAAGGAAAAGGCTAAAGTTCAATATAAAATGATAATTCTCCACCTGGGTGAGCCAAGATCCTTGCTATTCACACTAAATATTTATATGCAGGAAGCACGAGCTGCTGGCTGTCATACATCTGCTGAGGCGCATAAATTTCTTGAACAGAAGAGGAAAAAGGAAGCTGAGGAAAATGCCCAAAGAGTGAAGGAAAGTAGCCAGGCTGGTCCAAGTGGTAAAGTGTTGCAGAGGCCAAATAGTCTCAAGGGCGAAGTTGAGGTCAGCCCCCTCAGAGTTATGAGGGGAGACACCAGTCTACAGCCCTTTGGCAACGATTCATCTTCAACTATTGCAAGCTCCATGGATGACTGGGACATTACTGGATTCATAGGCGCCGATTTACTCTCTGAAACTGTGAGGATGATTCTTACACCCTAATATGCTAACATTTTTTCCCTGGTCACACAGTTTCTTAAAATTTTAATTATTAGATGATAGCAGTTTGTTCTTGGTGATATTATGAGCTTGAGATTTTATTTTTGCATTTTTCTGTAGGAGAAACGACTTTGCAGTGAGATTAAGATCCTACCGGCACATTATCTGAAGATGTTAGAGACTTTATCGGTAGAGATATTCAAGGGAAATGTCAGCAAGAAATCGGATGCTCATAACTTATTCAAGGTTGAACCAAGTAAAGTCGATCGAGTATATGATATGCTAGTGAAGAAGGGCATCGCACAAGCATGATCACATTCCCATCTCCCATTTTTATGTAATAACATCAAAGTTGTACAGTATTTTGTGTTTGGTTTTTGAAAGAAAAAGAAAAGATAAATGAGTCAGTTTTTCAAGTAGCATTGTGTGCGTGATAATTTATTAGTCACTGCAGAAAGAAATATATTTATTAAGATTTGAAAATAAGATGGGTACTTTTTCAGACGGAGTAGGGGCTCTGTGGCTGTGGGCTACGGTGACGAAGCAGTTGCTTTTTACAGCTAACGTTTAAAGTGCTGGAGTAGACTGGTGTAGTTCCTCTAGTGTAAGGATAAATCTCTCTCTCTCTCTCTCTCTCCGTCTCATTTTAATTAATTACAGCAAAGTACAGTGTTGCATAAGATACTAAGCAAACTTTTCTAATCTGTGTATGACGTGGTAGTCGTAGTAGTAGGATTGTAGGTACTTCTCCTATTCTGGCCTCTTCTCTTTAGATTCCAACTCAGTTTACCAACCATCCGAAGTCCAAGTACAGTGCTTGAGCCTTGAAGAATGTATTCTTTTTTTCATTAATCAATAATAAAAAGGAAAAGAATACATTTGATGAGAAGGAAGTCTTACAGTAACAATACCATCCACCACAGAAACAGAAAATAAACCCACGAACAAGACTATGGAGTTTCTAATCCTAACCATAAATGGGTTTGCTTTACTGCTGGCCTAGCATTAAAAAGTTAGATAGAAAAGCACGACTCAAATAGAAGCCAGACAGAACAGAAGCTGGGTCAAACTAGAAGAGTTAGGTCAGGTCCAAGTCAGGTGGGTGGGAGTGGGAAACTGTACAACAACAAAAAACAAAACAGAGAGCCAACAGTACAGTACAGTACAGTAGTGTCGATTTCCACTTCCCTTTCCTTCCCTTCCCTCCCCTCCCCTTCCTTTCCATCAATTGAATGTTAAATAGAGAAAAGTCAAATTAAATAGCGACGTCAACAGAAACCACCATAGAACCGGAAGTTAACCAGATCCCAGATCCAGTTATTAAGACCCCCCACCCGCCAGTACTAAAAGAAAGACAGAAGGAAAAAAACCAATAAAAAAAAAAAAAAAAGCAACCAGTTTTTTCAGTTCCCTAGATAGTCAAACTTCACAATTCCAACCTATGAAATCCCCAAAACAGCGTATCATAAATTACACGCCCCTCTCTCTCTCTTTCTTTTTCTCTTTCTCTTTCATTTCATTTTCAAGTACTACATCTCCTTTTTAGTCAGATATATTTCAGATACCCCTTTCTCTTTCTCTTGTCTCCATCTCCCTTTTCCCCTAAACCCCCCAACCCCCACACCACCCCCCCCCCCCCCCAACCGCTATTACTTCCCCTACTGTGCCCCACCAAAATCCCATAAATGTATACTCCCCTCACTTGATGCCGCCACGTGTCTGTCATCACCCACAAACGCATTCACTTCCCCTATTCTCTCCCTGATTCTATACATATACTCCCCTTGTTCCACTTCCCACACTCTTATTACCCCTCCTGCGCACATTAGCGCGCACCCTTGATTCATGCATCCCATTACGTTCCCGTTCCTTCGAACTCTTGTATTAAACCTGCAAACTTCCTCAAACGTGTCCACCCTGCGCACAATAGCCAATCCCCGGCTGTCTACGACAATATACGCCTCGTTGTTTACGTCAACCGAGGTCACCATGATTCCTCTCCTGTACTCTCGCTCACCCAATATTACCCCTTGGTTTCTTAAATCGAAAATTATAACACGTGAACTCGTGCATGCCACGGCCGATTCCTGACTAGTTACCCTGACTCGTCCGACAAACTCGGTGAACTCGGTCAACATTCGCCATCCCATCACTGTGTTCTGGTCGGTCAACGACCCGCCCACAAATGTAAGCTCCTCGGTTTGACCGTCCCACATGTGAAAGGCCCGGCCCGCTAGGCCTGCGAATAGGCCCACCCAGTAACGTTCGCAGCCCGTGAAGTCCACCAGCACGCCGTCATTCACCACATTGCCTAAGTGGGCCCTCCGTGCCTGATTCTCCACGTCATCGATTACTGCCACGTGGATGTCACCGTCCAACGTGGCGAATACCACTTGGGAGTCTGTCAGTATAATGCCTGATACTGCGCGCGAGAACCTGCCGAGACGGTCACGATGCTGAGGCCGGAATGTTCTGACGTGGGTACGAGTGGCTAGGTCGAAGAGGCGTACGGTGCCGTCAGCGAAGCCACAAGCAAGGTGGAGGTCGGAGAGAGAGAGGCAACGACACGTCAGACCGTCAGGGTTGTCCACGTCAGAGGGGTCGAAGTGGAGGATGACGTGGGTGTATCTACGTGTCCGGAAATTCT
Organism: Azadirachta indica; assembly: GCA_022749755.1. Lineage (NCBI taxonomy): Eukaryota > Viridiplantae > Streptophyta > Magnoliopsida > Sapindales > Meliaceae > Azadirachta > Azadirachta indica. The sequence goes on along the minus strand of CM040440.1, from coordinate 2,187,939 downwards.
GAGCCGTTCGATGGCGATAGACGTATTCGTCTCTCCACGTGGGGTGCATGAGGTTGGTGCGGCCCCAGATGCGTCGAGTGAGACGGTGCCAGAGGAGATCGGAGCGCGAAACTGCCCGCCACGTGGAACAGACCTGCATGCAATAAAAACGACACATACACGAGGAAGTTCATGCATGCACGTAAGAGTATCAAAATAAAAATACTAATGTAAAGATATCATTTTCGCTTACTTTTCGACAAAAGCTAGTCATCATATTTGCTATAAATTTACATACAATTTCAATGCTTTATTCTCATTATCATTAATATCTTGATTGATCGCCATTTACCCATTTGCTAGAAGCACTTGATCCCTAAAATTAACGGTGATTTCAGTATAGTTGAAACTATTTTGAGTATTTAAAACAAGCATTCTCCAAGGTTTAGATATATATATATATATATATATAGAGAAAGAGAGTTATAAAGTAGTGTGATAAGTGAGAAGACGAAATATGGATGGCTACTAAACGAAGACCGACATGGGATGTAGACGGAGGAAAGGGGAAAGGCAAATGCCATCTAACAGTTCAAGACCATGCGCGTTAAGGGCTTTAAATGTGTATGAGAGAAACTTGAAGCTGGAGCCATTGCCAGGCTTGAGGACGCAGGATGCAGGCAGGCAGCAGCAGGAGAGACTAGGGACTAGAGAGCAGAATAGAGTTGTGTAAGACAAGACAGTGAAAGAGAGAGAGAGAGAGAGAGAGGTGTTGGTGGTTTCAGATGTCAGACTGAGGTCAGTCAGTCAGTCAGTCAGTCAGTCAGAGCTCAAAAGAAAGAAAGAAAGAAAAAAAAGCAGATGTGATCAGATGCATGGGTATAGCTTCTAGCGTTACATCGAAGTAGATGATACGACTTTTCTTGTCTTCTAGTACATATATATACATAAATATAAGACTCATTATAATATCCTACTATCAGGGAGCTGTGTTAGAGACTGTGACAACTCTTCCTACATCTCTCATTCTTTATTGCTATTGTATATTAATAGCATTAGTCATTATTCAATTTATGTTACATATCTATAAGGTACACACAAAGTACAGGAAACCCCACCTACTATTTACAACACTAGTTTATTTGCTATAGTCTCAGAAAGAGAGAATATGATGATCGTCTTCTTCTTCTTCTTCTTCGTCTTCATGAAATTCCTTAGTGTAGTAATTGAAATGAAGAAAGGACAAAAGATTATATAACTGTGGTCCATTATTCTCTTCTAGAGTTGTTTGTTACCATAGAAAGCTTATCATGTATATATTTATATGTACATAGGATTACGACTTACAAGCGTGGTGCCCCTTTTTTTTTTTTGGGAAAAAATAATTTCTCTCTCTCTCTCTCTCTCTCTCTCTCTCTTTCATTTCCAAGAAAGGTTGTCAAAGGCCTGTCTCGTTAAAAGCAGAGAATCTATTTAGCTTCTTCACCAACAACTACCCTTTTTCTGCCTTTCTTTGACTCTCTCCTTCCTCCCCTACTACGTTGATTTATTGGACCGACCATACATCTAATACATATTTTTATGTCATCTACTGCAAGTATGCAGGAAAAAATTGAAATTCATCCAACTTTTAACCTACTTAATAGATATACTAAACAATAAGGGTGCATGCATGCCAAAAAGAAATAATTAAGAACAAGAAAACAAGTCACCAAACCAACTGGGGTTGTTATGCAAATGAGAAAGGAGGACCGCCCTTATCTCTGAAGTGACAAAGAGACGTCGGGTTATAGTGCCAGCAGCATTGGGCTCCATGTGCTTTTTAGCATTGCACATGCCGGCTTTTGACTGATGCATCAAATACAATTTATCAACTACTGGGATAGATCTCTCAAGGACTAGAATGTCCAGAGACCAAAAAATACACAAGAAAGAGAGAGTGAAGTTGGTGGGTTTTATATATTATAAAATATTTTACAAAGCTACTTTTCTTTCGTCTTTCGTAATAATGCATGGTTCGAAGTATATATATACTATGATATATATAGTTGAAAAAGTAGTGATGTTTCCATGCCTATTGGTAGCTAGTTATTATTTAAAGACAAAATCCTTGTGGGCAAGTATAATTAATTACCAATGAAGTACTAAGCAAATTGAAGGTGAGAAAAGCAGAGGAAATCCTAAAAATAGCGACATCATTAATTGCATGACATTGAAGAATGAAGCAATACAGGCTTGTACTTTGAAAGAGTATCACTAACCTAATCTAAGAAACACATGAAAAGGCAACAGCAGCTATATACATATATATATATAATGTAAAATCATACATGGAAATGTTATAGGCTAACAAGAATAAAGCAAAGGCATACAATAACTGGGTCTGATTCTTTCCTTAAATTATGCTGTATCCTATATGCTTGCTTGCTTGCCTTACCAACAGAGCTAGCCACAAACAAAAGTAGGCTTTGAAATCCTATCTGCAATTTTAGTGCAAGAAAAGCAGCATTCCTCCAATGGGATTATTTCTAGCTAGAGAGAGAGCTAAGCTCAGAAAGTTCGGTCAAAAAGGAGGGGGATTTCTAGAGCTTGAAAAGGATCATGCCAAGAAAGGGAAAGAAAGAGATTTAAATCCAAAAGATCCCTTTTCTTCAAGATTTGAAAAGGGGTCCAAAAATAGACATTTCTAAAGTTATTTCAACCAAAAAAAAAAAAAAAACGAAGGAAAAAAACTAACGTTGCCTAGATGAAAACTACTTACACCTCCCCGAAAGGGACATAAATTTTGTTAGAAATGGACCCATCAAAAAGCAGAAATGCCTGCTCTTGCCTTTCCAAACAACACAAAATTTTCTCCTTGGATGCTCGTATAATTCCAAAATATACACCATATCAGCAACCAGCATCCATTCAACTCTCTTCTATTGTTTTGAATTTTGTCAAATAAAGGAAAAAACAAAATCAATATCTATATTTTGGAATTTTATTAATTCTCAGTACGCTGCAAAGTCCAAAAGAACATGTTGACTGGAGCTATAGCTTTTGTCCATTTCCGGTTTTATATCCAGTAGTTACTAAGCTATTATTATTTCATTCATTGCCTAATTATCGCTATTAACCATGTTTAAGGTAACAACCAAGTATTATCGATCAAAATCTCATCTTAAAATCCTGAGAAAACCCGATTCTTTCTCTAGAATTAACCAAAAACACGTCTTGTTTTTCCATTGTATGTGAAGAAAATGAGCAAGAACGTACCTGAAATACATTGGCAAGAGCAGCAGCAGCAGCGAGACGACCGTCAGAGCGAGCAGCATCAATGGCTACTTGGGCAGCAAGAGCTTCAACAAAAGGCTCGGGCCAGACTTCATTGACAGCACGTCGACGAGCGGCAGATGGACCTTCGAAATCACCTCCTCTTCTTGCACCGTAATAACCACCAACCCCACCACTACCATTGCCACCGCCATTACCATCCTCGGAAGAAGAGGAAGAAGCAGAGGAGGAGGAGGAGGAGGAAGAAGATGACATAGAGGGAGTTTGAAAAGGAATTGAAACAAGCTATAAAAGAAGAAGAAAGAAATGGGCTAGAAAAAAACAAGGACAAAAAGGCATAGATAAAGACACCAAATGAGGGTCCCAAAACAAGTGTGTTTGGGATTCCTGAAGATATATTTGACAATGAAACTTTAATTAATGTGTTATGATATATTATATTATATTATATTATTTATTTATTTATGGTGAATTTTTGGAGGAGGGTTTTTCTTTTTTTTTTATTTAATAATTTTGGGAGAGATTTCCCGCCCTGCAAAGACGGCGGGGAAGTTAGTTTCAGGTAAATATGTAAGAGACTGATGAGTTTTTCATTTGGCTATGGTGTTTTTCAGGTTTCTCTCAACACGTTTCCCCCTCTGGTCCAACTTACAATTTTTCTTCGACTTCTTTATATTCGAAAGGAAAAGAAAAAAAAAGGTGAAACATATAAAATAATAATATTGAAGAAGAGAAAATAAAAGACACTGGTACAAAGTGTTAAAGAGGGGGTTTCTGAATATAATAATCAATGGGATTTGATTGTGTGAATTGTGATGGAAAATTTTTGAGTACATGATTGCCCACTGAAAAGTATATTCAACCAATGAAAAGGGTTCACAGAAAACTGCAGTTCATGAGTCAAATGGTTTGAATATGTTCCATGTGGTTTTGCTATTTGCTACAATATATACTTTTGTCTTGAATTAAACTTAAAATTTTGTTTGTTTTTATTATGAATTTGGTCTGTGTTACACGCTTTCATTCAAATAAAGTAATTAACGAAATGAAATTACAAGACATATCTGTAACTATTGTATTTTTGTGTACTTTCTTTGCTAAATCTACCCACTTAATTACTTACATTTAACTTTCTATTTCATTTCAAGAAAATCAATTAACTACGACTCACTCTGTGTGTGCGTGTGTGTGTGTATATATATATATATATATATATGTATATTAATGAGATTGTTTGGAATTCTAATATGATACAATGTATCAATGATGGATAGCAATGGAGTATTCTAAATTGGGTAATTTAATTAACGTTGAAAACATAAAATAGGCAGGTTGAGAATGTCTTCCCAACTTAAAGCTTTAGACAACAAGATTTTGTAATAAAATTAAACAAGCGTGAAGCTTCTGTCTCTCATGTTTTGTGCCCCAGATAGAATGCATTGTATCATTTGTGATGATTATTAAAAATCTATTTATAAAAATAAAAATAAAATAATTAATTAATTAGAAATTTATATAATTTATATTATTAAAAACTCATTGAATAATATTATATTTATACCGACAAAGCCCAATACCGCGGAGAAAATCAAGTGAGGTACTCGGGTAAATGTAATGATTTGCTACTTTTATGACCAAGCAAAAGAGATGTAAATATAAATATAAATAAAATAAAATAAAAGACGTAAATAAATAAACTTGCCATTAATGATTTATCGGCCTGTTTTGAATTCTAGTTGTGGAAATATCTTTTTTTTGCAAATTAATTAAATAAACTTGGAGGTTTGATGCAATTAAAAGGGCTGTCAGTTATATTAATTTTACTTAATTTGGTTGGTCAATTTTTGGGAAACGGAAAGAGTCAAAGAAAGTTCCTCATTTATGCTTTTAAAACTAAATTAATTCACAATTTTCTTTGAATAGTCAATTCACCTCCTTACACGCATGTCATTTTATTAAAACTCAAAATATTGAAGAGGCATTCCCATATTGTTTTATAAATTTTCATATTGATTAAAGCACTTTTAATTATTGAGATTGAAGTGATTCAACCCGAATTATCCACTTCTGTTGCTTTTAGCAAGGACAGCTACGATCGTCAAGTATTTCTATATATATATATATATATATATACATATACATACATATTGTGATAGATCTTTCTTTATTTTCAAAAGCAAAAAAAAAGAAAGAAAATAAAAAGGAAGAAAAATCATGTGAATGTACTTGAAAGTATGAAAAGATGAAAGGAATGGGGACAAAGAAATATAAATAGAACTGTCTTTCTGATTCAGAATAGTATGGCAATGGCATGCTCTTGTCATATCAACAATATAAATATATTCTTCGAAAATATGTAGAGTTAGGGTTTGAAAGACCAAACAGTGTTTGGAATAAATTTTATTTTGTTTTGTTTTGTTTGTTGTGAATGTAACAAAGAAAAGGAGAAAAGATGCAAAATCCTCTTTTTAGAGTAAAAGTACAACTGTGACAATACCGCATACCTCTTTGGGTCCCTCCTGGTTTACTTTTTCTAAGAAAAATTTTTGACCTTTTTTTTTTAAAAAAAAAAATATGTGAATTCTATACAGTTCTTTGTACATACAATATAGTACAAGATGGATATAGTTCTTTGTATCTAGTTTTTCGTTTTACCCTTCTAATATTAAACAAAATATATAAAGTTTTAAGTTATAAGATGATGGAAACGTATATTATGGAGTTATGTTAATGTCTAAAATATTAATAGAATAGAGGACATAACAACTTCAATTTAGGTCATATTTTGAGTTGAGTCGATAGCAGACTTATTGGTTCTTTGCAATTGAAATACAAAATAGGATAATTAACTAAATTTTGATGGCAAATATCATTCGGGCCATAATTTTCTGTTGTTGTCTTTTTGGAATGTTTTTTGTTTTTTTTTTTTTTTATACATGGATCCAACACTTAAGGCCCAACATTTTTGTATTATGCAGGCTTTGGAGTTTGGACAGATTTCTACTTTCTGATCCAAACCAATAATCTGTATAAAAAAGTGGTAGGAACATATCACATAATAACATATGGTTCTCTATATTTTATTATAACAAATAAAAATTTTAATAGCGTTGACGAATTTATTTGATACAAATAGATGAATTATATAAATCCTTATTTATAAAAAAAGATTTAAATCCTCTTTCCTTAATTAATCAGTTCCTTACTGTTATTTTCCCATTGCTTGAATTTTCCATATTAAATAACCATTAATTGCAAGGAATATATATGTAATTAGTTGTTGCTTAGAAGTCTGAAGTTTATATCCTTCCAAGTAATTGTAATTGTAATTGTAATTGTAATTGAAACTGATGTGGATTCGAGATAGAGAAATTAAATATGATATGATGGTTAAGGAAAGAAAACCGGAACCAAAATGATTCCTTTCTTTTGTGATGGTAACTCTTTCAGCGCGCCAGCCCACTCATTGGCACGGTGTATATGTATTAAACAAAATCGTCAAAATAAACTTTTTCTTCTGTTGAATAAACGATCTCATAATATTAATGCACATAATGACACATTGAAACACAAAGTCAATACATACATACCCAATCCACTAATTAACACCACAAGCTAAGAAAAGTGATCGTAATCTTAAAACAAAACCTACCTAGATTATTGAAAGATTACACATTCCATAATCAAACACGTAGCATGTGTATTGCAGATTGATCAGATCGAACTCATGAGCTCCTGGAAAGTTTTCATGGCACTAACAGGCAAACCCAGAACCAAAATGATTCCATTCTTCCCTTTTCCTTCAGGAATGAACAAACCTACTTCTTTCGGAATGGTTATACTCCCAAACTGCGTTGGCTCTCCCCATCCAAAATCTGCTGCGTTGAACGGAATTCTAGTCCAGGAAGAAATCACAAGCGTTGCAGTAAAAGAAGGCGTTGCATTTATATCAAAGTTATCAATATACGATCGGATGTAATCTTCGTTAACTCTTTGGATTGCATTTTGCACCATTTTTGCTGCAAATGAAAATGGTTTCTCTATCAATTCCCCTGCGGTGCAGACGCAATCTGCGGTTAATGCACCGTTTCCGAAAAATCCTTTTGGCAATGGTGTAGTTTTAAGTCTAGGTCTTATATCAACTGTGAAAACAAGTCTGGTTTGCTGTTCGGGTTTCATTTTCAGTGCCTGGCTTCGGAGACGCCATAGTAGAGCTGCGAGAGCTGTGAAGCTTGAGCAATACCTCATCTCTCCATTCTCCATTGCTGACTTCTTCAGGTCTGCCAACTTGTTTTGATCGAAGCTGAACGATTTGTACACCATTTGTTCTTCTCGGTACAGACTTTCTAAGTTTGATACGTCACTGATCTCAGGGTTGGTCAATGAACTTTTTCCAGCCTGTGTAGACATCAATATAGATTTATCAAGAACTGGCGGTTTGGTTAGAGTTACTCCCCTGGCTGTTTCAGCCCATGAATTCACAAACTCCATTGCTGAAGTCCCATCCGCGATGCAATGGTTTATCGTCAACCCGAGAACGAAACCTCCGCACTTGAATCTTGTTACCTGTAATAATTTCCATGATCAATCAATTTAACATCACAAAAACCCCACCAAGAAAATAGCAAAATTTAAAACAAATCAAATTTATTATAAGAATTTTGGACCTGTGCAGTAAGCAGAGGCATTTCCAGGAAGTTTTCAACTCCTGGAACTTCGTAAACAAACTTCTCTAACATTGAAGTATCAGGAACTGCGATGTCTCCAAGCTTTTCGATCTCGCAATCTGCAACAGCTTCAACGAATGGCACCCCGTCGGAATCATTATTCTTGCACTCAACAGAAAGCCTTCCATCACAACTTCTTCTTAGTCTCCCCGTCAGCGGGTAATAATGAACCAAAACTTTAGCCAAAGCTTGCTTGATCACATCGCTTGCTGATTCACTGCTTTTCTCGCCGTCTACTTTATAAATGTAAACCGTCTTCATCAGGGTGACAACGGCATGGTCCAGGTTGCACAAGAAATAATTCTCCTCCTTACAAGTTTCCGTTTCAGGTTGAATTGAGAAAGGTTCCGACCTTTTTACGAATACAGTTCCACCATTTTCCAGCCTAGATTCCTCCATTTTCGTTTCTGCAGGTTGAATTGAACTGGATTGCAACCTTTTTGGGGAAACAATACCACCATTTTGCGGATTTGATTCCTCCATATTAAGCTAAAATCAATATATGTGTATCTAAACACATGAAATATCAAGTATAAATGAACATAAAAAGTATGATTATATATAACAATTTATAGATCAGTAGGTGTATTGTGTGTGTTTGTGAAGACTACCTTGAATTATTAAAGGAAAGAAATTGAAGTTTATAAGCTGATCCGTATGTCTACATTAAGCAGGTACAAGTAATATCATGTATAAATTAATATTATTATTGGCATCGATCAGCACTGAGCTATAGCGCACGTCAACCCCGCGTGGGCAAAGTATGTGCTAGAAGATATTGTACAAGTGGGGAAAATAGTGCTCCTTTTCACATTCCTTGCAAGCTACATGCTTTCACATTGAGTCTCTCTCAACTCAATTACATTAATTTATTAAACAGATTACTCTTATAATCAAAATCTCATGATGATTAATATATATCCTTAATAATTAACAATATATAGAACGAGAAAACTGAAAGCTAGCCCTTAATTAACTAAACTGGGGTTAAGGTAAAATATCACAATCATGTTTCATTTATTTAAATTACTGGTGAATGTTGATAAGGTTCTTATCCGAATCCTTTCTTGATGCCGTATAATTATCATGGCACCAATAACTCTTAACAAAATTGGAAGGATAATGAAATCTTTTTCTGGATTAGTGGATATATATATATATATATACATGATGTGGGAAACAAAGCAATGACATTAAGCAATAAGGAAACCAAAAAAAAAAAAAAAAGACTGTGAAGACGAACATGTGTATGTTTATCTTGTTGATATGTAAATGGAAGCAATCATTTAATTTTTCGTAAGCTGTAACCATGATGAGTTCCATAGTGGAAAGGTTCTTCCTCTTCTCTTCTACAAGTCAAAATTCATGATGTCCAACTACAACTACAACTACGATAAAGCAAATGTAATATTGCCAGTATCAATATGTGACTAACATTCTGTGTGAAACTAAGTAATGCACCCCTCCTAATTTTCAGGCCATTTACTTCATAAAGAGGTACAATCGGAAGCTTAATGACGTGTTTTTAGTGATTTCCACTTATCCCAATATTTCTCTTGCTGGTTTTGGTTTCGGTTGGAATTGAGGAAGCAGATATTGATAAATATATGTAGGTTTGTTTCACCGTACCAATTGATATCTTTGACAATTTTGATAAAAGATGTTTATTGAATAAAATTAGTGTTTAAGATATATTTTTAAATTAACATTTAACAAGGTGTTTTTATGAAATTAACACTTGTAGTGCTGATTCATTAAAATTTTTATACTTTTAAAATTCTCATCTTTATCTCATTCTTTTGTGATTGATTATTTTGATATACTTTTTACAATTATTAAATTTGCAGCTATTTTTATAACAAGTTTCTTTATTTATTTTTTAATAACAATCACAATAACAAATAATAATTATTTTTAAAGATATTTATAAAATAAAAAAATTATTATTGTTAAATAATTATTTTATTTTATTATATTTGTTATTATTAAAAATATTAAATTTAAAAATATGATTAATACATAGATATTTATTATACCCCTATTAAATTTTATATATTAGTTAATTTAGAAAAAATTAACTAATATGTGAAAATATTACTAATATATGGATATTAATTTTATATATTACTTAATTTAAAAAAAATGTTATAATGTCTATGTATTATTCGACTACATAAATGAATTAACGAAAATTTGTGCCTAAAATTACTTAAAAATTAAGTTGGAGAAACCCCACCCATATAAATATGTACATAGACGTTTTTCTTTTTTTATTTTTTGGGAAAAAGTAGTTTGTATGCAATCTTAGTAAATATTGTATGAGACCTAAGCTCTTTCAAGCTATTAAGATTTAATTCATTTTACATTTTCATTTAATAATAGTTAATTAGGAAAATTGTATTCAATGGGAGCAATAGCATACTTTCAATTAGTTGTACGTTGACTACACTACAGGAAAGCAAAGCAAAACAACTAGCCAATTAATGATGCCCTATCTATGCATGCTTGGTATTTGCTCTAGTTATGCAATTAATTTGTTGCTTGCTATATATTCATGCATTATCCAGTTTGCAATGAAAATAAGCTCTACCTCTGCGTTGTTGCAATTCAAGCAAAGGTTGGTTGTATCATGGAAGCCGGATAGGGAAAATAGTAACTGTTGCTTATGGGATGGCATCTAATGCACGCGATGAATACGCTGGTCATGTTATCAAGCTTGACCTCACTGGCAGTTATCTCTATGGTTCTATCAAGTACTCTTGCAACACCCTCTTCCACCACACCTTGTTCATCTTCATCTTTAATTGGCTTAGCCTTACTGAAAATGGTTTCAGTTTATCCATTATCCCATCTCTTCTGGGTTTATTAACCACGGAGAAAACAAATCAATAATTACTTTTGAGAATGGTTCATTTGATTTGATGGAAATCCTGGACTGCGTGGAGAACCTTTGTGAAAACAATGTAATAACTCTGAGGCTACACAGGAAGAAAATCCACGCTCAGAATCTCCATTCACATTCGGTTGGAAGAGAGTTATGATTGGATATGCAAGGGGGACAATAATAGATCAGTGGTTCTCGGGCACATATATATTCAGCTCTGAAGAAAACATGAGTGGCACGCAAATAGTTTGGACTGCAACGGAAAACTATTCAGAGGAAGAGGAGACGTACGATTTCAAAGGAATTGACTTTTTTTTTTTTTTGAATTAATTGTTACTCACTGTACAGTAGTGAAAAAGATGCATGTGAGAGTAATCTCCTGTTAAAACATACATTTTTGCTTATAATACAATATGTGTTGGAAAGAATTATATGACCAGTCGTTGCATACGGGTGAACGAGCCAATAACTGTGCAAAATCACCGAGTTTTTTTTCATTTTTCATTCACGAGTCTTCGCCACTGAGATGATGAAATCTCTCCATCAGACATTTTATTTAGCAGCTAGATACTGTGCTCAAACTGGTCCTCTGCTACTATAAGGGTAGAGCTGTCAATTCCTGGGCTTTTTTTTTTTTTTTTCTGGGATTCTACGGCTATATATTTGATAATGAGTAACAAAGGCACAGATACTCTAGGTCGGATGCATTCTCTCATGTCTAGGTGACCTGACAAGGTTAGAATGGTTGGACCTCTGAAATAAAAGGTTCAAACATACGAGTTTCCTCCACAATTGACAAGGAACATATAAATTCCGGATACTTTTTATTTAGGTGATCAGAAGTTCATTTAAAATTATCGAATATATGCATGATAAAATACTGATAAAAGCAATGTTTTGATCTTCAATGCCATATTATTAAAATATAAGATTTGCTGTATAAGTTTTGTAAATAAAATAATACGTCAAATACTAGTTAAAGCAATAATATATCAATGTTCCAGTGTTGACATGAAGAAAATAAAATTTTTTTTCCCAGCTCCCACGCTCACGCAACAGCTCATGAACCCACATTCAAGATAAAAGTAAAACTTCTCAATTTCCACAAGTGATGACTTGGATTTAAGCAATTGGAGCTTTAGCAATCACTGCAAACTGCTTATAAAAGCAATGCAGATTCACTACCATACTTACCAAGTGGCCAAAACTTACTTCTTCTCCTTCATCCTAGCCACTTTGCTCATCTTAATTAGATAGCAACCTCATAAGTGAGTTCCCTTATTTTTTTGCGCAGCCAAGATCAATTGATATCTCTTGGTCTTTCTGCCAACAACACAGCTGGCCAAGTACCTGTATGGTTATTGCAGTACACATCTTAATTAGAAATCAAGCCTCAGCATCACGTAGGTGAACAGGATATGGCATTACAACATAATACATCATGCACTGGAAAGAATTAACTGCTATTTATAAGAGCTTCCCTGCCATATGGCTGCAGAGCCAATGTGTATGCAAAATCACAGTTTTTTGCCATTCATCAGTCCTCGCCACTGAGATCTCCCCATCTAACATTGTACTTAGCAGCTAGATAATGTGCGCCAACTGGTCCTCTGCTACCATACGGGTAGAGCTCTGGAGCAATCTTCTTTTCTTCAAGTTCCTTGAGTAGTGGCGTAAATAGTGCCCAAGCAGCATCAAGCTCATCGCTTCTAATAAACAACCTTCGTTCGCCTTCTATTGCATCTAAAAGTAGCCTCTCATACGCATCTGGTATTTCTTTATGATACCTTCACCTCAAAACCAAAGTAATAAAACAATGCCTCACAGAACACAAAAAGAACAAATAGTTAACATAGATGCCTAATTGATCCATCAATTTGACCAGGTCTTAGCATGGATTTTACTGGAGGGCAAGGTCAACTACGGCATTTAACATGTTCCCTTACTATTATTATTATTATTTTTCTAATGTGACATATAATCTAGAATAATTTTAATATACAACATTAAAAATTCAATTATTACTGGCCTATAACTAAATTAGGAAACATGAATAAGACATCTGAAAGTTCATCTCTTTTATAAAATTTTGAAAATTGATTCTATCATTTGCAATCACCAATTGACTATTTGAGGTTTCACAATTCGACAATCAAATAAAAGAGGATCATTTAATATGCAACTTTGATGCTTTATTATTGTCTTACCTTGCTCGATAAAGCAAATTAAGGTCACTGCGATCCAATCTCATTCCAAGCCCAGGAACTTTGTTGTTGATCTTCAGATATATAGCTTCATCAGGTTGAACTCGAAGCACAAGCTCATTTGTAGCCTTATCTAAATCAGTTCCAAAATTCCGCTTGTATAAGTTTCCGGGGACATGTCTGAACTGGACCCTGATCTCCGCGCTGAAGTTTCATGTCACAACATTTTCAGGTCATCCAGTTGATTAAATAGCCAGCGTATATGAGGAATTAGTGAAAGTACAGATCCTCACTAAAAGAACAAATCCAGCCTACCGCTTAGTATGCAGAGCCTTGCCAGCTTTCATCAAGAAAGGAACCCCATCCCATCTCGCATTGTTTATGAAAAGAGCTGCTGCGGCAAATGTTGGCGTGAGAGTGTCCTTTGGCACGGTTGGGTCATCGGTATAAGCAGGATATGATTTACCACCCTTGTGGTGGCCCTTGTATTGACCAATGATCATATCGTCAAGCTGAAGCGGTTTCGTTGACCTTAGAACCTTTACCTGAACATTGGCCAACAGTCATATAATAATCAATTTGCAATAATTGCAAGAAGTCTACAATTTCCACAACACTACAGATCTAGTTGGTAAGGATGGTATGTGAAACGAAAAACCCAAATACCTTCTCATTTCTAATGTCTTCAGCATCTAAGCTGACAGGAGTTTCCATTGCAAATAGCGCCAGTATTTGCAAGAGATGATTTTGCATTATATCTCGTATGATTCCATAGTTATCAAAATAACTGGAAAAAATATGCAAGCAAGATTAGTACATCGAGCTACATGCCTGAATCATCCATCAAATGTAACAACAGTATCATCAGGCAACATATACAACTCACCCCCCTCGTCCCTCCGTACCAAAATCTTCAGAAAATATCAATTGTACATTACGGATGTAATTTCTAGACCATAGAGGCTCAAAAACAAGATTTGAGAATCGAAGCACTGATAGATTCTCAACCAGCTCTTTCCCCAAGTAATGGTCAATCCTGAACAGATGTCAATTGAGTCAAACTTTTTCCCTAGGATTTATTATTTTCCTATCTTCTTCAAAAAGCAAATGAAAGACAAACCTGAATATTTGATCCTCCTTTAGATACTGTTTCAAACTTCTGGTTAACTCACTAGAAGACTGTGAGTCACGACCAAATGGTTTTTCAACAATGACCCTTGTCCAACCATTGGCTGATGAAGCTCTAAGGCTAGCGCATTTCACCACATCCACAAATATGTTTGGAGGTATCGATAAGTAAAACAACCTGTTTGATAGCTTCCCTGCCTGGAAAAGCATTTTCTTATATTAAAAAAAAAAAAGAAATAACAGTGAACTTTAAAGAACCAATGGACACTCAGGCGAAAGAACTTAAAAGAGAATTCTGAAGAACGGATAATTGAATGTGAAGCTCTATATGAATTGAGGCTGACAGTATGTTTCATGCATCATAAATCAACATAGTAGAAAAAAATACAAGAGTGCTTTTGAGATTCGAAGCCTTTTGCATGAAATTTGGACAATTCAATTCTTAAAAGGGAGGGAGTTTGTGACATGATATATTTCATTGGGTTCAGATTGTTATAATGATGATGAAGATAATTTGATTACCTCTTTCACGTTCAGTTTGCTATCTAGTTCTGCAAAATGCTCCTCTGAGTTGTACTGACCTGAATGGTAAAAGCATCTCTTCAAGAACTGATCCATTTTGTCTTCACAATTTTCCCTGTAAGTTCTCTGGTGCATTACTAAATATAGAATGCAAAGCATAGTCTGCTAAAATTGAAATGTAACAATCAGTTTAGCAAAACTGTATACTTCTTATCAATTCTGCAAGTTAAAGTTTTGCTAATCATGTTCCTCAGCTCCTCATCAGTCAATTTAGTCCGAGCATATCCAAACACTATAAAATCCTGCATAGGCATGATAAATGGAAGACAATAAAAACTCGTAAGCTATTGCTCACTCACATGGCACATTTCTTTTCATACTGCACGTCAAAAAAAGTGAAACCTAATTAAGAAACAAAGGATGAACCTCAGGCAACCAATCTTCATAATAAAGAGCGAAAAGGGCTGGAAAAATCTTCTTCTTTGCAAGATCCCCTGAAGCTCCAATAACTGTTATGCTGAGAGTAGAACCAACTTTTTCTGATTCTGAAAAGGATGCCTCTTTCTCTTGAGATTCAGAATGTTCATTGGCAAGAGGCTTTCCAGCTAAACCAACTCTCAGAATGCATCCGGACATCAGCAACAAGAAACAAAACAAAGAAAAAGAAGAAAAAAGCACAATTTGCAGGACTAGTCATCAATAGGACATCATAAGCTTGTGACCATTAGTCAAAATGGTCATCATAGCCATTCCTCGGGATTATCGCAAATAATGAATATGTGTTCGGTTCTGTTAGCCATACTGACCTCCATCTCTACTACCATATTTCTTTGCTTTAAACACACTAGAGAAGTTATGAACAAAAACAGAAAGTAACTCCCTTTGGACACAGTATTTGGATAAGCAATTGCTATGACAATTAGAATGTATCTGATCAATCTTAAGCCTAAATATCTCCCCTAATTTGCTAATGTCTTCGAGGTTTTCTATTTCAACACCAACAAAAGAATTCTAGTATACAGATAATCAAAACAAGAACCATTTTGATTCTCAATACATGAATCAAAGTTCAACAATTGAAATGAAACAAGCAACTAAAAAGGACAGCAGTAAAAGAACAAAGAACTCACTGTCTTGCAAAGAAATAGCATTCAGAGGATAGCCATTTGAAGATTTGAGCTGAAAGCGCTTTCTTTCATGGATTCTTGATTGAACTTGAGATACCCAAGTTGAGAAACAAGATTTTCTTGGAACAACAATAAACTTACTCAAGAGTTGTGTCTCGGGATGCTTCAGTGAAGAGGAACAAGGACTAAAATGTGCAGTAGCCATGCAGTTATGGATCACGAAAACTGCAGTTAGATTAAACAACCACGAAAAATGAATTATATATGAATTAAGCTGTAAGGTTTCAGGTAGATATTTATAAGACAATTTTGGTGAAACAAATCTATAACAAATGTAAGCGCCCTTTTGCGCAGATGAAATGTCCAGTGTTTGAACTTTTGCTTTACGGACACTAAACAAATCTGTTATATGAGGTCAAGAATTTGTTTCCATTTTTATCATGTTGTGATCGGGAGAATGCCCGATTCCCCCCTCTGTTTCACTTAATACTCTAATACCCCCCTCTTGTTTGCATAACATCCCGAATCCCCCTTCTATTTGGTGACGCGATTAAGTATAAAAACATACAAGTCCTTAAAATTTAATATATTAATTTAATGGTCCCCATAATTTTAAAAATAGCCATAAAAATTTTAATTTATTAAAAGATAATAATAACACCCTTATATAATATTAATTAGTTAAAAAATTATTTTCAACTCCTAATTGAAAATAAATATTAAAATAATAATATATTTTATTTTATAACATATTACTTAACTAATTTATAAATTATCTTTTAAATATAAATTTATGTAAATTTTGAATTTCTTTTTAATATGATATTTATAAATTGAAAATTCAATTTTATAATTTTAAAAATAAATAAAATACTATTATTTTTATTTATTTTAAAATTATAAAATTGATCTTTCAATTTTATTTAACATTTAGATTAATTTATTATGTATAAAAAAATTTAAAATTTAAAATTTAGATAAATTTTTATTTATAATACTTTATTTAATTTTTAATATAAAAATATTATTTATATAGATTAACACATGTGAAGAACAATATATCTAAAAAAAAAATCATATTATAACTACAACATATACAAATCTATCTATATAAATTAATATGATAATGGTATATCATATTATTATATATTCTACATTTTCATAAAAACTTTTAGTTTGAAATATTTTTTAGTTGTGAAATTCATTTTATAAAACTCATTATTGTTTCAAATTCTGAAAAAGAATTAATGAGATGTGAGTCCTTAAAATTTGATCCATTAATCTGATTAATATTAAATTGTTAACATATTGTAAAATAAATAAAATTATATTTTAATTATAATATATTAATAAATATTTAGTCATCAATGTATTATAAAATAAAATATATTATTATTTTTATATTTATTTTTAATTAAAAGTTAAAAATACCCCTAAAGGGCCTAATTTATTAAAAATAATGATTATATTCTTAATTAACAGTAGTTAACTAAATAAATAAATAAAATAATAAATGTATGATTTGTTTTATTTTTTTTTCTAATGCCTATGTAATATTGAATTGTTAATATATTATAAAATTTTATTATTATATTATAGTACAATAATTATGATTATATGTAATTACAAGTATTGTATTATAATATTTTATTTATAGATTAACATTTATTTATGAATTATAAATATAGTATTATATTAATGTATTTTATTTATAAATTAGTATTTATTTATGATTTGTTTATAATATATTAATAAATATTTAGTTATCAATATGTTATAAAATAAAATATATTATATTTTAATATTTATTTTTAATTTGGAGTTGAAAATAATTTTTTAACTAATTAATATTATATAAGGGTGTCATTATTATTTTTAAAATTATGAAGACTATTAAAATTAATATACTAATTTCTAAGGACTTGTATGTTATTATATTTAACTGTGTCAACTAACAAAAGGGGATTCGGGATATTATGCAAACATAGGGGATATTGGGGTATTAAATGAAAAAACAGGGGGGAATCACGCATTCGCCCTGTTGTGATCACTTTACAGGTCGGAATGATATGTTTCAGGACAAGTTTGCGGCTGAATTATTTTTCATGGGCTTCGAGATAAGTTTGGATTTCTTTTTATGGGGCTTGAGAGCCCATCATCTCTTAAAACCCGGAATCGAAGTTCATAAAAAACGTTGGAACCACAAAACAACAAAAGCCTTTTAATTCCGGTCGTTATTTTCCTTAATTTTCCTTAATAACAAATACAAAAAGAGAGATTGTGGTAGGCCAATAATGGGTAGTAATTTCCAAGTAAATGAAGTGAAATTAATATCTATTACCAAGCTCAACAGTTGTATATTTAATTGATGAGATTTGTCAAACATTAAGTACAGTAAAATAAGAATCAGTTGGTGGGTTGCTTTCTATTAATAATTGTGTTTAATCACTTGCTGGCGAAAGTTCATTATCCAATTTAAAAGCTCTGAAAAGTCTGTCTGAATTTAACCATTTCCTCCCCAACAAAAAGTATACACACAATTTGAAATGACCCGAAACCGGTTTTGCCTTACTTATGCAACTTTGAATGTTAAGATGGCCTCTAACCATCTCACTTTGGCACTCTTATTGAAAGTTATAGATAAATTAAGGTGAAATCTTTACCTTCTCATAAAACCCTTTAATGCTGTTGATAATCAATGAATCATCTTTATGTTTTTTTTACTTTCTAATTGTTACCTTTATGCCTTCAGCTTGTATGCGATTTAGTCATACCTATCAAAAAGGATTAAATTGGTTGACCTGGGTCTTCAGAGCATTCTCCTCTACCAAATTAACAGAGAGAAAAGACAAAAAAAAAAAAAAAAAAAAAAAAAAGAATCAGTCAAACGCCGGTATTTTTTACTTGAACCAGAAGTCTTTTAATAATATAAAAGAAATGAATTTGGTTTACCTTTCAAAGGGTGAAAAGCTAGAAAAACACGTTGTTGAATGAATTTTGAGAAAATATTCGGAAATTGTGGGTGGAAATGATTTATTTCTAAATTAAACATCCAGGCAAATTCATGAATGTAGGAAGTTGATGGATGAACTTGATTATCTCTCAATTAATGAGAAGATAAAGATGGAACTGAAAAAGAATGCCTACCACAAATACAAAACTAAACGACCAACCATCAAGAAATTAAACCATGAAAATACTGGTAGTCATCCACTCCAACCTCAACAATGCTAGTTAACTTGATACATATACCTCCCAAAAAAACCCAATTGTACAAATGAACTATCCAATTAATTACACGGAAATAGCTGAAGACATTGACAAATATTAGAGTCTTCTTACTAGTCAATTCGAAAAATATAATAAATTTCCTGTACAAGGACTGGTTTTATTTGTTGACCCAAGTCATCACCATCTACTTTAAGAATCAGTAGTTGACTGACTTCTGCGCGTCAGCGGGCCTTAACTACTCAAAAATTATTTGCAGTTTTCTTAGTTAAAAATGATAATTTTATAAAATTAAATTATAACCGTAAAGTTTCTCAACTTTATAAATACCCATGCACACTTTAACTCAGAGCAAACCACTTTTCCTCCACCTCTAATTTTCGTTCACATTTCACTTATCAACTTTCTTTCTGTTTTTTTAGCTTCTTTGATAGAAAATATGACAGCAGCCAAGAATCATCAAAAAACTTTGGAATCTTCTTTTGTCAAGATGGCGACTAAATTCTTGCTTCCAGTTTCAGTATTTTCTATATTTGTTTCCTACTCTTCACTAATTCCTTTCCTTCTCAACTTCTTCAATTTCTCTTATACTGCATATAGCAAGCAACTTCTTGGCTACAGCATTAACAAGAATTACATGTTCTTGCTTTGTAATGGAATTTTGGTTTTCATTGTTAAGAACTCTGGTATTATCTGTAAATCACCAGAGGAGAATGATTTTACTGTCAAACATGGCATAAAGAACAGAGATTCTCGGCAGGAAGTAGTCAAATTATTTGAAATGAAAGAATCCATTCTGGAGGAAAAGCTTGTAGAGGAAGCAGAAGACCGAGAAAATGCTCTATCTGTTGCACAAGATGATGAAGAGAAAGAACAAGAAAATAAATCTCTGATCGTTCCTGAAGAAGAAGAAGAAGGAATTGGGTTGCTCAGCGTAGAAGAATTAAACAAGAAATGTGATGATTTTATCAGAAGAATGAAATTAGAAATCAAATCAAATTAGAAATCAAACAAGAAATGTTTTAATATTTTTGAGCGCAAAACTTAATCTCATTAATGTCTATGTCTTGTTTTTACTCTCTTTGTTAGGTAGTCTCTGACTCGAGTTTTCTTTTTATTTCTTTTTCCTCAATGTAGAAAATTTAATCTCTAAATAATTATCCGTTCTGTTCTGTTGAGTTTCTGTTCAATGGAAATTCTACAATATTCATAATTTAGCTAATGCATGTTTGGAAAATTTTCCTTGACTTTTTTGTCTTGAATCAACTTAATTTAATGCCAGTTCTTTCATTTAATTGGTCTTAAAGCCAGTTCTGTGGTGGATAAAAGGAATGAAATTCTTTAACTTTCTTTGATTTAATTTTATTTTAATAAGCAAATGATTAAGTATAATCCATGCAGGGATTGGTAAAATCATTGGTGTTAACCACTGTTTTTTGTGATTAATAGATAAATACAAATATGAATGTCTTAATCTTGCTAATTGCATATGATTGTGGTCCATTTGTCTTTGCCCATATTTAACTCTCTTTCAAAGAAGCTACTGAGCAATTGCTTACGTCTTACTTGACTTCGAAGTCTTTCAGATGATAACAAATAAAATACACAGATGAATTCAATTTTTCCGTCTCGTTGTTCACACTGGAAATGGACAAGTTTCAGACAAACGTGGGGCCTTTTCCACTTTCTTTCCACGGACAAATTACCAAGTCATCGGATCGGTTGTTAGGTTTGGTTCCGTCGCCATCAGTACCACCAACTAATATCTGTCACTCGGATATCTGGTTTTGAGAGGAAGTGCTTAACTACAAGCACTTGGAAAAGTATTTTCTGGGGCACGAAGTGACAATCTCCAACCAGATATTGAGATCTTAAGATCTTCAATGTTGTAACAGCCCAATGAGCTGCACGAATATCTTGTTCCTGAATATTTGACACCCATGCACAAATCTCACCATTAAACTGACAGGAATCACTTCCCATCACTAATCCAGAAATCAACTTTCATTACGACTGACTTCTCCCTGCATGCAATAATGATTTCTTGGGCCCCATTCAGAATTTCAGAAGAAGACAGCATAATCTTCACAACCCAATAATTTAATTAAAAGTTTGCAATTTATAAAATAGAAACTTGATCAAATCAACGTTGATTAGATCAAAGGAGAATAAAGTATAGAACAAAGAAAAACATGGAGTAAACATTATGACAGTGAACTTTAGTTTTCACTTTCTTAGGTTTCCTTTCACTCGAGCAAACGCCCAGACATTGAAATCAATCATACTAACAGCTGGACAGAGTGGGAGACAGGAATTTAACGTATTTGACCCGCTCCCATCAAATGACCCCACCGCAGATTCAGTCTACTCTTCATCACGAAATCTAGACAGAGTGTTTCTTCAAGTATAGAAGCTTCCCCAAATACTTTTGATCACTACAATGGCTGTCTGTATAATCCAGTTCCCAGGATTTTTTTTCTCAAATGGTGATACGTGGCAACTTGTGAAATGGAGAATAGGCCAAGAGTGGGAAAACAATATTCAGTATGATAATATAATAAAGATATGAAACAGATGAAGCCATAGCTTCAATCAGCTAAACAATAAATACCCATTTCTGGGATGAGTTGAAACCATTATAATCCATCTAAAGACATGCATATTCCAAAAGAAGGGGAAAAAATAAAAAGTCGTTTTCTTTGCATGCAAAATACTAAAAGCATAAAGCAATGAGATTATTGATGCACAGATATCACCATCCCAAAGCAGATAATTTATCACCATGATCCTCTGTCTTAGTTACGGTGTAGCAATCAAACTATTTTCTAGTCTTTCAATCAATTCTAGTTCTCTGCTAATACATTGCAGATGTTGTAATCAAATAATGATCCATCTCCAAAAAACCAAAAAACAGAATAGAGTAATGATCAATACTATCAACTGCAGAAAGGCAAATATTTTCAAACACAGTAATGTCACCAAACTTTTGCAGCTCTTTTAATACAGGTAGCAGCTGGATGGTAAGCATATATAAAAACAAAGCAGAAAATGCTAATGAAAAATTTAAGGTTACAAAAAATCATATAAATCAAGGATTGGCAGAGTTATCCAAAACAAGTAACCTATCTGAAAAAAGCCATAAATCTTACATTAGCCAATGGCCAGTTTTCACAATTTTCCTTATAAGCATTCACTAAATAATCAAAGTAAATGCAGCAAATTGAAAAAGAATGATCCATCTATTCCAAAAATCTAGGATGACCTGTGAAGAACCCCACCACCACACCCCCGCACACCCCCCCCCCCCCCCCCCCCCCCAAAAAAAAAAAAAAAAAAAAAAAAACCTGTATTTCACAGCCTCTATTTTGTTTGGCAATCTAAAAGAGTAAACCTATTCACATTAGTAATAACCTATCTTGTCGTGTGACTTCAATACCTTTCCTTATTCCATTTTCAACACATCCCTATAATATTTGAATGAACAGGTTTCTAAGGGCAGTTATATTAACCAACATTTTCTACTTTGCAAAACCTAAGATTCACTGACATTATTAGCAGCCATATTCAGAGCAAATTCATCAGTATCAGGCATATTTCTGACATGATCCAGAAGTCCAGTAATTTCTCTATGAACATAATTAAAACGTTCCTTGGAGATCAATGACTCTGTCAATAAAGCTGCAGCAAGAGAATGAAAGGCTTGAGCACAATCATCACTGCTGCTTTCAGCATTTTGATCTTCCACAGGAACCAAAGAACTCTCCAGTCGCCAACGAAGAAGAAGGTATTTTTCTGGGAGTTGAAAGTAATTCTTTACAACAAGTACTCGAAGAGAATGCCGACACAATATTCCTGAATGTTCAAATTCCTTGCATGAACAATGAATTTGCTCATCTTCTGGTATCCAAATCACAAGATACTCCACATCCATTTTTTTGTAATGCCGCAAAAGATATGATCCATTTGTCATTTCAGTTATTGCATACTGTGTGGACAGCACAATTTCATGTTGTAAAACACGAAAGGCATAAGGTGTGAGAATGCTTCGTGCATGTTCTTCCATAGGCATGCATGTTTTAATATGCATATATTGCATCCCTTCTCTGGTTAAGTTTCTGAAGTTGGCAGACACACCAACCTTCAAAGATTGCAAATAAAACTAAGAACATAGATGATCAGTGCAAAAGTTAAAAATAACAGAAGACATATCACCAACATACCTGCTCAAAAAATACTTGCAAACATGTTTGCTCACTCAAGATTTTCTTAAAAAATGTGTCCAGAGATTGAGAAAACTCCACTGTCATTGTACGGGCCAAAAAGTCACCTCTAATATAGGAATATGGCCAGGATGCTCGGCATGAGAAGAGTAAAGCAATGTGCTTATCTGAACCAAGGCCAAAACGAGCAACAAAAAGATTCCATTGATGTTCAAAATCTTCTACGCTCTCCAGGTGACAGAGCAAATCAAACTCAGCTTTAAATTCTTCATACTGTGATCCAAGCGGCAGAGAAAACCAACTTGATAATTTTGACAGAATATGCCATATACATATAACATGCTTTGTATTTGGCATTTCCCTAGCTATACCATCTCTAAGCCCCGAATCTATATCTGTTAGAATTGTCTGTGGACGTCTTCCTCTCATAAATCGGACAAAAGTCTGTTGAAAAGAAGAAAATCATAAAAACGTATATGAAGATTGATGCAGACTTATCATAAGAATTTTCATCCACAAACCTGTACGGCCCATGTGAATGAATGAAAGCTTTCATCTTGCAGCAATACACATCCCAAGAAAATTGCCTTGCCATGATTATCCATACCAAACCACACTCCTAGGAGCAATCCATAGGTGATAGAACGATAGGTGGTATCAAAAGTAACTACGTCACCAAACAGTGTATATGCACGGACAGAGTCTCCATAAGACCAGGCAATATTTTCAACCTTATCATTATCATCCATTGTATACTCAAAAACAAAATCCACATCTCTCTCTGTCATATTCTTGCAGGCCTCAAGAAGTTCTAGCATATCATTCTCTCTTTTCTCTGTGAGCAAAGCATCATTTTCCTGAACCGTCTTCTTACAAGTCCGGACAAAGTTCCTTACATCCTTCTCTATGAAAGGCAGCTGTCCAGGTTGAACTCCCTTTTCTAGTTCCAAAACCTTCACTATACGATTCACGGGAAACCCAGCTTTTGACAATAAAAGAATGCGTTCTTGATCAGCCTCCTGTATCTTCCGATAAGCAGGAAGCAGACGCACTTGGTCATCTTCCAATAATTCATGATTATGGACATTACTAAATTGTGAAACATACCACTGAGTGACACCATCAACAATCTCCTTGGTCAAATAGAGTTTCGCATCACATCCACATCGTACTGACTTTCGGTCCCTGGGATGCTCCACATTTGCCTTCTTTCTTGGTTGATTAAATCCAGAACGGTAACAAACAAAATCTCTCCTATAAACCCCTAAATTTTGGCTTTCAGTTGAGCGTGCTTTTCTGATTGAAAATCCATTCTTCCGTGCAAACTTGCTGTAATATTCAAAAGCCTCATCATCGCTTTTAAATATTTGACCCACATAAGGCGTAAAGACAGCTTCAGACGATGATAAGGATGTTGTTGTCTCAGTCTTTATTTGCTGAGAGCTAAATGATGTCTGATCATCTCCTTCGTACTTGATGTAGCATTTCCAATCTCCACATGGGCACTGCTGCCGTCTAATCCAGATGTTAGTTGATGGCTTCATTGCCATTTTGTGGGAGGTAAGTGAAAACTATTCCAACTTTAAATCCTAATGCTCCACTTGATCACTGTAAAAGCAGGCAAAAGGTGCATTTGCATTGATGATCATAGATTCTTCATTTGCAACAAAAGAAATATAATCGCTTATTCAACATGAAAGTAATTTTACCTAACTGAAGCAACATAACACCGCGGTTAATTGCTGCAAAAGCAGAAAGAATATAGAGGACATTCATACTCTGTACACGAATTAAAAATCCTAACTAATCTGATACAATTAATTGATAACAAAGCTTCTTTTGTTATTTCAAAAACAAAACAATCAATACAACAACATTAAAGCAAGGTTGTTTCTCTTATTCTTTTCCTTATCTTCTTAGCAACCAAATGAAGCTAACTTTAAAGCTAATATTATGATAGCAAGAAAAGATAAACAATAAAAAATAAGCATTTTCACTATCGAAATCCTGCAATTGAAGACAAACTATGAAAATAAGCCAGAAGTACCCAAAAAAAAAAAAAAAAAAAACTTTGCATGTATGTCATCATAAAATGAAAATTCTAGTCTACGGAAGTTCATATCAGAGCAAAAAATCCGGACTATAATTACGAACGAAATTCAAATCAAATGTTATTTCTTGAAAAGAAAAAGAAATGCTTTTAGTTAAGGATTGATTCTTGATCACAATTACAGCGCAGAGACTGCGCATAAATCAGAAAGCAAACAGACCCAGTTCATATCAAAGATTTATAATTACAAAAAATGAATCAAAACACGAACTTGTAAATGAAAAGAAAACTGGAAAATGGCGCGTACCAGTAGAGATTACTACAAAAATGCATGCGCTAAAAAAGGCAAATTCCACCTTGTCTGCCTTAATGGGGTGTTGCAGAAACCACTGTCAAGTACAATCTGTTTCCAGTATTTGAGTAAAGAAGAAATTACAGAAATATCTTAAAGATTAAAATCAAAATTTTTATGGTAAGAAATGAGATTGTGATTACTGATAATTGAGTTAAGCGTAGATTAATTACGTATTAGGAAGAATGACGCTTCCTTTAATTTCACATGATTTTTTTTATTTTCCTTTTGAGTTACCTTGGGGGCTTCATCGTCTTTGAATGAATTTTTCACTTGTGTAAGTCAAACAAGGCCCCTTCCAGGTATGGGTCGGGTCGACTTGATTCGGTTTATAGTACTACCAATGGCCCCGGTCCAGAAACCCAGTTCCCAAGTTTACACGTCATAATTTTGAGAAATTAAATTAAATTATTCTTTAAATTAATCTCTGTAAGGCAATTAGCAATGATTTCTCAGCTTATGAAAATGGTGTAACTTGTAAGGGTAAAAAGTCTCTGTAATAGCTAAGAAAATTGCGCTGTGTCCTGAAAACGTTCCTCAGGAAATGACGAATACAAGTGTGTCAACTAAACCAACCTCCAGAAAAGGGTACAAGTTACAGTTTCTGCCAAATCTTTCATAAATCATCATAATAATACACAAGGGAAGGAAGACTACCACTTTAATCCTTCATATATTACATCCAAAGCCCCATCTAATCTTGTCAATTACCAGTAATCTCCACATGAGCATCTACCATCATTAAAATGATGAAATCTGTTTGAATCTCTTAATACTATTTTCCGACCTACAATCTTTGATATAAACTTAAAGGCAGAGTGGCAGTCACCGCAAATGCGGAGATTTTTCATTATCCTAATAGGTAACCTTGATTTGCGAGTAAGAACAAACGCAACAGCAATTTTCTCACTGTGATAGCTTAGGATTTCTTCTTTACTCTCTTGTTCAAGATCAAACAATGCAAATTTCGTCTCTGGCACATATCCAGCATCCCTCATTTTGTGGTTAAGTTCCTTGAGTTTGTCATAAATTAAGTCCTTTTCCGGGTGTGAGTTGTCACCAGCCACAAATACATGTACACCATCTTTCATGGTGACCCAACTACAACCGGCTTCTTTTTTCACTTCAGCTTCCCTCATTGCCTTCCTAGCTTTCACCACATCTTCCCATTTTCCCCCTGAAGCATACATGTTAGCAAGAAGCACATAGTTTACAGCATTTTGAGGTTCCATCTCAAATAGCATATTAGCAGCCTTCCTACCTAACTCTGTTTTGCAACCATTTGCCCGGCAGCAAGCTCCTAAAACTGTCCTCCAAATGAGTATGTTAGGCATAATTGGCATCTTGTTGATGAAATCTTCTATTTTATCAAGTTCACCTGCCCGACCAAGGAGATCTACCATGCATGAAAAATGTTCTATTCGAGGAGACAATCCATATACTTGACTCATGGATTGGAAATGTTTAAATCCTTCATCAACTAGCCCTGCATGGCTACAAGCAGATAAGATCCCGACAAAGGTAACATGATCTGGTAATGTACCATTTATCTTCATTTGTGAAAAAAGCCTTAAAGCTGTCTCTCCATGTCCATGACGTGCATAGCCTGAAATCATTGAATTCCAAGAATATACATTCCTTATGGGCATCATATCAAAAAATCGTGAAGCATAATCTATTCTTCCACATTTGGAGTACATGTCAACAAGTGCACTCCCCACTACAACATCATATTCTAAACAAGCTCTTATTCCACAAGCGTGGACTTCCATACCACGCTCTAATGTTGCAACAGAGGCACAAGCACTAAGAACAGTGGCCAAGGTGAAACAATCCAGTCTCTGACCCCTTTGCATCATAGACCAGATCAAATTCATTGCCTTTGGCAACTGCTCATTATGTATGTACCCAGAAATCATGGAATTCCAACTAACATCATCCTTCTGCTCAGACATTCTGGAAAATATTTTCTCACATACATCCATCTCTCCACACTTTCCATAGCATGCCAAAAGTGCATTCTCAGTGGCAGTGTCATCTGCCACATCAGATTTAATCACTTGAGCATGTATCTGATGTCCAAGTTTGCCCAGTGAAAGAGATGACACTGCTGCAAGAATATTTATGAAGGTCACTCTATTAGGACACCAACCAACCCGCATCATGTCTAAATAATATTTTAGAGCTTCAGAAACTAATTGTTCCGAATCAGCCAATGCTCCAATCACAGAATTCCATGAAACTTGATCGTACTCTGGCATTAAGGAAAAAACTTTCAGGCATTCACTGAGACATCCAGTATCAGCATATAAAGCAAGAAGAGAATTTGAAACTGAAACATCTGAATCAAGTCCCAATTTGAGCCCCTCACCATGTACTTGCTGTCCCATCAGGATCCAACCCAAGCTAGCACATGAACTCAGAGTACTAATCACTGAAAATTTTGAAGGCAATAATCCGTCTACTCTCATTGCACAAAAGGTCATGATTGCTTCTTCAAAACACTCACTCTGGTCGAGACCAGATATCATAGTATTCCATGAGACAGAATCTTTTTCAACCATAAGCCTGAATACTGATCTAGAATCATCAATAACACCACATTTCGCATACATGCTAACAAGTCCATTTTCAACAGCAACGTCATTGTCAATTAGACCACTTCGGATTAGATATGCATGAACCTCTCTACCCTTTCTTCTCCCTTCCTCAAACACGGCAAATTCAGCAAAAGCACTTAATAAAATCACATATGAATCAAGATTAATATCGACCAAGTTTCTCATCTTCATAAAAACCCCAGTTGCTTCTTCTGCACGTTTCTGCCTCACTAGTCCAACCATCAAACCATTCAAGGAGACCGTGTTTCTCTGACTCATCTGGTCAAAGATCTTCATAGCACAATGAAAAAACCCAAGCCTTGCAAAGCCGCTTACGAAGGCACTACCTACATACAAATCTGACAGAAGTCCAGATTTCTTCACCCTAGCTAGCATCTGTTGAAGCAAATATAAACCAGAAGAAATGGAAGAATAAGCAGCAGTTATTAAGCTCCCAAATGTGTACTCATTTGGTTTTAAAATATACCCCAAACCTTCCCTTTGCATACATGAGAAAAGCTTGAAAGCAGAAACGGCATCTCCTCTATGTGAATAAACTGAAATGATAGAATTCCAAGATACCAAATCCCTAGTCTCCATCTCCTCAAAAACACGATAAGCACAATCAGCAGGATCTGAAAAACTCCCATACATCAATATCAATACGTTAGACACCACGCCATCAAATTCATACTTAGATTTCAAAACCAGACCATGAATTTGCATCCCAAATCTAAGCCCACTGGGCCCAGACTCCTGGCAAGCTCGAAGAACACTACCAAGAGCATAATGATTAGACAAGAATCCCGCACAAACCATTTCTTTAAATATCCTACAAGCCTCGTCAAACATCCCGTTTTGTGTACACCCAGAAACCACACAAGCCCACGAGACAGAGTTTCTCTCGGGCATTTCAACAAACAACTTACTTGCGGACGCCATATCACTAACTCTAACGTAAACATTAATAAGGGTATTACATAAAAAGACATCATGTGGAAAACCATGTTTCAAAATCTGCAAATGGAACAATTTAGCATCTTTGCAGCAACAAGAGTCTCGATATGTTTCAACCAAATATTCACATATATCGAAACCTGAATGGGCTAAAGGTGGTGAAAGTAAGTGTGGCACTTTGCGCTGTACCTGTGATGGATTTTGCCGATGAATTACGGTTTCTAATGGGATAGGGGAGTTTTTGACATGGGGTTTAGAGTTTTTGGGATGAAAGTTGTTGTTTTGTGTTATGAAAGGAGAGGAAGTGAACGATGTGAGGGTTCGCTTGCGGCTGGATGTGAAGCAGCTGCGAAACATAGTTCGATCGACAATGGAAAATTTTTAGTTCTTGCATTTGGCGCCTTTTAATGTTTCAAAATGAAATGAGTTCGTTTATTGTAGTTTAGGTTCTTGCTTTTTACAAGTTTAAACGTAAAGTAGTGATATGTACTAGGTTAATATATATATATATATATATATATTAAACAAATAAAATCAAGAGAATCAAAATTTCAATTTATGTACCAATTTTTAACGGCGTCATACTAATTGTATGTATCTAAAACCTTGTGATCACGCCAAAAATCATAAAACAGAATATCTAATTAATAAACAGGACGAATAGAAATTGTGAAGAAGCTGATCAAGATCAAAGTTTCAGTAAAAAGGTAGATTTACAACATTGATATGCATTTCATTTGTTTCATAAGTTACAACATGCAGTTCCCAGTCAGTGTCTGGAAAACATTTCTTTGCAAGATCTGGTTTGATAAATAAACAAAGAGTAGTTATGAACCCTGTAGAATGTAACAAGAGTGAAGATTCTATCTGGTGGTCACAGGCTTCTTAATTTTGGAAAATCTCTAAACAGAATCCACTTCCTGCTTCGGTAACTTCACAAAGATTACCCACTTTGCGGGGCTGAGCAGAGCAATTTCTAGCATCATCCAGCCTTGAGAACATCTATGATTAAACCCGAGCAATTAGGTGTTCATTCGCCAGAATGACATGTCTCAGTACTCAACTTCATGTAATGTGATTGTTCTTATTTTTTCACCACTCAGTTACACTCAATATATCATTTCCTTTTATCAGCATTCGCTTCATGAGCCAATGGAAATTCGACGAGAATAATGAAGGATGATCTGTCAGCCTCTCTAACATACTGTACGGTACCGTTCATGATCTTAACAAGCTTCTGGCTGATGTATAGGCCGAGACCTTCCCTCGAGACACCCTGGCTGTGGTTAAACATCTGGTGAATCAATTTTTCCGGGATTCCAGGTGCTGGATGGGTAATCCTGCCACAACAAGGCTCATGTAAACACTAAGAGAGTATCTTGCAAGATATATTTAGTAAAGTTATACAAAACAAAAGAAAAATGGAATGATGGCCTATTAGGCTGCATCTACTTCACAGCAGCAGAAAAGTTCATAATGATGAGTTTGAATGAAAATTACCGAAATTCAAGATGAACTATGTGTATATTTTTCCCTATGCATTCTTTTCGTGGAATTACCCTGAATGCAACCGATGATCCCTCAAATGCTGGGGTGAAGATGAGTGCATTAGTCAAAAAATCTGAAAGAACCTGCTGAAGCCTCAACTTGTCTCCATACAAGTTCATGAATGACACTTCAGCAGGTAGATCGTGGATAATCTGCACTTGATGTTCCTGACTTGGTATCATAACTTGTGTCATGACAACCTCAAGAGCTTCCCCAAGGTTGAATTTGCCAGATTTCAGTTCCATGTAGCTGCATATAGGTGACACAAATTAATGAATGCTAACTAAAACGTTCAAAACCATTAGCAGTTAGGACGTTAACAAGTTAAGGAAAGCTAACTAAAGCTCTTAAAAGGGAGAGAGAAGCTAAGCACAATGATACATATAGGATCACCAGAGGTTAAGAAATCTATCATAATGGTGAACTATAAGTTCGAACATAAAAATACCAGCTAGAGTTAACAGAGAATCTACAATCAGTCTTGTATCAATTCCAAGATGATAACATTAGATCTGAAGCTAGACCGGCATGGAAATCATCAAATTTAACAATCATTACCATTCTTCAATACTCTCAATGTCAGTGTCATCAATGATCTTGGTTAATTGTTCCTGACACAACATGCTCTTCTTCACAAGCTGCTTCTGCTCTTCACTTAAATCAGAAGATCGCATTAGATTCTGCATAAAAGCTATCCCACTTAGAGGTTTCCTGATTTCCTGACGAATGTAAGCTAACTTATTGAGGCTATTGGCTGCAGCCTGTTCTGATATCCTCTGAACCTGCAGAGCATATTGAAGTTCTGGACTAGCCACATGTAAAAAGTATAGAACCCCGGTAATTTCTCCCTCTGCATTAGTTCTTTTGTTTGCAGAGAGTAATGCTTCGACATATTTACCCTGCTGATCAAAGAACCCAAATAACAGTTTATCGGCTTCCTGGCCAGAAATTACCCTGTTCATTACTATCCTGAGTTTTGTCAAGGTGTCACTATTTTTAACCCGACAACCAAAATTGCTGACAGTAAAAACTTCCCCTAGAAGCATCCTTTCAGTGGTTTCTTCCCTCTTCAAACCAGATAAGCTTTCCATTGCATCATTCCACTCCAAGCATCGACCATTCTCATCAGTCATAAAAATTGGAGGAATAAGTGCAGACGGGCTCTGCACGATTCCTACATAATCACCTTGAATGCAGGTATATTTGTCTGTAACCAACTTTTGCCCTGTAATATCTTGTCCAACAAAACAAACCCCAACAACCTTTTCCTTTGCATCTTGACTACAACAAGCATTAACTACTAGGATCACTGGACCGCTGTTTTCCTGAGAACCAAATGTCTTAAGCTTGATTTCGACATTTCTTTCTTCTATACCTGTCATTTAGATATCATTATTAGATTAGATGATGGAAACTAAAAGACCATAAGATACTTAAGAAACACATGAAACAAGTCTTAAGATATTAAAACAGTGGAAAAAACATACAACTGAAGAAATGGTGAGTTACAAAAGTATCGAATGTACATACATACATAATACTCCATTTCCTTATAAAAGCTATTAAAAGGACAGACTGAAAAGAAAGGTGGAAGCTGACATACTTCATTCAAGTACTGTAAGAGAATTTAAGTAAAACATAGAAAATTTGACTAATGCAAGTGGAAGGCAAAACTGAGAAGCAGAGACTGATGCAAACCCAAACATAAGCAGTCAGCCTGCATTGATTTGAGCAGATAAATTCTCGGTTGCACATAACTGAAAACCAATTATCATATGTCTATGATTTGTCTGTAAAAACATGTAGATCTCCAAGAATGCTATGTATTAATTAAAAGTCATTTCAAAAGAAAAATCAAATTGTCACCTATAAAAGCCGAAGATAGCATGGTCTTGACCACATCAACTGAATCACCATCAACAAGATCGACTAATGGTGTGCCAAGGGCTTGGTCAACAGTCAGACCAGTGAGTTCAGCTGCTTTGGAATTCCATCCGTTTACGTTACCAGATGCATCGACAGCCAAGATGGGAACAGCTGCCGTCTCAATCAGATGAACCATTTCATTTGTGATGATGTGTAGGTCATCGACCCTCTCAATCCTATCAGCGACTGACGGAACATTCACAATCATTTTAGAATCCTCCACAACCTCATCTTGCAAAGATCCCCTTAATATCAGCTGTAAGGAATGTATGGCATCCATTTCCACATCTTCCCAAGGTAAACTCCGTTGCTTAACTACCTCCAGAAAAGCCTTGAATGACGATCTAGGGTGCATTTTTCTTCCATCATCTTCATCAACTGGATCATGTTTTGCACCACCCCACTTGATCTCTTTTGCTGTGTGAGATCGAAACCAGAAAAGGAAATCTTTGGAAGTAATCTTAACTGCAGCCATACCACAGACCGCATTACCTAGAACTGAAGCACCTGGATAGCCAGCTTCCATAAGACTATCCGTACTTAAGCCTGTACTGCCTCTGTGACACTCAAGAAGCCATTCGGCAATATCTTTGATTTGGGCCTCTGTAGGGGTAACCCCAAGCAGCCAAATTTTCCCTCCATAGTAAAGTGCAGCACCATCACACTTAACAAGATCCATCACATTAGGTGATTGAGTAACAATTCCTACGGGAGAATCCCTAAGAAGCATGTCACAAAGCACAGTTTGAGTTCGCAAAATATGCTTCTCTCTCAGTTGCGCAGCCAATTCCACTTCCTTGTTGATCTGTACACCAAACACTTGAATCAAGAACTCACAAGCGTATCTCAAAGGAAACGGAACAAATCTAGGGCTACTGTGATGGCAAACCACTAGGCCCCACAGTTTTCTTCCTTGCTGCCGATCATTATCCAGATCATCATCCTCCTCGTTGATTGTAACAGACATCACAAGAGATGCAATTGAACCCATATTTTCCATATACTGTGCATGACACCCATGAGGAGCTCTCAGTGTGGAACCACAAAGACTCAATGGCTGCTCCAATTTCTTGTCTTGAAGTACCTTAACTGGTGGGGCTAAACAATCACATATCATCCTAACCTTGTTTTTCATGATAAGAAATCTGGAAGCTTGTGGTATATCAGTAGCAGGGTAATGCAAGCCAAGATAAGGTTCCAAGTCATGTCTGCGGCACTCCGCAACAACTTCCCCATGTTCATCTGCATGAAATTTATACACCATCACCCGATCGTAACCTGTCAAATCACTAACTTCCTTGACCAAAACATCACATAATAATGATATATTACCACTGGGCAAGGACTGCATCCTTGATATAGCTTTGGCAGCAAGCTTATATGACTTTAACGCCCCAGCAGCCGTCACTGGCACATCAGCGGGATTCACTGGCTCCAAATCTATAACTAGTCCCACATCAATTCTATGCAAAACTGCATAGAATGGCTTCCCCGAACTCTTACAATGAACCAATATTGGATTTAGAAGATTTACTTCCCCAAAGTTGGCAGCTTTTTGCAAGGCAGTGGCACCTGAAGACCTAAAGAGCGTCCTCACATCAGTTCCAAAAGTCAAAGCTTCTTGCTGCTCAATATTTGGAACAGCATGCGGGGCCAAATCCAACATTTCTGGGGCATTTTCACTGTAGGCAAGAACTGTGAAGCTCTGCTCGTCAACTGCAATCATACAACCAAATGGTTGAATTAGCCTACCTCTTTGCACCTTTTGGAGGTAAGCTGATACAGTTGAAGAAGGAACATTGCTAGTTGAACTTGAGATGTTGAAATCAATTGAATTAGAGTAATCAAAAACCCTCTCAGATTCTTCAAAGTCTACATCTAATTTTGCATCAATTGAGGTCTGTGCAGCAACACGAGCATGTTTCGATCTAGTCGAACTGCTCCTAGAATAATTAGTCTTGTTTGTTGACTTAGATGACATCTCTTCCTCTCCAACTAATCAACGTAAAATAATCCAAGCAAAACAATGGAGCGAAACCAGCGTACGAGAAGAAAATCCTGCAACATGGAACCCCCAGTTTTCTCTTTAAACAGATAAACCAATACTTTCTCGTAATAAACCATGATTAATTAAAAGCCCCATATCAGATCCTCAATTCTTAGTCACTCAGAATCTAGTGGACCAGGAATCATAATTAAAGTTAAAAGAAGAAGAGTGAAAACCATCTGCACATCAATACCAAAAAAGCAATCTCTTTTTTTCTTCATCTTGAATCCCATGAATCAATGGAGAAGCTTGACAGACAGAAAGTAAAATCATTCACACAGTTGATAATCCTCATCAAGATTCTATTCTCAATCAATAAAGCCGAAAAGAGAAAATAAAAGGGTCACCAGAAATTGATACCACTCAAACTTCTCTATCTGGGTTTTCCTTCTTCCCTTCGCAGAACCACTTATTAGACCCTAACAGGATTTATACTGCCCATATAAACAAATTTCACAAACTCAACTCGGATATTAGAAAACTGCAAAGCCTACAAATACCCAGTTCAAATATGTCCAAAACTTTGACACTTGTATATGTGTGTAGAGCACCAAATCCCGAAACAAAAACACAACGCAAAATTCCAAGACATATAAATGGTAATATAATAATATATACTAATAATATTAGTTACATCTATATGTATACAGAGAGAAGCTTCAGTGTGAGAGATAAAGAAATGGAGGGTAGCTGACCATCAGGTTGCAGGGTGTGGATCAACATGTGATAACGGACCCAGTTTCCGTGGTCTACATGGGAGCCTATTCCCGCCAAAACATTTTCCGTCCCTAAAAGTCCCCAAAGTTTTTCTTTTATCTTTTAACTCGATCATGCGCACCCAAATCCTGACGTAAGTAGTTTAGAGTTGACAAGATTTCACTGACATTGAACCCAAAATGTTAAGTCTATCCACCAAACAAGTAAATATTATGCACTATGAAAACGCAACAGAATTAGATGGAACCAGGTAGGCTTTCGTTGCTTCCTTTCCTGTCTTGGATATCATCTTAATGCATAATCATTAGTACATTCAATTAATTAATTACATAATGTTAATTTAATATATTATGGAAGCGGGTATGGGGTCCGATAAGGAACGAAAGTTTTGTCCCCATTGTACATATATACCGTCTACTATGGTCCCCAAAATTTGATTCTCGCGTGTTCCATTAGAATAAAGCTTGAACTTCCGCGAATTTAGTCAGCTTTCAACCAATGACCTGAAATACGCTGCAGTGAATCTTTTGCTTTTGAGTTTCATAGCCTACAACTCACAACTGGGACAGTTTTGTTTGGTTAGCGTTATGATAGTTTCCATTACCTCATTCAATATATGTTGGCTTGTATTTGTTTATAGTAGTCATGAGCCGGGAAGCAATTTGTCTGCATGTTTCCCACTTCGGTTTTGATGTAATCTATGCAAGGATTCATGTTAGATTGATTCGGTAGATCTAAAACTTTAAGCACAAGCCGTATTTAAGTGGCAAATTCGAATGTGTAGTAGTATATCATTGTTTGGTCCTGAAAGTAATAACCCGTTTTGCGTTTTGCAGCTGCACGAGAAATTGAGAAAATTTGATGTGTGTGCACCAGATTATAACCCAACAGCTAGTGTTGAGCATGTACTAGTTGGCTCAAAGGATCGAAGCATAAATTTTGGCGGTCCCGAGATCTCAATTTGTAGATAGTGATGTAGTCACGTGAGGAGTGTTAACATGACGACCAAACTTCATCATACGTGTGATTGATTTTGACACGTGGCAACAGACCAAGATTTTGGTTTCTGCTTTGAAATATGATAATGGAATTGTAATTGGCTTTGGCAGAAGTCACCGATGACGCCTGACCACAACCACAATGTGAAAGTAGACGGATTTGCTTTCGTGTTTGGAAACAAGTTTTTGGGTTTAGAAGAGTTAAAAAATGAAAACATGGGCGACCTGATATTTGTCAAGCTTTAATATTAGTGGTAGTGGGTAGGACCTTGCACCTTGTTTTGTTCCCCAGTAGAAACTTCCCTAAATTTCTGAAGATGTATATTAGATTCGATTTGTAAGTGCTTCTATTAGAAGTAGCTCTGAATATAAAGTTTCATCCCACATGTATATCATAGACTCAAATGATGATGTCTGCAGACAGATGCCTAGTCTTGAAATAATAATTTTTAATTTCTGCTATTTTTAAAATTTTAATCAATTATTCAATATGTACTTGGTCCGAATTTATGTAGACTCTCGTGTCATTTTTTAGCACAGGTAGCTCCAAGTGCAAACAGAGAATCGCATTGCAAATCACCCTGCAAACAGTTGTAATCCTCAGCAGGTAAGATGAACAAAGAGAATCTACCTTAGCAAAGCCATGAAAAGGTGGCAGTATTCTAAAGCAGACAGAATCCAAACTCACAGCCAAAATGCTAGTGACAAACCACAATTGTGAATCACAAAAGAAAGAAAACATAAGGGAAAACCAAAAAAATGACTTACCCAAGTGCATACCCTAGTTGATGTTACCCCAGAACAAATCCTAATTTGTTTTCAGCACACAGGACAATCATCTCTGGACTCCAAAAGTTAATACTCAAGAGACTGGAAATATATGCCTAACATAAAATGATCTACTATGTAATACCACCATACGTTTGCATCTAATTCCCTGGAAAACATACAGATCCATAGATTTGTTTCAAGATTGTCGAAAGTGACCTGTACGCACTCATTTTTACAAATTTATTCTTTTAATTTATTGTAGAAATATCTTATTATATAAATAATGAAAAACCATCCCTTCAAGGTGACCCAATCATAGCTCCTGTACCTTGTAAAAAAGACAAACTGCTCAATTTTTATAAGGTATCCTATCTTCAACTTGGCTGTAATAGAAGTAGGTGAACAGACAACTTCCACAATAAACACTGTCTGCATGAAATATTCTACTTTTAGATACTCAGCTTCAGCATCTTATATTCCTGGTTTTGCTCAGTCTTCTTCTAATGGATGTGCTTTATTTGTGGCTCATGTAATATTTTCCCAGTCTTTACCATAATAAATCAAAATTTCAGAAAACGTAGCTTGTAAATTACCTAACAACCAAGCAATCTTAAAGATTCCCCAAGAAGAAGAACAAACTAATAAAGAAAAAGTAATTTTGACCACATAGTAAAAATTAAGCAGGTGTCCATACCACCAGATGATAAACAAGGTGTACAAAAACATATAAGAAAAGTGAATATATGTTTTCTGTACATAGAAATATATGAAAACACTTTGTTACATCAGAAAATGTGAAAGAAACAGATTACTAATCCAATGTCAAACATAAATTATTCCATATCAGCAAAAGCAACCAGTTGTACTGCATGGAGTTCAGAACTCAAGACATGTCATCAGACCATAACATCATAAATTTGCCAAACTGGTAAGGAAATGTGATTGGAATTAAGCAAAAATAAGGAAGAAACTATTGAAATCAGTGGTATAGTACAAAAATAAAAGAGTCCGCTAATGCTTTCTTAATACTCAGACAAAAACATATGGACCATACCAGTTAAATTGTCCTAAAAATCAAGAGGTTGAAACTCTTCCAGAACTAGCAGTATTTGTCAAGTGATACATTTGAGCAAAACTTAGGCACAACTGGTGATCTCTCTCATCCCCCCAGCCTCCCCAACCTTGGAACCCAGCTTTATAACCTTGCTGATGCTCAAAGAGACGCACATTCCATTCTGATTTGATATTCGCAACCTTATCCACATCATTTACTCCAATGTTTACCACACCATTATCAATGCAAGTGCCTTTGTCCCCCTGGCCCTGATGCAAACCG
Source organism: Azadirachta indica (assembly GCA_022749755.1). Lineage (NCBI taxonomy): Eukaryota > Viridiplantae > Streptophyta > Magnoliopsida > Sapindales > Meliaceae > Azadirachta > Azadirachta indica. Next base: position 2,149,342 of record CM040440.1, on the reverse strand, counting down.
CACTTCCCAAAATGAATTGCACTAGTCCTAGGCCCTCTTAATGAGTAAACAGGAGCACCAAATGACGGATAAACAGTTGCCCACATTGTTATATCCCAATTGTAATCATCAAAGAAACAGAATTCCTTTGCCTTCCTGTGGATTTTTCTCCAAACAGTCTGGTTAAAGGCATAACCCACATTTCCCATTCTCTCTGCTACCAAGATATTCCCTGCTTCTCCCCTTGAATTGATGTCACAAGGTGCTAAATTTGCAGCATAGCAGTCAGGGCATTTCAGAGGCTTCAGTTCTGTTAATATCTGTAAGTTGCGATATGCATTAGGTAAAATGAAGTGGTCCTCCTCAATGAAAAGAATATGTCCCGAGTGCCCCCGTGTCTCCTCCAATCCATCCCATACTGTGTTCATCATCCACCACCAATGATGCTTCAAGGACACTATCTTCGGCAACCTGTGGTTCCCATACTGGTCAGGTGTCCCTAGGCAGTGTTTCTCCTTTGCATTATCCTTATCCTTGCAGTCATTGGACGATATACCCGGGAATCCATTTGAAAACAGATGGGGCGAGTAAGGAGCAAATATCTGTTTCACTTGGCAAAATTTGATACCATCCACGATCTTGTTCATTTCTTCAAAGTACCCATCATGGCTAACTATCAATAAAGTTTCATTTATGCCCACCACATTGGCCAAGCTTTGAACAACTACTTTGAGATATTGAGGCCGATTATGAACATACAAAACAATAATTACACGATCTTTAGCTAAATTTGGATATAGATCTACATTTCTTGGGGGCAACCGATTTCTCTCTTCCAACTTAATAGACAGTGCATTCTGTTTAGGGAGGTTTAACTTTTCCGTGAAGACTGAAACACTAGAAGTTGGATTAAAATTCTCACGTTCATTTGAAGGTGCATCCATCAAATCATTTACGGAATTAGTTCCCAGCAAAAAAATCAATAGCAAAACCCCCAACAATGTAACTGAAGCCACAGACAAGAAACGGCGAAGAGCCGCCACTTTCAAATGGGGTTTCTTGCAATAAGCAGCCATAAACACAAACACAAATCACCAAACAACTTCCAGAAAAATTAACACTATAGCATCCACGGCTCTCTCTCCACAACAGAACCAACGAACCAGCAAAAAAAAAAAAAATCAATCTTCACCCTGAAATACAAAGCAACAACCCATTTGAGAAAAGATCAAACAAGTAAAAGGCGAGTGTCAAAAACCTCGAAGCAAGTCTCCACAGAAATTGAAGCATCCAGAGTTGCGCATCAAAACTCGACTTTCTGTTGCCGCAAATCCAGATATCACAAAGACCGTAATTAAAACACAAGGGTTTATGGTGAAAATGGAGATCAAAGTTAGTTTCTGAGATAGTGAGATTAAAAAAAAAAAAAAAGACAGAAACCAACTTAGATTACAAGATGACAGTCACCAAATAAGCCAATTTGGAAAAAAGCTCATATCTTTGGCATCAACGGTTTTAATGACATAGTTGACGGGAGAAGAAAGACTGTAGCAACCAACAAAACGCTAAGACGTTGCACATATTTGACAGAAATGCCGTTGTTTTTGGAGTGTAACTTACGGTGCTATTTCTCTAGAGGCGGAAAGTCCAAGATTCTCCATTTTTCTCATTTATAATACGTTAGAGTCCGACACTTGAATGATGTTAATAAAATATAGTTGTAGACTTCCACGCAGCTTAGGAAGACCAAGTTCTGATAAGGAAATATCACTTGACAGTTGAGTCAATTAGAAACTATATATACAGTGGTTGGTTGGTTCAAGGAACTAATGTTTTTACTTGATTCCATATAAAAAATCTAATTAAAATTTTATCAGATTTTCTTATGAATTATTAATACTAAAAATCTTTTTTTTTTTTTTTTGGAAATATACAATTGGTTTACTAATCTATCTAGATTGGTTGACTAGGTTTTGGATTAAAAGATGCCCAAAGAATAATGGGCTTGAGTTAGCTTTAACTTTAATAAATTTTGACCAATTCATGTTCTGTTCCTTGGTTGGTATGTCTATTGATTGCAAGGAAAGAAATATAATTTCATATTACTTCATGTCTCTTGGTTGGTTTACCTACGTTTTCTATTCACCAACCAATGGGATGCTGCCACCTGTAACATAAACAGCTCCAGTACTCTCAAGTGCACTGAAAGGGTGATGCACTCCCATGTAGAAAAAATCATAAATGAAAGGAAAGTGGCAATTTGGGCAGGCTAGTCACATGTTTTTCAGATAAGGTTAGAATCCGGAAATGCAAATATCTTAGTGCCACCCAAATCCATATCCAAAACTGTTGACATATCATACATTTATGTGACGGTCAAGAGACGGGCAAAACAGAGCTAGTTTACACCTTCTGTAAAAATGGCAGCCAAAGTGGCTCTCTCTTCTACTCTCAGCAGCAAAGTTTCAGTCTTTCCACAAAAGTCATCGTTGCACAATAATCCTCTGAGTTCCTCCCTTAGTTCTTCATTGAAGCCAACAGTTCACCATAATTTCAAAATCCAAGCGAACTTAGGTTAGTGATTGCTAAGAAACTTCTCATATTTGTGTTTATATTTCTGTATACTTTATTTTTCTTGAGATTTTGGCCAAAATGGGGTTGAGATGATAATATGAATTGGTGGTATTAGGAGGAAAAGATGCAGAAAAACCAAAAGGGAAAAGGAAGTTCGTTACAAGAGAGGAAGAACCAGACGAGTAAGCAAATTTGTTGCAAAAACTTGAAGCATTTTACTTCAGAAACTGGTTTTAAAACGATTTGGTGGTTGCTGCAGGTTTTGGCAAACAGTAGGCGAAAGGAAAGGGGAAAATCCCATGAAAACACCACTTCCTTACATCATAATATTCGGTATGTCAACCCCTTTTGTAATCTTAGCCATTGCTTTTGTAAATGGCTGGATTAAGGTACCCGTTCGATGAATTATCGGTACTGCAATCTTGAATCCGTGAATTGCCATCTTTAAATTCAGTCATTTGGATACGCAGATGTAATCATACGATTGTAGCTCGTAACAGTTGTTTTGAAAAATTATGTTCTTGTTTTGAGTATAAACGAAGTTAAATACATTTGCTAGTTCATTGTAAACATTGTCACAATCTGTTGTATGGAAGTGGTGTCAGGAGAAGGAATGAGCTTAAAAATGAAGCAAAAAGTGAATAAATATATTGAAATAAATGTATGACAACTTCCATCAGTACGTTTCTATGACAAATAATACTACTTATCTTCAACTATCTCACCTATCAACCTACCATATGCAACATCAGTACAATTATCTTGATAATGCAACTAATATCAACTAAATGTTAAATCTAGAGATTAGATATAAACAATGAATTCACCTCCTCCGGGAAGGCCTGTATAATACTACAGTCACAAACTTTTGCCGAAAGCGAAACGTTGAGCCAAGCGCCACAGGCTGCTGCCTGCCATCACTGCTTCCGTCACTGTTTTGGATATACAGGTGGTTCAATGTCGTCAGTTCAGGCATTGGCGGAGATTGGTCACTGCCCGTAGAAGATGATGGCCTATTTAATAATGTCATTTGAAGATGTGGAGGTAGATCGGGTGGGGGCTTTGCAAAATCACCGTCGCTCAATGATTGATTGTCATAGCTTGAGATGGGGGAAGGAGGTGACTCAAACTCAGACATGGTTTGATGAGTTTCAGGCACATACTCCTGTACAGCACAATTGATAAATGAAGCTAAGTGAGAACATGAAAAATGCAAAGATAAAATGTTCGGTTTTTAGTCAGGACTTACGACAATTAAAAACATAACATAGAGATTGTAAAAGTCAAAATTGGTCTAATTCTAGTTCCGAATCCTTGACTATGGAACATGGCATGGATAAATATCCTGCTTGATGACTAAATCGGTGCTGTTAATGAACAGCTGCTGCATGTAACTTGCTTTGTCTATTTGCAAGAACAAATTTCGGAAATATAAAACTTGCAGTCACTAGCAGAAATGATAACTTCTACCAAAAAGTTCCAACTTCTCAAGCTCAGAGGTCATAATCACACCAGTAACGACTCCAATACTTTTTAGAATCTCCTTGAAGATCTCTAACATCCCATAGATTTATTTACTTCACAAAAAGTGTTTGTTAAAAAAGTTAGCAAAAAGTCAAGAAAAAAAAATGTTTATACTCCATGAGGTTAACAAGTTATTTATGAGTACACAGATTGACCACATGCATTGCCCTACACGGCCAGAACAGAGTTTCTAGGACTTATGTATCAAATTCTTCCAATCTGCACTATTTTAAACACACAATGATGTATTAGAAACAGGTAATTGATTCAAAATAAATATGTTCCAAGACAAACTTGTTTTAAAAATACAAAGCATTTCATGGCATGACTCATATGGTAGTATGCACGTTAAACCATCGTTTTCATGTGATGTCTGGTATTCTGGCCTTTTTTTTCAGCCACGGTATGCGTATTGCTAATGCCACTTTTACAATGTCATTAATCTATCTCATCTCTCCACATGCCCTTAGTGTAAATCGAGAGCCACTACTAAACTTTAAAGAGATCAAAGATAATTGAAAACGTGTCTCCATGGGATCACCGTGCATATGATTCAATACAGTTCCGAGTCCAAATCAAATATGTTTCTGATATGCTACTTGATTTCACAAATGATTGTGAAAAAAAGAAATACGCTGTCTCTACCATGCTCCTAATATTTCTCTTCTGATACTACTTTATGGGATAGACTCAACCAAAAAAGGAGAGAGTTAACAAAAGTGAAAGACAAGGTCCTTCCTTCTGGACAGTGATTACCTTCAATTCCAAAATGTTGTAGGCACTTCCCAGTTCATTCCGTCCCCAAGGTAAGTCTGGATCAAACCTCAACTGTTCATCAACAATGAAGCGGTAGTGGTAGATGCCTGGTAGGAGCATCTTAATAACAGTGAAATCGTCTCCCATAGGCCACAAGGGCTCTCTGACAAAAAAGAATTCTTCATGTTAGAACACAGCAGTGAAAGCATATGATCAATTCAAAACTGAAAAAAGACGCTACAACAAATTCCATACAGAGTCTCCCAGTTGTCCCAGGATCCAGTAACAGCTACTTGCGTCCCACCATCACTCCATTTTATCATTACAGCTTCCAGTTTCTCATGGCTTACTTCATGAAAATAATGCCGATTTTCCTCAACTCCAGAAAAGGGTTCCATGGCAACCTGAAGTTATGATGTAGATGAAATTCAGAATTCCTATTAAATGCCAGATTCTGTGGAGAACTGATGTGCTATTGAAGGATGCAGTTTGCTTATCCTACAGATACTAAAACTGTGACCTTCCTGATATAATGATGCAGTGCCATTAACACCAAACGGAGACACCTTTCTTATTCACTTATCAAAATAATCAAAACATGTCTTCTTAATTCTAAGAAACTTTCATATATTACAGAAAGATAAGTCTAACAAAAAGAGTTGCATAATGACAGAACTTAAATGTATCAAAGATCAATTACATTGCCTCCCACAACTGACCAAATTACACGATTACTTCACGGGAATTATATAAATCATGAAAACAACTACCACCAAAGTAACATGCACTGTAAGTTAGTCAATTCATTGGAAACATAGATGACTGCTACTTAAATAAATTAGGAGACAAAAATACAGAAATCTCCGGCAAAAATTTTTCAGTTTACTATGATAATCAAATCCTTAAACCCTGAAATTGAAAATTGAAATAATTAGTAATATGGGGAATAGATGTTACGACATGCCCCTTATCATCATGTTAAATTTTAGGAAAAAAATATACATATTAATACAATAATAAAATAAAATACAGAAAGATAATTTAACACACTGAAGAGAAATTACTCAAAATTAGAGCAGACCTCTGATGCAAACATAGCAGAATTCTGTAATACTCTGGGGCAACGAGGAGAGTTAACCATGGTGTCTAAGTACACCCCATCACCATGCGCATGATAGCTAATATGCGCCTCTCCTTGCCCTAACTCCATAGACTGTTCAAAACCCTCTTCTTCTCTTCTCTTCTTCACTCCTGAAGTACCTTCTCCATCTTGTCTACCACTAGCATTGCCCATTACTGAAAATAGAAAACTAAACCCAGTTTGAATCTTCAATTAAAATCACTAAAAAAAAATAGAAACTTTTTAAAAATTTTATTTAAAAAAAAAAAAAAAAAAAACTTGTGTTCCTAAACCAAAAAAGCAGGATAAACCGAGAAAAACAGAGCAGACCCAGAAGCAGCACAAAAAAAGAAAAAAAAAAGCTTGTAAATTTGGTGACATACCCATTACTGTAATAATTGAGTTGCACAAGAACAAGAAAGCAAACAGAGAATTAATTCAAGGGAAGGCAACATTATTTATTAGCAGCTTTATTTATACTGTTTATTTGATTGACCGATAGTATGTTTTTTTTTAATGGAAAGTGCAATTTGTCTTCTCTCTCTCTCTCTCTCTCTCTCTCTCTCTCTCTAAATGTACTCTCTCCTCAAATAAGAAAAAGTAAAATTAAATTAAATTAATAAAGAAAATTAAATAAATGAATACTAAAGTTTATTCTCCAATGAGTTTGGAAGATCCTATGGTGGACTTGCCTACTTTGGTCTAAAAGAGTATGTTGCTTGCTTTGACATTTATAACCCTTCTTTTTTTCTTTTTTTATTTTTTAACTTACAGTTCTTACAGTTTGACAAATGGTTCCCCGCCACGTTGCCTTGCCCTGTTTTATTCCTTGAAATTCTTTGTTTCTTATTTTTCAAGTTTCATGATATGCCATCTTTACTTTCCTAAATTAAAATTTTGTTAAAATCTATTCTAATTAATGTCGAAAATAACTTGTACATCATATTTTTTATTCCCTTTTATGATTTTATTTCCTTTTCATTTTCTAAACTAATTAATAATAACCTTATAATTTTCCATGAAATTAATTTTCATATATAATTCCAATCTAAGTACTTCAATGAATTTGATTTCTACAATATCATATAGTTGATGTATCGTTATTTTAATTTCACTTTCTCAAATATTGAAAATCGAGTTGCATGTGTATTGACTTTATTTAGAAAAAGAAAGGAAAAAAAAAAAGGAAAGAGAGAGGAATATGTTCTTCACTCTTAAAATATATCAATTAGAATAATATAACAAGCAATCTTAGACAACACATAAACTACAAAAAAGTGACAAATAATAATTTTTTAATGTTTAGAATCTGTTTTCATAATAGAAGAAATCCAATATAACATCTTTCGAATTGAATTAGTAATTTTACTAGAACATGCTTTAAATTAATATATTAATTAAATAATAATTTCAGTATTAATTAGCAGCAATATATATATATATATAGTTCATTCATTCTACAATGAATCTACATTCAAATTTCGTGACTTAGGAAAAACATTGATACATATATAATATTTTAACAAATTTAAGAAGCCAAATTAAATTATGTAAAGAACTTTTCTTTATTGGGCACATATTCTTGTAATATTATTGTTGTTGATGTTATTCTTATTATTGTGTTAAAGAAAAAGTTTTCTTGGAATCTTTTCTTCTTCTTCTTTCTTCTTTTTTTTTTCTTTTCTCTCTCTTGGCTTGGATGGTGGCAAAGTAATCTAACAAGCCACATGCCCTAAACTTTGTTTGTTGTTGATAATTAATTAAACAAAATTAAATTATTTCAGCACTTAAAAAGTTTTATCAACTAGGAGCTGCATCTAACTAGTCACAAAAGAAGTCTAAATTTTTTCTTTAACCTCGTATAGATTGTCAATAGAGATTAATCAAGATAAGTAATATGCGAGCAAAGATAAAGAAAGCAAGCAAAAATATTATATGTATATATATTTAATAGGTAAATTTGAATTATTATGAATGTTAGAAGAATTACTTATAATATATAATGTACATTATTATGTGATTGTAGAAGAATTAATTAATGTAAGAGAAAAGATGGGGGGCATGAGCAGTTAGTACCATGAAAGAAAAGTAGAAAGGGGAAGTGGGCGAAGTGGGTATCTCCTTTTTATTCATCCAATCAATGATAATAAACCAAAGTCATATGCAAAGATGCTAAAGGAAAATTTTCATATATCTCCCTTAACGTTTGCTAAAACCACACCTAGATAAAAAGAATGTCTTAATTTACAGGTAGCACCACACCCCCGCAACCCACGCGCCCTCTCCTCCCCCCCCCCCCCCCCCCCCCCCCCCCCCCCCCAAACCACGATTTAACGAAAACTCATTTTTAGTTTTCCGGAAGGGTAATAAAGACATTTCGATAGGGACAGAACCACTGCTATACTCAACTTTGTCCCTCTCTCTTCCCTCTTCTATCTCTTTCATTCTCTTTCCCTCTCCATTTCCGTTTGTGTTTTCTGTATCCTAGTTTCTCATTCATCCAAACAAAGGCCCTCAGCTTTTAGACACGAATTTGGTTCACAAGAAAATCCATGTTCTCATCCACAATGGCAAACCCATCTGTGAGTGTTCCATTATTGTTCAGTGTATTGATGAAGTCTGGAATAATAAAACTCCATTGCTTCTCTCTAATCCATACCAGAGAGCTCAAACTAGGATCTGGGTTGATTTATTGACAAAATTGTAGGTTTTTTTAAATTAATTAATCATATCTATTTTAGTTTAGTGAATTATTTTAATTTGTTAATTAGCAAAAGAGAAATAAATAAATTGCAAATCTATGCTGAAGGGAAAAAGATATGGGTTGTAAAAATAAGAAAACCTGAAGGCAGTAACCAAAGAATTAGTTGCAAGTCTGAAAATTTTAGAAGAAGAGCTTGGCGACAGGCCTTATTTCAGGAAGAAAATTTTGGGTTTATGGATGTGGGTTTGATCTTTTTATATTCTTAGCTCTACACCTATGAAAACTTGAGAAATTTCGGCTTATAGATTGAGTACCCCAAAATTGTGTGGATAAAGAGATGTTTGCAGAGACAAGAACTTATCTTAGAGTTGAGGAGGACGAAGTTTGCAGACTAAAGAAGAAGAGATATTGATGGTTATGTATTGTTGTTTTGCTTTTTGCCCTTAATTATAACATTGTGTATTTTCATATTTTCTTTTTCTCTCATTCCTTCTATATCTCTGTCTTTTTTTTTCTTGAATTAAGCTTCATAGGACCATATTCATGGTTTTTTGGTTTCCACGCTTTGAAGTGTTTATGCTTTATTTTGTGAAAGCTTGGAATGAAAAAATTATTGCTTTGGATCTTTTGTGGTTCTAGAAGGTGTTGTAAAGAGTTAGAAAAAACGAGGCTTGCGATTTTATTGGTTGAACATAAAAACAAAATGGAAAATTGACGTTTCATTCAGAAATGCAAGGTAACAAACAGAAAATCACTTTCTCGTTAAATCAGAGGGGCGTTGCTTGCAAATTAAGATATTTTTTCTTATCGATACGTGATTTTGGCAAACCTTAAGGAAAGTACGTGAAAATTCCCCATATGCTAAAATCCAAAACCAGTCCTAAGCTTACAATTTTCTCATCATTTTTGGGACAACGAAAAAAGAAAAAAAAAAAAAAAAACATGGGCGTGAGAATCTAAAGAGGGTGATATTGGATCCTTATTCCTTAGCAAAGAAGGTAAAATTAAGAGAGAGAGAGAGAGAGAGAGAGAGAGAGAAAAGTAGGGCAAAGAGAGAGAATGAGGGAATTGAAATGATATATGTAGAAATTAAAAAAGGTTAGTAGTTAAATGTTAGCATCAAATTTTTGAAGATGTGACATTTGGCAGAAATTCTTCGTGTATATAGGTCCCATTAATTAAATGACACAAATTTTCAAGACAAATTGATTTTAACATATTTTATATACTTAATGATTATTGAAAAAGGAAAAGAATTTTTGATGAGTTTGGTAATTGTGTAAAGAAATTAAGAAGTTTGCTAGGTTGCATGTTGCAACCAACCATAAGAATTGTTTTGACTTAGCTTAACAAGTCATGAATTGTGCTCATGATCACTTTATACATAATAATTCGTTGACTAATTGTGAGCCTATATATATATATATATATATTTATGGTGTGGTAAACTTAGAAAGTTATAATAGAGGAATTAAAAATTAAGCAGATATATGAAACTTTAGTTGTACTTGCAGAAGTGATTATGGTTGCCGACTGTTTGCTTTCAGAGTGCCTTTAAGTTTGAAGCAGACGTCAAATTAATGAGAATCCAAGAAAAGAAAATTAACTTGGCAGTCAGTCAGTGGTTTTCGTTTGAGGAGTCAATAATTATATATAAATATCTGCTTCCCATTAATTGTTTAGTATTATTGCAAGTCGAACACATTTGATGATTTCCCACTTCATGCTCAGCTCGCATCCTCTGTATAGCCAATCAGAATTAACAATAGATATAACTCATTAAATTTCATGCTTAAATTAGAATAAATAAAACAAATTAGAATTATCAAAGTTTCCATCAACCTTGTTTGGATGGTTTAATTTTTGTTTAATAATTTGGGCTAAGAAAGCCCAAATGGAGTTTCTGCACCTCAAGGCTAATTAATCCTAAATTTGTATTATTTTATAGGTGTTTTCATTCACCATCCTGATCAATTAGGTTTAATATATATATATATATATGGGGTAATATACGTAGCACTTGATTCAAGAGAAGATTTTGTTATCCATTAATTAAGTGAGAAATACAAATACAAATACAAATGAAATCACATTATATTCATCAGCATATAGAAATTAGAAATGGTCCCATCCGGCCATCCCATGCATGTATATATCCGAATCCCATGCATGGTGGCCTTTTTATTAATTATAATTAATTAATTCACAGCTCAAGACATTCCGTAAATTACACTCCCCAACACCGGTCGGATTTCTTGGTCTCATTTCTTACAATTTCAAGACAAATGCTTCTTCGACATTCAAAACATTTTTATTTAAACTAATTAACAAACCATTTTTTATAATTTACTTTCCAATGTGTTGTAGTCCAATTGTCGAGCAAAATCCATTCTAGTTAGGGTTTAATGCTGCACTGCTTTACTTGCACAACTTGCCGACGAGTGGCATGCATCCTCTCTCTCTCTCTCTCTCTAATTACTTAATTATATATTAATTATTCATTTCTTGTTCCTTTTTAGAACCAAATTTTTTTAATATTTTAAATTATTTTCTTACAATTAATTCCTGAATAATATAAATATAAATAGTTTAGCTAGCTAGGGGACATGGGTTAATTAGTTAATAATATTTGATTTCATTTGGATTATAATACAATATATATATATATATATACACACTTCAACCCTTTAGTGTAAGCCAAGAGGCAAAAATTGAGATTGAATGAATAATATTTGAAATGGAAGCTAAAACTCCTCAACCCGATTTCAGGGAGTAATTTAATTGAAGTGGTAGCCAAGCCGGCTGATGGACTTCTCTGCTTTTGCATTATTAATTATATATATATATACGCACACAGCTAGCGGTTAATACGACATTAGGCGGTGGGGCTGGAAAAGCACTTTAGTTTGGTAGGTAGATGCATGACCACCACACCCCCCAGCTTACCAAAAGCACTTCCGGAAAGCCATCATTAGAGGCGCTACCTGGAAACATAAAGGCATGATTCACGACTTCCTTTCCTTTACTTTCCCTTCCCTTCCTTCTTTGTGGAGACCCCACCCACCCCACCTATATATATATATATATATGATTTGTTTTTTCATTATCTTATTAATTTGCAACTGCAATTTTAATTATATGTTCAGATAATTAAATGTTCTTTCTTTAATAGTCAAAATATAAATAAAATTTTCAGTCTTACAAGTTTTTCAAATGGGTATTTTATTTTTGAGGACATTCCGGCCCTCTCACACTAAAATTAAAAACAGTACTTTGATAACTGATTTATATTTTTATATAATATATATATATATATATAAACACTTAATAAAATGGGATGTTTTAAAATGTTGATCACTTCAGATCTCCAATAATTTGATTTTGTGTAAAACATTATAGAGGCAGATAGAATATTATAGCTGTGATGAGATATGGATTGATTTTTTGCACGCTACAAATTAATTGATATTAAATTATAACTAGTTAAGCAGGAATATTTTTACCCATATTATGTTTTTGCTATAAATAAATAAATAAATAATGAGTAGGAAATTATGTAATTTGTTTTCTTATAATTATTAGCGAACCTAACATATCACCAAAATTTGTTGATGCAATGAATTTAATCAGGCTGACACAGAAATTAATAATAAAGAAAACACATATAATTTGATCTTGCAAGTCCAAATCCATTCATATATTTGGATTTTATCACTTTGAAGTGATTCCGTCTGAATATTCCTTCCATATATCGCTTTTATCAGTATTAGCTTTCAAATCTATTTATTTATTTTCTAATTAATGAGAAAATCGATGGTTTTAGCCTTTTGTATTTGGTCATTTTCTGTGGCTAGTTGCTAGATTTAAGGTATAATTTTTCTTTAACATGTGCAAACGAACCAGTTTCTTTTGTTTTGAGATAATTTCATGTAAAGTTTTGACTGTGCATTGCATGAACTTAATTTCTTCTTCTGGGTTCTGTAGACTTTTTCAAAAGTAAGCAGCTGCTGAAGAAGAATTAAAATATATATATATATATATATATCTTTGCTAGATCATAACTTGCAAACCATGAGGTTTCAATGATGGTTTCAATCTAGTGCCTCAAAAAAGTTGTGGAAGCAGCGGTTGTCTTTCTGCAGGGAAAGCTGGTTTTGATTTCTTTTGGGTAGTTTAAATATTAAATTATATATCCAAAATCAGCACAAAATAGTGAGTATAGTAAGAGTAGTACTTCTCATTTCAGATAATTAGGGTTTGTTTCTTGAGCTTGCAGGGAAATGGCAGAAGGGAAGAAGAATGATATTTTATAATATAATATAACTGCATTTCAGCACTGTTTAGGGTTTTGTTTTTTCTGCTCTTATTCAAGTTCGAGGGGAAATTGCCATGTGGTGAGCACAGGTGTCTGCACATGGCTTCTCCGATTTCCAAGCTTTGAGATGTGTAAATCAATACAGGAAAACCAGAGGTTTTGGGTTTTTCAAGAGAATCAGTCTCAGAGGAAAAACACCTGATTGGTTCAGAAAAAGAAAACCCTGTGCTTGAGGAGCTATTGCTGCTCGGAAAATGTGAGTCTCTGATCGATGCAAAAATCAAGAAACAACCCCCCAATCTGTTTGCTTTCTTTCACCTGCAGCACCAGTTCTTTCAGCGAAGCTCAACCTAAAATCATGGTGTAGTTTCCCTTTTATCTACAACTTGTATTTGTTTTCGTTGCCAACTAGTTCAGGTACCGTCTGTTCCTCAAATCCCTCAATGTCTTCTTTCTTCTTCATCCTTTTTTAGTATTCCTATTTATATCATCTGCAATCTCAGTACGGTTCTCATATCATCACCTTTCCTTTCATATTCTGAACAAGAAAATCACCAGAGATTTTTTTTTTTTTGGGTTGGTTCCTTCATATGCTCCTCAAGAGTCTGTACATTCATCTTATTAATTTATAATATATGAAGTTGGAAAACATAACTGAGGATCCAATGGCTTTATCTCCTTTCTGTAATTTCTTCAACAAGCCATTTTCAGGGATTTCAGCTCTTGTTCTTTCTCTAATATTCATTTCCATTTTCCTCGGATTTGGTTTCTTCTCAATCCTCTTCACATCTCTAGTACTGATAGTTTCCTCTCTTCTCTTCACACTCACATTCACATTCACATTCACAAAGCGAAAACCAGTCACAGAAGAGATTAATAATCTCAATTCCGATATTCATCAGAATAATGAATCCGTTAAACCACACAAAGAAGAAGAAGTTGATCATCAGATTCATGACTACTCGATCAAATCACCCGATTTGCTATCGGAAAGTGAAAGCTTAAATCAATTATCAAGCAGTGAAGAATCAGAAGTAGAGTGGCCGTATCGAGAAATCGCGGATTGCTCTGACGGATCCATGTCTGATGAGGAAAGTGATCTCATTGAAATCTCTCTTCCAAGTGGGCATTACGTTCCTCCTAAGTTTAATTTGCAGCAGAACAAAGTGGCAGCAGATTTCTCGACGCATTCCATTCTGAAACAACATAGTTTAATGGAGCTGTTAGCAGAGATTAATGAGATGAATGAGGAAGAAAACTTAATTGAGATAGACATTTCCATGGGATCCATCAAGTGTTCAAGGTTCGAAATTGAAGCATGATGATGAGTACTTAATTAATTTAATAATAATATTTTTTACATATACCTATATATGTGTTTTTGATCCTTATTCAGGATTTAATCGTTATTGAATATTAAGAATTAATTAATAGCCATAGCCATAGCCATAGGAGTACTAGAATTTTACATCGAATTAATACTATCTGTGACTGTGATGGATGCTGTGTTATATTAAATATAATGTTGTGAAATTATCAAAAGTCAAAAACTTTGGATACCCATTAAAGAATTTGTAGCATGGAGTCATCTCTCTTTTTCTTTATTAATAATGCATATTAAAGTGTTAAAAAGGTTGAGCCAATTGATGATGATGGTGGAATTCAATCCACTTAAATCCTTTTTTTTTTCACTTTTATTTCCAATTGATCGATATTTCTTTTTGTTGTCCATTTCACATCGTATAATGTAATTGCAAATGCCTTAGATTTTATTTTGTGGGTCCTCTAGACCCAAATATTGTTGCAGTACTAACCTAGAAGATAATATATATTTACAAATTGTTATACAAATTTAATTAAGAATATGTTGCATAAAGCATAATTAATATCTACATTTGAAATTTGTTATATATACTTTCTCCTTTAATTAGCCAATTTATATATATATATATATAATTATTGGCATGCATAATATTAACTGATAAATATAGACATGAGATTTGAAAATAAGAATGTCACATAGTAACATGGTGTTTTTCTCTTTTGGTTTATATATAAAAATATAAGGTAAACTTTATTTATCATAAGAATGATGGTGTTGTCCCAACTTCAAAACTTTTTCCAAAAATTGCCGTGTTGCTCTCGCAATTGTAAATAATTATATAAGTTGTCGGTTCTTCTTTCTCTTTGCATACATTTACATGTGAATGTGTTATCTATATCTATACTATGCCCTACTTAAATTCTTGCCACACAGAAGAAAATGGTTGAAATTAAATTAAAGTTCAATAATTTAAAGCAGATCTAACCAACCCAAAACAAATAAACTTTTACAATAACTTTACTTTCCTGCATATATAATACATATATCTATTATTAATTCTTCTTCGGTACTAATTAATCCGCCCGGAATATGTTATTCATTCCACTGCAGTTTTTTCTCTGTACTTAATTTCAACTGTTTATTGTCCAATCTCTTATTTTAATCTCCATCTACAAATCATGCATATGCTTGAGTTTACATAATGTTTTTGAAAGAATTTTTAACCATAAGATGTACATGTGTTACTTTATCATGTATGATATGTAAGAATATATATATATATATATGTATATATATATATATATATGTTGGTCATCAAGTTGGTATATATATAATTCAATCTCCCTACGCATTTCTACTCTTCAATATGACAAAATTAAAGTAAAAATGTACACAAAAAAAGCTCTCAATATATAATTAATTAATTAAATATTCCTGTCTAAAAAGTGTCTAATTAATCTAAACAAAATAAAATGTTTGTTTTAAATAATTCATTGCTTCGTATTTTTGCTGGTGACGCAATCTGCTAGCTCTAAGGTTGAGCGGTGAACATATCATACATACAGACATACATAAGACCGACAAACGCTATATTTTTAAAATACAATTAATAAGTTCTAATTTCATTTTAATTAACATGATAATTAATTAATGAATTAATAAAGTGGAGGAGGAAATGTGTGTGTGTGTTTCCGTGCACACTACAAAGTCAAACAAGGTAGTATAGCTGATGCTACCAAAGCAAAGTAATAATTTGAACTACAACTACGCTACTCAGTCAAACTATGTATTCATTAATTATATACATGTATATTATTACTCTCACCCGAATGGTGCTCACAAGCTCCAAAAATTTCATTTCATTTTCTATTTATGAAACGGATTTTTTTAATTAATATTATAATATCTATTATTGAGACGATATTGGATATGGCCATTGGATGCCTCCAAAGAGTCCAATATGCGGCATGCACTAGATTTAACAGTATGGGTTCAGTTCAGTGAGTGAGTGGATGTCAAGTTATTGATCCAACACAACATTACGGTCAACCCTAGCTCTGACTCCCTTGATCTTTCCTGAATTCTATTCTATTTTATTGTCTCCGTAATCTACCGACTTTCATGCTCACCGCAAATATATATATATATATATATATTTTTCACTATATATAAAATAAATATTATAAAAAAATTAATTCATTTTAAAAATATTAACCCACTTCACCGTTTTCTTCGTAACTTGTCAGTGATTATGGAAACTAAATTAAAAAGAATTAAAATCTATATGCGAGAGAAAAAAGTCTTAGCCTTATTATGTGATATGGCCTCGTATTATCCGATATCAGTTTTCTCTCCTACTGCCACGTGTATTCATGTTGATGAGATATGGATGACGAAAAGCCGATGATACGGCGCCAGCTTCACTCTCGAGCATTCAAGCCAGCCGAAGCGAAGCAGCCGCCTTAACATTCTTAAACGAAACACACACTAGCTTCCCATCATCCACCACGTGTATTCATCTAACCCGTCAATTTTTCTACCCCGCCAACCAATCCAACACTCAACAAACTCCCACGTATCCTACCCTTATCGACAAATAAACGGTCCCCATTCATCCACGTGTCGCCCCCGATGCATTATTACCCCCTTAATCCAACGGACCCAACATCTTCTCCCTCCCCCCATCAAGTCTCTCCCCCACCTCACTCCCGGGAGACCCAAAAAAAAAAAAAAAAAAAAAAAGGAAAACACTCCAAAGAAGGTCACCTCCTCCAGTTTCTCCGGCCGCCGCTGAATTCAGTTCTACTGTAATTCCCCATTCCCAAACTAACGAAGGAATCAAAATTCTGTCTTTTCCCATAAATAAATAAATAAATATAACCAGTTCAGTAAGGTTTAAGAATTAAGATTTGATTGGATCAAGTTTGTGATGGCTGATTCGGACAACGATTCAGGGGGACACAATAACAGCAACGCGAACAGCGAGTTGTCGGCGAGAGAACAGGACAGGTTTTTGCCGATTGCTAACGTAAGCAGGATAATGAAAAAAGCTCTGCCGGCGAACGCTAAGATATCCAAGGACGCGAAAGAGACGGTGCAGGAGTGCGTGTCGGAATTCATTAGTTTTATAACGGGGGAAGCGTCGGATAAATGTCAGAGAGAGAAACGGAAGACGATCAACGGCGATGATTTGCTGTGGGCGATGACGACGTTAGGGTTTGAAGAGTACGTAGAGCCGTTGAAGATTTACCTTCAGAAGTATAGGGAGATGGAAGGAGAGAAGAGTAACATGGGGAGGGAGAAGGAAGGCGGTGGAAGTGGAGGTGCTGGTTCCGGTGGCGGTGGAGCCGCGGCAGGTGGTGGAGTCGGCGGTGGTGGGGTTAGTTCTGGAGGTGGCGGTGGCGCTTCTGGCGGGTATAATGGAGGTATTTATGGAGGAATGATGATGATGGGACATCAAGGACACGCGTATGGTTCTGGCGGGTATCATCATCATCATCATCATCATCATCAGATGAATGTCGGGCAAAGTGGGTCTGCCACCGCTGCTACCACCACCGCCACCGGCGGTGGTGGAGCTGTTAGGTCAAGGTAGGTCTATCTTCAACCATAACTTATGGGAGTTAGAATTATAGATAAGACCGTAATTGTAATAGTATTAGGTGTTTCTGTTTTTTTTTTTTTTTTTTTTTTGGTTGAGGATAGGAGGGGTGGGGGCTGTTTAATTTATGAGTTGTGGAAGGAAGGATTATATAGATTAAGGAACTAGTACTAAAAACTACTAATTGAGGGGAATATAAGAAACTTGAGAAGATTTTTACAGGGATTATGTTTCTTGCCCTCTCGATGTTGTAACTTTTAATTGGTTTGTATGAATGTGAAAAAGATTTTATCTGCTTTTGGGAAAAATTTCTATTGTTTACTTGCGGTAAAGAAGCATATGTATGAAAGTTGTGAATTTGGGGAAAACAAGAATAGCTGGACAGACAGCTTCGAGTGAGTTATGTTCTGACAGATGTCTAAGTAAAGTAGATTTTGTTTTGGATATTATGTTCTTTTTGAGGTAAAGAACTCTCAAATTATGCCATTGGTCCACCTCTCGATAATGTTTAGTTTTTTCTTGTACCAGAATGGATTAAAAAAGACTGCACTTGCAAATCTCCTAGCTGTTGGCTGCTTTGTGTCCTTGTTGGATAATGCCCTTTTATGGTAATGTTAGCGTTCTGTTTCAAACCCCGTTAAGTTTCTTGAAACAGATGCAGATATTACTGTTGTTATTATTGTGGCAGCAAAAGGTAATGCACACACACACACACACACACACACAAAAAAAAAAAAAAAAAAAAAAAAAAATTAGTCCTGCTGATATATATAATAGGTGGCATCATGCTATTGCTATGTATATGTATTCGTCCAATTCTTGTTATCTCTACAACAGTGTAAATTGATTCCCAAGTAGATTCTTTCTCAATTTGTTTGCTTTATAAAATTCTTTTGCATTGATTCCATGTGCTTGTTGATATATTTGCATCGTAATTTGCAAGATTCAGTATTCCTCTCCCCCACTATCTCTTGCTAGTAGCTAAATGGACAATGGATATATATATATATATGTATATGTATAAAAATGCTATTCAACTTATTCTATATGTCTAGCTTTTAAGAATGAAAATCACTCCCTGCTATGTATTCTGTTTCTCATCAAGCTGTTTCTATGCCTCTATGCCTCTCTTTCCCAAATCCAGAAATAACAATTTCTTAACTCTGCTGCAATGATTGAAACTTTCTGCTCGCTACCAGCAACTTATTCTATAGAATCAATTCTTATATATACTATTGGTCATTTCTTTTTAAATGGTAGATGAGAAGCTTATCATAGTACTTCATGAAGGTTATATATATTATACCTTCTGTTCTACAAGTTTTGATTTTTTTTTTTGTCTTTTCAAATGGTCATTTATTGGCCCTACCCGGACCGAAAAGCAAGACGTTGAGCCAACTCTACATATCTTCCATTGTAATGTGTATAAAATATATGCACACCTACCAATTGCACTTACATGGTGTCCCTTTCTCGCGTCTACATTTTCTCAAAGTTCTCCATCAATTGATAAAAATTAAAGCCAATTGGATGCAACTAAAAAGTTGAAAGCAATCAATAATTTACACTTACTTTTACCCTTCTTGTTGGGAACCTTTATCTACCTTGGAAAATGCCTACCCTACACCTATTGCTTTTCTAACATCAAAAATCAAATTCTGTTCCTATCTAGATTATTTTGTGATATTTTCAGAGCAGTTATTCACCTTACCAAATATATTTGTATTTGTAATGTGTGTGTATATATAACTATGAATTAGATTTTAATTTATCATTTGAATAGATTTTGTTTTGAAACAAAAAAGTTAAACATAATTTATAATGACTTCGGGACACCATTATAATTTGATAGGACACCACCAAGCTACAGCATTACCAAACTTTTTGTTTTCTCTCCTTTTTTTTTTTTTTAAAAAAAACAAAAAGAAATAATAAATTGTGTCACTTTATGAAATATTTATCAAAACTCTTTACATATTTTGATTACGATAATGTTAGTAATATACATTTTATTTATAATAAAGTGATTTAGCAATATTGTATTGTGATCATATATTCTATATAATTTAGTTGCTTTCACAATTTTGAAAATATTTTTTAAAAAATATAAAATTATATGATATTAATATATTAATCATATATAAAAATTTAAGTGCACCTTGATAACGAAAACAACCTTAGAATTTTACGTAATAATAACATAAATAAATCCGATTTATACTTTATACAAAATATTAGTTTTACTTCCATATTCAAGAATTTGCAAAAACAACAAAATTGGACCCAAATTTCTTAAGATTTTCATTCAAATATCAGCATCATTCATAATAAGATATGGAACAGGAAAATGAATAAACTCCTGAAATAATTAAGAGAATGTTTTAACATGCAAAAATTTGGAAGGGGACAATTTAGAGCAGGTGACGGACAGCCTGGAAATAAAATGAGATTTATAAGAAAAATCCTAACCGTTCAATTATTGGGGAGAACGATCGTCGGCGGAGGAGGTATCTGCTGACATGTCACCTCCAAACATCGCTGTCCACGTGGCCCAATTTGATACGGCATCTTGTGACTTTTTACTTGGACCCAGTCTGGCTTTTCTTGGGTATACTTTGCTACCGACACGTGTGGCTCCCACAGCTTAACAACTTTTCAAATTCCTTGATTAAACCATTTATTTAAAATTAAAAAAAAAAAAAAAAAAGCAGAAGAAATGTGTACATCATTAAATTAAATAATCAATCTAATTATTTATGCATGAGGACACATTAGCTAGCAAGCACTACCAGCCAAGAGAAAACGACCCCATCTTGTTTATTTATTCAAAATTCTATTAATTTAAGACCCTTTAAGTTGTTGCTTTGCTTTGATTAGATTCTTCTCTATTAAGTCTCCAAAATTTTTTAGAATTGTATGGTTAAGATAATTCTTTTATTAATTATTAGTTTAAAAATTTAACTGAAACTCCCTTAAATTTAAATTTTAATTAAAATAAAAATTTATATTTGTATTTTTTTTGGGCATAATTAAAGATCAAGTGATGATATATGCCTTGGGCATAGTTTCAGTATTGTAAAATACAGCTATACACTTCAATGCTGTCAAATTATCTCTAGTTCTTTATAATAATAATAATAATAAAGATAAAAATTTAGTGTTATACGAAAGGTTTTTGTGCAAAATTTAATCAAAATTATCCCATAAATTATTTAGAATGCACAATTTTTAGTGCTACCATAATAAATTGTTATGGATATAATTTTAAAAGTCTATAAAACGTTATATTTATCTAATTAAAAAGTTGGACAATTCAAAATTGGCAGAAAAAAATTTCCATTTCTTAGTAAATCAACTACCTGCTAGTAAACTAGTATTTCAATCTTGATCACTACCAAACCCTTTCAGATTACTAAATATATAACATGGATTTGTGAAACGATTTTCTCTCTTTATTTTTGAATTTTTAAAAAAAATTAAAAAGTAAGTGAAAATATGAAAATCATAATGAAAACACTATGTAACGTTATCAATCACGATAGTCAGCAGAAATCACCGCAAGGTGCGTGGGTCCCCTATCCCATACCTAATGCCAAGCTGGCACTAAATTATCCAACACATACTCCAAAATCCTCCACTGCTTATAAACTCGTACACTCCACTCTGCTCCACCACTCAAGAATTATCTCCTCCATCCACCGCCGCCGCAGCAATGCTAACCTCTCGGGCACTCACCGCCACCTTCCTTCTCTCTTTCCTCCTCCTCCTCCTTCTTTCCTCCACCTCCCATGGACACAACATTACTCGCATACTGGCCAAACACCCCGAATTCTCCACCTTCAATCACTACCTCACAGTCACCCACCTAGCACCGGAAATCAACCGCCGTCAGACCATCACCGTCCTCGCCCTCGACAATGCCGCCATGTCGTCGCTTCTCGCCAAGCAGCTCTCCGTTTACACTATCAGGAATGTTCTTTCTCTTCACGTTCTCACCGACTACTTCGGTTCCAAGAAGCTCCACCAGATCACCAACGGCACTTCGTTAATTTCTAGCATGTTTCAGGCCACGGGCTCGGCGCCTGGATCTTCTGGCTATGTTAATATCACTGATCTTAAAGGCGGAAAAGTTGGATTCGGAGCTGAAGATAACGAAAGCAAACTCGACGCCACTTACGTTAAGTCTGTCGCCGAGTTTCCCTACAATATCTCCATTTTACAGATTAGTCAGGTACTTCGTTAATTAAAATAAATACGGTGATTAATATTATTAAACATTTTAAACTCAATTAATTTATTGATTTTCTTTATTAATCTATTTCTTCAGGCTTTGAATTCGAATGAAGCTGAAGCGCCAACTCCAGGACCGAGCGAGATCAATATAACGGCAATTATGGCGAAGCAAGGATGCAAGGAGTTCGCCGACTTGTTGATAGCCGCCGGAGCTCACACGACGTTTGAGGAAAATCTCGACGGAGGTTTGACGGTGTTCTGCCCGACAGACGGTGTGATTAACGGTTTCATGTCAAAGTACAAGAACTTGACGGCAGCTCAGAAAGTGTCGTTGCTGTTATATCACGGAATTCCCGTGTACCAGTCCTTACAGATGTTGAAATCGAGTAACGGAATCATGAACACGTTGGCAACTGACGGCGCCAGTAAGTACGACTTCACGGTGCAGAATGACGGGGAGGACGTGACGTTGAAGACAAAAGTTATAACGGCGAAGATAACGGGAACTTTGAAAGATGAGGAGCCGTTGGTGATTTACAAGATTAATAAGGTTTTATTGCCCAGAGAGTTATTTAAGCCTGAGGCAGAAGCAGAAGCTCCGGCGCCAAAGGCACCTAAAAAGCACAAGAAACCGGCAGGGGATGAGGAGGAGGAGGCTTATGCGCCGGAGGATGATTCGGCTGATCAGACGGCTGATAACAAAAGTGGTGTGGGTGAAATAAACGGTGGGAAAATGACTTGGATGGTAGTGAGCTTGTGTATGGGAATAATATTACTTTAATCCATAAGTTATGTACGTATAGCTTGAGAGATTTGGGTTGCCATTTAATCTTTAATTTAATTTAATTTAATTTAATTTATGTTTTTATTTGTGACGGGGGGGAAAAAGCAACCGTTTACTTTGGTCTTTTCTTTTCCAGAAAATAATTTAGTCCGTATATAAATTAATTTGTTTTTTTGTTTGTATGTAATGTAATTAATAATTTACGATACCATTAAGTGTGTAAATTAAATGCAATGCATATGTGTAATTTATAAATAAATATCTATTTGAGTGTAATAATATTATTCTATCATTAAGATCATTTATTTTATTTTATTATTAATTTATATATGAGTATATATACCATTATTTATATATCCTAATGTGTGTGTGTGTGACAAGACAACATAAGCTGTCAGGACGGAGGACAATAAGACGTGATGGCGCTAGTTTTCCAGCTCAATGAAGCAATTAATCTGCGATCTGTCTGCGTAATTGATTAAATTAATTATAATAAGCTAGCTAGCTAGCTAGCAGTGAGGTGCATGGCGGGGTCTAGCACATATCACTACATTATTCATAATTACTACATGGTGTTGTGACTTGTAATTGAAGCTAGCGTTTATCCCTAATATTTATTTATTTATTTATTAAAGTTTCTACGCAGCTGACAAAACAATAATTTTATCAATTTGTTATCTACCGAGGATTGAATTGATAACATGTGACCTTTACCAATTTATATAATTGATTAAAGTTCAACCTTTCAATTAGTAATTTACGTTAAAAATAAATAAATAAAAAGAAAGCTATACTACACACGCTGGTATATTCAGAGAAGTAAGCATGCAGGAGGGGAAGTTTGCTGCAAAAATTCCAAGAGCAGTAGGAAAACCTCTTCGATCTCACTATATATATATATATATATATATATGAAGATGATATGTATAATTCACAGGCTCTCAATCAAGATAATTGAGTATAAGGAAATGGGCCTAGGAGCTTACACAAATATTATTCTCATTTCCCTTACAAAGAAATTAATGAATTTTCCTAATTAATATGCAAGCACGTACGTTTCATCTGATAGTTAATTATTACATGATGTATATATTTAATATGAATTAATTATTGGCATTTCATGAATAGAACCCACATGGTGGAAGGCTGCTGGAAGCAATAACCTACCACAGGTATTCTATATATTTTGATTCGCATCCACTACTCTTTAAATATTTGATTTTTACATTGATTATATATATAATCTCAAGTATCGATCTGATGCATATATATGTGTCTTCAATAATTATCAATCTTGTTATAATAATTATGCAATTGATCAATAAAGAGCAGCTTCTAGGAATTAATGTTCATTACTTGGTGAATCAAACAATGGAATAATCAGCTTCAAATATGTGTGTGGTATTATATTGAAAATATTTCGTTGAAGTTTATCAAATCCTTAATCCCTATTCTGCTACATACATACATATATATATATATATATATATGCATGCATGCATGCCTCTGTATTCCCGGAAATCAAAATCGAATTAAAACAGCAGTTGTTTTTCATATTAATTATATATAAATATTCTGGCTACCCAGAGATTAATTTAACAAAAGCAGCAGATTTCTCGGTAGTTAGTTCTTAGGATCGAACGAAGAATATGAACAACAAGGACTCAAATTAATAGACATGCCGCAATTCAAAAGACCAATTAATATCACAAGGGTTACTAGGTAACATTTCCAGATAATTAGGTGAATATTTTTTGTTTTCCAGCCAGAAATTAATAATGTGTATATAACTACAAAGTCAAAATGATTTATATATATATAAATTAAAAATCATTCACACGCAAAAACGAGATTCATGTGAACTTTGATGCTGAATTAAAGTAATTAATATGATAAAATTTTGAAGGCTTTAATTGAATTCAGTATATAAATTAATCATAATTGCGAGGACTGAAGAGATCACAGAAGAGCCATAAAATAGAAATTAGTTAATTGATTGCAAGATATATGGAAGAGATTCAAGAAGAGAAAATTCTCCGGATGAGTGGGGAAGGAGACAGTTATTTCAAACTCATCAGTTCAGGTTCATCAAGATTAATCTTAATCTAATATTGTTTATATTATCATCATAATGCTTGGAATATTAATTAATTTCTACCTTAATCTTGCAGTACTATATAATTAATTAATTAACTCTTCTCAACAGGCCCTCTTAATTTTCGCACTCAAGTTTGATCAGGTTTCAGATTTCATTTCTTCTGTAATAGTTCTACAATTAAGTTATTTACTCAACCTTAATTGTTTTAATTGCAGAAGAAGGCAATCTTGAAAGCAAAGCCTATACTACAAGAAAGCTTGTTTGAAATTTATCGCAATGGCTTCCCAGACTGCATAAAATTTGCTTATTTGGGTTGCTTCAGGGCCTAATTCTTTGTTGCCAGCTTGGGAAGCTCTGCACGCCTTCCACAGAATTAGCATCCCCTTGAATCGAAAGCCACCGGAGTTACAGGTTTTTCTCAATGATCTTCGTGGAAATGATTTGAATTCCGTTTTCAAATCTTTCCCGAGCTTTGACGAGATACTGAAGACAGAAAAGGGAAATGAATTTGGTTCATGTTTCATAGCTGCAGCTCCTGGATCCTTCCATGGAAGACTATTTCCTTCCTGTTTCCTTCACCTGGTTCACCCTTCTTACAGTCTCCATTGGGTCTCCCAGGTAGCCTAATTCTCGTGTACATTAATCCATGTCTTGGATATATAAGACGTTCCCTTAATTTTAATATGGGCTGTATATATATTCCTTTAACAAGAACCTAAAGGGCTGGTGAGTGAATCCGGAATTCCGATTCTAAATGAAAAGAGTATTTACGTGGAGAAGTCCTATAATTCTTCCGATGTAAATACCAATCCTAATCCTGATTAGATCAAGATAGTAATGGAAAAAAAAATCTGATACCTAAATCCAACATACTAAAATTGAAAAGGTTTTAGTTTATTACTTGTAATTACATATTCTATCATTAATTTGTTTGAAAGAAAGAGAGATTGAAATTGAAAAAAAAAAAAAAAAAAAAAAAAAAAAAAAAAAAGCTTGTAAATTTGGTGACATACCCATTACTGTAATAATTGAGTTGCACAAGAACAGGAAAGCAAACAGAGAATTAATTCAAGGGAAGGCAACATTATTTATTAGCAGCTTTATTTATACTGTTTATTTGATTGACTGATAGCATGTTTTTTTAATGGAAAGTGCAATTTGTCTTCTCTCTCTAAATATAGTCTCTCCTCAAATGAGAAAAAGTGAAATAAAATTAAATTAATAAAGAAAATTAAATAAATGAATACTAAAGTTCATTCTCCAATGAGTTTGGAAGATCCTATGGTGGACTTGCCTAGTTTGGTCTAAAAGAGTATGTTGCTTGCTTTGACATTTATAACCCTTCTTTTTTTCTTTTTTTTTTTTTTAACTTACAGTTCTTACAGTTTGACAAATGGTTCCCCGCCACGTTGCCTTGCTCTGTTTCATTCCTTGAAATTCTTTGTTTCAATTTTTGGAGTTCTCTTTGAAAATTCTACGAAGCAGATGGAGATTACCTCCAGAATTCAAAAGATCATGGTGATTGATAAAAAAAGCGAGCGGGATTTTTTTTTCTTTTTAAATATGAGAGAGTGGGTAAAGTCTAAAAAATATAATTTTTATCCTTTCCAGAACTTGAATTCAGGCATGATGCCTAGGAAGCGGTTTAATCTATCACATCCTGAGCTGGGCACTCTAGAACAAAGGGGGAAGGATTTTAGTGTTAGAGAAAAAAGAAAGTAATCAATTAGCGAGTCAACATTATTATCCACTGAAAATACTGATTAGATGTTTAGGTGGTGAAAATGGAGTCTAGACATAGTCTCTAGAAGAAGAGTCTCACCCTTTTCTTCCTCTAGTCCAAAATGAATGATCATAGAGAGGCTTCTTCCTTTCTTATACTATTATTTACCCCAAACATCCTTTTATTCCTTATTTCCTCTTGTTCTCAACTTTCAATTGGAGGATTTGTTCACGAGTCTATCACCCAAGGATTAAAGTGAAATTTCATGTATTTGAAGAAAATATCTAGTGAATAACGAGGGTAGGATCCTTTACAATGCATATTACAATGCTTCAATCCTTTTTTCTGTAGTAGCGATAGCAAAATCTTCCATAGGTTTGAGGCCTATGAAATTTGTTCTAAATAAAATAAAATAAAATATAATAATGTGATGAGAAATCGAGTAAGAATATGAAAAATTCATTTCACACTTAAAAGAGAATAATGTATATATGTTAATATTTTTATTCCCCATTCTTATCCTATTGAGGAATGGGGATTAAAAAAAGATGTCATGGGCAACGAGGAAGGCCTCCCACTCTTGTCCCACCTTGCCCCATTACTTTCCCTACTCTGTAAGCAGAAAATGTCATGTCTCATTCCTAGCGGAATCAGTGATCTTTGACTCTTTTGGAGAGTTTTGATGATCTTTTAGAAAGTTTCCTTAGTTATTAACAGTTTTTTCAACTGGCGACGTGGAGCTCCCTTAGGAGCTCCCTGTGTTGTCCATTCTCTGTTAGTCATATGTCCCTTGTTAGTATTCTACATAATTCTATCTATATTTTAGGAGGTGAAAGCTATTTTAGTTACTTTTTTTTTTTTTTTTTTTTTAATTTTAAACCTACGTTAGAAATACTTTGATTATCTTGTCAATTCACCTCCATCTCCAATACGTCAAATGGGCTCGAGAAAATTTCTCCCGACGATAGGTATATTTCTCAAGATTTGAATATAAAAGCTTCTTAATTACCTAAAAATTTATCTGAAATAAATCACGGTATAACTTCACACTGCCTGCAGATTCCCCCATATGATATGATCTTGAATTAATCCGTGTTACATATTATTTTTAAATACAAATTTCGGATGGGATCGAGCATATAACTTCAAAATCATCAAATTTTAATTAATATTAATCGAAGGACAATAATAGATATGCACATGTGGGAAGTGGGATTGGGAAGAACAACTATTATTTGCCGTATAAATCGGGCGACTTTAAATGTGATGGCACAAAGAATTAATTAAACTTATACATGATCGAGTAAGTTCTGTTCATTTTAATTTTAGAATTGAGTAATACAAATATATATATATATATATATATATAACTTTGAAAAGTATTGTATAATAATTAAATAGCACCATATATATAACAAGATCAGAAAATTAAGAGAGCCACTAGGAGAAGCAATATTATGGGGTTAGAGCAAATTCTATTCATGAACAAAGGGGAAGATGAGTTTAGTTATGCAAACAACTCAATTCTTCAGGTCTCCTAATTCTCATCATTACTAAACTAATTTTCAATAATTACATCAAACATATATATACGTACATATATATATATATATATATTCTCTCATTATGTGTCTATTTACCATAATTAATTAGTCAGTTTATGTGTGTTAATTGTGTTCACATGCAGAAGAGGGTGATTTTGAAGGCAAAGCCTATAATACAAGAAAGTATTCTGGAGCTTTGTAGTGACAACAACTTAACTTCATCGGCAGATTCAGAATGCTTAACTTTTGCAGATCTGGGATGCTCCTCAGGATCCCATGTATTCTTGTTTGCTTGGCAAGTTATAGAGGCGCTTCACTTCGCCCGCCACCGCTTGAATCGTAAGCCACGAGTATTGAAGGTTGTGATAAAATATATTTAATTATTCATTTTCACTTCTTTGGATTTTAATTTCATTAATTTATTAATAAAAATAATTATATGTATATCTTCAGGTATTCTTGAATGATCTTCCCGGAAATGATTTCAACTTGACATTCACATCACTTCTAGATTTTTAATTATCAGAGACTTAAGGAAGAGAAATATGAATATGTACAATGTTTCGTAGCTGCAATGCCTGGATCCTTCTACCGAAGGCTGTTTCCACCTCGGTCCCTTGGCATTATATTCTCCTCCTACGCCGTCCATTTCCTCTCATAGGTCTTGTCTTTTACTATATATATATATACACATATATATATATATTAACATATAATTATTTTTGTGCTTAATTCGAACTTTTTCTTGTGTTTATTAATCAATCAATTAATTAATGTTGTATATACTTTTAACTAATAATTAATTTATAGGCACCTAACGGACTAGTGTGTAAATCTGGAACTCCACTGAATAAAGATAGTATTTATCTAGCAAAGACCAGTCCTCCAGAGGCTCACCAATTATATCTGAAGCAATTTGAGAGTGATTTCACAATATTTCTCAAATCTAGATGGGAACAGTTGAAACCTGGAGGTCGTATATATGATTCTTACCCCCATGGGTGATGACAGACACAATCCTCATCTATAGTACATAACAGGAATGGCAGTAAAAGATATGGTCCTGCAGGTACTTCATGATCAATTCCTCGATCCTATTAATTAATTCATATGATCTCTCTCTTTAATATTTATTTATTTAGATGAATTTGTACAATGTGTGTGTTTGTGTGTGTGAACGGCTGTGTGAGAGAGAGAGAATCATACGAAAGATCTAGTTAACGAAGTGTTCCTTCGTAAAAGTATTATATGGTTTAATTGAAGAACCAAAATTGGAATCGTTCAATATGCGATTCTATTTCATCATCTAGAGATGTTCCATCTAAAGTACTGGTTTCAGCACCACGAAAATGGTAAGAAGTTGGACGAGTACGCCGGAGCCAAGCAGATGGCATACCGTACAAGGGCGGCCGGAGAGTCAGTTCTGGCTAATCAGTTCTGAAAAGCCGCCATGGATGATATAAATGTTCCAAAGAGTTGCCAACAAAGTTCTTGAGCACTTCAAAATGGGATTTGGAGCTTATGCAAATGTGCTTGTCTCCTTGATAATTACAAAGAAATGATGTGTGAAATAATTTGTTTTAATCTTTTATTTTTAAAATAAGTGCGTTATTCAAAATCAATTATATATGTTCAAATTGAATAAAGTTTATTGTTGGTATTACAATCTTACTTACATATCAAAGTTTAGTTAACATAACAACTAAATTAAATTTGGCCAAGTAAGGAGAATAAATATAATTTTTGTTGCATGCAGATGGTCACTAAATGCAGATAAGACTCAAGCTCTACGCTTAATCAGTATATTCCTCCGTAATTATCAAATGAGGTGCGCATACAGAAAACTACAAACTCGTCATTATTTGCGCTAAAATTTTATATTAATATTTCTGCAGCTTATTATCGATCGATACTCAAATCTATTTCTGATTTCTGTGTATATATGCATATATACAATAATTATATGATACAATCAAACTGTAGATGGAAGAGATAATCAGCACAAGTTCAAACGTTAATCAAGTACTTGAACAGGTTCTCCACATGAATGGAGCGGAAGTACAAATTAGTTATGCAGAAAACGCATCAGTTCAGGTCTTCCCCTAAATTAAATTACATTAATTAAGCATATATTATATGTGCATCAGATCAGATTTAGATTTACTGAAAACATTTATTTATATCATTTAATTTTGCTATATATTAATTTATTAGTTTAATTTGCTCTTACAGAAGAAGGTGATTTCGAGAAGCAAGCCTTTAATACAAGAAAGCATCGACGAGATATACTGCAAAAACTTCCCAGAATGCTTCAAATTTGCAGATTTGGGATGCTGTTCGGGATCCAACGCATATTTGCCCACATGGGATGTTGTAGAATCTCTTCACTCAACCTGCAATCGCTTGGATCGCAAACCACCCACGTTGCAGGTTTTCTTGAATGATCTTCCAGGGAATGATTTCAACAGCACCTTAAAATTGTTGCCAGGCTTTTACGAGAGGCTTAAAAGAGAGAAATTATTATTAGGTGATGATCAGTTTGGTCAATATTGTTTCATAGCTGCAGTGCCTGGATCTTTCTACGGAAGACTATTTCCACCCAATTCCCTTCACTTTGTTTTCACGTCTTATGCTGTCCATTGGCTCTCCCGGGTGAGCAGCAGCTTGCTATATCTAATTAATTATTTCATATATATTTATTTATTATGTAATAATATTTAATTCTTCAAAATAATTAAGCAGGTACCCAAAGGACTAGTGAACAAGAAACATGTTTACGTAACACAAACAACTCCTCCTACCGTCCACAAAGCCTATTTGGATCAATTTGAAAATGATTTATCATCATTCCCTAAGTTACGATCAGGAGAGTTGAAACCCGGAGGTCGTATAGTCCTTGCACTTATAGGTCGTCATGACAACAATCATCCTTATGCTTGGGAGATATTTGGTCTAATATTAAACGACATGGTTTCAGAGGTAATGAACCTATATATCTCTCTACGTACGTAGATATATAGGACGTGCAATTTCATACAAATTAATTATGTTATATATCTATGGATATTAATTATATATTATAGGGGTTGATCGAAGAATCGAAATTGGAATCTTTCAATTTGCCACACTATGCTCCAAGTCCTGAAGAAATAAGACTAGTTATTGAAAGAGAAGGATCGTTTAATATCCATAAGCTTGAAATATTCCAGGTGAGTCCTTTGGTAGGATTTGACGACAATAATAATCTTGACAACAAAAAGAAAGTATATGCCAGAGGGAAGCATGTAGCAAATGGTATAAGAGCAATTTCTGAATCTCTTATAGCTAGTCATTTTGGAAATTCAATCATGGATGATCTGTTCCATAGACTCTCTATCAAGATCACTCAGTATTTGGATTTAGAGCTCGCAGCTTACACAAATTTGCTCATTTCCTTGATCAAGAAATCATGACCATATATAAACATAATTCCACTTCAGCTGATCATCTTAATTGTCTTAGATCGAGTGAAGGTTTCCCTTTAATTTCTTTGTTATCTTTACGTGTAGAAAAGAAGAAGCTAATTTATGTCTTTTTTGAAAAAAGGGAAAGTTATCGATTGTTCATTATTATTTTACTTTAATTATTCATATTTTTATTAATTAAAGTGTTATATTCTAACTCTAAATCTTAATTATAAGATTTGATATGAAATCAATGAATGCAAATTTTTACTTTATTCTAAATAAAATATTAAATTAAATTAAAAAGTTTCTATTAAAGATTAATTATATATCAACAATATTTGGTTTCACTTTGATTTCAATATACATTTATGAAAAATAATTAAACGATTAAGCACTTGATCAGACTTTATGATACGAAAAGAAATCATGAAACAAACAAAAGAGGAAACAAAAAGGCGTTCTATCCAATTCATAACCTAACAAACAAGAATTAAGAATTCTATTCACTGAGTGGCGAAGAATTAATTAACATTATGCATGTTTTATTGAAAGAGAAGGATATATATCATTAATTAGAATTCATCATCTACACACATTAATTCCATCTAATTAAATCGAATATGCGGACGACAAAGCAGGCGGTACGATTACGAGTCGCTTCTCATGACCAATCAATTAATTCAGAAATTAATTAAAAGCCCCCATGGATTTCCCCATGGATGCATCGTATATATTCATATGTTCCAAATTAATAGGATCAGTTGCCGTACGTTAAAGTTCTTCAGCACTTTAAAGGGGTTATGGAAATTGGAGCTAGCTAGCCTTTTCAAATTAATGTAATTAATGTGCTTGTGCCTGTGCTTCTCTCCTTCATATGTATACAAATTATTAAGTTTTCAACCTTTTATTAATTTGTAAAATAATTAAGTGCCTTATATATTAATTGCAAATTAATTAAATTAACTATATACGTTCAAATTGATGAATAAAGTATATTAATTGTTGGTATTACAATCTTACAAGATTGCTAATTTTATATATATCAATGTTAATATATAATATTTGCAAGGAGTAAAATATATATAACAACTACATTAAATTTGGATCAATATATGATTTTTTAAATAAAAAATTGTTGAAAAGTGAATATTTTTATCTATATTATATATATATATATATATATATATATAAAAATGATATTTCTTTAAATACTTTACTTGGAGATTGCTTTAAAAACAAAAAAAATCAGGTCGAAGTTTTTAGTTATTATTATTATAAGGGAGAATGTCTATTATCTCTCTACTTTTTGAGCTAATGCCTCATTACCTCCCTATATTTTTTTTAATATCTCATCACCTCCTTAAATTCTAATTTTACCGTTTAGTATTTTAAATATTTTCGATTTTATCATTTTATAAATCAATTGAATTGAAGGGTAAAATAAAAAAAAAATCAAAGAGGTAATGAGATATTAGAAAAAATATAAGAAAATAATGGGGTACTAAGTAAAAAAATAAGGAGATAATGAGCATTCTCGCATATTATTATTTATTACATACAACATACTCAGTGGGCATTGCCATACAATAAAATACTCAAAATCCCATCATGATAAGATTCAATTTCTGATCCCCAATTTTCAAAATTAGTTACACATATACATGATCGATTACTAAGTCAATATCCTAATAAATTAATGCAGCTAGCTAGCTTAATCAAAATAATATGATAAAAATTATCTATGATTTTCTATGTTCACATTGTTGAAAATTAAACTTAATTTAACCCAAAATAAATTGAGTTTGTAAGATTTAAACTTAAAAATAATGTAACCCAATTTTTAAAAATTTATAAAAAAAATATTTAGATATTTTTGAAATAAATATCTAAATATTTAGTAATAAAAATGTAGATAAATGTAATAAATATGTAAATATTATTATGAATATTTTTAGAAAAAGTTTTATAACCATTAGATTAGATGTGTGTTAGTATAATCTTAATCGTTGGTTAAGGAGATGATATATTATAAATAGGGATTAGTTCTTCCATTATTTATCAAGCTAAGAATTAGAAATCAATAAAATTGTAAACTTATCCTTCTTTCCTTATATATAATTATTCCTAACAAATTTATCTATTTTTATAATATAAGTCCTCTATCTTCTAACAAAATAGTATCAGAGTTAAGGTGTGAGTGACCATAACAAGCAATGAAATGGTTCTATTCCAAGTTTCAATGCTCACCAAGAGCAACTACGATAATCAGAGCATCAAGATGAAAGCATTGCTAGGAGTTCAAGATACATGAAAAGTTATAGAGAAAGGGTTTGATGTGCCAAAAGATGAGACCACTTTTACTCAATCTCAAAAAGATCTCTTAAAAGATTTTAAAAAGAGAGACAAGAAAGCTATCTAACTCATGTGTCAAGTATTGGATAAAGATGGTTTTGAAAAGGTTTAAAATGCAAGCACCGCCAAAGAAACATGAAAGATGCTTCAAACTTTATACAAAGGTGCCGAAAGAGTGAAAAAAGTATGTCTTTAAACTCTACGAGGTGAATTTGAATCTTTATATATGAAAGAATATGAATCAATTTCTGACTACTTTTTTAAGTTTTGGTAGTTGTTAATCAATTAAAAAGAAACAAAGAAAGTTTAAGTAATGTTTGAATTATAGAGAAAATTTTTCGTTTCATAAATTCAAAATTTGAGCATATTGTTGTAACAATTGAAGAAACAAAAGATTTAGAGTCCATGACAATTGAAGAACTCATGAATTCATTACAAGCATATAAAAAAAAAAAAAAAGAAAAAGCAAGAAGCCTTGGAACAAGTTTTTTAAACAAAGCTCACCTTTAAAGAAATAGAAGGAAATTTCGACAATGAGAAAGGCCAACGTAAAAGAGGAATTGGTCAAGGACAAGGCCGTGGATATGGATATGGACGTGGATGAGGATGGAGAGAACCTTTGAATTATAACAATAAGAATAATGAAAGAGGAAAAGGCTCAACAAGAAGTCATAAAAAAGGCAATCCAAACTCAAGGTACGATAAGTTTCAAGTTAAATGTTATAACTATCAAAAGTTTGGTCATTATTCTTCTGAGTGTAGAGCTTCCAATAATAAGGTTGATGAGAAAGCTAACTATATGGAAAACAAAAGTTAAGAAGAAGAAACGTCATTACTAGCATTCAAGGACAATAATAATAGCAGCACCAATATGAAGAGAATAAGGAGATACCAACAAAGCAGCAAGAAGAATGTCAACAAGAGTTTGCAACACTACCCAATTCGTCAAAAAGAGTTGATGATATTAATCCACTATCATCCTTTTTAAACGAAAGAAATGAAGAATGCACAATAAGTCTCTAAGATCTCTACGAGGTGACCGAGAGGATGAATAATCTCACTCTTTTCTGCCTTTTTGCTAACTATGAACCTGTGAACTTTTAAGAAACTGTGAATCAAGAAAAATAGAGAGTTATGATGGATGAAGAAATCAAGGCTATTGAAAAGAATGACACATGAAAACTCGTTACTCTTTCTAAAAGACATAAAGCTATCAGCATTGAATGGGTATATAAGGTAAAAAAGAATGCAAATGGAGAAATTAAATAAAACAAGGCAAGACTTGTTGCAAAAGACTACTGTCAAAGAGCTAGAATTGATTATGATGAAGTATTTGCTCCTGTTGCTCAATTAAAAGCTATTAGACTACTCATCATCAAATGGATGTAAAATCTACTTTTCTTAATAAAGTACTCGAAGAAGAAGTCTACATCAAGTAACCTTTGGGTTATGAAGTAAAGAGACATGAAAACAAAGTCTTGAAGTTGAAGAAAGCTTTTTATGTGTTAAAGCAAGCAATAAGAACAAACAAAGTCTTGAAGTCTTGAAGAAAGCTCTCTATAGTTTTACCAAGTGCCTTTACGAACATGCACTCTATATCAAGATCAAAGATAGAGATGTTTTAATGGTGTGCCTATATGTAAATAATTTGATCTTTACTAGAAGCAATCCAAGTATGTTTAAAGCGTTTAAGAAAGTAATGACAAAAGAGTTCGAGATGATTGACATTGGGTTAATGGCTTACTAGCTTGGCATTAAAGTTAAGCAAAAGGAAGATGGAATTTTCATCTCACAAGAAAACTATTCAAATGAGGTCTTTAAGAGATTTAAGATGTATGATTGCAAGCCGATAAGCACACCGGTTAAATGTGGAGTGAAGTTGTCAAAGCATGATAAAGGAGAAAGACTAGATTTAACCATTTTCAAGAGCTTAGTTAGAAGTCTATATTACCTAACTTGCATAAAGCTTAATATTCTCAATGCTGTTGGGCTAATTAGTCGCTATATAGAGAAGCCAACAACTATCTATTTTAAAGTTGCAAAAAGAATTCTTCTCTATCTCAAAAGTACAATTAATTTTGGTTTATTTTATTCATTTTCTAATGATTATAAGCTTACTGGATTCAGTGATAGCAATGGGAGTGAAGATATGGATGATCGAAAAATCACTACTAGATTTGCATTATTCATGGGTGACACTGCTTTCACTTAAATGTCGGAAAAGCAACCGATAATAACTCTCTCAACGTGTGAAGCTGAATATGTGGCCACAATATCATGTGTTTGCCATATAGTTAGGATGGTCACAAGAAAAGTCAACTAAGATTTATGTTGACAACAAATCGGCTATAACGTTGGCAAAGAATCCAATGTTTCATAATCGAAGCAAACACATTGATAATCATTGCCACTATATAAAGGAGTGCATTGCTAAAAAGAATAAGCAAATAGAGTATGTTAAGATATAAAACCAAATTACTGATATCTTTACCAAACCTTTGAAGAATGAGACATTTTGTGCAATGCCAAAACTATTGAGAGTCACTAAATCAAGTTTAAGGGGGTGTTGAAAATTAAACTTAATTTATCTCAAAATAAATTGGGTTTGATTTATCTAAAAATTTGTAAGTAAAAATCTAAACAAATGTAAATATTTAGATATTATTATGAATATTTATAGAGAAAATTTTATAACCATTAGATTAGCAAAGCCGATACTACAAGAAAGCTTGTTTGAAATCTGTCGCAATGGCTTTCCAGATTGCATGCGATTTGCAGATATGGGTTGCTCTTCAGGCCCTAATTCATTGCTGCCAGCCTGGGAAATTATAGATTCTCTCGACAAAATTTGCCAACGCTTGAATTGTAAGCCGCCAGTATTGCAGGTTTTTCTCAATGATCTTCCTGGAAATGATTTCAACACCGTTTCGTGGAAATGAATTTGATTCTTGTTTCATAGCTGCAGCGCCTGGATCTTTCTACTCTTTCCTTCCTGTTTCCTTCACTTGGTTTACTCTTCCTACAGTCTCCACTGGCTCTCTCAGGTTCCTAAAGGGCTAATGAGTGAATCCGCAATTCCATTATCGAATAAAAGGGCTGTTTACATAGAAAAATCCTGCAATCCTCCCCACGTTCATAAAGCATATTTGAATCAGTTTGAGAGTGATTTCACATCATTTCTCAAACATAGATCAGAAGAATTGAAGCCTGACGGTCGTATGATTCTTACCATTATGGGTAATGACAAACACCATCCGCATCTTCTGGAGCCCATAGGAATGGCAATAAATGACATGGTCTCTGAGGTATATATCTATATGATCTCCTTTTTCTTGTTCTTTTTCTCTCCATATATATATATATATATATGTATGTATATATAATATTCAAAAATTAATTAATTAATTAATTTAGGGGCTAATTGAAGAATCAAAACTGGAATCATTCAACTTTCCGGTCTATTCACCGTGCGCCGAAGAAGTAAAGCGAGTTATTGAAGGAGAAGGATCCTTTGATATCCATGAATTCGAAACATTCCATATAAGTTGGTTGGCAGGCTTGGAAGATGGAGAAAACGATAATTACAAAAGCTTACATTCAGACAAATATGAAAAAGGGAAGTATGTGGGAAAACATATAAGAGCAGTGTTACAGTCTGTTTTAGCTAATCATTTTGGAAATGAAATCATGGATGATCTGCTCCATAGATTTTCAATCAAGGTTTCTGAGTTGTTGGAAATGGGGTTGGGAGCTTACACAGTTCTGCTCGTTTCATTGATAAAGAAATAAATAATCATGTAGATGTAGGAAATTAAGCTATATATATAACTTGGACAAGTGTGTACTACTACTTCATGCTTAATTCTGCTTTCCAATTTTTTGTTTTGTTTTTTCAAAATAGTTGATTATTATAAAGATATATTTTCGATCTTCAATATTTTTTGTGAAATTTTACATAATAAAAGAAATTTAAAGTTATATATATACATATTTGAGCTTTGCTATATGTGCAATTAATTACCAGATTCTTTTTCTTACTGCGCCGGCCAAATCCTAAAGAGAACTAAATCATCATATCCATTAATTAATTTTCTGCTTAAAATTAAGAATGCTCGATCATTAATTGACAACCATTTTATTAATTGGATCTTGTACTCCTCAAACATTTAGACACATGCATACAGATCAGGCAAAGAGCTGCAAGTAATTAATTAAGGAGATATATATAATTGAAAGGCTTTACAATCTTTGACTTAATTACCTTTTAAATTAATTTGACATATTTATCCGGATCCGGGATACAAGTAAAGTGTAGGAATCCGAATATTACTTGGATATTATTCTATATATCCTCAACCACAAGGAAGGATCGAACATCTTCAGTTTCATTATTTTATTTGTGCTTAATTTTATATATCTAAATATTCACTAGAACCATTAATTCTTTTCGGGTCATTTAATAATTAATTCTAAATTAATTAATATTCCTGCATTGATTTTTGCTCAATTAATTCAATCTTCTGCTTGTTCCAAGTTCAACCCATCACGGCTAAATAAACTAACAACTTCGAGGAGATGATGTGTAAATTTGTTATTTATAAAATATTTGAAGATACGTAATTATAATAATTTTCAAAAAATATAAAAAATAACATAATTATTTGGAGATTTTACAGTAATTTAAATAATAATAACAAAAAAATATTGTTTTTTATTTTATGGGGTGTGCGGCCAGAGGCTTCTTATAAAAAAAAAAAAAAAAAAAAAACGCATGAAATGTGTTCATGTATATGTTGAGTCGTTGACTAAAGCTTGAGGCCACAGGCTTCTGTCGTTATCGAATAAGATTTGCATACAGGAATCAGATACCCTTGTTTTTGTGTGAATTAATGATATTAATTTTGTACATGCTTTTATTTTAATATGCTTAATTAATTAATTATCTTCTGCTAGCTTTTATCAAGGCTCGATCCGTCTCATCTCAAGCATAAACAAACAGTTGATGTATAGTTTTCAGATTAATCAATTAATGGAGTCTGAGAAAGCTGATCCTCATGCCACAAGGCGAAACATTCAAGTAGAACAAGTTCTCCACATGAATGGAGGAGATGGAGACAACAGCTATGCAAGAAACGCATTACTTCCGATAGAGCAATTAATGCAATCTGATGATCAAATCCAAAATTTATCTCCCTATTAATTTGTTTATTGATCGACTTGAATTATATTTTATCTTACAGAAGAAGGTGATTTCGAGAACAAAGCCTTTAATACAAGAAAGCATCGTTGAACTGTGTTCCAAAGACTTAGCGGAATGCTTCAAATTTGCAGACATGGGATGCTCTTCAGGACCCAACGCATATTTGCCTACGTGGGATGTTATAGAATCTCTTCAGTACTCAAACAACCTGCAATCGCTTGAATCGCAAACCACCCATGTTGCAGGTGTTCTTGAATGATCTCAACAGCACTTTTAAATTGTTGCCAAGCTTTTACGAGAGGCTTAAAAGAGAGACATTATTAGGTGATGAGTTTGGTCAATCTTGTTTCATAACTGCAGTGCCCGGATCTTTCTATGGAAGACTATTTCCACCCAATTCGCTTCACTTTGTTTTCTCCTCCTACGCTGTTCATTGGCTCTCTCAGGTCAGCTAATTCAATCTTCTCCACTCTGATTTCACCGCCATTATAAAATAAATAATTATATATCTAACTGATGAATACAAAGTTTAGATATTGCTGAAATAATCTTACAAAAACATCTTAAATTATAGAAAAATAAATCTAGTAGCATGAACAAATTTATTAAAATAAAAAAGGGAAGGAAAACTACAAGACCACCCTAGTTTTTTAGGCTCTACTTAAACCAGCCGGCCCAGTAAATTTTAGCCCATTTTTCTATAACTTTTCGCCTTTTTCTTGCCAACTCCTCCACGTTTTTCCCTAAAAGAAGCAACCAATGAATCTGTTCCACCGCCATTTGATGTCGGAAAGTGTTTCCTTTCTAGATACAATAAACTTTTGATCAAGGGCTCAGATTGGTGCAGCAGCCATGGAAGTAGAACAAGTTCTTCGCATGAAGGGAGGAGAAGCAGACAACAGCTACGCACGCAACTCATTCCAACAGGTGATCTCGTCTCTTTTTAATTCCTTCGGTTAAGTAACTATATTTACAATTCCCTTTTTATATGTTTTCAGAAGGCTGCAATCTTGAATTCCAAGCCACTACTACAGCAAACCATGGTCGAATTTTACTGCAACAGTTTCCCAAATTGCATAAGATTTGCAGACATGGGTTGTTCTTCAGGGCCTAATTCTTTACTGCCAACATGGGAAGCTATAGATTCCCTCCACAAAATTTGCCGCAGCCTGAATCGTAAGCCCCCAATATTTCAGGTCTTCCTCAATGATCTTCCTGGAAATGATTTCAACAGTGTCATCAAATCTGTGCCAAGCTTTTACGACAGACTGAAGACGGAGAAGGGTGATGAATTTGGTTCTTGTTTCATATCTGCGACGCCTGGATCTTTCTATTCAAGATTATTTCCTCCCTGTTTTCTTCATTTTGTTTTCTCTTCCTACAGTCTCCACTGGCTCTCTCAAGTACATAATCTTCTAATCAATCTCCATTTTTCCTGTTTTTGTAACTTAGACCATTTTTTAATTTTATTTTTCTTTTTACGCTTTTTTTTTCAATTTATTTCACCAGGTACCAGATGGGTTAGTGAGCGAATCCGGAATCCCATTGAACAAAGACAATATTTATCCCTCAAAGACGAGTCCTGAATGTATCCATAAAGCATATTTAGATCAATTCCAGAAAGATTTCACATCATTTCTCAGGTTTCGTTCAGGAGAGTTAAAACCTGGAGGTCGTCTGATTCTCACACTTAGAGGTAATCAAACAAAGGAAGAATCTTCCACCAATTATCGTCCCATTTTTTTAGAGATAATTGGTACCATATTACACGATATGGTTTCAGAGGTATTAATTTTTTCCACCTCCTACTATGAAAATGATGCAAAATATGTAGCTGCGTTCATGCATTTTGATTTGGTGTAGGGATTGGTTGAAGAATCAAAACTGGAAACATTCAATATGCCGATGTATGCTCCCCGTGTTGAAGAAGTAAGGCGGGTGATTGAAACAGAAGGATCCTACAATATTGATAAGCTGGAATCCTATGAACTGAGATGGGATGCAGGGTTTGAAAATGTTGACAACAGCTTGGAGGAGAAGCACTTGAGAGGAAAGCATGTGTCGAAGTTAATGAGAGCTGTTCTGGAAGCACTTCTGGAAAGCCATTTTGGAAACGCTATATTAGATGATCTATTCCAAAGATTTTGTATCAAGGTTATGGAGCACATGGAAATGGGACTAGGAATTCACACAAATGTTATCATTTCATTAATAAAGAGATAAGTTACCGGTCTTTTTCCTTCTTAATTGTCAGTAACTTATTTTACGCTTGGAATACAAAAAAATACTTTGATCAAGTTCAATCTTTTAACATAAACAAAAACTAAGCAAGCAAAAGTGAGGTCTGTACAAACAATCAACCACCCATTAAACAGCCACAAATACCAACACAAACTAATTATACATAACACTCAAAGTGCTCATCCAGTGCGGACTCAGTACATAAAAGAGTTTTTCAGCGCAAACATTTGCACGTTATTATAAAATTCGAATTTAAGGCTCAAATTTCCAAGCAAGGAGTGAACAGGTAAATGTCCTCAAGGCGATCATTGGTAGGAGAATTCCCACCATACACCAATAACCCTTTTTTCCCATCCTTTGAAAGACCGCTAAATGCACACCACCCGCGAGGCCCAGGATGATCGTCCAACTCCGGCCCATCATCCCACCGCATCCATACCAACGTCTCCGTATCCAACGAATAAACCTCACCGGAAAATTTTCCGGCCCCCAGGTGGCCCAAGTCACTTGGGTCTACTTCACCACCGTATACAATTATGTTTTTACCAATACCAACGGTAGAAAATACGCTCCGAGCCGTCGGCTTTTGGCCGGAAGTCTCTACTTGGTCCCATTGTCCATGGGCCGGATCAAAACAATGCACGTCATCAACTTCCTCCCCGGCAAAACCGTAGACAACCCAAATCTTTTCTTGGGCCACGACCAACCCAGGCCCACCTCTGCCTTTACAGTTCTCACCGGGTGTTGGATATTGGATCCATTTCTGATCAACAACATCAAAGGCCCATAAATCGTTCAGCCGGCCCGAAAAACCACACCCTCCGAAGACGTACACGTGTCGATCATCAGCGGTCATGGAGTGGTAGCTACGGTGTGGGGGACCAGCAGTAGACAGTAGGGTCCACTTGCTTGTACACGTGTCAAAAGAGTAGAACTCGTTGAGTTCCTTGTGCGCACCATCCCTACCACCAAACACATAGATGGTATTTCCGACGGCAGCCATGGTGACGCCGACGCGCGGCGGAGGGACGTCGCCGGTGACGTGGGCGATGGACCATGTTAGGGTTTGAAGGTCAAAGACATGGAGATTGTTGTCGACAGGGACACGTGGCGCGAATTCACCACCAAAGGCGTAGACTTTTTGTGAAACTATGGCTACGGAGTGCGAGCTTCTGGCTCCGGGCCCCGATCCTTTTTGTTCGAGCTGAAAGAAATATTACAAATAAGTTCCGGCAATAAATCATACCCGGTTCTGGAATTTAAATTTATGCAACAGTTAAATTTAAATCAACAGAAAACAGAGAGAGTAAAAATTCAAACCTTGATCCATTTGCCTTTGGCTGAAGCCATATTCAACGGAAAAGATTATGAATTCACCAGGAAATCGCTCTGCAAACAGACTTCTTGTTCTGGGTTGTTCTCACTAGGTATTCATATGAAAATAGTAGTAGTTTTGGGCAGTGCAACAAACTCAGGATAATATTTTCAAAAAGTGTGTTGGACTTGTGTTGTAAAATTGAACAGAAACAAGGGTGATTTGAAAATATAAATAGTTTGATGCAACATTAATCTTAAAATAATTTGGGTTCTCTGAGAGGTAAGGAGTGTGCCAACTACATTGCTGACATATGTCCCATTGGAAGCTAGCTAGCTGGGTGGCTAATGATAAGGTTATAGTGTCTCAATTCAATTGCTTCAGTAAATTTTAAATTAATTTAACCAATTTCCACCTGCCCTCGTTACTGACCAACACATATAATTTATAAAAACAGAGTATTGAATTTGGATGATGAGTCATAATTTGAAGGTTTTCGGGCCAGAAGAGCATGAATCACCCCACACACAAGCATTTGGCAACAGTGACAATTAAAAAACAAACTATGGCCATTATGTATGATCTTTATAGAAAAGGAATAGTGGATCTATAATTGACATTAATGTTTTGCATTGTAAATGGATCCATATAAATATGTAACTAGGGCAAATACCTTAAAATTTTAAAGGTTCTATTCTATAGTTGAGTTGAACAAATAATGAAAAACAAAATTCTATTATCGTATTTGATATTTCTAGTATACAATAATAGAGTTATTCCTTAAAACTGAAGTGCTTGTAGTGAAATCTTGGTTGCTGTTGGGTTATTGGCACTTGACAGTCGGCAGATCAAAATCTCGGTTGTTGAAGTACAAGTAACTCATTTTACCGGAGGTTGTAGTGGTGGGAACAGAAGAAAAACCAGCATAGTCCTTCTCTGACTTTGTTAGGCATATTTTTGCAACATAATTAAAAAGTTCATGTTTCTGTATAAATGGTTGCGTTGCATAATCCTCAGCTGGCATCCACTGAAAAGAGGTAACAATAATCAATCAAGTTAAATTATTGCTAAACACTTGTCTTTGAAAGATGGGGAATTTAAAAAGATGAAGAAAAAAGGACATCAGATCACATGGATCCAATAATCTAATGAAATTAAGTAAGTAGAAAACTTGATGAACTAATGATTCTTTTACTTTATTGTTTTTTTTTTAAAAATTTTATACTCTAATTAAAGTGTAATATGAATTATTATTATAGAGAAGAGAATCTGCTGAAGTTGACAAGCTTATGCGATTAAGATACAGATATCTAGGCAACAAACAATCTTAAAAAATGTACATCACTGTCGTCTACAAGAAACTACCTGAGCAGCTTCAATTTCTGAATCTTGCTTCTGAATGTGAAAAGAACGTGGTCGTAACATGCAAACGAAAAACAAATCCGATTTACTGAAAAATGATCGGTGGCTTTGCCTGTAAAAGAAACAACCTACAGATTACTTGTCAAATAACATTATATAAAAATAGGAATGCGCAGGTGATCAATTCTAATGAACAAGTTCTTGTCTTATTACCTGAAGGCTAAAACTTCCACAAATTCTGTATCAATCTGCAACCAAAAAGAAAGAAAGAAAGAAAGAAATATTGTGTGTAAGAATTATAGTAGTTTGTATATATGTTGAATTGTGTTCTAGAGATATTGTGCATTAATTTCTCACTCACTCCTGTCTCTTCTTTAACTTCTCTAATTGCTGCTGTACAAATATCCTCACCCTGCATGATCGCGGATTGGTTAAATTTTCAGTTCATCAAATGTTATGTTGCTGCACAAATTAATATACACCTTTCCTTAAAGCCATTATGCTGTAAATCTAACTCTACCTC
The DNA here is from genome assembly GCA_022749755.1 of Azadirachta indica. Lineage (NCBI taxonomy): Eukaryota > Viridiplantae > Streptophyta > Magnoliopsida > Sapindales > Meliaceae > Azadirachta > Azadirachta indica. The sequence continues at coordinate 2,104,624 of CM040440.1, read as the reverse complement.
GTTCACGGTCCCTGTTGGAAGTTTCCATATACCTGTACCTTTGAATTTTCCACTCTTCTCTTGAACTACCAAAACCTAGCAAAATTGGAATAGTTCAACTTAAAGAAACCTTCAGATATTCATATTGAGCAACTTTGCACGTTATAACATGCTATGGTCAAGAAAAATTTTAAAAAAAAGAAAAAAGAAAAACAATTTACAGCCAGCAGCCGGCGTGTTTAAGCACAAACACCAAATGAATAAAACAAAGCAGCCGAAAAGGGATACCTCTCTTTTATCATTCATGACGAAGGCACCAATACCCACGCGATGCGAAGCATTTGCAGGAAGAAGATCAACAGTTTCCGGAATCCAATATACCAACATCAAGTAATCTGGTTCAGCATGGTGGTACCTAAATCCCTCCTTAAATTTACAATTTTAGGAAACGGAACAGGGTTATCAATTATATTCATGAATTGGAGCATAATTTCAGTTGGCACCTATATGTATGGATATGATACGATGATATTATATCTACCTGAACTGCAGGTTCAACAAGATTAACAAGATCGATAGGCAATTTAATCCAAACACCTCTCTTCCCCTACAATATGATAACAAGGTAAGAATTAATATGTATGCTTCTGAAAGCAGAAAAATAAAATATATATATATATATATATGTTGTCTAATTGAAGTACGAAATTACCTGTTGCTTCCAATAGGATAATGAAGCTTTAAGCATAGAAGCAAACACCTTACAATCCATTGGGTGTTTCATGTCTACCATAACTCCTCCATGTAAATCATCAACAGAAGTAAGTAACTCCGTATGTTGGACTCCATTTTCAACTAACATTTTCTTATTCTTCTTCTCATCAGCAGATAATGCAGTTGTTGAAATTGACATAATGCTTCTGATCAATAGTGGGAATTTATCCTGAGGACCTAAAAGGAACGAAGGAATAACCAATAAACAAAAAAAAAAAAAAAATTAAATTGACTAATCATTAGACTTTGAAACAAACAAGCCAGTTGGGAAAATGGGAAATGACGCCACATATATTGCGTTATAACCAAACCCACTAAAAATTCATTGAAATGACCAACACTTACAAATCCACTCTGTACCTTTTGAAGAGGATAATGATATAGTTGTCTCGCAGCAGGAGCTGCAAAAGGGTATTGGATTAATAACTTGTAATTGGTTCTCAGAAACCTCTGCATGAGAATCAAAATAGAAATGAAATCATTTTCTGGCAAATAACTTGTAACGAAGCTCCGAATTTATATGAAATGGCAGAAAGACGAGCTAGGAAATTAATCAACAACGTGGTAAACTGGGTTTGAATGTTTCTTTGTTTTGTGAGTACTTTGAACGTGAAATTATTACGCACGTAAGTATGAATCAACGTGGAAGATACTGAATAATTTTAAGAAAATAGAGATTTTGAACAAAAGATTAAAAATTGACCAAGTTGAAGCAATAATGATACGTATGCTTTTGAAGTTCTTGTTAGTTATATATAATACTTTTGCCGGGTGTTTACCATGGTGTTTCCAAGGTCTTAACAAGTTCACGTGGACTTCAGCTCAGACTTTGCTCCTTCCTGTTTTAATTTATTATCAGGTCTTAATCAAATTCACGTGGACGTCAGACTTTGCTCCTTCTTCCTGATTTAATTTACGGTAAATTTCTTTTTACTCCCTAAAATTTAAATTAATACTCTTATAAATTCTAATAGTCTTTAAAATATTTTTAAAAATCCTAATTTAATATAAAATAACAACTATATCCTCATACAATATTAATTATTAAAAATTTTCAATAAATTTTTAATAATTTAAGAAAATATAATATATTTATATAAAATATGTTAATAAATATATTATTATTATTATTTATAGCACATTAATGATATAAATATTTATTAATATATTATAAATTTTTTCATTTTTATTCATGTTTTATTTTTATCATTTTATTTCTATTTTAAATATGTGTGTATATATTATTTAAATGACAATATAATCATAAATATTTATTATAAATATGTTGTAAAATAAATAGATTTATAAATCTATATTTTTTTAATAAATTAATATTTACTTATGTTCTATTTTTAATAGTTACAAATGTGTAATTTACTTTTATTTAATCTTACAAATAATTATAATAAAACTATTTTGTTAATGTATTATTAAAATAATATTTTTATTTATTAATATATTGTATATAAAATATAATTTATTTTTTTATCAAATTTTAAAGATTTATTTATTATTGTTCTTAAATTATTATTATTATAGAGAAATATAATTTTTTTTAATAAATTAGGACTTTTAAAGATATTTCTTAAACTATTAAGACCAATAGGGATATTTAACTAAACTTTTAGGACTGAAACAGATTTTACCTATACTATCGTTACTAGTATTATAACTCATTTTTGGGTTCTGCGGGTGGACCGGGTTCCTTCTTGTTTCGTGGCCGAGAACGTATGCCTACACCGCGTAGGAGCGTTGCTAATTTTTAAATTAATGATATAATATCTTAAATTTCTAAAAATTTTTTATTTTTAAACTTTTAACTATAATATAATTATTTAATTATTAAATATAATTTTAAAAAATATAATAAATAATTAATAATACAGTAATATAACCTAAAATATTTCATTTGATACTAGAAATAAGTTACCATCTAATTATGAATGACGTCTCAAACTTTATAAATTATTTAATTTAAAAAGTAAAATATTTATGACTTGATATTTATACTAAATATTTACTTTGGTATTATACTTAAAAATATTATAATTTATTCTAAAAAAATAATTTTGAATCTTTTTAATTATTTTTTAAAGGATAAATTATTTATTTTTTTAAAAAAAAAAATTGAAAATATTTATGATCTTTGATTTAACACGAATAATTAGTATTAATTTGATTTAATTTTTCATTAGTTAAAAAGATTCTTTTAATAATAAATTTTTTTAAAAAAATTTTATGCATTATTTGTTTTATACAAGAAAAAAATTTTTGAGAATTAAAAAAAAATTCCTTTCTTTAGAAGAAATTCAAGTTTTGGATTTTTTTTAATAAAATATCTCTAAATTTTTTATAAAATAAAATTGTCTATTAAAATAAAATATTAAAAATTATCTATTTAAATAATTATTTAATTTTTTTAAAGAATTATTTTTATAAAAGGTTTATTTAAAAAAAAACTATATTTAAGAAGTTATTGCAAACGTACCAAGAGTGCAAATGAATATTTTCAGAAAGGCAATGATTCGTATCGGATTATAAGCGAAATCCAAACGCTCGCGCAACCCGATATCTTGCCGCGCTTTTGCCGGGAAACTATCGGGCATAAGGGTCATTTCAAACAGTGAAGACAGAGAGTTTTAAGCTTCCTATAAAAGCCACTATTGTGCGGTAAGTATGGGTTTTTTTTTTTTTCTCTTGAACAAGCTCTTAACTCCAAAGCTCTATTTTTTTCTCTTTCAACTTCTGTACCATGTAAGCAAGAATCTCTAAGAGAAAAAAAAAAAAACCAGAATAAAGAAAATAGAAAATTGTTTAGACAGGAGACACGGATATGTCTTTGGGTTATGCCGAGAAGTTTTCTTCCAGAGAAGATGTGGGCAGCGGGCACTGTTGGAATGTCTGTAATTTTCGACCCACCTCACTTGTTGTAACAGAAAGTACACTTTTTTTTTATAGCTTAATTTGTGTTTTTTAGTTGTTTTTGTTACTGTTTTGCATGTTCATTTTGTTGTTCTTGTGTTTTGGTCGTGAAGTCTCTTGAAATTCTTGAGTTAGAACACATGTAACCTTTTTTAAAAAAAAAACAGAAAACTGGTTACTTTTTGTGCTCAAATTTGGAGGCGACATGCTTTATGGTTTCTGTGCGGAGCATTGTGAAGCTTGGTGGAATAAAATGGGTTTGTATATGATTGGTTTTGACGGGTTTGTTTTCATTTTTATGCTTGTTATTGATATGGTGATAATGCTGGTGGAAATATTTTTTGTTGCGAAAAGTTTACATTTTGAAGGCATATTGGTTGATACCCATGAGGAACTTAGGCTTTTAGTGAAGTAAGTGGCATAAAATTCGTTTAGACAAGATTTTATTGTTGGTGCGGTGGGGCCAAATAATTCTCGTAAGGAGGATCATGAATCATGGTAAGGGTTTACTTGGTGATAAAATTTTCCATACTTCATTTATGAATTCTAGATTATTATTGTTATTATTTTCAGTGCAAAGAAGGTCAGTATGTTTTGCAATACATGAACTTCTGGATCATAATCCATCAGTGCTAGGTATTATATGCAAATCTGTATAGCAGTTTGTCTTGTTTAAATAAAATGCACAACCTTGTGATGTTTTCCTTACAGAAGTAATTGTGAATGCCAAGGTTTGGTTACCACATGATTTTCTTGTGTGTGTATTTTCTACTGCAATAGATTACATAATCTTGACATAACTTGGCTGACTTCACTATTCTTCTCCATTTAATTTCAGATTGCGGAGCTTGCAGTGATGATACAGAAGGTTTGAAACTCTTTAACAGAGCTATCACCTTGTGGAATTTTAGGATTTATAACTGTAGCCTTTTTTGAGTTGTCTTTTCCTGCACTTGCAGAGTAAGCATGTAGTGGCATTTACAGGTGCAGGAATAACAACTTCTTATGGAATTCCTGATTTTAGAGGTCCCACGGGAGTTTGGACACTGCAAGTGAGAAGAGTATCTCTAGTTGCATGCACACCGGAACACAAAAATGTAGTGCACTTTGGCAGTTACACTGACTCTTATACATTGAGTTCCAGCGTGAAGGCAAAGGTTTACCTCAGGCACCACTACCATTTCATTCTTTAAATTGTTTCATTTGCATTTTTCAGAACGTGGACAGCCTCCATCTTGGATCTGGAATACCAAGGGAGAAACTTGCTGAGTTACATGGCAATTCTTTTAGAAAATTTGCGCATCTTGTGGATTAGAGTAATTTTACTTAAACGTTTTCTGTTCATATTTTGATTCAGTATTTTGGATTCATCATCATGGAGAACCCCTCTCTCTCTCTCTCTCTCTCTCTCTCTCTCTCTCTCTCTCTCTCTCTCTCTCTCTTGGTTCTTCTAGTATCATCTGGAGGTTAGATTTAATTTGATGATATGGAAATTCAATTTGCATTTGGTACGGACAGATATTTGCATGATTTTGAGATAGAAACTATTGATATGAAGAAGACTCCACGCCGTCGTTTTGATGTTAAATGTGGGTTGAGACTTAAGGACACTGTTCTTGATTGGGAGGGAACTATTTTATAGGAGTGCCCTTTTGCTGCTAGCTGATATGTTAGTCAGAAACATGCTTCATGAAATATAATATAGTTTCTCTTTGTCAAATACGTGTAGATTCAGTTCTGGATTAGTGGTTGAGAAGAACCAGGCATGAGTTCAGAAAATGAGTAGACTTATAATATTGTTTTAGTTATCTTAACAAAGTTGATCTTGCGACAGTCTTAGCCATTTCATTGTAGGATGCATGCCCACCATCGGAGATGAAGCCAGCGGAGCAACACTGTAGAATGGTAGATGTTTTACTATGCTTGGGTACTAGGTGGGTTCCCTCTATATATCTCCATGTATCAAATTTGTAATGTTTTGATTATTATGCATTACTTATGGAAGTTATGGAATTTGAATTCCCACTTGGTTTTCCGTCCATATTGTTCCCAACCCATACAGGAAGTGGTTCACATGCTTGGGCTCCAAAGCTGTGGAGGAATCCATTTTCTACAGAAAACTCTTAAATATCATTTAGTTAGTTTAGTTTGAATCAATATAATATTGAGCCTAGTAAAATAATTGGATATAGATGCTCCAATAGAAGACAATTAGTTTAGAACTATATGTCCAAAGTGGGGGCTTCATCAGCATGTGGATTAGGACTGTTAGAAATTTAGGTTCTTGGAAGCAATCATCTGACGATATGAAATCCAATTTTTTTTATGCCTTTTCTTCTTTCCTCTTATTAGTATTTTCTTCAGATTGCTTTTGTGCAATTTGCGGATAACTCCAGGTTGCAACCTTCCTTTAAAATCACTCCGTAATGGGGGTAAGATTGTAATTGTAACCCTACAAGTATTCTTTTGTTTATTTCCTTCACTTATCTATATACTAGAAGAATCGTCATTGGAGGTTGTATTAGTGCGAAAACCAAGACCTCCCTTATAAATGAAGGATTTTCTGCCTATGTTTGGCTAGCATTACGTTGACTGCTCTCATTAATTTCTACTTAATTCTGCAGCAAACTCCGAAGGACAAGAAAGCGGGTCTGGTTGTTCATGGTCTTGTTGGCCAGGTACCATTATCTTATTCTGGAAGGATGTGGAGCATCGCAGAGCTTTTTTGTGCTAGATTGCTCTGCATAGAATGCCTAACAAATTCTTGTGCTACTCTGTATTTTGTGATTATTTTTTTTGCCTCATTTGAGGAAATTCCTCAGTGCAAGGAATACTGTAATTTTGTACCCTGCTTTTCTTGAATTTTATTCTAATTTGTGAACTCTACCTTGGTACATGCTAGGCTTTTTTTAAAAACCAAAGGGCAGTTTCTTTTTATTGTACAATTCAAAGAAGTGCACTTTTTTAAGTATAGGTTAAAGGAAGTAAGTGAAGTACATGGTGCTTCTTGGTCGGTTGCATTAGTATATTTCTTATAAAGAAGAGAATAACTTGAAATGCAACAGGTGATTGCATCTTAATCTATGGATTCCTCCGTATGTTCGAGTTGATCTTTTCCGGATTAGTCTTTGATCAATTTTATAGGCTAACACGATCAGGTATCTTTTCCTGCTTTTTGCTTATTTTTATAGATCAATATGTAAGAGGTTTGTTGACGTAAGAAATCATCCAGGAACCTGAGCTTTTTGAATTAAGGAAAAAAAACCTTGCATTTTGCATTCTTCCCAAGTAAACTATGATTGTTGTGCTTAAAAGGTTGAGGCAGTATTAAGTTTATTTTTCATTATTATTTTGTGTATGTGTGCACCAATGTGTTAATGTCCATGCATTAACGTGCATTTTAAGTTTATTATTTTCCCCTGTTTAGTGAGTAACATGAACTGACGTCTAATTGTCATTTGGGGTGTTAGTGTGATTAGTCTAGTATCTGCGACATATCCACAAGTACACGAGATCGTAACAAATAATATAATGATAAGAGAATATCAATCTCACGAAAAATGTTAACCAATTAGGTATCGAAGATGATGAATTCTAAATTTATTTGAAAACATCGATTATTAATTCAAGTGAAAAAATAAAATTAATAAAAATTAACTTCTTAACGAACTAATTAAAAGATTTAATTAATAGAAAAATCTAAAGCTAATGATTTTATTTTAATTAGTTGCATATAATTCTTTAATTGACATTATTTTGATTTAATATCAATATTGTCAGTTAATTATTTTATCCTATTCGGTAATCTCTCTCGAAATAAATTAAAACTATTTTACACCTAAATATCTACTATATTTTTATGTAAATATGATTAAATGAAATCGCATTACGAGTAATGATAATTTCAATTTGAATTACATAAATCATATTAGTATATTTCTGTCTAACATATAAATTATAATATTTATCACACAATTTAAACTTAATAATTACTTCTTAGTTCATGTTTACAATTTATTTACATATTGGTCAGATATTTAAAAGTATTAAAAATTATAATAAATATTTTATGTTTTATATTAAATTATAAATTATATAATATTAAAAAATAAATATTTTTAATAGATTAAAACATTATTTTAGAAAATAAATTTAATCACACATAAAATAAAGTTTAAAATTAATTACAAAAAATTAATAATTAAATATATAATTTTATTCAATACAAGTTGTTCAATTCAAAATGAAATTAAAAAGAGAGAGAAACAAAATTAAATAAAGAGAATTTAAATTCACAAAATTTAATGAATATCTCTTAATTTTTGGATGAAATATTCTTCTTTTTTATTGATTTTTCCTTCTCTCTCTATTAACTTTTTTTCCTTTTTCTCCCTTTAAATTTTTTTTTTTTTCAGAGAACATGTCTTGGAACACAAATGATGCGGGCACGCAAGGTTTACTGCCAAGGGGCAGAATGCATGGCACGGGGCGCCACATTTTGGCACGGCCGCACTACCTGCAGAGGAAAATTGTGCGCTTAATTTCAATTAGATCCCTTTTGTCTTTCAATTATTTCAAATATAGATATGTAATTTGATGTTTCTTCATTTTAGTCTTCATTGGCTTGCATTTTGATCCCCATGAACAAAACTTTGTGATTTCCGCCGATAGCTAGCAAACGTGATTTAATGCTCTGTTTTCATGCCTTTCATATTAAAACATGTTAATACTTATAAAATAATACAAAAATAGTTAAAAATAAATAAATATTTGAAACAAACTAAGCAACACTAAGGAATTGTTTGTTTTTCTAACTGAAATATAAATATAATTATTCAGATGTTTAAGAATTATTTTTTTTTTAATTTCATTTGAATATTTATTAAAAACATTTGAATATAATTAATTTAAAAATTTTGACTTAAATCTGAATGAACAAATATCTAAATATTTTAATATTTTTATTTTTCAAAAATATCTCTACTTTATTAAATTATTTATTAACAAAATAAAAACTCTAATTAATTATTTTTAACATATCTCTTTTTTATTGTGGGTCTCTTTTACTTATTTTTTCAATCTTACTTATTTTATACTTTAATTATTGCAATAAATTTATATATTTAAATAATTATAAGTATATTATAATACAACTCATTATTTTTATTTTATTTTATTGATCTTTATACCATCAATTAAAAAAAATTTTTTTTTAAAAAATATGTATCAAGTAAATAAATAATAAACATACTAATATAATTTATTAAATTTTTTGTTTATTATTGTACTAATATAATCACAATTATTTAAATATAAGTATATTATTTAAAAAGATATATATATCAAAATATCAATTTTTAGACTTTTTTTTCTGAACATGAATAATTTAATACTTATTTTTAAATATTTTAAAATAAAAAAATAAATATATCATTCAGATTCAAATTTCAGTCATATTCAAAGTTCAAACAAAAAAAACAAACGTTATCTAAATATGCTACTTAATGATAGATAATTTAAGTATAATTATATAACAAAAATTAAAATATCACGAGGCAATACAGACAAGTATGTAAAATGGGCTCTAAGTGTAGAGAGTGTTTATGGACCCAAAGCTCCGTTGCCATTCATCAAATCAGTCGAGGTATTTTCTTTTCTGCTTAGAGCTACTCTCATCAAAGGGATGATCTCCACTGTTCCAATTGCTGTGGAAAGGGTTTTATCCTCAATGCCACCTTTGTTGCTCTCAATCACTTGCAGATGTGTTTTAAGTCAATTTGCATTTATGCTTGCTTGTTCCTCAATTTGTTTTGTCATTGAATCTGAATTTAATCCTCTGTATTTTTACTATAGGTTTATTTCTCAGACAGGCAAGATCTTAATAACTGCTATTTTGCATAAACAGCCCTTCAAGCTTAAAAGGTATTGTGAAATGTTCATTTAATTGCTGTCACAAAATAATTTTCCTTGCAGTTTATAGTAGAATATGTTCTATGCACAAGCATTTAAATTTCAAACAATAATAGAATCTTAATAGCACTCATCATAGATATTGTCTTGTGTTGTCTCCGAGTTCTCAAAATGCAGAGAACTATAAAGAAATTTGAGGCTTCTATTGTTAATTATGAATAAATCTCATCAAATTTTCACTTAAAGATTTAGGTAGAACTACCCTGTTCTCTGGACTACTAAATAAGCAAACCATTGGGACAGACAACCATAAAGAATGTAGTAAGAAATTCCCAAAATATCTGTGCTTGTCCTTAAAATTGGAAAACTCTAAACATGCTGATCAAAATTAGTTCCTTAGTATTTCAGTATGCTGGTCTTGTAACTATTCATTTATCAGTTGCTAATATTTTCATCCTTCCATATTTGTTAATGCACCATGGAAACACTTAAAACAAGACCATTTACCATGGCCTTGAAGCTAAATTTTAGTAATGGTTGTGGTTGTCAGTGCGCCAACATTGAGTTCCCTGTCAACTTTCTGGTGAGTCCCAGCTGCTGCTTATATTGTTCTGTTTTCCCTGTTTTTCATCTTCTTTCTTCAAACTAATTCTATATGAATCTTTCGAGTCTCCACGAAACTCTCCTTGGACTGGAAATGGTCTGAAATAAAACCATTCAGAGATTCACATTTACTGTATGCAATGCGGGAAGAAGCAGATACTTCAGCCACAGCAAGGATGATGTTGTTCAGAACTTGAGGAATGGAGCAATCCAGAGTCAGTACTGCGGGCAGGTTTCTTTTGTCGAAAGAAAGACTCTTCTATCTCCAAGAAAGGATATTGTAATGTCTGCAGTTGCAACAAACATCATTTGGTATGACCATTTTTTGGAAGCTCCATACTCCCTGAAGACATACCAAAGAACAATGATCACTCGCTGAGAAGGCAAAATGACAATATGAGGTGTGCTGAAATGCCTCCAAAAAAAACTGAAATGCTACTAATTTCAACATTCTTGCTTCTTCCATGTGTACATATATTTATTTTTGTATCCATTATTGCCACGTGCATCACATGGCTGGCTCATCTCAGTATTATTTTATTATGCCATTGCCATGTGGGGTTCACTTATTTGCTCTTTAGCTTCTAAATGCAGGACGAAAAGTACAAGAGCAAAAGCAAATGATGTTAAACGTAATTAATCAAAACTTCAGGATTATTTGTGAAATTAACCTTTCAAAGCAATTATTCACGTCAAAAGTTTAACACATTTGTTTACAAATGAAAAACTACATGCCCCACGAATCGATACGGTGGTTGGTGAAGATTCTACAATTGATAGTTTCGGTTTTTGTCGTTGAAAATAGAAATTTCATACAAGACAAAAGAAAAGCCGGGACTTTAAAATAATGTTATTTGGAAACAAGGGCACATAGACAAGGCACAAGGCATAGTTTGTCTTCATGTTCCTCTGTCATTCCATTTCCGTTCCACATTTCCAGTCCGGTGAAGTTTTTCCCCCCTTTTCTTCCTTACAACCCAATAAAAATTTGACGTAAAGTTTCACATCCTAGATTCATTTCAACATTCTTTGTGAGTATCTTCATCTGGGTTCTCTTTAATTTAAGACAATATGTTATTTTTGAGTTCTGCTTTTGTGTTGTTAAACCTGCAACTGCAAACAGCTGTTCAGTTGACAAACATGTTAGTTTTGTTCTTCAATATTTTAGATTTATTTTAGGAATTATGTTGAGGTTATGGATGAATACTTTTGGGTTTGATTTCTGAGGAGATCATACTTTAGGAATTGCGTTGACTTGGTCAAGTTGCTCCTTCGTTTACTTCTCTTTTGCTCATATCATTCTATCAGTAGATTTTAGTCATTTATTTGTTTTGATTAAGCATTCTGCTCCAAGTTTATTTTCCAGTTTCCATTAAAATCCTCCAACTATATTTCCCCAGTTACTTGTATGCTTATCTTTTAAATGCTAAATAAGTTTTCGATGATTCATGAGTCACTTTTATTTAATTCCTTTGAGTTATAGGACAAAATTGTATGATTTATTTATCAGTATCATTATTTATCTCCAGATCAGCCTAATTTTTGTATTCATTAACGCATAGGTTTCTATTTCTTGAATGGCGGCAATACTAGCTTCACAAGGCTGTTATTGCTGCAAGAATGATCTGGTAAATCAAGAACGAACAATGGAAAATCTCAGTTTCTCAAGCTCCATAATGAAATTTGAGAGGTTAAAATGCAATCCAACTACAATCAATAAATCATTCCAGTTTCGAGTGGAAATGAAACATACTGAGTCATCTTCAATATTAGGAACCAATGGACGACCAGTTAAAATGGTACCCATTAGTGAGGTATTAGAAAGAAAAAGCATGCCCAATGGTAAAGCAGAAATTGTGAATGGTTCAAAGCAGGCTGTTAACGGAAGTGTAGTTAAAAGAAATTCTACTTCAGCCCTGGTTAAGAGACCAAAAGGTAGAGATTTGGAAGAGCTTCCACCAATAGAGGAGCTGAAGGTATTGCCATCGAGTAAAAGTTTCAGTTGGGCTAATGAGAATTATAATTCCTGGCAAAGGACTATAGATATTTGGTCATTTGTGGTTTCCTTCCAAGCTCGTATTCTTTTGGATGACGCCAAATGGACATATTTTGGAGGCTTCACAGAAGATAAACAGGTCAGTGTTAGCAGACGCTAAGAGTGTCATTGGATGTTGATAATGGTTTTCACTACTTGTTTCCTATTTGGTTGAGTTTGCATATTTCAGTCTTTTATGTTGCTTTTGGTGCCTTTAAACACTCCCTTTCAGAAAAAAAGGAGGAGAAGAACTGCCTCATGGCTACGGGAGCGAGTACTGCAGCTTGGCCCTACTTTTATTAAACTCGGGCAGCTATCTTCAACTAGGTCAGATCTTTTTTACCGTGAGTATGTGGATGAGCTTGCCAAGTTACAGGTACTTTGATTTCTGTCTTTGGTCCTTATGCAATAGAATTTCGCAAAAGAATTTCTCTAAACATGATTAGGCTTCTAGGTGCAAAAATATAGTCAATTTCTTAATTTTCATCTAAATTTTATGTGCCCATTCAATAATATTCAGGATAGAGTCCCTGCCTGCTCACCAGAGAAAGCTCGACAATTGATTGAGAGTGAACTCCAGGCTCCCATTGACCAATTGTTTAAAAAGTTTGAGGACCAACCAATTGCTGCAGCTAGTCTTGGTCAGGTGTTTAATTGTTGTTGATATCTTATGCTTTTTCTCATCGAAGCTTGTAAAATTTCAACTAATTTGTGCATTACACTATCTATTTAAGTAGCTTGAAGAATGTCATGTTGCACTTGTGGGGGAATCCCACATCAACCAGATCTTGTGATGTGTTCTAGCAGCTTCATTTATAAGAATATTTTTATGCAACTTGAGAAAGTTTAAAAATCTAAAAGTTTTAAACTATCAGCAGGTACATCGAGCTATCCTGCATAATGGAGAGAAAGTAGTTGTGAAAGTTCAAAGGCCTGGTCTCAAGAAGCTTTTTGACATTGATTTAGGTTAGTAGCTCACTCTTTTTATCAATTCTTTAAACTATAATATACTAGAAGCAGCTGTTTCCTTTCCCAATTTTTTTTTGTGTTTTATTTTCCCAGTTTTGTGGTTGCATCAGCTATCAAAATCTGTTACCTATGCGCATTTTCATGCATCTCTTTATATATGCAGTAAAATAAAAGTTGTTAATTTGATTTGTGGTTGTCTAAATTATAATGAACTTCGGTTTTCTACTTTCCATATTGCTGCATGGGTCATTGAGTTCACTCACTGCCCCTGGGTGATTTAGTTCTTTTTTAATTCCTGCTTCTTCCATTACAGGCAATTTAAAGCTAGTTGCAAAGTATATTCAGAGAGGTGGCCTATTTGGTGGTCCAGTGGCAGATTGGAATGGTATATATAAAGAATGTTCCACGTGAAGTAATAAGCAATGAATTAATTGTTATATCGGGTTTTTGTTCTTGTTTTCCAAAGACATTTAATCATGAACCTGTAAATATGATTCATGTCCAAGCCAAAACTCAAAATTCACAGAGCATCCACAAATTTAGTTTCAAAACATGAGATTTACATATATTTTGGTTGGAGCATCTGTTTGTTGTTATAATAACATTGCTGTGCTCATCTTTTAATTGATTTCAGGATTTTGTATCAAGAAATTGATTACATAAATGAAGGAAAACATGCTGATAGATTCCGCCGAGATTTTAGGAATATAAAGTGGGTCCGAGTACCTGTATGTTTCATGCTTCAAGACTGCACCATAGTGATTAATTTTTCTTATTCTTATACTCATGATAATAAACCTATTAATTTTCAAATTATAAACATGCACTCTTCTCCTTGAAGTTCAAACATCTCATGAATTCAATAAGTTAGAAAATTTTTTCTTTGTAGCTGGTGTTTTGGGACTATACTGCCACAAAGGTGTTGACTTTGGAGTATGTACCAGGTTTTACTCTAAACCAATGTATATTTTGGTGTGAGATTTTATGCATTGAAATTATTAAGTTACACAATGTATGTTTCAGGACTAAAGCACAGATTGTCTTGTGTTGGTAATAGTTGATACGAGATTGTGACTTCTGTATCAGGAATCAAGATCAATCAGCTGGATGCACTAGATTTACATGGTTATAGCCGGTCCCGGATCTCCTCCCGTGCAGTCGAAGCATTCTTGATTCAGGTGATTATTTTGTGGAGTCTCTGAGGACATCATTCATTGCATTACCCTTTTATTGAGTATTGGTTACCTTGATAGCAAGTTATTGATATATAAGAATTTTGCTAAAAATTGCAGATGCTCAAAACTGGTTTCTTTCATGCTGATCCTCATCCTGGAAATCTTGCAGTTGATGTAAATGAGGCACTAATCTATTATGATTTTGGCATGATGGGAGAGATTACACCTTGTACTCGCAACAGATTGCTTGAACTTTTCTATGCAATTTATGAGAAAGATGGAAAAAGGGTCTGTTCTACCCATTTAATCACTGTTTTCCTTTTTCCTGTATGTTTGATAATTAAAATGGAAATTTTAAGGCCTACTATGTTGTTTTTATGTAGGTGATCCAGAGCCTGATTGATCTTGAAGCACTTCAGCCCACAGGAGATATGTCATCGGTAAACCATCACATCATACCTTTCAATATTAGACGTCCAAAAAGACAATTGTTACTTTGTGGTGTAATCATCCATGCATATCGAAGCCCTCAATAGACTCCATCTCACAGATTAATGTTACTTAGGTGAGGAGATTCGTGCAGTTTTACTTGGACAATTTATTTAACAAGAAACCAGATGAGAAGCAGACTTTGGCTGCAATTGGCGAGGTACGTAAACATGGACACTGAAAATTTATTAGGACTCATGGATGCACGGGTAGCTAAAGTTTTCTGTTTATTCTGTTTTTTGTAGGATTTGTTTACCATAGCTAGAGATCAACCATTTCAGTTTCCATCAATCTTTGCTTTTGTTGTGAGGGCGTTCTCAACGCTAGAAGGTTCTGTCTCCTTATCTGAAAAAACTAAAAACTTTCTAAACTACAATTAATGAATACATGACATTTATCCTATATAGAATTTTGAGGTCGCTGGCTTGTACATATATCATATGAGTGTATCACATTTCTCTTACAGGTAATGGCAATATGCTTGACCCAGATTTTTCCTTTATGAAGGTTGCTGCACCTTATATTCAGGTTATATCCGCTCCTCTGGGCATATTTATCCAGTCTGTGATTTCATGATGTTTCCGCAATCATTTCTATATTTAAGAGTACTTATAGTTTCTGCTCACAGGAGCTATTAGAGACAAGACAAAAGCAGCTGATCAACGGGAGGCAGCCAGTTGAAGAAATTAGGAAACAAATGGATGATGTATTCACTTTGCCTTCATTTCTCTTATTGCTACATTTCTTGTTTTAATTTATTGTCAATCCGAAAATCCAAAACCATAGAATAAAAGAAAATTCTTCCTTCACTTGTGTATATTTTCAGGCCAGATCTTCTACCGTGTCCATGCCATACAGAGTTCGGCATATAGAGGAATTTGTGAATCAACTTGAAGCGGGAGATCTAAAACTTAGAGTCCGTGTGCTTGAGGTAATCATCTTTAACATTTTTGGATTGATTCTGGGACTTTACTGCATCTTTCATATGCATTATCCATCTTCTCTTACGTTCAAAACGGTAGATCACATGCTTATATTGAGATCGAAAATTCTAAATTTACCAGTCTGAAAGAGCAGCTCAAAAAGCTACAAAACTGCAAATGGCAACCATTCATGCAGTATTTGGAGGTACTCTGCTAAATCTGGGGGTCACCTTTAGCAGTCAAGCTCGTCAAGTTCTTGCAAGTGGATCTTTCGTCACTGCAGGTGAGCTAATTAATGCCTTACCAACACAATGCTTTTTTTTCCTTTTCAAACTTTTAATTCATCAATATTCTACTGGCTTGACAGTGTTAATTTCTCAAAATGCAGGAGTTTTTTTTATACTGTTTCTGTGGTCGATGCAAAAGGTGAAGAATCTGGATAAATTTGAGAAAATGATATAGTATTATTTCCCTAAAATTTTCAATTTTTTTGATCATTTTATTATCTCATCAATAATGTTAAAGCCTCTACTTGAGAGCTTTGCACACTGTAGAATTGAAAAAGCTTTCTACATTCATGAAGCATGAAGCATGAAGATGAAGAAAAATAGATGATTTATCAGTTTCATTGCTTTTGTGCTCTATGTTTCATCTTCTACTACTACACTCTAACTTTTGCATCAGCTCATAAATCTTCCATGCCAAAATATACACCCATAGCAGTTGCTCCATCTTGAAAGATCTTAGCGATCCACAGTATACAGGAAGACTGTATTTTCTTCCTCAATGCACATCAATGGCTACATAACAGCGTCCACTTTTGTGAAACTGAATACTGTCATGTGCATAACTTGAATATGGTAGCTTTTTTAAGAAATTGATGTTAACGTTAGGGAAAGGATGAAATGATGCATCAATTTAGGTATGCTAAAAAGGTCCAACACTACATGCTATGGCCATGATCAAGAAGTACAATTACATTATTGAAATCAATGATATCCATGTGGAATGGAACATGATCTTTCTCGAGAAAAGAAATTTGATCGTGGCATTTTAAATTTTCCACAACATAATCTAATAAATAAATAATTTAAGTTTTTAAGTTAAAAAAAAATTTCCATTGAACACGTGCACAAAATGTCAAATGCAAGTAAATTCCTTCACTCTCGTGTTTGAGCCAGCACTAAAAAAAATCTCATCCACAAGGCACCTTTCTGCCTGTCACCTGTCACCTGTCACCTGTCACATTTAAGTTTTCATTTTTTATTTTTTTAAAAAAATTAATAATTACAATAAAATAAAATAAATAGAAACCCGCGACGCAGCGCGCACCTGAGAAACTGGACGGTGGTAGTTAAAGATCCTACGAATTTCAACTTTCAGTTAAAAGAAAAATAATTTTATAAAATCAAACCAAGGAAAAAGAATATCAGACCAAACCCCAAACCGAGCAACATTGTTGAGTAACTTAAACGACTACAATTGGAAATGGAGACACGCTAGCACCTTGTTGTCCACGTTCTTTCTTCTCTTTCCATATTTTCTTCTTTAAAACTTTTTTTTTTTCTTTTCTTCATTAAAAAAAAAAAAAAACACTTATTAAAATATTTGGAGTTTTTCCTTCCTAAACCCATTATTATATACATTCTCTCCGAACTTCTAGATTCATTTCAAGACTAGATTCTGGTTCTTTCTTCTTCTCCTGTGAGTATCTTCATCTGGGTTCTCTTTAGTTTCAGACAATACTACTGACAGATTGCGTACTCGTCATCTTTAGGCAATTAGTGTTATAATATGAATTATATTTACGGTTTGTTATGGGGGAGATGTTATTCAATCATGTGTTTGAAGTTTATTTGGTTTAGCTGATTTTTTTTTTTTTTTTTTATTTCATTGGTTAATTTTGGTACTTTTATTTTTCAGCGTCATCCTTTGCTGTCCGTTGCTTGAATGGCGGCAGTACTGGCTTCACAAGGCTGTTATTGCCGCGGGAATGATTTGATAAATCAAGGAAGAGCAATGGAAACTCTCAGTTCCTCAAGCTCCATATCAGGTTTTGAGAGGAAAATTTGTAATCCAACTATGAGTAATAAATCGTTCCGGTTTCAAGTAGAAATGAGTCGAACTGAATCTCCTTCGAGATTAGGAACCAATGGCCGACCCGTTAAAATGGCACCTACTAGTGAGGTAGCAAAAAGGAATACTTCATCTAATAGTAAGGTGACAATGGTGAATGGTAAAAAGCAGGTCATCAATGGAGCAAGTTTAGTTAAGAAAAGTATTTCTTCGGCGCTGGTTAGGGCGCCTAAAGGAAAGGATTCGGAAGAACTTCCACCGGTAGAGGATTTGAAGGTTCTGCCTTCAGATGAAAGTTTCAGTTGGGCTAATGAGAACTACAATTCGTTGCAAAGGAGTATAGATGTTTGGTCATTTGTGCTTTCATTACGAGTTCGCATTCTGTTTGACAATGCCAAATGGGCGTATGTTGGAGGCTTTTCGGAAGATAAGCAGGTAGATGATGTTTTCAAATTGGCATGGAACTTTACTCTATTGCAATTGTCCAAGTTTCTCATTGTTATAAATTATCTTTGATTCAGGAAAACAGAAGACTCAGGACTGCCTCATGGCTGAGGGAACGTGTCCTGCAGCTTGGTCCAACTTTTATTAAACTTGGGCAGTTATCTTCAACAAGGTCAGATCTTTTTCCGCGTGAGTTCGTGGATGAGCTTGCCAAGTTACAGGTACTAATTTTTTCATCCTTAAAATTTTGTATTAGATTTCCTCCACCTGACGTCTTTTAGGAAGAGATATATTATAATTCAGATGTACTGAAAGTCAATAACACTTTTTAATTTTTATGCAAATTTTATGTTCTTATTTACCATTATTCAGGATAGGGTCCCTGCATTCTCACCAGATAAAGCGAGACGCTTCATCGAGAGTGAAATTGGAGCTCCCATTGAGCAATTGTTTAAAAGGTTTGAGGACCGGCCAATTGCTGCAGCTAGTCTTGGTCAGGTGTTTGATTCTTATAAAATTGCTAGAGTTTTTTAATGAACATTGTGCACTGTAACTGGTCTATTCATTTAACTTCTGAGTTGCTTGAATAGTGTTGTATTGGTAAGGAGTCCCACACCATATACTTATTGGCTTAAGTTTTGGTGTTGGGTGTAATGGAGAGAATATTTAGATTGCCAGTGATTGCTTACAAGAACTTGATACTATCTATAGGTACATCGGGCTATACTGCACAATGGAGAGAAAGTTGTGGTGAAGGTTCAAAGGCCTGGTCTCAAGAAGCTTTTTGACATTGATTTACGTAAGTAATGCGCTCTTCCTGTCAATTTGATAATGGTGATATTACAGTCTCTTTTTGTAGTGTTTTTGGTTGCTTGTTCCCCTTCAGAGGTTATTGGTTTCTTATTCCCTGCTTCTTTCATACAGGAAATTTAAAGCTAATTGCAGAATATTTTCAGAGAAGTGAAACATTTGGCGGTCCAACAAGAGACTGGATTGGTATATATGAAGAATGTGCCACGTAAGTAGTAGTGGCATTTGTTCAATTGAAACTGATGAAACTTCATATTTCTTTTTCAGTATTTTTCTGTAAATTGTGATGTTTCAAACTTATTCTTGCTATGCTCATCTTTTCATTGACTTCAGGATTTTGTATCAAGAAATTGATTACATAAACGAAGGCAAAAATGCGGATAGATTCCGTCGCGATTTTCGGAATATAAAGTGGGTTCGAGTACCTGTATGTTTCTTCCTTCAAGACTACAACAAAAACAAAACTTATACACATTTTTTAAAACTTTTCCTTAATCCTCATCAATTGTGGCAGTAAACTTAATACTTTTGAAATTGCCTAGTCTCGACAATATTGAGATTGTTAACTGCAACATTTTTCCCCCTCTGTAGCTGGTTTTTTGGGATTATACTGCTACAAAAGTGTTGACATTGGAGTATGTACCAGGTTTTAGTCTAAACCAGTGTGTTTGTTTTGGTTCAAGATGATATCAAGAATTTGCTTTATATGCACAATATATGTGTGGGAGACAATTGTTAATTGATTTGAGAGTTTTACTTTTGTATCAGGAGTTAAGATCAACAGACTGAAATCACTAGATTTACGGGGTTTTAGCCGTCCTCGAATTGCATCACGGGCAATTGAAGCATACTTGATTCAGGTAATTAATATTAACCTTGTCTAATTAGTTATGCAGTTTCTTTCTCCAGATTCTCAATGTGATGACTATTCAGTACCTACAAATGTACATTTTGATCTCCTTGCGTATGATCTAGTGATTTACAGAATCCTGTTAAAACTGCAGATACTTAAAACTGGTTTCTTTCATGCCGATCCTCATCCTGGAAATCTTGCTGTTGATTTAGATGAAGCACTTATCTACTATGATTTTGGTATGATGGGGGAGATCAAATCTTTTACCCGTGAGAGATTGCTCGAACTTTTCTATGCAATTTATGAGAAAGATGCAAAAAAGGTATACTTAAAAATGAAAGTAAATCAAATTTTATTCTTCTTTCTTGCGAGTACTAGCCAAATCTGAGCAAGCATGATGCAGGTTGTCCGAAGCTTGGTTGATCTGGAGGCACTTCAGCCCACAGGAGATATGTCATCGGTGGGTATCATGCAATACATTTTGAGTATCAAAATTTGAAAAGGAAATGTTTGTTCAGCTGTTGGTCGGTAGAATCCATCTTACAAATTGCTATTGGTTCATTCTATTTGTAGGTAAGGAGATCTGTGCAATTTTTCTTGGACAATTTGTTACGCCAGACTCCAGATCAGCAGCAGACTTTGGCTGCAATTGGTGAGGTATGCAAAAATGGACACTGAAAGAAAACATTATATTCTTGTGTTAAAGAATAGTTGGCTATGAGGATCAAAGGCTATCAAATCAGTTTCAGTTCAATTAACTAGAAATCAGAGAGAAATTCCCTTGCATCATATTTATACCAGCAAAGTAAGATCCTTTGTTTGTTTGTCCTGTTTGTAGGATTTGTTTGCAATAGCTCAAGATCAACCATTTCGGTTTCCATCCACCTTCACTTTTGTTATAAGGGCATTCTCAACACTCGAAGGTCTCCCCTGTCTCTCAGATCACCAAAAACTTCACATTTATAGTGTAGAAATCTTCTTGAACTTTTTAAGCTGTGTGAAACTGAAAGAATGTAATGACTACAGCAGCTTCAATGTTATTTACTTATCTTTTTCTGTGTATCATTGTTCTCTTTCAGGTATTGGCAACATTCTTGACCCAGATTTTTCCTTTGTGAAGGTTGCTGCACCTTATGCGCAGGTTATATCCACTTCCCTGAGCATTTCATCATATGTTTTGGCTACTATTTTAATAGTTATAGAATAGGATATTCACAGTTCCTTTGACTACAGGAGCTACTTGATATAAGACAAAGGCAACAGTCTGGAACACAGCTTGTGGAGCAATTCAGAAAACAGGCCGATGATGTATTGCACTTAGCATATTTATCTATTGTTGCTACATTTACTTTGCTTAGAAGTGAGATGGCTCAACTTCCTTTGATTCCTTCTAGTATTAAGATCACCTCTGGGTATTTCAGGCCAGAACTTCTACCATATCCATGCCATCCAGAGTTCAACGAATAGAAGAGTTTGTGAAACAACTTGAAGCAGGAGATTTAAAACTCCGTGTCCGGGTTCTTGAGGTAATAATCTAATCTCTCAATATTTCCAGAAGTCACATTATTGGACCAAATCGACTCTGTTTTCAGCATTTAAAGTCTCTTAATTTATAGTTTGATATAATTTTAATCTGAATGGCCAAATCTACATTTGCCAGTCTGAAAGAGCAGCTCGAAAAGCAACAATAATGCAAATGGCAACCATGTATTCAGTTTTTGGGGGTACCCTGCTAAATCTTGGGGTCACCTTTAGTGGTCAGGGAAGTGAAGTTATCGCAAATGGATCATTCATTGGTGCAGGTAACTAATGATTCCCCTAATGCTTTCACAAACAAGGAGTTGGATTTTTCCGTTAAAATCAAACTCCATGCTCATCAACATTCTATTGGCTGACAGTCCTAATTTGCCAAAATGCAGGAGTTTTCTTCACACTATTTTTAAGATCAATGCAGAGAGTGAACAAGCTTGATAAGTTTGAGAAAATGATATGAATTTAATCCATGAAGTCAAATTTATGTGCAAGTGTATTATATGTCACTTTTCTGTCCTTTAATTGTCTAGCCTTTACGTTATATAATACTAGGAATCATTGAAAAATGAAGGCTCTATTCTCTGTACTAGTATACGCAACATGTTGACAGAACGAGAAAGAAAGAAATAAATTGCTCTCTGCCGGGGAATTGAGAGTTGTATACATTGTACAGAGGAAAAACACTGCATTGTAAAGGACAAAAGAAAAAGAGATACAGATGATCAACTAGATTACTTTATGATTTTTTTTTTCTTTTTGTTCTTTTTCCTTCTTTTGGAACAGAAGATACCATCCAGTCATAAGCAGATGCATACAAAGATCTTGCTGATAGCTACTATGCAACGAATCATACTGCGAGTTAAATCAATGAACCATCACCTTCCAAGAAATTCCAGCACTGACTATAGAATCTGCGGTAAAAAGTTGCAGGGTAGGGAGCCCTCTCCAAAGCATATTCCGAAGCAGATCATATGAACCCGCTCAAAAGGGTTTGAACCCCATTAATGCAAGATAAAAATTCTCCAAGAAGCTTCATAATCACAAATGCACAAGATGTTTCAGAAAACTCCCGGCAAGCTATGAAATTTCCAAGAAGGATTTCCTCCTTCAGAGCAACAAGTTGCATACTCACTAGATGAAAACTAGTAAACCAAAAAATAGATAAGTTTCTAGTAAATGAATTATTACCAAGGCAATAACAGCAATGCAAGGAAGATGTAAATGAGAAGAATTTAAGAAATTGTTACCTTTACAAAGAAGGAATTCATCCTGAAGCAGAAACCTTGTTCCTGTTGTTGCGATTGGCCAGGAACGAGGTGAAAGGAATCACCTTTCACAGTCAAATGATATGCAGCACAAAGATATGATTGGCCAAATTTGAACAATTTTCAAAGCCATTTGCTTTTTGACAATTTTCTAAGCCATTTGCTTAATTAGATCGTTGGAATCATCAATGTAGCCACCACTTTTCTCTCCATTAACTAAATCAGCTAAGCTAATGGAGTTCGGAGCCCATCCAAACCACACCATACGCTCCAGAACCTGCACCGCTTTGTCCATATTGCCTTCTTTGAGAAAATTTCGAACTATAGACCTACAAGATGCTAAATCGAGCCTAAATCCACTCACTCCCATTTCATTAAGCAACCTTACCGCTTCAGACAATTCTTCATTTTTACATAGTGATTCTATGATAGCCATGTACGCATGTGAATTCATTGGCATACCTTTCTCTAAAATCAAATCCTTCAGCTTCAAAGCTTCCTTCAGATTACCTTCTTTACAATAAGCATCAATCATAGCATAATAGGTGAAATTATCAGGCTCAATTCCCTTCGCTACCATCTCCTCAAAAAGAACAAAAACCTCAGACCTGTTGCCCATTCTGCTGTAACCATTTAAAAGTGATGTGTAAGTTCTGGCTGTTGGCATCCGATTCCTTTCCTTCATCTCTGAGAAGAGTTGTTTTGCCTTCTCCAAATTTTGCCTCTTGCAATGCCGATCAATAAGCATAGTGTAGGTGGTGTGATCAGACATAATTTGCGCTTCTAACATCGCTTCCAATAATTGGTGTGCTTCCAGAAGCTTGTCATTTTTGCACAAAACCTCTAGTAAAGTGTTTAAAGAAAGGATAGAAGCCAAACCCTTCTGCATCATATCTTGAAACAATTCCAGTGCTTGCTCCAATTTCTCTTCTCTGTAGCATCTAGAGAGAAGGGCATTGTAAACCAAACTATCTGGAGGCAAACCCCTTTGTGACATCTCATCAAATAACCGGAATGCCTCAGTTAAATCTCCAGATTTGCAATAACCATCTATCAACATAGCAAATGTCATACTATCAGGGATCAAACCTTTTTCTAAGATGCTGTGAAACAAGGTCTTAGCTTTCTCAACATCACCCTCCTTGCATAATCCACCAATCAATACATTGTAAGTAAGAATGTTTGGTTCAACTCCTTTCTTGCACATTTCCTCATGAAGTTGAAAGGCCTTATTGACATCACGAATTTTACAAAATCCAGTGATAAGGGAATTGTAGGTGTAAGCATCGGGAACCAATCCCTTCTCTAAAAGCTCGGAGAAGATTTTCAGAGCTTCTTGTAATTTCAAATTCTTTGCGAGGCCATTGATGAGTGCACTGTAAGTTTGAACATCTGGAAGAATCCCTTGAGCAAGCATGCATCTAAATATGGAGAATGCTTCTGCTATGTTTCCCTCTTTGCAGTGCCCGTCAATAATGGTTGTGTAAATTACATCATCATAAACTAGACCACAATCTAGCATCTCATCAAAAAACCTGCCAGCTTGCTGCATCTCCCCTGCCATACAGAATCCATGGACAAAAGCTCTATATGTATAACTATTTGGCTTTAATCCTCTCCCTAACATTTCAGCCAAATAGTTCTTTGCTTCTTCCATCCTTTTGGCTTTGCAAAGGCCAATTATAAGAGAATTGTAGCAAAACACGTCTGGTGCAATTCTTTCCTCAATCATCCTATCTAACATTTTCCTCGCTTCTTCAAGTCTATTTTTCTTGGAGTAAGCAGAAATAAGATTCGTGTAGATGATGGCATTTGGTTTCAATCCCCTCGTAATCATTTCTCCCAAAATGGCATTGACCTGTGGGAGATCTCCGCAATGACACAGTCCATTGATTATCACACTGTAAGTAAATACAGAGGGGGCCAAGTTCTTTTTCTTCATCTTATTGAGCAACCCAAAAGCAGTAACCATGTTTCGTTCTCTACAATACCCCTCTATTAATGAAGTATAAGTTCTTGCATCAGGTTCAATGCCCATTCTAGTTATCTCATCTATCACTTCTCTAGCCTTGTCCATTTTACCACTCTTACAAAACCCATTAAGCAATGTGTTATATATGACCAAATCAATCTGATTACCAGAAGCAACCAATTCATCCTTCACTCTAAAAGCCTCTTCTACATCACCTTGTTTCACCATCCCATCAATCAACACGTTGTAAGCCATTGCATCAAGCTTCACACCCTTCCCAGCCATCTCCAACAAAAACAATTTCACATCTCTAAATCTCTGTCTCGCACAAAATCCATACATAAGATTAACATAAGTATAACTATCAGGAACCAAACCCTTCTCAATCATCAAATTCTTCAACTCAATCGCTTCATCTAAACAACCCGCTCTACACAACCCACCGATAACCACATTGTAAGTAACAACATTGGGGTTACAACCCTTCTCCTCCATTTCAGAAAAAACCTTTTTCCCTTCCTCCACATTCTTCACCTTAAAGTGAGCATCAATCACCGTAGTATAAGTATAGACATTTAAACCCACCTTCATTTCATTCATTTTCGACCAAACTTTCCAAAACATCTCCATTTTCTTACCCTTCAATAAGTCCCTCAACAGTGCATTACAGCAGAAAATACTAGGCACAAACTCGAAACCCTTATCACACACAAACAGATCAACAGCTTCATTCAGCAATCCCATTTTCCTATACCCATCGATCAACATATTAAAAACCACACCATTATATACAAGCTCGTCACATTCTCTATAAAAACTATGAATAGCACTCAAAACTTCAAAACCGGACTTACCCCCATTTACCATCCGTTGAATAATATCACTCGCAGGTCCGTACAATTTAGAATTAGACAACAAAACAACGAGAAGAGACAAGATGTTTAAGTCGGGTTGGCGAGTGCCCATCCGGTGCTCGGTCCAGAAGAAGAAAATGAGCAAACGAATGGGGTCGTTGGCCCGGTTTTGATAAAGTACGGATCGAACTAAATCTGGTTTTAGCTTATGGGGTACGTCTGATGAATCTAAAAGCTGCTGCCAGTTTTTTTGGCTTAAGATATTGGTGATTTCTCGTACTGTGTCTAGTTCAGCGATTTGTGCCTGCGACGAGAAGTGGCGCCTGAACTTGGTGCCAGCATTCCGGGTCTTGAGCACGTGCGAGGGCGCACGTGTGATGAGCCTCCACATGTTTTAGAGGTGAAAGGGAAGAACAACGGTGGGAAGAAGACGACTGTAAATGAAATAGGTGTTAGCTTCTGCTTTTTTTTCTTTTTATTTTTTTTTTAACATTTTCGGAATCCCTAAGTAGAAAATCAAAACTTCATCACTATTTATAGTTCTTCGGAAAAATGCCCGCTACCCTAAGGTTTGAGAACTATTCAGTTCCTCCGTAAAGTTTAAAAATATCCATTAACCCCTTATCTTTATTTTTCTTTTGATATTACCCTTATATAAATCAGTTTTAATCACCAAACTGAATAGAATCTGAACCATTCTTTTAAAATTCATATATAGATATAAATATATGATAATTTATAATTTTTTAGTTTAAAATAATTTAGACCTAATAATTAAAATTAAGTGCATATAATTTATATTATTAACTAATTGTTAGATAATAATAATTATATGTAAAAGTTAAATATATTTTTTAAAATTTTAAATTTTTTTAAAAAAAAATAAATATATTTATAATCAAATTGATATTATAAAAATTTAAAAAATAAATAATAATAATAATAATATACATTTGTTAAAATTTTTAAAATTAATTTTTTTAAAAATAAATTGTTTATAATTAAATTTATTCATTAGAAATAAAAGCTCACCAAGCCTTATAAGAAGTACAAGCTTTAGTAATAGAGGCATAGTAGGATTGGTCTGCTAGGTTGGTTTTGCTCTCTACCTTCTCTCAAAAGGAGATGGAAACAAGAGAGGTCAACTAGAGTGGAAGCCAAACAACGGGCCGAGAATTTGTGATCGATCCGAAGATCGTAGAAAGCCCGAGTGGACTTGGTCAACTCAATTGCATGAATTCTTATAAATTTCATATCTTTATATACACCGATTTCTATCTTTTTCAAATTTAATAATTATAATCATCTTATATAATTTTAATTATTAACTTATTTTAAAACATAATTTATACGTTTATTTAGGAATAATTTTAACTTAAAAATATTTTTTTAATAATAATTTTGATTTAGAAATAATTTCTAATAATTTTTTATAATTATTTTTAATTATAATTTTAAAAATCATAAAAAATTGTTTCTAAATTAAAAATATAATTATTAAAAATTATTATTGAATTATGATAATTAAAAAAATTATAATTATTAATAAAATTATTAAAAAATTTTATAATTAAAAAATTAATTTTAAAAGTTTTAAAAAATGTATTTAATATTTACATATAATTATTGTTGCTTAATTTTTAAATTCTTATAATATAAATTTAATTATAAATATACTTATTTTTTAAAATTTTTAAAACTTCAAAAAATATATTTAACTTTTACATATAATTATTATTATTTAACAAGTAATTAATAATATAAACTAGATATATAATTTTAATATTATCTAAATTGTTTTAAACAAAAAATTATAAATTATTATATATATACTTAAATTTTAAAAAATGGTTAGATTTGATGATTTAGGTATAGTTTGGATTGACTGTTCAAATTCAATAGGTTTTGGGGATTCAAACTATTTTATCTAAAGATAAAATTGGAAGAAAAATAAAAGTAAGGGGATAACGGGTATTTCTTAAGCCTTATAAGAGAACTAAATAGTTGGGTTTAACCTTGAAGGATAATGGACATTTACCAACCAAAATAATTATTAACCACTCAAACTGTGCTTGAATAATTAGAAAGCCTTGACTTATCATTAAGGAGTCAGCCCTTCGATTCTCACTAGCTGAAGCCAACAAAATTAATTTCCATCTTTTGTAGACAACACCCCCTCCAATAGATAAGGTTAGATATCATCCAATATAGGCGTAAATTTTTAATTTAGACCAGATTAGGAGTTTAGATGCAAATGAAGGCTAGATATCACCTAGTATAGGTGCAGATTTCTGAGTTAAAATAGATTAGACTTTATTTGGACTCCCGATAAATATGCATTGCGGTATTGATAGCTTATATATATGTACTATTTTAAAAAAAAAAAAAAAAAAACCAAAGTGATTATTAATTGGATTAATAAAATATAGATCTCTACTTTTTATTTTTTTTCAAAAGTAATAACATACTTTTTCATTCTACAACAAACAGGTCCCAAATCTTGTATATGGCCTTTAGTTATTTCTGTCCAAAGCTATTAGATCCGGCCCAAAGATATATTGGGCTAGTATGATACCGATTTCCACAAACTCGTCAAGCATAAAATTGGCAACAGAGTTTTAGGTGCAATTAGTAAACTGGGTAATACATACAAATTTTTTTTAATAAAATTTATTATAAGAATATTTTAAAATAAATCAATCATAAAATAATTGAGATAAATTGGAAAAATAAAATAAAATGCTTACACCAGTCATATTAATTTTTCTTTTCTCTTCGAGGTTAAAACATCAACTAAATTTGACAATTTTGTAAAAATAATACTATATTAACTCGTGTGAAAAATATGAAATTATCACTTAGAATAATAAATTATATACTTAATAATGTTCTCTCATAAAAAATATATATTAATAAATTAAAGACAAAATTGAGGTTCATGCATTTTAAAAACACAACTATTAATTATTTAAAATTAAATATGTTAACTAATTTTTTTTTTTTTTGATAAGTTACATCTCAAAAGAGTCTCAACAAATAAATTTAATGTAATGGGACAGAACTTAAAAATATATAGACAGTACTAAAATATTAAACAATATAAAGTTATTAAAGGAAAAAAAAATAACCATTTGAGTAGTCGATAAAAAAAAAATTGAATTGAATGCGGAGACTTACGTAATTGGACCGTTGTTAATAATTGAAGCCACTGCTTCAAGCGGGGTAGGTGTTTAGTGAGCCAATCACTTAGACTAGATACAACTATTTTGAAACTATTTAAAAAAATTTAGATACAATTCAAAATTTTAAATTGTATTTTTAATATTTAAAAATATATTTAATATAAAATTAAAATAATAAAAATAAGAATATTTGTTTGGTTAAAATTATTTTTAAAATAGATTTATATTAAAATTTTAGTAATAAGTAAATAATATTAATTACTTCAAACTTTTTTTAAAATAATATATTAAAATTAATTAAAAACTTATTTCCTAATTTTATTACGATGAAATTGTAAGAAATACCTATTTAGTGAACACACATATACTTTTACATAGATAATTTATCATTTATTTAAAAATAAGAAATTCAATTCTCTTTAAATAGTGAAAAAAAAAATAGGTAATATTATTATGTTGTATAACTAACAATAAATAAGGAATTCAACTCTCTTTAAATATTGAAAGAAATTAGGTAATATTATATTGTCATACAACTAACAACCATGGTCCCTTTTGTTGTCATTACTCCTTAAATTTTTCAAAAACATATCTCATTATTACTTTAGGAACTTATAAAAATAAAAACACATTTTTTTGAATTCAAAAAAATCATAATATCAATAACAAAATATTGATTAAAATTTATCAATAAAATAATATAATTTATAAAAAATTTGAGAAAATATGGATATAGTTATTTTTCTACGCATGATATAAAGAATTTGTGAATAAAATAGATAATTTTTAAAATTTAAATCCTATAAAAAATAAGTAAAAGAGTTTTAAATGTAAAAAATGTGATTAAGAAAAAAAAAGAAAAATTTTATTTGAATTTGATTCAAATACAATAATGTAAAAATGAAAAAAAAACCTTTTTATCGTTTTTTAATTTTAAATTAAATTTTAATCCTATTCAAAAATTATTTTTATATTCAATTTCACTAATTTTAGGGAAAAGCATATTTTGAAAATTTATTGTATTTTTTTATTTTTAAAACACAAAATCATATCCAAATTTCGCATCAAACGGGCTGTAAGTATCCTTTAATCCATTGACCCTTGTTTTTGAGGGAAAAAATTAAAGATTTGTGAAAATATTTATTCTTAACAATAAAATAATATCTTTAGATATTATACTCGTTTTAATTCAAAGCAAATAAATTAATTAAAATATATTGTGTTAATCTATCACATCATTATTTAATCACATAATATTACATATTCTTATATATAATCATAATAATTTTAAATATATTTTATCATAAAAAATATATTGCAGACATTACGAGACGTTATATGTTAAGAAATTGAGATTAAAAAAATAAAATTATTGAGGTGAGGGAAATAACTTTTAATGATTTATTATTAATTCTTTTTTCAAGCAAGCCAAAGAAGGTGATTGAGAATTAATAGTTTATTTATTATTAATTCTTAAATGCAAGTCGCAAGACCTTTTTTTTTTTAATTAAAAAAAAAAACAATTTAAAGTCAACAAAGGCTCCAAAAAACTACTCACTTGCAACAAATTTTCTATTGATGCACGAACTTTGACTAAAATATTCAATGCAATATAAAAAGGAATTATAGATAAAATATTTTAATTGAACAATGAGAGGAAATATAATTAAAAATTAGCATAGCCACCGCGCCTTAATGATGTCAATAGTTCAGTTTTTTTAAAATAAAAAAATGTTAATTCGATTTGTCGATTAATTTTTTAATGGAAAATAATAAAATAACTTAATTATTAACCCAATATATATATATATATATATTAGATTTTTTAAATTTAATATTTGATCCAATGTAAAAGGGTAGTCCATTTATGTTGGAATCCATAATTATATTCAACAATAAATTAATGTATATATTTGTTGAATATGACTTTCCACCAACTTAGTTAAGTCAATTACTTCAAATCACTAAGAGAATAACTAATATTAATTTTTTCTACTGAGTGGAGTGGAGTATAACCTAAAATCAAGTCAAATTTTGTGCATGTAACACATTGAAGTTTTTAAGTTTTATAGACCATAACCGAAGTATCTAAATTATCCATTTAAACAATTTATCAATTGTATTCACATTTTATTAAATTACATAATTTGCAATGAAAAATTTATTAAATTACATACTTTAAAAATATCAATTTCCTCTTGGCTCGCAATGGAGATGCTTTGTGTTGTACTTTACATAATAATTCTGATTAATTATGTTAAAATAAAACTATCTACCTACCTAATAATTTAAAATTATGAATTTCCTTCTGCCAGATGCGGTTCGTTGGATCTATTCCCACGTGTTTGGTACATTTTCTACGAAAACAAATGCGACGTCGTTGATGTTATCGCCCGGGCTGCTAATTAAATACACGCCAAAGAATCTCCCTTCAGCATTTTCAAAATTCATCTTCTGGTCTGCTGTCCTTTATTGACTGACCATTGCCAAAACGAATTTATGTTCCTGTGTTTTACACTTGTACCCCTACGAATTTTTTTTAAATTTCTAAAATTGTAATGACATATAGGTCCCTACCTTTTAAATTTATAATTTTTTTAAAATACTATATTCAGAAAATAAACTTCATCCTCTCCAATATTTTTTATATTATTCTATTCTGAACAATAATGTAATCAATGTATAAATTATTTTTTTTATAAAACATGCAAATTTGGAACTTAAATTTTGTTATTATATTGTAGAAATTAAGAATTTTTTAAATACCTTAATAAATTTTTTTTATAGAATTTTTATGAACTATGGTTTATAGTAATAACATATAGGTGGAAAACGTTGGTTACACAAATTCTACCAGATTATTAATGATTGCTACAATCTTAATACAAAAGTGAGCTTCACATTTTTTACAAATTTAGAAATTAATGCAATCAATTAATACCATTATTATGTTACTATTAAATGATTTATTTTGTCTAAAATCTAGTTAGATACGAAGAATTGTTAATAAATATGTTCAGTTGACATATTTTTAGAAATAAATTTAAAATAAATTTTTCTAAGATAACTTCAAAATTGTTAAGTTTATTATTATTTACTCATCATTAGGCATAAATATGGGATTGCAATATACAAATCCCTAATTGATTAGGTTTTTAAATATAAAGACACAGTTATCCATTTGCATCAAGCAGGTCCTTGAGCCATATTGAAATGACTGAAATAACTTACACACCCTCAACAAATTTAAAACTCTAAATCATTTAAGTCAGGGGCTTGGGGATCCATTTCATAGCTATGTTTCTTTATTGTGAAAATATAAAAGTTAGGGATCCAGACGTTATTATCCTATAAAAATATATATAATTTTGAGAGTGTACATTTACTTACCATTTTTATAATTTAGCGGGAATAGGAGTAAATAAAGTAAGTGGAAGAGGAGAAATTAGTAAATGAACACCATGCGGCAGCCACGTGCTGGGACATTAGCCTTCTCTCCCTATATATGCATTCTCACTCTACTCCAGTTTTCAGCACGCCATTTCTCCCACCCACGTCTGATCCGTGAGCTCAAAAATCGCAGGTAAATTTCGGGTTCGATTTCGGATGTTTTTAACTTAAACTACAGTTACTACCGATCAGCGAAGAAAAAAGGAGTATTTTTAATGTGAAAATCTTGTTTCTTCCACTCAGATTTAGCTGTTTTGTTTCTTAAATTTCTGTTTGGTTGGTGAGAAAACTTAGGAGAGACGAAAACTATGAAGAAATCGTTGAATCCTATGCGTGTTGTTTTTGTGTCGGTTTATTGGTAGTTTTACTACATTTTCTCGAAAGTCAAACGGCGATGGATAGTTATTTTAAGCATTTTTATACAGTTATTTTTTTTTTGACGCAAAGCGTAAATGTTAATCTCTAAATATTATTTGTGAATTACCAGAGCCGATTAACAAATAACGTTAAGTATTTTTTCCTTTTCTCCCACGATCGATTTCCTTCAACGTGATCTGATGCTATATCATCTCTAATTTTTGTTATTTAGTTTCCTAGATAATAACTGTTTTTGCTACTTTCTTTGAAAAAGAAAAAGGTTGGAAGATGATTTTTCTGCTAAAGAAATGATTTGATGTTGAGTACAAGTAAAATAATAGTAGAATTAGTTTATTTAATGTTTCAGTTGTGTTCATCCGTTTACTATGATTGTATAATAAGCAAGATTTTTTCTGTTTTAAGCTGTCATATGTATTGTGCACAGTTATCAGAATTTTACTTTCCTTTTCTTATTCCTGTTTTTTTTGTTTATTTAACAAAAAGTGAAATAAATTTGTAATATTGCAGATTTTGATTTGCTTTAACAAATGGCTCCAGCAGCGGCATCAGATTCGATAAAGCCTAGAGGTGTTGTTTTTGAACTATTTTGATGATTCTCTGTATATTCATGGTAATTGGTTAAATAAGTGGAATAAATGCTTTATTAGGTTAAATCCTTGAAATCCAACCATTTTAATTTCCAATATAGAACTCGGATGTTTTTATCATTTATGTTGATATTTATTTAAATGATTCTTTGCCTTTTTGTGGTTTATGTTCTAACTGGGTATTGTTTTTGCTCTATGCTCCCATGGATAGTAAGGAAATACATGGATATAGAATCTAAAACTTCGAATCTAGAAGATATAGTACTTGCCAGCTTTTCAACCTTCTCAGTTTATTTTGTACAGATGTTTGTATTGTCGGGGTTGCACGTACACCAATGGGCGGATTTCTTGGGTCTTTATCGTCATTAACTGCTACCAAGCTTGGATCTATAGCCATTGAAGGTTAGAATGCAACCTTTATATTGACTATTTCTTTTTCACTCTCTCTCACTCTGTGTCTGTCTTTTTAATGTAAGATTCTAACTCCTCTGTCAACCTGCAGCTGCTCTTAAGAGAGGAAATATTGATCCATCGCTTGTACAAGAAGTTTTCTTCGGCAATGTTCTGAGTGCAAATTTAGGGCAGGCTCCTGCTAGACAGGCTGCACTGGGTGCAGGAATTCCTAATTCAGTGATCTGCACTGCTGTTAACAAAGTTTGTGCATCAGGGATGAAAGGTGCATACTGGAACATTGAATAGGTTGTTATATATATATATATATATATATATATATATAAGAAAATTGTATTAATATCTGTTGGATTTTTGGTTGGTCATTGCAGCTACAATGCTTGCTGCACAGAGTATTCAGTTGGGTATTAATGATGTTGTTGTGGCTGGAGGCATGGAAAGCATGTCTAATGTGCCTAAATATTTGGCAGAAGCAAGGAAGGGATCTCGACTTGGACATGATTCTCTAGTTGATGGAATGCTTAAAGATGGATTATGGGATGTTTATAATGACTGTGGCATGGGAACTTGTGCTGAACTATGTGCTGATCAACATTCAATAACAAGGGAGGATCAGGTATTGTATTACTCTAATTGTGTGTCAGCTGGAGCACTAAATAACGTGGACCTCAATTGAGTTTCTTTTGTTTATGCCTGTTCTAGGTACTTCTATTCTTATTTTTATTGTAGATGATGAATTCTGTACAGAGGCTACACATTATGTTACTTGGGCCAGTTTTTATTCTGATGCAAAACCCTGATGTCTGTGCATCTTGCTTGCCTGGCTTGTTCTAAACTTCATTCAGTACACCAAATGGCACTTGAAATTTTTTTCTCGCAATTCATAATCCCTCATTGGAGTCTATAGTAATTTTTAGCATATTCTTCAACTAATCTTGCATGAGTAACTTCTGATCTATATCGTTGTGATTTCTGCAGGATAACTATGCTGTTCACAGCTTTGAGCGTGGTATTGCTGCCCAAGATGCCGGTGCCTTTGCATGGGAAATTGTTCCGGTTAGACATTGGGTTATGTTAAGTGACATTACGTTAGGTTTCTGTTG
The DNA here is from genome assembly GCA_022749755.1 of Azadirachta indica. Lineage (NCBI taxonomy): Eukaryota > Viridiplantae > Streptophyta > Magnoliopsida > Sapindales > Meliaceae > Azadirachta > Azadirachta indica. The sequence goes on along the minus strand of CM040440.1, from coordinate 2,069,927 downwards.
TACATGTTTCCATTATGAATCCATTACAATGCAGGTTGAAGTTTCTGGGGGAAGGGGAAAACCAGTAACCATTGTTGATAAGGATGAAGGTTTAGGAAAGGTAATTGCAATGAATATTCATGTGCATACTGAATACATGCAGTGTTTCTGCATTCTGCTTTTTCCAATGATATATATGTCTACTTGACAAAACAAGACAAAACTCATTTGCCTCGAGATTGAGGTGTCACTTTTTTGTTTCTCTATGCTTTTCTTTTTGCTAGTTTGCCACAATTTCTTTTTTACTTTTTGAAAAATTGAAACTGCCAGTTAAACTGACTTCCTTGTTGCAGTTGCAATTATCCACCCAACTTTTTGCTTAAAAATGTTTCACATTTTGCTTTCATTCTATGCCAGTTTGACCCCGCAAAATTGAGGAAGCTCCGACCAAGTTTCAAGGAGAATGGAGGAACTGTTACTGCTGGCAATGCCTCTAGTATAAGGTTCAATACCTAGATTACTGCTGCTTTAATTCGTATAGATATGTTTTGTAAACTTAACTATGTAGCCCTATACGTGTTTAAATCAAGTCATATCATGTTGGGAACCATCTCTTTGGTGGCTTACAACTTACCCATGAAGCTATGATCTTGTTAGAAACTGTCTGCTTTGTAACAACAATCTATTGAGTATATGCAATCATTTTGTGGCCTGGTCCTTCTCAGAAGAAACTGAATATCCTTGTACAAAGTTAAAATTTCTGTAAATATTGGTAAAGAAATTTTAACCCATGGTTAGTCTATAGAGTTACCATTTTGGTTATGAAAGTCCTGCAAGGACTTGAAAACCAACCTCCTACTCAAAGTACAATCGTCTCATTGACTGACAGTGATGGAGCTGCAGCACTGGTACTAGTGAGCGGAGAGAAGGCACTTAAGCTTGGTCTGCAAGTGATTGCAAAGATCACAGGATATGCCGATGCTGCTCAGGTACTTTCCATGTTTATGTAGATCAAAAGTAGTTGTTATGATGAGTAGTACTCTAAAATATTATAAGTGGCAAATGAATGCTTCTCATACCATTCATTTTAATCTTTATTATCCATGTAAGTTTCATGTTTCATGCTGTTTGATGCTCATACAAGTTTACTGTACAGGCACCAGAGATCTTTACAACAGCTCCAGCCCTGGCAATTCCCAAAGCTATTTCAAATGCTGGAGTGGATGCTTCTCAAATTGATTATTATGAAATAAATGAAGCCTTTGCTGTGAGATTTTGTCTCTACTTGTTAATGTGGTTCCCTATAAAGCTCTATGCTTGCTGATCTTAAATTACCTCATTGTATCTTGCAGGTCGTTGCCCTTGCAAACCAGAAATTGCTTGGACTAAATCCTGTGAGTCTTCCATTCCAAACAGCTCTCTCTTTCTGCATTTACCTTGTATAAGACTAAATGCTAAGCATTTACTTTGATTTAAGGATTTTTTCCAGTTCATTAATCTAGATCTTTTCTTATTTTTCTCACAGGATAAAGTTAATGTGCATGGTGGAGCTGTAGCATTGGGACATCCTCTGGGTTGCAGTGGAGCTCGTATTTTGGTCACTCTTTTGGGGGTATGTTCTCTACAACATTTTCAGCATTGTTGTATAAGATTGTATATTTTTTCCCAGACTTAATGAGTGGCACTGCAGGTGCTTAGGCAGAAAGATGGGAAATATGGCGTTGGTGGTGTTTGCAATGGAGGAGGTGGTGCATCAGCACTTGTTCTAGAGCTTGTGTAAGCGTTTGTGTTGGTAAGTCTTACAGTTACACATTCATTTAGAATTTTTACAGAATGGTGTAATATATCACTCATAAAGCATAGTTTGCACTATGATTATTTCACAGGAGATTGATTCTATAAATTTAGGATACAGAATGTAAAATATTTAAAGATGCCAGACGCTTAAAAAGTTTGGTACTTTCGTGGGCAACCAGCGCGCTTGAGCTAAGCTATTCTTTAAAATTTAATCATATGATTATTGCTTCACCTTTTTATAGGATATGAACGAGGACGAGGCTTTCTAGTGGAAGATAAATTATTTGTCATCACGGTTAGATGTTGTGCAATTGTATCTCCATTTCTTTTTAATATTTGTTGTCTTCTCCCAATAAAACTTCATGTGAATTTAGTTTGCAGAAGAAAATAATTTTCCAGCATTGTTCTCTCTCTTCTCTCTCTTCTCTCTCTTCTCTCTCTTTCTCTGGACGTATTATGGTGCCGGTGTGCGATCTTTTTGTGCCTTTGTGAATATCCCTAATTCTCGAATGCTCTATTAACTTCGATAAATAACCCCGGAACTAAAAATGAACAATCAATAGCTTGTCATATCAACCAGGCCAGTTTCAGAATACCAAGGTTCTTGTCAAAGCTAAATAAATAATATCACATTTATATGCATTTATAGAAGACTCATTAATTCACGAGATCAATATGCAATCATGACAGTCAAATTTGTACATCAAAAAGACCTTTGGGTCTGATATAGGGTGGAACGTAGGAGACCTTCATATTCTATTGTTTTATTCTTGTATTAATTAAGACCAATAATAACTCAGTTGATAATAATGAATAATTGTTTTGTATAAATTAGTTAACTCAATTAAAATGAGTTAAAATATTTAATTCCCTCGTTTAGTTATTTACTTCATCATAAATCATAACAATAGAGAAAATAGAAACAATGATCTTTCTGTTATTATCAAAATGTCCTACGTTTAAATGACAATAAAAACGTTCTGAATTTCTTCTAAAAAAAGGGGTTCTAAATCTTAACCGAGCCAAGCAGGTTTTTTAAGCTTTTGTCTTACAATGAAGTCAAAACCTTTTCGCATCAATTATGCAGAAGATGTTATTTCACATCACATCGCCGATGCTGATCTGTCGCTATCACACTCCAAGCTGCACAGTACGTGACGTTGTACCTGATCCCACCAGATCCCCATCCCCCCCAATCCAACTGGTTTATTTCATAGAGTTAGCAAAGCAATTGGCATATATTAGCTTAGCTGGAAGAACCAACCAAACACACCGTTTTAAGTCATTCAACTTTTGTGGGTCCCCATCTCCCATTCTTACAACAACATGTCTTGTCTTTTGGCCCATTGGGCCCCCTCCCTCTCTGCAACAAAATTATTCTTTCTTCTTTTGATTTATTTTCTTTTCTTTCTTTCTCTTCTTCTCCTTCCTCTTCATTATCACAACTCGAAACAGCTTACAACGCAACATATAACAACCCAAAACGACTTTAAACCACCTCTTCTGGACTCTCTTTTACCATCTCTCTATGGCTGTATGCTCCTTAACCTCCTATACAAAGATATCACTTATATATATATTTGTTGATATCTGAACACAGTTTTTTTTTTTTTTTTAATTATGGTGATGAAATTTCTTATTTTGGGCTCTCTTTCCTGTTGTTTTTATTGTTTATATTTATGTATTTATCTTTGTTTCTTCATGTTGATTATTTCCTTTAATGATTTTTGTGTTCTTTTATTGCTTTTAGATTAATACTATTTCCATTACTTTTATAGCTTTGTTCTTTCTTTTATTCTTTTTTCTGGGTTATATTTTGTTTTCTGAGATTGACAGAACATGGAAGTAATTTGTGTAAAATTATTGTTAATTCAGCACTCGTATATATTATTATCATTTGAAGATTGACGAGCTCAGTTATAACTGATTGTATTAGGTGCTGGTCGGTTGAGTGTCTCAAGTTTTTTGCTCAGTTATAACTGTTGCAAATATTGGAAGTTCTGCCAAAGGGTACCTTAAAATGTTTTCTAGTTGTTGTAAAATAGAAACGGAGAAAGGACGAGGATGGACTTTTATTTTCATTCGCTAGATTCTGGGTTTGGTTATGTCTACTTAGTTTCTTCCTTGATTTCTCTGTTGGTATGTCTATTTCAGTGCATGTTAGGTGGCCATCGCCTGTAGCTAACTTATTCTCGTATGTTTATATCTTAGTTTAGATGAGTAAGCATCAAAAGTCACGGATTCAGTGTGTTTGTTGGTTGTGTCATTCCTGTTAATTTTCCACTTGTGGCAAGGTTCATTACGAGATGTCTGACCGCTCAGTGAAATTCTGACATCTACAGGAGAAAGGTGGACCATTGCCAAAGTTTGGTGAATGGGATGTCAACGACCCGGCATCAGCTGAGGGATTCACAGTTATTTTCAATAAGGCTAGAAATGAGAAAAAGACTGGCGGCAAGCTTGACTCACCTGTGAAAGATGATTCTCAGTTTAAACACGGGGCTGTACTTGGAAAGCCTCAGTCTGTAAGTTTGCAACTGTCTTATACCTTATTAGTTGCTGTTTTGATTGAAACGTCCTCCAGTGGGATGGTTTAGTTTAACTTTTGTGAGGAAATCCTCCAGATTACATCGCAAATAGTTGTTAAGGCTTTGCTAAACCGAATGTTTTGCAAAAATATTTTTGGTCTACCTTTTCTTTTCATTTTTCCTTTTCTTGTTTCAAACTTTGAAGCCGAGATACCCATGATATCAACTCAGGCTTCTTATTATCACGCTCAATTTCCAGTTGCGGTCCTGTCACATTTATGCTTCATTTCTTGAATACGGCGTTTATACTAGGATTGTACCCGTGTATCTAAAATCATTGCTAGATGGCTCTCCCCAGTTTTCTCCTCAATCTGTACCACCTCTCACTGGAAATTACTATCATTGATATTCAGTCTTCATGTGGGAAGATGCTTTGCATTCAAATATTACTGAAAAAATATTATGACCGATGTGGTGTGTATTCTGTCCCCGACCGGAGTTTTCATCGAGCCACCGGACGGTTTAAATTCGGCCATCACTGCTTCCATTTCTGAAAAGTGGACACACATAAATAACAAAACTGCTCACAGCCTCACACACATGTACACAACCGAAAACTTTGTGGAAATTAATATCAATGTTAAACAAATGTGGAACTGTTTTGTTTTTTCCATATTCACGTGTACCAATCTGCTTATTTTGATGTTTTCAAATGCATTAATTTTCAGAAAAAATGGTTTTGCTGCATGCAAGCTGCCCACGCAGAATCATAGTAAGCTCTTACTTTCAAGAGAGCTTTATGAAGAAAGCTATTATATATGTAGGCCCAGCCCCAGAATATGATCCAGAAGACTGGAGCTTATCAGAAGCTATGATGGGTCCTGCTGGAATCTGTTTGTTGTGAATTTAAACTTTGGTGATGATGTGGTGTTAGGCAAGAATATATGATGAAAGAACAATATTATTATGTTTTATATATCCTGGGTAAATCCTCATTCAGGTTCTGCTGCTTTCCATTCAATATTTCCACGAATTGACTTGTTATCGTGACAAATCTTTTTCTCTATTGTTTCAAGTGAATGTGATTTTGTGTGCAACTGTGTACTTTATGCCAAACGAATCTCTTATTTCTCACATGCATTTGTGGGATTAACTACCAAAATATTCATTGATGACGAGGTAAATGAACTGAACATTGAAGTTGAGACTTCCAGCTTGTAGAATTACACTAAATGAATATCTTTCTCTCTCTCTAAACTCTAGTTATTCGTGTTTTCCGATCAAACAAGCGTTTTAGAAGATAGACTTGGAGAAAACTAGCAGCCATGAGAAATGCAGATTCAAACATTGCTTTGTGAATTGCTCTCCGACTCATGTCTTCATTAACTGCAGCAATCAAAAAGTTATATATTGATTATCAATGAAAATTTCCTTATTATATCCAAAATGTGTAAAATGTTACCTATTGCCTGGCGATCTGTCTGAGCATCTAGCCAATGCTGTTCAAACTGAATGTTATAAAGTGCTTCTTCCAGCTTTGCTATCTGATCCAGCAATGGAGCAATATGCTCTGCAGACATTCGCGGAAGTTCATTAATGCCATCAAATTGAAAGAGTAAACGAGTGAAAAAGAAAAAAATAAATAAATGAATGCTGTCGATTACCATCTCTGGCATGTTGTTCATAGTATGCAAAGTGACCGACATATACATCAAAATCAATAGTTTCATGATAAGGAGATTTGTTGGTGAAACAAAAGTTGTGAACTCCTTTCTTGTGAACCACAAACTCATACTTTTCACTTATCTTATCATGAAACTCATGGATTTGTTCACCAGTTGGCCCCTTAATCTGATAATCTCAACAAAAATCCAAGCAAGGAAATTAACGGTAAAAACCCAGAAACAGAAAAAAAAATAAAACAAAATAAAATGATACATACAACAAGATCAACCCCATCATCAGTGAAATGCCACGGAGAATCAGCCTTAATCACAACAAAAGACGCGTGAAGAGTATCTCCTTCATACTCAACATTATATGACAAACATTCTTTTCTGTCTATGTCAAATCTTATTCCTTCTGTTATTCTCACCAAATTCAAAATACCCACCACCATTAACATTAATGCTACGTGATTCAAACACCAGAATCTCCCCATATCAATCTGTGATTATCTCTAGATTATCGTTTTTAATGTTTCAGACATGAAGAAGATGTTTTTGTAAAATGAGGGAAAAATAGGAAACACAGATCTGTATTAGGAGATCATCAGAATTCATTTCTCATAATTAATGATAAGTTGATAACTAACGCCTTCTTTTTAGGTAGTTATATTCAGTTTTTGGATTGTTCTGGTATTCAGTTTCAGTTATGAGTTTTGACCAGGTAAACTTCACCTTAAAAAAATCTAAACGGCGGCTTGTTTTATTTACATAATCTATACTGGTTTGTAAATTCTTTTCTGGTTCAAATTCACCCTAAAATCAATCATAATAATGTAATCTTTTACCATATACTACTTGTGATCACAAGAACTGCCAAGAAAATCAAACTTGTAACTTAGCATATTGGATTACTATATGGTAAAATTCAGTTAAAATAGTAACTCTACAAACCACAAAAAAGCTATTTTTGACCCAAAAAAAGTGGTACAATGTTTTCTTCTTAAATGATTCATCAGTGTGTAGTTTCTACTTTCTATGGAGTAAAATGTGTAGTTAAAACAATCAGTCAAGATGTGCTCCTTCCTTTACAGCAATTTCTTTTTATCTGTACAAAATCAGCAACTGCATTTAGAATTCCATTGACAACAGCTACAAAGAAGGGGATGGCCGCAATATCTTTTTCTCCTCCATAGCTAGCCTCTTGTGTAGTCTCTCTTGATGAAAGCTAAACTCCAGGAATAAATCCTTCAACTGCTTCGCTTTCCTGTACCCCTCGGTTCCAAAATGAACAAGCTTCAATTCATGGCTAATCCCAGTACAGCTGTCCTCAGATTTCTTCTGCAAAATGTGATTCAAGTTTCAATATTACTAAAGAAGAAAGTAAAAATCAAATGTCATATTTGATGTTTAACACAAGCAACCAAGGTTCACACACCATTTGAAATGAATGGAAGTAAAAACTTACCTCAGATTTAGGCATGAAAGTCCCATTTGACAGTGTAGATATGAAATGCCTTGTGAAGCTTTTAGCTACCACCCATGGTCTTGAGGGAATGCAAGTAGTGACGCAAAACATAAATGTAAGAATTCGAAAATCCAAATAACTTATGCTGTGACGGTTCTCAAAAATAACATAACTCCAGTTTCTTACACTGAGTAGTTCCAATTAAACGGCAGCTATTATACAAAGAGCCAGTTAGGATTATACTTCTATGACATTGCATACCTTCCTCTGGAGGATATGACAATGTGATCAGGGTCATTGAAAAAGCCACATAAATTCTCAAGATCCTTCTCAGTGTCCAACACAATTGCACCACGGGTATGTAACTCAGATGATAAACTTGGGTAAACAAATGCTTGGCATGTTATTGAAGTTTGTCGATGAATGAACTCAATGATAGTTGAAGGAGATAAATCTTTCTCCAGATTCTCAAGTAATACCATATAGTGATTGCCCACTCCTCCAATATCTGTATCTTGTCTGTTGCTTTCACTAATATTGCCTATCCAGCCTACCTTTCGGAAAATGGAAAATCCAAAATGAAAAGTAGCATGTTAAATTGGAAATTGCAACTTAGAAATACAAGATCTCGATGACAGATCTCTCCAGTTGAGTCTCTAAAGAACAAGGACAGACCTTCAGATGGTCGAATTTGACTCAGAGACATAACATCACACTTTGTTCCCTGAACATAAGCAGACACAATATCAATTACAACTCTTAAAGGTTGCTGGCTGGCAAAGAGCAGATTGTACTTAAGACAAATTGAAACTACCATACACAAAATAACTTGCCTCAGTAGCCTGCATCTAAAACATTGGACAAAAGTTGATGACTTCTGCTCAATGTGGCTATGGTTTTCTTAATGGCAAGCATTGTGACCAAAAGAGGAAAAATTGCCACTAGAAGCTGAAAAGACATCTAGGGAGGCGCTTACAATTTTCTTTGCTGCTGTTTTGAGAAAAGAAGCCACATTTTGGTCAAGTTCTGTACTAGACTGGATGAGGCATATGTTTTCAACTTTCTTCTCCACCAATTTCCCAGCAAGAGGACCGTGCTGCCAAAGGATTATGAAGGAGCACAAACACTCTCCGTCCCCACTCCCAAAAGAATGCTTTTTATGAATCACCTGCAAAAATTAACAAAGGGGGGGAAAAGGAGATGATCCAATTCATACTCCCAACAAAAAGAAGCATCGGAAAATAAATCTACTCTAAATGCAGATACTATTCTTCACTTGCAACACCATTCTCAAGAATCTCAAAAAATTCCCATCGGCATACTTACCAGTATCAGCATATAATCAATTAAGAATACAACTTATCGAAGTATCAGTTTCACTGTCAGGAAAATACAAGAAAACAAGAATTTCATACAAGAGCACATCAAAGCATTCGACATTTCAACAACCCATAGAAACAACTTCATCAGAAATTAAAATAATACGAAGAAGAAAGAAATGAAGTCAATGCTGATAGCTGAATATGCATATACCAAAAAGCTTCTTCTTCTTCTTCTTCCTTTTGTACGAAGATTAAAAAATCTTATCCTAAGGCCAAGTTAGGCGTAGAATTGAAATAAAGGTCTCTTCTTTAGCTAAACTAAGTACTAAAATCACAATTCTCAAGTCACAGATTACAGAAACTGGAAATGTACGTACATGTTCAACAACGGCGTCGTAGAAGCGAACGTCGTTGTCACTGAACGCATGGGAGGCGCAAAGATACAGGCCCTCGACGACTTTGAAACACTCCCTGTCCTGTAACTGTACGGACATCTGACGGAACCTGAACCGAAACTCCTCCAGCTTCTCCAAACTCTCAAATTTGCTGGCCTCAAAAACGTCGTCATGGTCGCCGGGAAAGTTAGAGTACTTGATTCTCAGCTTCTCCCCGTCACAGACCGCCCGCACGCTGTACCACGCGTCGTCTGGGTACGACCGGAACTCCAGTTCATCCTCAGCTGCTGCCATTCCCTCCTCTTTTCCGGTTACAACTGAAACGTGGGTGAGTACAGAGAGGAAGAAAGTTGCTTTGTTCCTGTCAATGCACCGAAATGAAGGAGACAACACGCAGGTGTGGGTAATCTGCGGCAAAATAAAGATTAAAACCGTAATAACGTTTTAGTCCTAACCTATTGCAAAATAACAAATTTCACATAATTTTGTAAGTACTAACATTTAGTCTCCGATGTGATGAGTGATGAGTGATGAGTGATGAGTGATGAGTGATGAGTGATTGAGTCTGATGGTAGCGACAAACGTTGTGGAACGCAACCCTCGATAAAAAACTAACAAGCAGAAACCAAACAGCGGACTAAATTGTTAAAATGGAGCAAATCATGTCAAATTTTGGTATTTCTCAAAAGTTTTTAAGAGTAAAAAGTAACCACCCCCTTAACAAGGAGGACGATGAATAATTGATGTTAATTCATTCATTGACTTGATTCGGCCATTAAATAATATTTTTGCTTGGTTTGGCAGAGGAATTAATTCAAAAAGTGACGGGAGGCGATAGCATTATGCGTTTATTGTTATCGCCTTTAGGACACGAGTTTAACTATATTCTTTTAAACGCTTCTTTGAATGTCTCGCAATAAGTGTTTGTTTTTCAAAGTTAAAAAATTTTAACTCCATAATCATTTGGTGAATGAACAATAAACCATCTCAATCAATACTATTAGCAACTTATCACAAAATAAGCATTTCATCAGATGCAATAATACATTATTATTATTATTATTATTATTATTATTATTATTATTATTATTATTATTATTATTGTTATTCATTCATTCATTCATTCCGTACACTTCTGAAAAGTAGAACATAATTCAAAGAACTAAAACGGGGGGGAGATTGGCGTTAAAAATACAATAGAGGATCGATAAATGTTGATGGATTGAACTGCTGCATCGGAGTCGTCATCTCAAATCAGAATAACTAGCAAGAACGCAGCTGCATAAACTGATCAACGTTCAACTATGACTTCATACAGAAATGTCTTTACCAAAAAGTCCACTTATTCCCTTCCCAGGATCACTTTGTTTCACAATTGACTCCCCAACCAAAACCTGCAACACAACAACAGAATTTAATTCGCAAACTCACATGTATTGATTAGATATTTTATGATGTATTTTTGTGTTCACAATTGTTTCTCAAGTATGTTCAAGCTCTGAAATTTTATCGACAAATCCCTGAAAGATACGTAATGGATTATGTAAAGTAGCTGAGAATACATCAGCATCTCGTATATTGTATTTTAACTTGGTTTCACTTTGTTAGCAGAGTCAACACGAGTGCATTTAACTTTGTTTGCTTTGAATCATTTGACCCATTTAAGTTGACTGAAAAAATTAAAACAGAATAAAAGGAAGCATGCAACACTTTAGATTTAGCATTTAGGAATATATAGGGTAAAAGCTTACAGCTTGAACTCCGGCTTCTTGTACATATGCAATGTCATCAGGAGTAAATAGCCCAGATTCACCCACCACCTGAAAATGTTAAGGAACCAAAAACAATTAGTAATACCAATGTGTAACATCCATGTTTAGTGAATAGTTATGCAACAGGTAAATGAACAACTTACAATGATGTCTTTTTGACGGATTATTTTGCCACGCTCTCCCTTGAGAAGTCTCTTTGTGTTACTAATGTCAACCTTGAATGTTTCTGTGGGATAGGCAAAAATAAAACTCACGAGTGAACAATTGTTATGTGTGACCCAAGCCAACTTTGAGAGTTGCTTGAGACAGTCAAACTTAAAAGTATGAGGATCATAAGTTCCAGAGGATAAACCAATTTACAAAAGTTTAAAAAGCATACCAAGGTTACGATTGTTGATACCGATAAGTTCAATCCCCTCTATTCCAAGAACACGATCCATTTCCCTCTCATCATGAACCTAGGATAAAACACAACAGTAGATGGAAACATGTAATACCCAATTTATGACCCATTTTTACAAGCATCATGAAAAGATAAGTATCTTTCACCAGTTAGCATGAGATTTCTGTCTTTAACACTACCAATTGCAGGACTAGTTATGGGAATCTAACAAATGACCAAAGAAGCACCATTCAAACCTCCACAAGTGCAGCCAAACCAAGCATCTTGCAGATCTTTGTCATGTATCTGATGTCAAGATCTGGCAAAACAGCAGCAATCAATAGAACCGCATCTGCACCTTTTGTTCGCGCATAGTAGATCTGCCACGCATCTACAACGAATTCTTTGCACAGTAGAGGGCACTGCAACTTGACTAACATTAGAACCTTACAATTATCTTGTAAAACACGAAAGATAAGACTCCAGATGGAGCAATACAAGATACAAAGCATACCTTTACTCCTGCACTCCGTATTGCCTCCACGTTTTCAAAGCTTCCCTTAATTGATAAGAAAAGAAGCAAGTTAGAGAATGTAAACGATCATCTTAGCTGCAACATCAACATTTAAGCACAAGACAGCACAAAAGGATAAAGTTTCTACATTTACCTTAAAGTACTTTTCATCTGTCAAAACACTGAGGCATGCTGCTCCACCTTTCTCATAAGCTTGGGCAATTTCAACCTATCAAAAGAAAGTTTCAGACAAGTAACAGATAATAATATTGACAGCCAAGATGCTTCCACAAGGTGAACATTCATTAGATCTATGGACTGGAAGAATATATATAATAGACAGTCAATGACATCAAATCTAGTGCTGAAAATTGGATGGGATTGCAACTAGGTGCACAGTTACAAAAAGGTGCATACTTACTGGATCAAAATCCTCTCTTAGGATTCCTCTGCTGGGAGAAGCCTTCTTTACTTCAGCAATCAAACCGGGTAGTCCAGTTTGTTCATGGGCAGCCCTGAGAGCTCCTACAAAATCTCTAGTAGGTGGAGCATTTTCAAGGGCTTTCTTCAGCATAAATAATGGCCTTCTCTCTTTCAACTAAAAATTGATCATTATTTTCATTAACGTTTACCCTCATCAAAATTAGCAATAAGAAAAACAACACATTTAGATCCAACGTCAAAACAATTACTTGAGAAACTTCTACATCCTTGTGCCATATGATCTCCTCCAAAATATTGCGAGGCGTATTGCCCTCATTCTGTATCCGAAACTCAAAGGGTCCCACATAGTGCAATGGAGGCCCTGTCGGTGGCCTCCTCCTTATTCTTATACCCTGGCTAGCAGCAACTTCATCTTGGAACATCCCCACCTCCCATTCTTTCACTTTCAGAGCAGTTTCAGCATCTTCCTTCACTGGGGAAATTGTAGCCGCCCCGTCCTTGGTCTCAGACTACAAACAGAATCACAATTGTAACATTCTTTAGTTTCAAGACAATTGGTCTAATCAACCCACCACTCATTTCCTCTTGTAATAACACGTTCATAATGAACTGGAAAATCCCACATACAGTAATCAGCTTTTAACAATCTCAATAGTATCATCCTCGCCCTCATTCATTTATACCATGTTTAAGTAGCATTCACCAAGAAGCTTTTTTTTTTTTTCTGTTTTTTTAAGAGAAAAATTAAACTTTTTCTCTTCCTTCATATATTCCTATTTTCCTTACCTTACAGAAAAACAAACGTAAAGAGAAAAGAACGGAATTTTCATTTCAACTTACCTGTTGAGCACGGATGGGCGTGAAAGCGACACCGTTCCGTCTATGAGCGTCCATTACGGAGGCTGGAACCGACCGTACGATTGAAGAATTATTGGGTCTCTGGTTCAGCGCGGAAAATGCAATCCGCGGAGTAGTTTTAAGAGAAATTAAACCCTCCATTATCTTGGTTCAGTGTTGGAAGAATACCTAGCTTTGGCGTTCTTCTGGGTGGCTGACGATTTTGGGAATTTGGTGGCGGGCATACAGTACCGCCGGCTGCAGAATAAGAAGTTGAGAACCCGGGTATCGGCGTACGTATAGATGGGATTTATTTGATTGGTCCCTTTGGTATACACAAACAAACATGAGAAACACGTGTGCAATTTCTATAACAAGAAAATAACAAGTTTTAGTAGGTCGGATATATTTTCTAATTTAATGAGGATTGTTTGTAAGTTAGCAACAAGAGAGCATCTTTCAATTGCTTTTACCTTCTTTTTTTTTAAATTTTTGGAATAAATTATCAAAATAAATAAGAAAAACAGAATAGTTTTCTTTTTCAATTTTTATTTATGCTTTATAAATATATATATTGTTAGAACATCGTAATACAACAACATTTTTGCATTGCCCCCCAAAAAAACCAAAAAGAAAAAATAAAAAATACAATACTGAAATGTGGGAGAAAAGCCCGTGGGCTATTGTTGGGCCAAACATTTTGTTGCCCAAACAAAGAGATTTCAATCACAGAAGACTCATTTGAAAAGATTTCTGAAGTTGTCAAAGAGTCTTAGAGCTTTCAGTTCTCCACTTCTTATATCCCTCAGTCTTCTCCTCAGTATCTGCAACCATTCATACAGAGCACAATTAATTAGATATTTCAATACAAATATAAAGATTATTAACTTCTAATGATTTACGTTCAGTAGTATAATTGCTTATAGAATCTGTACGAGGCACTAAAAAGCAAACAGAGAGGTTTCCTTACATATTGTGCACGAAATAGGATTCTCTGCTCACTTGTGCACAGGTCCACCGCTAGCTGTTTCAGAAACACTCTTCGGTTGAGTTGCTTTGGAGATGTTACATCCAAATCCATCGATCCACTTGCCTACAAGTTCACAAATCAGACATGATATAGCTCATTAAAGAAGTTTTCTAGAACATAAGTATCGACTTGTTAAGTCTGTTAAGCTTGTTTTTTCACCTGCAAGAATTTTGAGTATTTAGATATGCTTGATTCGCAATTGTCTAATATGAATTGTAATGCTCGTTCTTCAAGTTCAGGGTATTTTATATCCTTCTTGGAGGTTGTCTTGTTTGATGCAGTGGCGGCCATCTGGTTGGAAAGATTGTTTAGGTATGTTGGATGATGTTAGAAAAAGAGATTTTTAACAAATGAAGCTAAAATTGCCGAACCTCCTCAAACTTCCCACTCATACTTGGAGGGCTGACAGCTAAATAAGCATATGCCATCAACTCTAACGGCCAGCCAGTGATTTGTATCGGAAAACACTGAGATCTGCCAAAAGAAATTATATGCTTGCACTGGTCAGTTTAAAATTTGATAGCACTCAATCAGTCATGATATGATGAGAAATAAGCAATGTTTAGGATGAACTGAGTAATGGAGTAAATTAAACAGAAATCTATCAGGTAGAGGTATTCACGCTGACAATCCGTGCTTCTTTAGAGCTTCTAACTTCTCCTTGTAACATTTGTCTGATTTCTTAAATGACAAAGGCAATTCTACTGAATCACAAGGATTGGTGCCCTCTCTTGGAATGAATCCATATGATAGCAAAAGCTCACCGTTAGATTTCTTGCCATATGATATGAAAACCTGCAATTAAGTGATGCAATAAATTGCCCAAGTGTATACAATTAACATACCGAAATACACATGAAGACAGATTTCCTAGTGGAGATTTCACTGAATCTTGATTACCTGCTCACCTGGCTGATATGGCTGATCAGTTGTAAAAACAACTCCTTGTGATGATTTATCGTAATCCAGAAAGGTCTCGACCTAAACAGCAACGTACATCTTTCTAACTCAGAAACCAAACACATTTACTACCAACAGAGATTTCAAAATGTCATACAAAAGACACTATTCTACATACTTCACAGCTGTGATTCAGCATATCGGCCCAGGGAACCAAGGCAACCTGTCCACCCATTGAAGGTAACCTGACCTGGGTACACAAGAAAAAGAATATGCATTTTCACTGACTAGATTCTTCAGAAACATCATTTTGGTGATGACTTAACATCAGATGGAAGTTTTGTCTGTTCATTTGCAGCCATTCTAGTCTCTAAATACCACATTATAGTCAACTTCATTAATAACAGTGAGGCAACAAAGTAACTGCAGTAACAGAAATAAGTTCGCTTACCAAACGCGAGAAAAGAATACCAAATGACCATCTGAAAGTTTCCATATTGAATACCTGTAGTTCATACAGGAAGCAAAATCAGAATAAAGGCATCATCACAAATTACATACAAGTATTTATGATACTCCAGATCCAGCCTGTAGTACAGAATGTTCATATCACCCATCAGCAACTTGAACAAAGGCTTATATTGATAATAGGAAAATCTCTAAAATGAATAGCAGTTCTATCAAAGTATATGCTTCAAATACAAGTTTTTAGAAACAGCAGTCGGCAGTATAGAATAAGTACCTCTTCAGGGAATAGATCAGGATGCTTAGAAAATATCCGGAGCCTCAAATCATTATACCTGCATCAAAAATGGAATACACATTCAATACTATGGCAAGATTTGCAATAAGATCAGAGTATAAACGAATCCAGTTGCATGAAACAAAAACGAAACATTGAAAATAGATCAAAAACAAAGTCACACGTTCCAATAACATTGGTAATCCTTTCAATTGCCCGTTCTCTGATCTGAGATGCTTCCAAATACCTATCTAGTTCTGCACGCGTCCTGAAATGACATAGAGAAGCTGTAGGGAGACGTAAACGATTAACCTTTTAAGAACACCCAAGAAACAAGTAAAAGAAATTATACACAAATACTTACCAATACAGAAGTGAATATGGTTGTCGAGGTAAAGCTGAGATGTAATTACTCCATCTTGAAGATTTTTGGAGACTTGCTTCACTAATCAAATAGGTTGCAAGCAACGGCCAATCTGGTACTGAATACTGTTTTAAAATTTCACCAGCATCTGGACAGCTCCATTCCTATCGTCCAAAATTACCGATAAAGTTTGATAGATTAATTAAAGAAGAAAACATAAAAAAAAAAAACCTCATAGCAATATAAAAAAAAAAAAAGAATTATATTGCAGAAACTGAGACATAAATTTTAAGCTTCGATAAATTATGATCTATGACGAAATATTCTAGAATCAAGAATTATACCGATTCTGCAGTGATGAAAAGAGATGGAGGAACGAAGAGCAACTTTTCATGCTTCCTGATATTCTTCAAAGCAACTAAACCCCTCTCTCCGACATCAACTTTCTGTATGGCCATTTTTTGCGGCGGGAGTCCTGAATCAGACAGCCACTTTTGGAGGGCAGAAGCATTTTCCAATGAATCTATGTCGCATCCCCATGGAATCGTGTTCTGACTTACTGTCGTTTTGCCATCGTTTGTTGTTGAGAGTGAGCAGTGAATTAGTTGATGCGCACATCTTCTGCGCGGGAAAGTTGTGAAGAAAGTTTGAGATTTTGGCTGGTGGAGATGAGAAAATGTTGAGAGGAGCGTCGTGTGGAAGCTTCTGGAAGCTTCGGCCATGGGTTTGGGAGGGGGGAAGAGAGAGAAACCTTATCCCTTGGAAGATGAAAAGAGAAGCTGCGAGACGTACGAAGTGGAAGATAATGGTAGTTTCTGACGGTTAGATTTGACGTCGGGAAAAACGATGTCGTATTCGTTGGAACCGATGTCCTATTTTGCTATGCGAGAGTAGAACTATACACGTAAAACAGATATCGAGTCTTGCAGCAAAACATGTTGGCCAACGCTTATCTCATCTGTGCCAACTTCACTTCAGTTTCAATTCCCGTCTCAAGTCCAAGACGGAAAACCCAAACCCAAAACCTTGAAAACATCGACTTTTCACTTCGCAACAGGAAAACCACCTCAAAGTTCTCAGCTTTACTTCAACCCTCAGTTTTCCCATTTCACAAAAGGGGTTTTCTCCAAAAATGTCACAGCATCTTAGACTCTAAAAACTCAAAAGACCCGGTTTTAGACGACAAAGGATCTTCAGATTTGGAGAGAAAGGATAATAATGTTCTAGAGGGAAGGAATTGGACAACTTCAATTTTGCTTTTCGTGTTGTGGGGTGGACTCATGTATTATGTTTTCAATCTCACTCCTAACCAGACCCCGGTATTGGGATTGGCCCATGTTTTTCTTTTCTTGGCAATTATTTTCTTCTGGGATGTTTATAGCTCATATTATTTCATCTGTATGTAAAATTCGTTGACTTTGGCCTTCGATATTTTTGGTACTAATTTCTTTCTTGTTGATCCATTATTGCTTTATTTTCTTCTGTTCCATATACTTAAATAATTTCTTAATTCGCTTATTTATATCAAAATATCATACATAAGCTACAAAAATTCCGCTTTTTGAACAATCCACTGTTCCAAAATATGGACTATTAACGGTTTCAATTGACTTCATAAAGTACTGTTGATAATTGGCAGTCAAGGGACATGTATTTTCTGCAAAAGCTTCTGAACTTGAGGGGAGATGATGGCTTTAGGATGAATGACGTGCTCGTGTCCCTCTGGTACATGATGGGTTTGTGGCCTTTAGTGTATAGCATGTTACTGCTTCCAACAGCTAGAAGGTACCTTTCGCTTGTTCCTCTTCCTTCTTCAGTTTATTGTCTGGAATCCCAAGCTCAGTGTAGATTGTTAGAATAAGTTCAATTCGTTTCTTTTGCTTGTTTTCCTTTTTTTAATCTTCATGTGGGAGAAACGGGTAAGACTGGAAGATTCACTGTTGGTGAGAAATAAATATGCTCCTTATTGCAAATTTTCTTCAATTGCATGGGCTAAGGCCTTCAAACCATTCATGCAGCAGTTAAAATGTAGGAGAATGACAGGCTGCTGCATAAACGGATTAAAACTTAGCATTGGATTCAGTTATCTGACTTTAGTTCCTGTGTATTACAGCTCAAAAAGCAATATCCCCGTCTGGCCGTTCCTTGTGGCCTCATTTTTTGCTGGTGCATATGCTCTTCTACCATATTTCGTTCTTTGGAAGCCACCACCGCCTCCTGTTGAAGAGACTGAGCTCAGCACATGGCCTTTGAATTTTCTGGAATCAAAATTAACAGCTGGTGTGAGTGATTTTCCTTTCTCATTGACTGAAGGATCTATAGCCAGGTCATCAAAGTTCAATTGCTTCTTGCTATTGACATAACTGTTCACATGCTATTAAGACTCAAAGAGTCCCAAACAGAGACAGGACTTTGATACTTACGATTTATTGACAACGTAATGATAAATTTGATTAGATAAATTCATTGGTAACTGATCTTTAGTTGGTCTCCCTGAAAAGTATGCTTAGTCTTTCTTGAGGAAGCAACATATATTCAAAAAGGTAAATATATTGCAATGAGCTTCCTGATCATTTAGTTGATTGTGATTGCGACTCTGATTAAAAGCTTTATCTTTTTCTTTGCTTTTTTTGGGAAAAGAAAAAAGAGCTGACTCCATTACATATCAGATATCACTTGCTGCAGGAGTAGGGATAATTGTTTACGCATGTTTAGCCGGCAGTGATGGCTGGAAGGAGTTTCTCCAGTACTTCAGGGAAAGCAAATTTGTAAGTCTAATCCATCTTATGCTTGTGTGGTTTACATGTTCACGGTGCTTACCCACACAATTGAACCTCTATATTGCAGATTCATATCACATGCATTGACTTTACTCTGCTATCTACATTTGCTCCTTTTTGGGTTTACAACGATATGACTGCCCGGAAATGGTGAGATTTTCCAGAATATAATGTGCTTAATTCTTAAGTTTTGCTTTTGATAGTTGCTGATATACCTCTATGGAAAGTATTCGTCGTGTAACATTTGAGTACTTGATCTCTTTGTAGGTATAACAAAGGTTCTTGGCTTCTTCCTGTATCATTGGTGCCATTTCTGGGTCCTGCTTTGTATTTGTTCCTACGGCCATTGTTATCAGAATTGCCAGTTTCAGTCACAGAAGCTTCTCTGGAGCAAGAGTAGAATTCTGAATTCTAGGTTTTGCTGCATATTAACCAAAAAGGGCACAGCCAAAGCCCAGGGGTTTATACGCAAAGAAGACAACAAGGGAACCATAAATAACGTATCTGAAATTCTCAGGACAGAGAAGTTGAATTTGGCCCTGAAGAAGCACAGAAACAGCTGCATCAGAAACCATCTCCACTCTCCACATTAATATTCTTGTCACCTCTTTTCATTTTTGAAGCTTCAATCGATGTAAATACATATTGCATTATAAAATGGCTACAGCTTGGGACAGAAAAGAGAAAAAAAAAAAAAACTGTAGAAATTATGTATTATGGATGTAATTGTGTTTTATTGATTTGAAGTAAATTTGGAAGACTTCAACACACTTCCAAACCAGTATGACAATATCGACATCACGACAGTGAAAACGCTAACGCACGGCAGTTTGTCGCTAGGAATATAACAAATGTTACACCAAAATTTAGGGGAAGCATTGAAACCAACGTCAAACTTAATTTCAGATAGAAGACTTGGTAGCATTTGTTAGAAAATATTCATTTAAGGAAAAACTGAAGACTTGGGTAACAGCAAACTCGGTGCTACGATTATGCAAAAAAGGGAAACACAATAATTATTACAGGCTTCAATGATACAGTTTTTCGAGATTGTCTTTAAATTTGGCCTTGATTTGTTCCCTCTTTATCTTAAGAGCAGCAGTAACCAATCCAGATTCAGGTGTCCATGGTTCCCACAGCAACTTAATCTTTGAAGGAATCTCAAACTTGTCCAGTTTTGCAGCTTTTGCTACCTGCAGACAGAGAATGTTCTCATATATGTAAGAAAATGTCTTTTTGCTTATGACTCAGACTTCAGCATGCGCATAAAATCTACCAGTTCTTTAGACCAGCGAAAATATCAAATATATGCCCATGTAGATGAAGCAAGCAGAAGAAAACAGACCTTGGAAAGAGATTGTTGAACCTCATTAACAGTTTCAGCTTTGTCACACAGCTCTGAGAAATCTTGGTATTTGATGCTGGCTTCTTGGGCCCATTGCTCTAGAGTCTTGTGTGCCGGAACAACAAGGGCAACACAATAGCTGTGGAATGGATCTGCATATACCATGATATTATCCACATAGTTACTTGTCTGCAGTGCCGCCTCAACCTGCAATCAGACCATTAAACTAGATAATCAGCGCTATAGCAGAGGTATTCCAAACAGAAATTTTATAGAGTTATGAAGGCACCTTTCCAAGTGAGATATACTCTCCATGTTGAAGTTTTACAATATCTTTTTTCCTATCAATAATTTCAAGGCATCCATCCGGGTGAAATTGTCCAATATCACCTGTATAAAACCAGCGCATGCCCTTTTCATCAACCTGCAGTATTTAAAAAGTGAAGATAGTCAGAATCGACACACAATGGGATAAGTTTCAAGTTCAAAATTTTTTTTGTCAGATATGGCAGAGGGTGCATGCAAAACAGGTATATGCAGTGAAAATTTACCTTGTACACCTCATTAGTTTTTTCTGGATTGTTAAAGTAACCAGCAGTTACACTGAATCCCCCTACAACAACTTCTCCCCGAGGCATTGGTTTGTCAGAAGTCAAATACCCACCATCTTCCCAGGAAACAAGCTGCAATACAAGACAGCAGATTCTTGTAAACCAAATTCTTGAAATCTTACTATGCATTTTATCACCATTACTCCCTAGTAAAATGTAAGACAACATGTCTTATGAAGTTAAATTGAAAGAGATTGATTTTCAGCCACTATACAACTTATAGCTGTTATTGCTTGTGTAATTATGTTTCCATAGACACACATGACTCTGTTAGTAATGCATTTCCTTGCCGACGCACCTTAATGTAGCAACAAGGAAGAGGAGGACCCACACGGCCCACTGACGGGTCATCCCACTCAGAAAATGCGGCTCCAGCAAATGTTTCTGTCAAGCCATACCCTTGACCAATTGGAGCCCTGAAGAAGAACATTGTATACAAAAAATCAACTTAAAGTGAAAATACTAGATAGAAGAAAATAAGAACAGAATGACAAGAATACACAAGCAAGATCTACCTTGAACCTTAAGTAATGACTAACAAAGGAAATCCAAACATGATTCCTGTAATTCATCTTTTAAAAGAGTCATCATTGTATAATTAGTTCAATGTAAAAACTCTGCCAGTTTTGTAATATCTACACTTTGCCTTATTCTTCTGGTCTAATTTTCCTTCTCCCACTTGAGGGTGGGGACATATACTAATTCTCATTGTTGTTTCTTCTGGGGTTAAAAATAAACTATTTAAGATTAGTTTTCACATAAAGAAGATGAACAAATTTCCCTTCAGTTAACTTGACATTCAAGACGAGAGTTCTTACCCCATGCAAATGTTGATAAACCTCTGGGAATCCCCAGATAAAGGAGCTCCGCCGCAGAGCATAAATCGAATCTGACCTCCAAGCACAGCACGTACTCTTTTGAAGACAATGGTATTCCACAACATTCTCTCCAGTCCCCAAGCACCAAACCAGCTTCCTTCTACAGCCGCCAGTCGGCGCTTAAATGCAAAGTAGAATAGACTTTTGGTTAACCCACCCTTATCCTCAACCTGAAGGAAGTCATGATAATTAGTGGAGAAACAGATTGTTTATCAGATGTTGTCAATCTCCACATATGCACCAGCCTTGACCTGAGTAAATACCTTCTTCACAACTCCATCTCGAACACGATCTAAAATAGCCGGGACTGCAGCCATTAGAGTTGGTTTTAACACAGAAGCATCTCCCTTGGTTCCTTTCTTTATTTTGCTAGAATTATCTGTGATGGTCAAGGTTGAACCGTAGCCAATTGCACAGCCTGCAGACAACATCACAGACTGGACAACCACAAAAATGTGAAAACAACCTCATACATAGCGTAAAGAAGGAAAAAACAGATATAACATACCTCAGCTGCCAGTTCAAAAACATGAGCTAGGGGCAAGTATGCCAAGTATATGTCGCTTCCTCCCAAATTTGGAATCACTGTCTTAACTGCTGCAGCAGTGGCTACAATGTTTCCATGGGTAATCATGACACCCTATTTAGTTTCACATTGCAGCATGTCAGACTAAGGAAAAATGATACTTATGGATTGAGGAAGTACCACACAAGTTTTAGTCGTCCAAAAAACACAAAAATCAAGATAAATAATACTAATTTGAAAATACTAATCTTCAAATAAATAAAGGAATTTGGCATGAAAATACATAAATCAAAATTTCAAAATTATGGAAAAGAAAATATCTCGCAGTTTCACTATTACATTTATATCAAGATACAGCAAAATTCCAAATATCTGCAACTGGAAAAATAAAAAAGGCAAGCAAAAACTTCCAGTTCATTGCCAATTCAGCAAGGTTCACTGGTTATGGGTTTGTCCTGTTGTTGCCAAATGCATCGAGCAATGAATATTACAGATATAGTACAAACCTTGGGTAGGCCAGTACTGCCACTTGTATACATGATAACTGCAATGCTGTTCTTCGAAGGCAGGCTAGGAAGAGCAGGACTTCTTTTCCCAAGTTTCTCAACTTCAGAAAATGATGAAACTGTCCAGTTGCTAAGACTTCCAGAGAATCCAGAATCATTTCCGTAGTCTTCAAAGTAAATGACATTCTTGATAGTTTTTAGGCTGGAGCTTACAGCAGACAACTTTTTCAACTGCTTGGAATCACAGATCAGGGTTGTCACTTGTGTCTGTCAAAATTTTAAAGCTCTGAGTAAGAACTCTAATAAGCTTGCATTATGATGGATCAAATACAGAATGATCTGCAAGCCATAAATCATCTATCCTAGCTATCACATAAACAGAGAAGATATTTTTCCCACCTCATTAAGCGAGTGAATAAGAGCATCCTCACCCAGAGAAGCATAAATAGTAACAATAGCAACACTTTGCCTGAAGCATCCCTGAAATACAAAAATAAATGATTTAGTATTGCTGGTGTATTCACTAGTTAATCAAAAGCAAGTAGGAAAAGTGTGGAATTAATGTATGCTAGCAATACCTGAAAGACAATCAACCATTCTGCCCGAGTTTCAGCAAAAATGGCAGCACGGGTGTCCACATTATGACCTAAGTTAACAAGCCCAGATGCAAAGTTGCAAGCACGATCAAAAACCTCTCCATAAGTCTGCCATTCATAATCCCCCAAGTGTAGCTTCTCAAATTTCCTGCCATCACTAGCTGTGACATATTCACTACTAATTAACTTTCTTTTTCCAAGAAATCGTTGTAGTGGATGGCTTTTACAAGACTGTTCAAATAGAGCAGCCATGGTTGTAGCGCCTTTCCAAGGAACTTCAACTAACTCAGGTATCCGAGCATTGCGGATTGCATAACCTGCCTCGCCACCAGCTTCAACTGGAACTCCTCTTTGTTTTCTCTTCTTCTTTCCTACTAAAATCACGGAGAGTAGTACAGGAATGACTAAAGCAAGAATAGCAGCACCCACAATCCCATATATTCCATTGCCTTTCTCAGTTGATATGTGATTAGTCCCTAAATTGTCCACCATTGGTGACTCGAAGGAACTTCCTGCAGAATCCTCCATAATGAACGCTGTATAGTAATTTAGTGTTCCTTCCCAGAAGAAGCCAAATAATTACCTAAAACTGAAGAGAGGAATTAGCAAAATTTAAAGAGCAAAAGTCATGCAAAGAACAACTTAAGTTTGGTTCTTCATACAAGAAAAAGATTAGCCAACTTTGGACCTAACTCCCTTACGTGTATATTTCTTAGCTCATTTTTGTCAAAACAAGAAGAAGAAGAAGAAATTAAAATGAAGTGTTCCTTCTCAGCGTGAGCAGAAGCAACCCTTAAATGAAATTATCAAAAAATCACACGATTAATCCAAAATCCTAGTGCCAAGAACACTACACGATCAGATTTTCGACGCGGAACATCAAACAACAAGATCAATAATCTGTTTCCTCTTTTTGGATAATCAGCTACAAATTTCAAAATTCACAGATGATCAAACGACCATAGTGCAACCAGAAGCCAGAATAAAATTAACAAACTACAACAAATCTAACTTGAAAATGTACCCAATTCTATCAAAACAACACCAGACATTACAAAAGAGCAATATCATCACCACTGAATAATCGCGAGAACAGAATCATTCTAAGAGAAAAATCAACAAAACATATACTTTGACCGAAAAAGAAAAGGCAAGGAAGGAACTTCGTCGGTTATACCTTCGGAAACGAAGCCAAAGCTTGGAATATTCTATCTTTATCTCTATCTCGGCACATAAACAGAAGTCCAACATGCAATGTGAAAAATATAGAATAGAGAGTGTGCCACCATTGCTAACTTTAATATATGTGCTTGTATATATACTATAACGTTGATGTGAATTAAAGTGGATGGGTCAAATGACATAAATTTGCCACTTTTAAAAGGCGATTTACTCTGGTTTCAGTGGTAAATTTGAAATTATATGAGTGATGGAGCAACTGAAAAGAATAACTGAGCTGCTACGTGGAGGAGAATTTAAGGCTGTGGCGTGCTAACAAAGCATAGGTCACGTGAGTACGTGACACGTGGCGCAACGAGTGACGTCTTGTAGATTGGCAAGTGGGTGATTAACGAAAGTAGTAGAAACTTCTGTTTTGTTTTGGGCTTTCAACGCAACTGAAATAAAGGCACACAGCTCAATAGTCCGAATCCGAATTCAAGTCATTGATCGGGAAATCGCAACGATGTCGTATTGCAGCACAACTTCTAATGCTAATAGGTATGGAACCTGGAAGATTTTGTCAAAGGAAAAGCTACCCTGCTAAGAGAGTCGTAAATTCGCCAAGATTGAAGAGAGGTAGCGGCATTAGATTCTAGAAGAAGGAAACAGCTGTCATTTACAACAATCTAGACGGTAAAAGTGAACACAAAGAATTTTGGCTGCATCATATGAAAATAGAACAACAGACATTTGTTCATCCTGTCCTTTGTATCAAACAAGCCGATATCACAGAAGGCCTATATCAATGGTTAGGCTTTTGGGTTGGAAAAGATGCATCATATGAATGAATGCCAACCTATTTGGCACAATTAGTAGCAGAACCCTCTATGATTTTGTACATCAAAGCATCAAAATATTACAAGGTCGAGGTATAGGGGAAGTCTTCTTTAACTGAAATCACTGAGAATCGCGTCTAGCACATTCTTCAGCCCGTGTGAGTGCATCCGTGAGCACATCGATTGTCCAATCCTTCACATCATCCTGTGGATGACAAGTGCATTAGCATCAAACTTGTGCATTCATGCTTCTGTGCTGTAAATCTTGCCAAGGAAGAAAGCATTTAACAAGGACAAGATCGAGTATGCTAAGAATGCAACAAAAGTTACTGTTTATTAAAGATCAACTAAGCAGCATCAAGTTATGGAGCATTTTGTATCAAACACACTGCACTCTGGTACTAACAAGCCTCTTAATTACAATGGATATAGGACTTCCTTATTTTGAGATGATTTGTTTTATCAATGATGCTCCCCACGCAAAAGCTATTTAGTAGGGTATATCCACAAAAATGAAAATGAAAAATTGAAAGACAAGCTCTGCAATGTGCTATGTGCAATATGCATTTATTAATTACCTAACTTCTGGCTCTTCATATGGTGAGGAAAGATAGAAGTGTTGAAGCCCCAAAAAAGGGATGAGAAATAGATTAAAAAAGTCTAATAATGGTGTCAATAAATCTCCATAAGAGCAAAGCAAATCAGAGATAAGATTTGACTTGATGAATACTTCACCCTGCCTGTCCGCTAGTAATTGACAATGAGTAGGAACTTAAAATCAAAAATAGAGACAAAAATGCATGTTGTGTAAAATTAAGGTATGGCATCAATCTTACAGTACCTGAGAGAGAAAAAGGTAATATGTACCCCAATTAAAATAAGGTTAGTAGCTAGTCCATGAATCAAGGAGACATGGATCAGTTAAACTTGATCAACAAAAAGAAACATATTTCAGCAACTAGCACACATTGATATTCTTGCAAACCTAAGCAGTTTTAGAATATATGGCGTCTCACAAAGGCCCCTACTCTTGTAACTAGTGTAGTGAGACAAGAACGGAAGATTTAACCAAAATTCATGGTAAGGGAATTTTTCAACTTTACCAATGATCCCTCTACAATCACGTTTCATCATTTGCAAGAGGAAAGGGGGCTGACATTTATTATAATAACCTCCTCTAGTGAATTTATACCAAGATTGCCATGCAGAAAACAGAAGGGTCATGGAATCCAAAATTTCTTGTCATGTATACATGATCATCAGAAACAGGAAGAAAAGAATTTAGTACTGACCATGAAAAAGAAATATACACAAAATTTAAGGTATGTCTTTGAACACAAAGATCTAGGAACCATATTGAAATGGATCGCAATATATCACAAAGCAATTTGTATCCCAACACCATAACTGCTGTTGACAGTCTACAGCGTCAGAAGCCATAGAATCAGCTAGCAATTAATTAGAAACATAGTTCAACAACCAGCATCAATCTAGGCAATTTGAGAATGGTAGGAAATCCTATGAAAGCTGAAGCCTCCATTCTTCCAATTAGCATCTAGGAGAAATATACGATTTTATAATTCCACAACAATTCAGCATAACTCTGAGCTATCAGTTGTAAGAGGTTAGGGGCTGCCATTTTCACAACCTCATCAATAATGATTAGCTTATAATTTGCTGGCCACACAAAACGGAGGGGAGTCACTGAATTGCTGTAGGATTATCACAAGTACATGTAGCTTTTCAAATATCATTGGCCAAATCAGGACAAAGCAAATTCACATATTCAACTAACAAAGACAGTTTAAGTACTAAGAGAATTGAGTGTCTAACCTTGCGCAGTGGTTCTCCGGTTCTTATTCTTGCATTTGGACGAGCGAGCTTAGATTCAAAAGGAGTCCTTGGCCTCACTTCTCGAAATTCCTCCCACTCCTCACGAGTCAGCATCCGAACCGTGCCTTGACCAGGAGGAGCGTTCTTTATTTTGCGCTCAATCATTTCTTGGGATTTTGAGTCATCGTACTGCCAGTGAACAATATATCAAACCATCATGTTGATCACAATAAACAAACTATGTACCAAATACATTTACAATTAACTCCCCCCTGAGTTGGCTTTTACCAGTAGAATCCACCTGCCGCTGCACTTCAAAGGACGTGCAATTGAGCTTGAATTTCGATATCAATTAAACAACATAAGACTAATACATCACTTATCCCCATAACAAAATTCTTGCCAACAGCTTAAACAACGTATCCAAATTACGATCACTAAAATGTGCTTTTATACAAGCATTCTAACAAACCCCATGTATGCATCAAATGTCAAAGAGCATAGCTTGTCACCAAAAACATTAGAAATATATATAAAAAGGATTACGTGAGAAAACGTTACGCAAAAATGGAGAATCGCTACATGAATGGATACAAAAATTTAAAAAGAAAAAGTATATATATCATTGCTTACTGAAACCCATCACCATAGAACTAAACCACACATTTTACAGTCCTAAAACAAGCCATAAGCAAATGATCCCACATATTAGATATTTGAGTTGAATAACACCTTAATCTGGTAACAGGAATAAACACTTTCTAATGAAATAATGGGCCAACTCTATTGCATAAGAACTCTTCACTTTCTTCGTTGTCTTATTATGTGATTCACACCACTCTGAAATGCAACTCAACAAAATCAAAGCAAACGGTTGACAATAAAATTTCAGTACCATCATGAGGAGCTTGGCAAAGAGTGCTATTGCTGCAACAGTGAGAACCATCGGCATGGTAGCTGTGTCGAGCCATGATCTTGATTCCGGAACCTCAACAAACAACTGATCCTTCTTCATATTCCTCCTTTTCCTTATCTTGTCCAGATCGGTAACCTTCTTCTTCAAGCTTTCTGTTGGGCCATCTCGGGATAAACTATGCAACTTCCGAATCAATAACAATCTATTTCCAACCCCAAACATAGCGACAAAACAAGAAACCAAACTATGTACCAAATACGTTTACAATTAACTCCCCCCTGAGTTGGCTATTAGCAGTAGAACCCACCTGTGCTGCACTTCAAGGACGTGCAATTAAGCTTGAATTTTGATATCAATTAAACAACATAAGACTAATAAATCACTTATTCCCGTAACAAAATTCTTGCCAACAGCTTAAACAACGTATCCAAATTCCGATCACTCAAATGTGCTTTTATATAAGTATTCTAACAAAGACCGTGTACGCATCAAATGCCGAGTAGCATAGTTTGTCTCCTAAAACATTAGAAATATATTAAAAAAAAAATACATGAGAAAACGTTACGCAAAAATGGAGAATCGCTACGTGAAAGGATACAAAAATTTAAAAAAGAGAAAGTACATATATCGTTGCTTACCAGATGGCGTCTCGCCGAAACTTGAGCGAGCGAGAATTGTTCTTTAGATTGCGTTTCTTTTGTCAGGCCGTAACGCCGAAATAAGAATGGGCCTAGAAATTCGGCCTTCTGGCCTAACTGATTAGGTTTACAATGGGCCACGTTAGGTTTTATTTGGATCAATTTTCAAATTTAGGCTTATTGCCCAGTTAACTGTGGCCATGTTTTGGACTTTCTGCTTGGAAAAATAAAGACACGTGTACTAAAGAAACAACTATATTTAGGATGTTTGGTGATTAATTGCAAATTTCGACGCTTGTGATTGTCTACTAATTATTTTAAATTTATTTCTTTTTTCTTTTTCCATTCTAAGGGTATACAAAGAATTTTGCACGTTATGAACAACATTATCACATTACCAATTTTGACACGGAATTGTTTAAAATCAAGCCAACAAGACACATAACTTTTACAACTCTTTAAAATTCAGGGTTCTCGTTTAAAATCACAAAAATATATGTCCACTAGTCGCAATTACTTTAATTTCTATTAATTATCAAAAACTTTTTTAGATTAATTTTTTTTATTTTATTTTATAATGTTTAGTTAAAAAAAAATACGTTTTATAATAGCCATTTTATATATAGATTACAATTCAAATCTAATATAGAAATATGCCATCTTGGTATATGTATGACTGGGCAATAATTATGGTACATATACAAGATTAAGTGGGACCATAAACAAAGAAATTAGATTGGTCAAACCTAACATCTACTCAACTACTCGTATAGTTTACAAAATCAATCTACAAAAAGTCTACCATTATTAGTTCTCAAGGGAAGCTTATTGTATTGAGTTAAAATATTAAGTACCGCACATCATTATACTAATATGTTGATTGTATAATTTTTTTTCTTTCATTTGATATAAAGTGAATATTTTTAATATATAATCTTTTTTTTTTGGTGTGTTTTAAAATAATTACTTGTTATTAAGACATGGAATTGTAGCACGTTTTTATTATGACAATCTAAGTAGAGAAGAGAAGTACAGACATAAACCTATGATGCAATAAGCACTCGTACACATGCACATTGTGAGAGAACAGTATCACTCCATCATTTTCACTTCATCATTTTACATTATTACATCCAAACATTTATTATATGTTTTGGTTATCCATTTAATACTTTTGCACAATCACCCCCAGTACTTAAAAAATTCCCATTTTTGGGTACTAACTGTAGATTGAAACGGAGAATCGGTCCAATAACATTCCACCTCATAATTTTTTAATCTTGCACAATGACAACGGTACTTCGATTAATTTTATGAATATTTGATTTCCAAAGATGTTTTTATCCAACTCTTCACCGAATAAATAAAAAAAAAAGGGGTTTTAATTGTGTTTGGTTTTTTGTAGACAAATTAACAATACTTTGAAAATTATTAACAAAATTAAAGTTGTTTAGAAGCAAACAAATGTGAATAATAACATTAAAATCTCTAAACTTCTAAAATTTGATAAGAAAATAAATAATGTTTCAAGTTGTAGCAAATTGGTCCCCCATCTCATCCAGTCATCTTTTGTTTATTGAAATAATCGGAAATACCCTTTGGTACAGTGGCCAAAATACAACGTAAGATTCTGAGGGTAACTTTGACATTTCGTGGGAATATGTGCGGGATTGATTTGTTATACAAGAAATATTATATCCGTAAATGAAAGAACATATAAAATCGAGGACCCGTATGTAATTATTGTTCTATGATAAGGAAAATAATACAATATCCTAAATCACAACATAGCATAGATGTCCACGAATCAAGGACGCTTGATCTAATGACTTTACGGAACACAGGTTGTACAGGGATCATAAGATTGCCAGTGGGCCCCACAAACCCTAGTATTTTCTTACAACACATGCACAACATGCTGTTGTTGTACCATATAAATGTTAAAACCCGATAAAAGAAAAATGGAAATTTAAAAAAACAAAAAAATTTCAAAAGCCCTACACTCCAAAAACACACTTCGTTTTGCTCTTTCTCTCTCTCTCTCCTCCTTTTTTTCTTCTTTTCTTCTCTCTTTTATTTTTATTTTTTTCTTCTTTGCTTCTCTATCTGATTGACATCGATAGATCAATTCAAACAATCACACCCTTTTTTCACTTCTCTTCCCTCAAACGCTTTCTTCTTCGTCCTTCTCTCTCGTTTCGTTTTCGTTCATTTTTCTCTGCTCGCTTTATTTATTTATTTATTTAATAATAACATACACAGAGAGGGGAGAAACACAGGTAAATTTGTTGTTTTGTTTTGGTGGGATATATTTATATTTATATATTAGATTAAATAATAGAAAAAAAAAGGGTTTTTGGCTTGTGGGTGGAGTGAGTAAAGATGAGTGGAGGTGGTGGGTCTAGGGTTTCAATTCCAAGCAACATGAAGAAGATGATCCAGAGTATTAAGGAGATCACGGGCAAGCACAGTGAAGATGAGATTTATGCAATGCTCAAGGAATGCTCTATGGATCCTAATGAAACCGCCCAAAGGCTTCTCGTTCAGGGTATTTTTCCTTTTTTTTTTTTCAGGTTCTTAGCTGCTCTGTTTTGTTTTCTATGTGGGTTGATCTTGTTTCATTTTGATTTGTTTTTCTTGTTATCGTGATCCATGGTTTAAATGTATGTGTTTACTCATCTGGGATTTTTTTTCATTTTCCCTTAATTTTAGGTTTGGTTAAGTGGGGACTTAGCGAGTTGTTTATTTTGCCCTCATGTTTGTTAGATTTTAATACGATATTTCTTTTGTTTTGAGCTCTTTTGATATTTCTTTTGTTTTGAGCTCTTTTGGGTTTGTTGATATCAATTTCTAGACTTTGAGTATGTTACTCTTTTGTCTTTTTGTCGAATTTCTTTCTTCTTTTCTGTAGCTATACCTGGTTTTTGGAAGCCTGGGCAATTTAGTGTTTTATGTTCAATGTGGCTATAATAGCTTCTGATTCTGAATGGAAAAAGAAATATTTTGAGTCTAGAATATACAGTATTGAACGACTGGAAATTAGTACCGGTTATTGTGAGAATTGCTGGAATTGGAACTTATACATTATGTTTATGGTGATAGGCCTGTTGGCAACAAGGGATGTTTTGTTTACTTTAGTGGTTATCTGCTCACTGATTGTTGACTTTTGATGCCGTGCAATATATATGCGGTTGATCACATCTAATGTATCAAAGTCAGAACAGCCTGAAGGCCTCTTGATGTTCTCTCATGAATACCTTTTTTCTCCAAACCACTTTTGCATTTTAGGAGGAAATTTGGTATTGTGATGGGCATCTTTAACAGGCTCTATCCTGGTAGCTCAGAGGAGATGCAATTTTGGTGATTGGTTTAACTGTTTCATTGCAAGTTGTTAGATTTTAGTGTGGTTTCTATGACAAATAATGATGAATTTCGAATTATTGGTTCTCAGACTTTGTTACAAGGCTTCAACATTGTATCACGTACGGAAATTATGTCATATTATGATCTATTTAGGTAATGATATCCTACTAGAGATACCGTGATGCAGCTTACAGATTTGCCCTTCTCATCAGTCATTATTAGGTGGCGAGCAAATTGTTTCATCATTTTATTTTCTGATTGGCGATTTTCATTCTTGTTTATGTGTTTATGCTATTTATACTCATAAGTTTTGTTATTATTGATCCAATTTTTGTTATTTCACTTCCCTTCCTCTGTTTCCTTCTATGTTTTTGTTGTTTGTCCCTTGTTGAACCTTAATGACTAGTTTGTATGTATGGTTTTACAGATCCATTTCATGAGGTCAAAAGGAAACGGGACAGGAGAAAAGAGGTAAGAGATTTTTTTCCTTAAGTGGATGTTTTCTTAAGTTTGTATATTTCTCATTTTTTTTTTAAAGATAGGAGATCCATTTAGTTTGATCAAGTTCTCCCACTATATTACAGTTTGAAACATTCGTGTTACTTTTTTGATGGCATGTGCCCTTTCCTCATCAATGTGGTTTGGAGCATTTGAGATGCTAAAATTAAATGAGTTTCTGGTTGTCAATTTGTTAAATCATAGGGTGGAAAGACCTTTGAACTTGTGTTTGCTTTAATGTTTCATTTGTATTTTGTAAATTTTATTTCTTTTTGCATAAGCAGCTTGTTGGTAGGAGACTACTATATGCATATATTGTTTCATTTTCCAGCCTCTTATTATTTTCACAATGTGATTTATATACTGATGCATAGAGAATATGATGGCTATATATTATTTTCCTTCTTTAGATTCAGATTTCAGCTTTAGTATTGATATAAATGTTTTCATTGTTGCAGAGTGTGAAGAGAGAGCCCACTGAGTCTCGGTGGAGACCTGGCTCACAGGGTCGGGCCAGCAGGGGTGGCCGGACAAATTTCTTGCCTCGTTATACATCACATGGTAAACAATGACCATGGCATTTTCTTATTTACTGATTTTGTACCTGCTTTTTTATCTCAGTGCAGTGGGGCTGTTTTTGCTTTTCTTAAATTGGTTTATACACACATCTTACTTAGAGAGTTGGTTTTAGGAATTATTTTTGGCCATTCTGGACATCCTCGCTTTATTTGGCCTGCTAAGAAGATGTCAAGGAGTTAATTTTTCTTTTCTTTTATTTTTTTTAATCATGTTCTCTGCCTATGGCCTTCGGTAGTACTGAGGTGGTGTTGCCATTATGCTTTCAACTACTTCAGTGTGGTCTTTTTATAATACAAAAAGATTGCTTTGGTTACTGAACTAAAGTTCAATAGGACATAAATTGTAGTTCTTATCAGTAAACAAAAGCATAATTAGGGGAATTACTGAGGTAATCTTAGTTGCTTATTATTGTATTTCTGTGTATTGCTTGCCAGAGGCTGGGGGTGGCAAGAATTCCTTTGCTGGAAGGGACAATGGAACTGGTCAATTTGCAGACAAGGGTGCTGTTCAATCCTTGCCAACCTTTGAGGAAACAAAAAACAAAGAAATAAGTCTAGCAGCAAGGTGACTATGGTCAACAATTTTACTGTCCTTTGCAGTTCTGTAGTCTTTTCTGCATTTACTAGCATGATTGTTAATTCCAGGACTATACAATTTGCATCATTGCTTTTCTGATTATCTGTTACAGCTCACTTACTGTTGCGGTCAATGGTCCTAGTGTTGTAGCTTCTGGAAGCTCTAGTGTTGTATATGCTACCATTATTCCTGCTGGAAGTGGTGTAAATCAACCTGAAGTGAGTTCATTGGCAGTTGCTGTCAGTAAGTCAGGGAGTGCACCTTCTAATGTTGATGCAAACAAAAATCCAACCATTTCATTTGGCAGTGGACCAACTCCTGGGCAGCCTGCAGCAAGTTCCAGTGCGTCATCTTCATCAACAGTCTGTTTCTCATCTTCAGATCCTGTTCTGGTGCCATCTAATGATTCACGTCTCCCTGGTGCTGTGGGTACGATAAAACGTGAAGTGGGGAGCCATCGAACTCCTAACGAACCAACAGGTTAGGATTCTGAAATTTTTAATCTGTGTGAAAAATCTTTTCTCCTGTTATATATCGACTCTGATTAGCTTTTTCTATGGCTGACAGCAGTTCCTGAGACTGTTAGCTCATTTATGCAAGGAAAGATGTCAAACAAATCCCAATGTATCGTGAAAAATCAGCTTAGTGAGTCCTCCCAACCTTCAGCTGTGCCAATCCACAATGCCTCTTCAGTTAGTCGACCTCCATCTAATTATAGTAGCCGGTCACAAGAAATAGGTGGTCCCCAAAAAGGTATTTTCACAGAAAGACTTTTCATAAATCTTGGAGGTATTGCTTGAAGTTGTTAAGTGTTCAGATTGGTTTCTTGTAGCAAAGCATTAAGACCATTCTTTTTAGCTTACATTCTAATATTATACGGCAAATATTGGTAGAGCAGACAGATTATGAGTTAACTTCTGGTAACATGAATCCACATAAAGTTCAGACTTTCTTGTTTCTCAAGGATAGAGTTTATTTACGACAATATGAGGTAGCTTAGAAAAAGATGTGTCTGCTTGATATTATATAATTACATGTTCTTGCTAAGAATTTATTGATAGTGAGATGACCTTCCCTTGATAAAAGTAATAATAACTCCTCTCTCTGTAACAGTTGGTTCTAATAAGGAGTGGAAGCCAAAGCCCCCAAACTTGAATGCTGCTCGAGGGTCCACAACGGCTGCTACAACTGAGGTTCCTACTGTTTCGGTTGAAGCCACTGCTCGGGTGCAGACTGTTTCGAGTGTACTTGATACAGAGGAAGCTACTTCAAAATTGCAGAAGAAGCTTGGGGAATTACATCTTCCACAACGTCAACATGTTATAATTCCAAACCACATCCATGTCCCTGAATCTGAACGAACTAAATTGAGTTTTGGAAGTTTTGATGCTAGTTTTGGAGTAGCTTCAAATTATGCCGGTGGTCAGGAGAGTGAAAAGAGCTCTACGCCTGTCTCCGAGACTTCTCAGGTTATTGAGGAAACGGAGGAACAAGCTGCAAGGTTTGTAACAATGAGTTGTTGTTTAGATTTCAATCTGAAAAGTTTTCCATTATTTTTATTGTTGGTTTTGATGGCTCTAATCATGTTGAAATTATACATAAGGCTGAAATGGAATTCTGTGTCTTCCTCATATTTAAAGCTATGTTGGACTAAAACCTATTTGCTATAGCTTTTCATATACAGCTTCTTGGAGTAGACATTTTACAAACAGAGCTTTTATAAGTGAAGTTTTTAACAAAAATTTATTGATTGTTTGGTTCTGACAAGTAATTTCTTGTAAACTTGTGTCAGTACTTTGATAGATAAGTTTTTTAAGGCTATATTATAAAAAAATATTGTAAAATCCTGAAAATAAAGTAAAGGTATTTTGGATATTTTTAACCTTTTAAAAAAGCTGAAAACTCTATTGGCACTTAAAGGAAGTCAGTTTTTTCAAAAAACCGTTATCTAGTAAAAATCAAACGGACATTAAAAAAAAAATACAAGGGCTTTTAACATTAAAAAAGCACTTTTAATCTGTTATAAGAGTCATACCAAACCAACACCAAGTCATTAGGGTTTACCATTTAGAACTTTAGAAACAAATTGGTATTTTGTCATCTTTTTCATCCATGCTCTGGAATTGAAATTATATTTGTTTGATCCAGCAATCAGAAAACTTTGACGTCTACTGAGGTAGGAGATTATCCTGATCATCCACAATCACCTACTCAAGTACCACAAAATTTGTCCGGTGAGGGTGATGTCTCAGCCAGTGCTGTCCCAGAGTATAATGAACCTAAGCAAGAGAATGCATTGCTGTCTGGAGGCCAACAATACTCGGTGGTTCATACTAATCCAAACTATAGTTTTGGTTTTGTGCCTCCCATGTTAGGGAGTCAATTTGCACCATTTGAGAACTCTGACTCTCAAGCACGTGATGTTACTCGGCTTCCAAGCTTTGTTGTAAGTCTTCGAATTTCTTCTCTGTTCGT
The DNA here is from genome assembly GCA_022749755.1 of Azadirachta indica. Classification (NCBI taxonomy): domain Eukaryota; kingdom Viridiplantae; phylum Streptophyta; class Magnoliopsida; order Sapindales; family Meliaceae; genus Azadirachta; species Azadirachta indica. The sequence goes on along the minus strand of CM040440.1, from coordinate 2,033,672 downwards.
TGTGTTCACCTTAGAAGTTTATCCATGTACAAGATTTTTCACTGCAATTTTTACCACCAAGATAGATGTTATCTGATAATTTTTTGAACATTGTTGTAATGATATGATGGTCATGGGTTGATTATCATTTAAAGTAGGCTCTATATTTTTGTCACTAGTTATTGATGTCAATTAACTATTCTTTTATCCAGGTCCAACAACCATTTGATCCAACAAGCTATTATGCCCAATTCTACCGATCAGGTGCAGATGGTGATGGTCGCATGTCTCCATTTACTTCACCGGGAGTTGCCAACAAGTACAATGGAAATGTTGCTGTGTTGCCTCCACAGACCTCTCATTCTGCTCAAGAGGTTTGCACATTTTAAGGACCTTTAATAATTTTTCACTTTTGAGAGAGCCTCCATTTTTTTTTATTCTCTAGATAAGTATCTTTGGTAAAAGAGGTTATTCTGAGTGTTGTTTGTTGGCTGAATGTTTTTAATCTCTCTGGGGAAGGGTTTCATTCTTCCATGCACATAATCATGCGTTATCAGCTTAATAGTGATTCATGGGTATAATGAAAGCATTAGGTAACTGCTAGGGTTTTTTTATCCTGGTTAAAATTTTCTAAATGGATGTCATTGTTCTGTGGTCTTGATATTCACCTTTACTTTTCTTCTACATATGCGTGGTACTAGTTCATAGTTTATTCTATTTTCGCATTGTATAAGTCCAGTGGGGATGGTTAACCATGGGCATTATATTGCTTCCATGAATAATTCATTTCCTCCTTGAAATAATTAACAGTGTGTTTTCCTGGTTTTGTTCATCCTTGATGATGTTTGTGCACTTAGTCTTCACTTTTTCCCTTTCTGAGTTGCTGGAAATTCGGTCTACTTCCAAATCATATCCTTGTGTTATTGAATATTGAATGCCCAATAACATTAGTTTAACATGCACAAACGCATGATTTGAGTTTTGATGCTTATGTTTTTGCATGTAGGGTGGAAACTCTTTAGTCCTGTCTACAGCAGGTCCAACTCCACTGGTGACTCAAGCTGCTGGGCTGATGCAAAGTTCTATATCTATGACTCAGCAACCAGTTCCGGTTTTCCGTCCTCCAACTGGAGTGCATATATCTCATTATCCTCCTAACTATATTCCATATGGCCACTATTTCTCCCCATTCTATGTTCCGCCCCCAGCCATCCACCAATTTTTGAGCAATGGTGCATTTCCTCAACAACCTCAAGCTGGCAGTGTGTATTCAGCTCCACAGGCAGCTGCTGCTGCCAGTGCAAAGTTTTCACTTCCGCAGTACAAACCTGGAACAAACGCTGGAAACTCAACTCATATTGGAATGCCAAGCGGGTATGGACCGTATGGCTCCTCCCCTGCTGGTTATACTCCCAGTTCTGCTGCAGCAGCAGCAGGAAACTCAACTGCTAACGAGGATCTCAATGCTTCCCAGTTTAAGGAAAATAATGTCTACATGACTGGGCAGCAGGTTTGGTTATTTTTCCTTGTTCCATTATGTTTGTCTGATCAAATTCAATTGATATTTTTTTCCCAATTACCTTTAAGTGAACATCATTTTCCATAACTAATGTGTTTATTGCTTGTCTTCAGAGTGAAGGTTCTGCTGTGTGGATAGCTGCACCTGGCCGAGAAATATCCAGCTTGCCAGCTAGTTCATTTTACAATCTTCCACCCCAAGGTCAGCACGTAACTTTTGCTCCCACACAGGCTGGTCACGGCACCTTTGCTGGTATATATCATCCCACACAAGCAGTCACGGCGGCAACTGTACACCCACTTCTACAACAATCTCAAACAATGGCTGGAGCTGTTGAAATGGGCGGACCTGCAGCCAGTGTTTATCAGCAGCCTCAGCATGCACAGATCAACTGGCCTGGTAACTACTGAAACAGGGATAGACTTTTTTATTTTTGTAAACCTGAAAAACAAGAAATTCAAGTCCAATCTTGGAATATTTTTGGGAACTCCAATGACTTTGGATGGTGGGAAACGTGGAGAAGATATATGACACTGGATGGATTGTGATGAGTGTATATCTGTGGAAGGAGGCAGAATATATTGCGGTACCATCTTCTGGTTGCTTGGAATTGAGGACATAAAAAGGTGAAGTTCGCCTGTAACTGATGTTGACCATTTTAAGTTAGTCAAGGTAGGCATGTGCAGGTTTCTTGCTGCTCTGCTATATGGTGTTACCAATTTTTCGTTTCATAGTTTCAATCTTTTTTCTCCTCTTTCAAACTGTTGGAACTCTACTAGAATTTCCTGTTGGGTGGTAAGAATCTTTTACATTCTTTTTTTTTTTTTTACTTTATATTCGAGGTTTATAGGGCTCTGGGAGGTAAGATATTGGTGGGTGGAGAAAATTTTCCATTACTTTTTCTTGTCATTTCGCAGTCTTACCTGTAAAGTGAATTTTGATAGCAAGAAAGAGATGTACCGAGTTGTTGTAATTGGTAAAGCAAAGGCGAACTTTTCGATTGTTCTAGTTTAACTGATTTATAGTATTGTTCTAGTTTAACTGATTCATAGTAAATGTTTTTCGTAGGTGCAAGATTGTGGGGGAAAGTTAGTAACAATGAGTTTCCCTTTTTGCCTTTTAAAACTCGTATTAATATCAAAGTAGCTGAGTTCCCAGGTGTTTTTAAATTATAAGCTAGAAGTTTAATTTGTTTATTCTTTAATCTCTAGTTCTCATATTTACTTCAAGTTCCTAAATTAATTTAACAGTTAATCAAATTGTTCCTACTGTGCATTTTCATGTCATAATTTTGCAGGCACAATCTGATATCAGTGACATGCAAACATACACAAGATAACAAAAAAGGGGGCCTCCCTCCGGACCCTTCTTTGTGATCCTGCATAAATGTTATCTATTATATTAAAAATCTTCGAAACTTTGGTCAGTGGCTTAAATTAGATTAACCAGAATAAAGCATGATTATTTTGTGCCTCTTGTATCCATCGATGTTACAGAATATAAGGGAAGGTCTGCTTCCTGCCAATGCACTGCATTAAATTCTCATTTCCATTTCCAATATGTTTAACAAACTCTTCAAGGTTCATAAACTCGCTCCTCCTCCCACCAATGCTTCTTCCAAGCCAGTGTCCCCCGTTTCAGATGAAAAAGAGTCCTCTGCTTTGAAAATTGTTCATTCAGGTGGAGCAGTAGAGTGTTATTATATGGCAACTCCTGCTGTTAAAATTCTGGAGAAGTATCCTTCTTTCGTCCTCGCTAGGCCTGAAGTTTTCAGGCGGCCGTGGGATTCAGTTGTCGTTGGGCCAGATAAAATCCTCACCCCAGGTCAAAAGTTCTTTCTTGTCCCACTTCGTACTGTGAAGAAGCTCCGGCGAAGGAATAGGAAGCCGGATAGAGAAGTTTCGGTGGTGAACTCTTTTGCTTCAAAATCTTCCATTGATGTTTCAGTTGACGCTTTTTCTAGTAAAAAAGATAATTTTTCAAGCAAGTCGTTTTGCAAACGGAGTGAAGTTAGTGATTCAAGTGCGGTAAGATCTGCTTCCAGAAAGAAAACTGGTGCCAAGAAACATGTGAGACTCGTTGGTATTGAAGTCAAGCACAATGAATCCAACAAGAGCTTGAATTCTCAGACTCATGGAGGAAAACTGAGGCCACGAAATGCAGCAGCAGTAGCATGGCAACCATCACTTACAGCAATCCGTGAAAGAGTTGATGAATAATGTTTTGCTAACTAGGAATACTAATCTCATTCTTCCCCTTTTAACGACATAACATTTCCTTTAAACTTAAAACACTCTGTCCTGATGACGTCTTACAACTTAGCTGTTGAGTGAAATAATTTTTTGTTAACTCACCAAACTCTCTGTATGCTGACACGACAGGATACACTGTGTTTCTTGTATCTCGATGTTATCTCCTAACCAACCAACGATGTGTAATTTTATTATAATATATATTATAATCTCTTATTGACATTTAGTGACTTTGAATATCAAACGTTAACGTCAAAGGTAGACCGAAATCTAAACAAAAGATCCGTTTCATCATAAAATTAATTGTTATAACATACGAATTAAAAAATTAATCACATTTATTAGTTATTTAATTTATTAAGAGTTTAATCAGATCAGGTAATAGGTGCGTACAACTTTCAATTTTATTTTACGGCTTATTTATTAACTGTCACGTTCATTTATTTATACTTGACAATCAGTTAATGCTAATTTCTAAGTTTTAACTCAACTTTAAATAACAGACATACCATAAATTTTCATTGGAAAATCCCAAAAGGTTTACTGTCAATCCTGTCCAGCGGATATGGTGGTGGGCCAATTTTAACCTTCAAAAACACGGTAAATGGTGAATTTTTATAACATGAAGGAAAAAGTAATGATTCTTTCCTCATGAAACTTTCTGGGTTTTTGGTATATTTTGTTTTCTAGTATTTGTTTGGGCTTTCAGACAGGACCCAAACTCGATATAATCATCAAAAGATAAAAAAAGAAGGAAAAGAAAAACCCTCCAGACACAGAGAAGATGGGACATGAGGAGAACACAATAGCAGCAACAGTAACAGACCAAGAAGAAGAAGCCTGGAATCAAAGAAAGCAAGCCCTGATTGAAGAACTGTCAGATAAGCTCGTAAACGGAGATCTCCAGACAAAAATAGAAGCTGCTAGAGATATAAGAAAAATTGTTAAGAAATCATCTTTAAAGACAAGATCAAAATTTGCAGCTGCTGGCGTAATTCAGCCTTTGGTTTTGATGCTTGTTTCTCCTAATCTTGAGGCATGTGAAGCTTCTCTCCTTGCCCTCCTCAATCTCGCTGTTAGAAATGAGCGGTTTGTTTCTTGAAACCTCTTTTTTTTTTTTTTTTCTATTTATTTCACAGTTTTGTACATGTATAACATTATGCTTGGTTTTATTTTGCTTTGGTGGATATGGTAATGCATGTTTTTGTCATGGTTTCGACTCAGAGAAGTTATAAATGAAGAAATGAACAATAAGCAATCTGGGAAATGAAAAAAATAGAGAAAAGGAAAGTTTAGGGAAAGTAAAGTTTAGAGATTGTGTGCTGTTGGGGTTCTGGGCTGAAAGAAATTAATGGAAAGGGAAAACCCAGTTTACTATATTAGCCTTTTTGGATGGGAATCTTAGCTCTTTTTGATCCAAAATGGAGGAAATTGTGAGAATCGCAGCTTAATTGTTTTTGATGCTGTTCTTTTGTTAGCAATCTCTAGGAGGCATTAAGGTTTCAGTGAAGACTTATTTTATGGATCGTGTATGGAGATTGTGAAGGAGTTGATTGCTAAGAAGTTAACATTTTTCATTTTGGTTTTGTCATTGTGTGTTTGGATTCTCAATGCTGTTATGAAATGAATTAGTGAGGATGATTTGTTTCTGGACCAGGGAACAAATATTTAAGTGCCAGGCAATTAATATTTCTTTGGGCAGAAATCCATAAACTAGGTTGCTTTATACAATATAGATTAGGTATTTGCTCATAATGAATTTAGCTTAGTTTATGCTGACCTTATTTCCTATTCTATGTTGTCCCTCAAATGAAGGATAAGCTTTTTGATAGCTGGAAAGCATTTGTTTTATAAGGAAAATTTGAGTTATTATGTGAAGGGCGGGCTGGAGTACCAGAATGGCTAATATACATTCATTATGAGACCTTTTCCTTATCCATTTGTTTAATTGTTTTTGTTTCCTATGATCGTCTTATAGTTCCCCATATTTGTTATTATTCTCATTCTTTTTCTCTTTTAGCTGATTATAATTGGTGCATCTGTGAGTGTGCCACCAGTTATCTCATTCTTTCCTTTTCGCCCCCTGTTTCTCAGAAACAAAGTCAATATAGTGACAGCCGGTGCCATCCCCCCACTGGTGGAGCTTCTTAAGTTCCAAGACGGTAGTTTAAGGGAATTAGCTGCTGCAGCTATCTTAACTCTCTCGGCTGCTGCACCCAACAAGCCAGCCATTGCAGCTTCTGGAGCCGCACCTCTTCTGGTACAGATTCTCCACTCTGGAAGTGTTCAGGGAAGAGTTGACGCTGTTACAGCCTTACACTATCTCTCCTCCTGCAAAGAAAATTCCTGTCCAATCCTAGATGCTACAGCTGTTCCACCTCTAATCAATCTTCTGAAAGAGTGCAAGAAATATTCAAAGTTTGCCGAGAAAGCTACAGCATTGCTCGAAATCCTTTCAAAATCTGAAGAAGGGCGAATTGCAATCACAAATTCAGATGGTGGGATTTTAACTCTTGTAGAAACTATCGAAGATGGATCCCTTGTCAGTACAGAACATGCAGTTGGAGCACTTCTTTCTCTATGCCTGAGCAGCCGGGATAAGTACAGACAACTCATTCTCAAAGAAGGAGCAATCCCCGGGCTGCTGCGACTGACTGTAGAGGGTACCTATTCAGCTCAAGAGAGAGCTCGAACACTCTTAGACTTGCTGAGAGATACACCTCAGGAAAAGAGACTGAGTTCCTCAGTTTTGGAAAAAATTGTTTATGACATTGCCACACGGGTTGATGGAGCAGATAAAGCAGCTGAAACCGCCAAGAGGTTACTGCAAGACATGGTCCAAAGAAGTATGGAGCTCAGTATGACACGGATCCAGCAAATGGCTGCATCTTCTACACCTTCCAAGATTCCATCTACATGACACATGTCCTTCTGACCTCTCCAAGGAAGTATACAAGAAAACATGTAACTGTTATGATTCGGTATATATCTTGTTTTGGAAGTTAAAACCTGTTGTACCATTTCTAAATCACCATCCAAGAGAGTGAGAACAGGTGAGTAAATTGCTGAACTAGATTTCATAGCATTTCTATCCGTTTGAAGTGATAATGTAAGTCTGTAACCTCCTGGTGGTGTTGTATAGCTTAACCTTGATCATGTTTGTATAAAAATATCTCCTAGCTAAATACAAGTACACGTCTTCTGATAAAAAATTTTGTACTAAATGCAGCACAAATAAAAAATGTGCCCCTAGTACACGAGTGGAAATTGGAGGCAAATATGCTTCACTCACGTGGATTTTATGTTAACAACCTACATTTATGTGTTGACGCTTTTGTTTTTCCCTCCAGGGACATCATTATATTTTTTACCCAATGTTGAAGCAAATGAGGATCACAAAGACCTGATTTGGGGTCCCTCTTCCCGTTTCCATAAGATTTCTAGCTGGTCATCTTATAACACGAAAGACCCTAAAAGGAACTCACTTGTACTATTTACTTCATCTGACCTGATTAAGTTGGAAGTAAAAGGAAGCTTCCTTGGTATTGGAAAACTGTTTCTTTTATCAGTTGTAATGATTATTGAGACATCACAAAAAGCTATTTCAAGTGATTAAATATAAAGCATACTTCTGACTTTTAGCTGCAAAATAAAAAAAATTAATTTTTAATCCAAAAAAATAATGGAAGGAAAGCTTAAATAATGATAAAAACATTACAAGGGGACCTTTTTTTTTTTTTTGGGTGAAAATAGTATTAGTACTGTAGTAGCCGAGGTATACCTCCAATAGAGATCCGTCCAACGCACTGCTTTAGCACCGAAACGGCGACGTATCATAGTCTTCTTAATTGCTTCGTCCCAAAAGTCTAATTATAAACAATTAAGTACTGGCCAAAGTGGGATCTGCTTGCTGCAATAAATATTCTTAAATTACAACTGTGCCACTGTCGGTGTGTCTGTAAGTGGAAATCAGTGGCCACCAATTACATGACACCATGATTTTCATCACCGCAATAGTTCGTGATCCGACGTCCCACGTAGCACAATCAACCACGTGTCACCATCAGAAACCGTATGCGCAATACACCTTTGGTTCACTTTAACAAACGCCTTTATAGTTTAATCATTTCACACGAATCTCTGTGGACTGTCAATCAATTACACAGAAATCTTACTACCGACCCAGCTCAGCTCAGCTCAGCTCACTCACAGCGCGGCCCACAAGAGCTAGAAAGAGACAGAAACAGAAACAGAGAAATGAGTTTCATGTCATCGCTGTTGCTTCTCGTCTGATTGATCTTGTTAAGCCGTTAAGGTAAGTCAAATTTTTTGTTCTTTTGTTCGTTTAAAGATCTATTAACTCAGATCTAAAACCCTGAAAGTTTCATCATTTTTTTGTTTTCTTGATTAGTTTTTGCAATTTTGTTTCCCGGGTATTCTTGTTTTTCACTGTAGTTTCCAGATTTAGTATACTGTAGGAATTTGTGGTCTGGGAACAATGCTGGGTCGGTCTTCACTATCGCGAACTGGAAGTTTCAGGCCAGAAAACCTAGGCCAAAATGCACTAGCTATGATTGGAAATCTTTGCTTCACTTTCTTCGTGTTAGGAGTGTTAATCTTCACTATTATTGCTGCCACCTATGAACCCGAGGATCCACTTTTTCATCCATCAACGAAGATCACCACATTTTTGACATCAACATCAAATGCCACTTTTAAATCTGATGACACTGTTGTTAAAACTGGGGAGGATTTCATGGCGCCGAATCAAACCGTAGTTGCTACGTTTATTAATGCAACTGATGTTGAATACAAGGAGGCCGTAGCAGAAGAAACGATGCCTAGTTGTGAGGGAAATGTGGATAGTCCTATAGATTGTACGGATCCAGAAGTGTTTCATTTATTGATGAGAAAAGCCATAGATCATTTTAAGGACATACATTTCTACCGGTTTGGGAAGGGAGTTCGTGGGGACAGTGATAATACCTGTGATATGGCGTGGCGGTTTAGGCCTAAGGAAGGGAAAACTGCTGCCTTTTACAAGGATTACCGGCGTTTCACAATTTCTAGGGCGGAGAATTGTACACTTAGTGTGGTGAGTATTGGGGATTATCATTCAGGTGTGAATGCAAGGAAGAAGAAGAAGAAGAATCAGAAGCCTGGGTTTGAGAAGATGCCAGTAAAGGATAATTCAGGTTTGCTGGTTGTAGGGGAAACTGTGAATGATTCTCTTCCTCTGGTTGAGTCAGAAAATTCATTTAGCCATGGAAAGTACTTGATTTATATGGGTGGTGGAGACAGGTGCAAGAGCATGAACCATTTTTTGTGGAGTTTCTTATGTTCTTTGGGTGAAGCACAGTACTTGAACCGAACATTGGTTATGGATTTGACGATTTGTTTGAATTCAATGTATACTTCTTCAAATCAAGATGAGGAAGGGAAAGACTTTAGGTTTTATTTTGATTTCGAGCATTTGAAGGAGGCAACATCAGTGTTGGACAAGGATCAGTTTTGGTCAGATTGGAATAAGTGGCACAAGAAAGATGGAATGAGTCTTTATCTTGTGGAAGATTTTCATGTCACCCCGATGAAGCTTGCTGAGGTGAAGGATTCCTTGATTATGAGGAAGTTTGGATCTGTCGAGCCAGATAATTACTGGTACAGGGTCTGCGAAGGAGAGACAGAATCCATTGTTCAAAGGCCATGGCATCTTCTCTGGAAATCGAGAAGGCTGATGGATATAGTATCTGCTATTGCATCCAGGTTGAATTGGGATTATGATTCAGTTCACATAGAAAGAGGGGAGAAAGCTAGGAACAAAGAGCTCTGGCCTAATCTTGCAGCTGATACTTCACCTGATGCACTTCTCTCAACCTTGGGTGACAAGATTGAAGATGGACGAAACCTCTACATTGCAACAAATGAACCAGACACATCCTTCTTTGACCCATTGAAAGACAAGTATTCCACCCATTTTCTTGATGAGTACAAGGACCTCTGGAATGAGAACAGTGAATGGTATTCTGAGACAATGAAGCTTAACAAGGGAGTCTCAGTTGAGTTTGATGGTTACATGAGGGCATCTGTTGATACAGAAGTATTCTTGAGAGGCAAAAAGCAGATTGAAACTTTCAATGATCTCACTAATGACTGCAAGGATGGTATTAATACGTGCAATGCTGCATCCAGTTAATCCTTATGCATGAGGTTTGAAATTCTGGCATTGCTACATTGGGGGCATGTCCACGTGTACTTTTAGCCATTATCTTTGTTGTTTTTCTAGAAATTTTAAGCTTTGTTTCATAGTTTTGAAATTGGAGTGACAAAATCACAAGGTTTTTCCTTGTAGAATGCCAGCAATCATCGTGCTTCGAAAGTCGTGTTGAGTTTGTATTCAATTCTCTTTTCTTTGTAATCCATCCACATGAGACTCTTGGTCAGTCTGGAATCTGCTTCCTTACTGTTTGCATTTATTTAATTCAAGACTGTTAATCATAGAATTTTTGGGACATACAATTCAAGTTGGAATGATTCTGCTCTTCATATATGTGAAATTCTTGGCATTCCATAATGCATATTAAAAAATCATCACAAAGTATAAATGGCAACTCGGATAAGTGCTTCCAGGAGTAATGTTGGAAAAGTTACAAGGGGCTAAGATGTTCCCCTTGACATTGAAATTGAACAAGAGTATAAATGTTCTTCTAACTGAACAGCATTCTATGTATTTTAACCAACTTTTGCAACTGCTACCGTCAAAAAACCTGGGAACGATCTGAATAACAAAAATTTCTTGGTCCAGCATACGACCAATCTCCAAGATGCAGAGGTACTATTAAGACTATCAAAGTGAAAATTTAATACTCCTGTCTGCTCTTCTGCTTTCTCTAGTCTTGCACTGTTCAAAATATGGCTAAAACTCCCGCCCTTCTTGCTTCTTTGTGTATACGTGGACTCTTGCTTTCGTGCTTCTGGTCGCCTGTTTCACTTAACAAGGGCTGAATAGTCTCATCCATGAAAATACTGAGTGATGAAGCAGATGCACTTAGATCCCAGTCCTTTCCCTTCTCCCAAAAATAAAAATCTTCTTCAAAGAAAGCATGTAAGAAATCTGTTTTCACTTTTGCTAATATCATTTCCTTACTGCCTTCATCTTTTTGACAGGAATGAGAGTCACCTTTTTACCAGAATTGTTATCTCTGGCCTCTGCTGATCGTAGCAATGAAATGGCAGCTTGATGCTGATTTTCATTTGTCTTGTCATCAGTAAATGGTTTCACTTCAAATGCTCCCCTGCTGAAACCTCTAGCCACCTGTGGTAATACAATTCATGTGATCAGTGATCAGCATTGCAAAGCGATAATTATATAATAGAGAATTGACTAATCATCGAGATAATAATTTCAGCTACAAGGAAATCTCCACCTGCAGAACTATGCTGAGAGCAAATACTGAATCTATCTTAAAGCATTCATTGTTATAAAAAAATGCATATATTTGCTTATGTGTTGTACCTTTAAGAGAATCCAAACTTTGAGAGAACTACTTAAGATTGCAAGTTTGGTTCTTTTCCCTGAAGTTAAATAGTTACACATGTGATGATCGACCCTCAGAATAAATCTTGGCCAGGACCTGGGGTTTTCAGGATCTGCCTTCTTCTCCATCATTGCCTGATAGAGGAAAATAAATGGACACTTACATCAATTTTACAAAATAAAATTCTCAATCTTCCAACTTAGGTTCTTCGACAGTTAGGAGTATTTCTGATAAATGTGAAATATATGTTGATATTATAAGACTTACAAGCAGCCGGCTGATTTCTTGTTCAATTCTTGAGAATGAGGTCTCTAAAGCTTCAACTCTCCCAGTAGCATGACAGCAAGTGCATGGTTCACTGATCATAAATGTCACACTGGGACGAACCTGTCCAACAGGAAGCCATCTCTATTAGATGGTAGATAAAACCTAGTGAAAACAGCTAGCATTTTACCAAATCTTATAGAATTAAAAATTCAAAATACTTTGTATATATGTTAACATAACTTGCAATGGTTACTTCTACATCATAGTTCACAATGTATATTTCAACAAAGCTTAGTTATAAATCTTTCCATTGGTTTGTCAGTGGCCCCAGGAAAATTTGCAAAAACTAGAAGCAAAGAGAAAATGACCATCAGAAAACATACCCTCTTCCTTGTTATTTCCATCAGTCCATGTCTAGACAATTCAGAGACTTTCACCATTGACCGATCTCTTTCAACAGCTTTCTTAACTTCTTCATAGACCAATCTCTTATTTGCTGAAAGATAGCAAAAAAGAAATTTAAAAAGTATTAGCGAGCACAATTTGAATAGTAATCACAGAAACCATTACAGCTTTCTTTATTTGTCCATTTCTTGTCCGACTTTGATAGCACACCCATGAAGCTGATTAAAAATTTTCTAATGTTACTGAATTTTATAAACCTTATACACTCGTTCAATCAAATAAACTCTTTAGGAGAGCTATGATTGGTTTTGGGCGAAAATCAAGCAGTGGTCAATCAGAATTTGTAGGTCAAGAACAAAATCCAGTTACCAATTCACAAATTTTTTACTGAGTTAATATCACAACCAAATTCACTTTCTTCACTCCGATGAGCACTTTCACAGTAAAAAGGAGAGAGAGACAGAGAAACCAACTTACAGTCGTCTGCCATATCAATAAAGTCTACAACAATGATGCCACCAATATCCCTTAGCCGTAATTCCCTTGCAATCTGAAACACGTATTTTCCAATTAATATGCTAGCACTAGAAAGCATTAGAGAAAAGAAGATTCGGATCATTAATCCAAACCTTACAGAAGAAAACGAAGAGTGACTGATGAACATGCAACAGTGACACAAACAAGATTCGCTACTCGGTAAATGAAAAGGTTCATATAATCTTAAGCTAAACCTGATTATTTGAACCAATAATCATTAGCTAGAATGAAAGCACACAGAGAGTACCAGACTCTAATATCATAGAAAACAGTCACTAGATGCACTGGAATAGCAGGAAATCCATAATTGGAGATCGATAATCCAGCAGAATATTTGTGCAAGTGGCACAATGCAAACAAGCTTATCCTGCCAACTACATGGCCTGTGCATATAAATGGTGATAACAATCAAGTTTATAACATACTTGTTTTGCAGCTGCAAGGTTGACATCAAGAATAGCTTTCTCTTTTGATGTCCCATGACCAAACATTCCATGCCCTCCATTCACATCAATAGAGACTAAAGCCTCAGTTTGTTCAATCACCAAAGAACCTCCATTAGGAAGTGGGACCCTAGAAGACCAAAAATGTGATTGACATCAATCAAAGAGTGTCACAGAGATTGTTACTAGATTTAAAATTTCTGGATTTCTATACTATCTACAGAAGCGACGATATTAGTCACTTAAAACTGCAGTGCCAAGTTTCAGCTCACCCTCTTGTATAGTTTTATAGAGGAACCATTTCAGTTTTCTAAAAGGAACAAAGGAATTCAGAATTTTTAACACATTAAATCGTCTCTCTCTGGATCGAAGTATCTAGAAGCTAGTGTGGCCTTCCCATGCATCTAAATATTCGATTGGATGGCAGTTATCTCTCCAGCCTCTCATCATCATGACTTCTGCATGCTTCATTCCTATGACTCAATTTTGTAAACTTTAAGCCAATTGTATTCTAGGAGTCTACAGATATCATGGAACAGCATGTACTTAATAAGCAGTTTTTCACTTCTTTCCCAGGCTACATAATCCTCACCTTTTGCTCAGCATATTGTCGATCTCTTCTTCAACGTTGAATTTATCAAAAAGTGGAATTCTCTTATCATATAACTCAACTCGATCACAAAGATCAGGGGCAATTTCCTGAAGATAATTGGTAACCTGAGAAATAACATAGAAAAAAGAAACTGACATGTGTTAATTACACATGATCATTGCATGTTGTTTCAATAACATAACCCTCTGAAGTTCAGCTGGAGCAATACCTCATGATATGTCCTCAGAGAGTCAACCACCATCTTCTTAACCTAAAGGTAAATTGTAGAAAATGCATGTTATTAGGGGATCACAATGTTGCTTATCACATGTGAAATAGTTAGGGAAAGTAACAGAACATGGTGAAAGGCAAAGAAAACTGGGAAACAGGTTAGAATAATTTTCTGTTACTTACCTTCTCATTGAAATAATCCTGGACAACGGAGAGTGTTTGGCCCATTGCCCTATGTAGTATAACAGGAACAGCTCCCTCCACACCTTCATCTGCTGCAAGAGCTGCTGATTTTGCATGTTCCATTATAATTTTCCAAGTCGAAAGCAAACCTTCCAAGTCCTTCTGCAGTTCCTCTAACGCATGGCCAGCTGCAACAGTTCTTACAGTTAGACCAAAACCTTCAGGCTGCAAAGTTTTTGCAATTACTTTTAAGCGTGTTCGCTCAACACCAGTTATTTTTTTTGAGACACCAATTCGCTCACAACGAGTAATTAATATCTGCAGGCCGGAAGAATTAGATCAGAGAAATTTAAGAGAAGCAGACTCATTTTAGTAAGTTATACAGAGAGGAAAAGGAAACATACCCAGAACCTGCTTCTTAATTTTGGATAAGCAGTCAACATAGGACCCTTTGTACCCAATCCCTCTTTCACAACCTGTACAATAATTTTGGTTCCTTTCTGAACTTGCAACCATTTGTTTTCGTTAGGGAATGTATGCCTAGAATCATTCATATCTTGGGAATGAGACATGTGAGAGTCATTAAATACTTCAGATATGATGGGAAAGAGACCGTTCGTTGTTTCATCATCTAAATGATGGTCTCCCTCTAAGAAGTCCTCAAAATTGGCTTCTGCTTCACCATAATCAGCTGTACTACCATTCACATTCTTAAGAACTTCGGAAACATCAAAATCATCATCAACTTCATCCTGTTCCTCATAATCATTTTGCATAAATTGTCCTAAATCATCCTGAGAGTCAGCTTGTGCATCATCATCAATGACCTCAATATTGTGAGCCGCATGGTCTTTGCCATTGGTTGTTGCATGCTCTTCAAGAGCTGCAGAAGCAGCACCATTAACTTCTTGTTTCTTTGGTTGACGACAAAATGGGGGGAATATGAATGGTTCTCTTTTTTGTTTTATGTCCATAAGAGAAGGTCTAGAGTTTCCAATGTTCACAAAAGCGCCACCCATATGCGGAACGAGTTTTGTGACTACCCCAAGATATACACTATCACACTGCACATTACTTTTAACAGGTTCCAATAGTAGTTCAACCAATTTCTCATCTTCCATTACAGCAATCCTTTGCATGGTACATATTGAAGAATTGATCACTATAACAGTAGAAACAGAATCCTCCTTTGAAGTCAAACTCATTTGTTCAGGCAACAAACTATCAGTATCTTGATTATTGTGACTATCTGTATCTGATATCATCACCTCATCTTTCTCATTCTCATATTCCTCCAGCATATCAAGCTTTATTGCATTCTTATATACAAGAAAGAAAGGAGATGGTTGGAGTAACCAAGGTTCCTCAACAGGCTGATCTCTTTCAGAGAAGGCCTTATCAGAGTCCAACTCCTCATGTGTAGCAGTAGTTGTAATGTCATCATAAGAGTACAATTTATCCACAAGCCTGAGATCATTCAAGAACGCCTCTGACTGTTTAGAATCATTTTCAAGATGTTCCACAATCTCATCTTCATCTGTCAAAACACTGAAAGCATCTAAGTGTTCAGAAACAATTTAATGGAGGAAGTTTCATGCACAAGGGTGCCAAGATAAAGATATACCTCTTGATGGAACCGGGAATGAAGGTTTTACAGGAAGATAAGTCTCCTCTAGCCACGAACCCCATGCATGAGTTGGAAAGTTTTTGGTATTAAATCTCATCCATGAATCTCTCACCATAATCTTTTTATCTTGTTTGAAAGGAACTAACAAAGAAAATTCAGGCCCACGTCTCCAAGTAATGTCACCTGAAGCCCAGGTTTCTCCTTTTATGAAATAGGTATACTTGAAATTTGCACCACAAGCTATCTGTCAAGTGTAAACAGATGATTTACGAAATTATGAAATTTTTCATATTTTGTCTATCAAGAGCAGCGTAATTACCTTGACTTCAGCCTTCCACAAGTTTTCATGCTCGGTCGGAGACATTAGGATAGCCATATCTGGTTCCCAACAACCTAATACACTTGGATCCCCGGTAATGTACAGAAGCTGACCAGCTTCCAAATCAGCCTCTACGGTCCAGACTATTTCACACAACCCTGTAATAGGACTAGTTGACTGGCCTGAAAGATCAAATGGGTTATATCTGTCAACCATTTTAGCACAGTAGAGTACTTCCAGGAGGACTATGTGATTCACATGAAATTAACAATTCAGAAATTATATGCGTTCCCAATGAAGAGGGAAACTAAGGTATTTATTTCTCAGCTTGCTAAGCATTAAAAGTTTTTCATTTTCCAACTATATGACCAAGCATAGCACGTGTAGTCAGAATCCCACCAAAAATGGTTTCAAGATGGAAGCATTATATTACCTTTCTTTACGGACATTACTGGGAATCTTGTGAGAGAATTATGATCTCTGATACATAAAGTAGAACTGAACACGTTCCTACGCAGTAGATGATGGCATATACACCTGCTTCAATTGTAAAAATTTATTAGCCGTTTGGTAATTATAGAAGACAATTTAAATAGAAATTTTGGTACCAAAAAACATACAACAAGATTGTCAATCAATAAAACACAAGAAACCCATATGCATAATGCATCAATTAACTGCAACGACTATAAACTTCTTCTAACATGCAACGGATACCAGAATTAAGAACCGCAAGATTCTGAATTAAACAGATAAAGCAAGCTAATTGCTAACAGCAAACCAACCAAGTTTCTTCCTTTCAATAAAAAATCACAATCAAAACAAACAACAATACCAAAAAGAAAGAAACTTTGAACAAAGCAACAGAGAAACCCATATACGTAAGAGAACTTACGGCGAGAGGAACCGGTTATAAGAGCCAAGAAGCCAAGTGGGTTTGCGGGCAGAGAAAAGAAGGTAGCCTTCCATTGGCTGGGGATAGAGTTCAGTGGTGAAGGAAGAGTGAGGCATAGTAAATTTGGAGTGGCAGCGTTGGTAATTTATTAGTCATTTGAAGGAGGTAACAGAGGCTTGAGAGAAATGACAGCCAGTACTCAGGATAGAAGAAGATAGGAGAAGATAGTTTTCCTTTTGCTTGCCGCCTCGGGTTTTCTTTTTTATTTTCGTTTTTAAACATAAATTAATGGGAAAAAGAATTTATTTAAAAAAGCAATTTTTTATTAAACCTATTGAAATAATCATTTTCTTGAAAATTAAAAGAATTGCAATTAAATATTAGGGTGTTTTATTTTTGAATATTTATTTTAAATGGGAAAAAGCTTGGTGTATTCAATGAATGACATAAAAGAAATATTGTTATATTTTTTTTTATAATGATTGTTGTAAAACATTAGTGAACATCTGGTCATAGTTGCAAATTTAATTTTGTCATCGTTATACAATAAGATTCATACAGTTTTTCTTCGCACAATTTAATCCTGAATTAATTCAACCAAAAGATATTACCTTATTAATTTTAAGACTTAATTAAAATTTAAGGGTTTAGTTTGATTGTTGTGTTTTCACTATATTTTCAAATCACAGCAATTGAAGAGCTAATAATTTTATTTAAGAGCAATTATGGCGTCAAAATCATCGCCAAGCAAGCATAACAGAAAGCCTTAATTTGCCAACGAGGCAAGTAATAGCGTGGGAATAAGAAATTGTGTTACACCAAATGCATACTATTTTCTTCCAAAGGATCAACAGTGAATCAATCAAGCAGTAGTGCACGTTTTAAATGGAGAAACCAGCAAAAATGGCACTAAATTGGGCAACAACAGTATCGACAGAACCTTCCAATTGCTTCAAATATCAATCCAAGCTTCAATTCCCATCACATTTTTCTTTTCTTTGTTTGTGTAGTAATGGAATTGCTCTCTGTCTGTGATGGTTCTTGCCAAATGGACCACTGGGATTGTAATGAAATGAAAATCGAGACCAAATTTTTTTCCCCTCCACCTGCGTGGCCACAGAAGAGGAAAATAAGGACCAGGTAACACATTGATTTGTGGGGTCTTATTCGAGTTTAATTAATCAATTCTCCAGTTTCAGTTGTTGCCTTTCTTTGGACACTCTTCGAATCTATAGCTTTAATGACAGTAGCCCAAAAAAAATTGATAGCCAGCCAAACACCCTGCCAGAGTCATCTTTTGAAAACCAAGACTTTTATTCTACCGCACAAATGCTCGAGCAATAATTGTTCTGCTTCCAATCCAGCTTCTCCAATCAATCACATACAACATACATTACAGGAAACCAAAAATCTTTCATATAAACTCAAAGAAAGCTCGACATCAAAGTCAGATTATATATATGCCATAAAACACCAGAAAACTCATAATATATACAATAGAATTCTGGTTTCTCGACAACCCATCAAACGATGGAGCTTAAACTCGCACATAAAACATGTATAACACTACAACTCCAGCCGATACATTGGTTAAGTACCTGTACACTACACGCTGTACATGGAAGTTTTCTCGACTCATCACAAACTCCTAAAACACTCTACCAGAAGCAAGAGGGATCATCTTCAAACTCTGGAAGTAGCGGCGTCCTGCAAAGCGGGCAGGTAACGTTCAAATAGTCCAACCACTTCTCCAAGCACACTTTGTGAAACAAATGACCACAAGACAAGTTATTTATATCTGATTCGGGCTCAAACTCGGTCAAGCAAACCGAACAGTCATTCTCAGCATGTTTGCAGTGGCACAATGTTTCAAACTTGATTGCAGGGTTCTGGCTACGGAACTCCTCAACATAGCTGAGAGGAGGACTGCAATGTACATCAATTGATTCTGTGGAAACTGCTTGAGGTGGGATGTAAAGCGGGTATGGAGGTGAGTATGAAGCTGGCTGTGATTCAGAAACAGAAAGGTTGATACCGACAACTTTGAGGATTGATCGGAATATGCCTTTAACTAAATTGATTGATAGAGCAGTGTTCATTAAAATTAAGCATAGCATTCCTTCTGATGCGGACGGGAGACTTGCCAGGCCCATTTTTTACGGATTAAAATTCAATTATCTGAAAAAGTAAAAGGGTCATTAGGACATCATTCAAAGACACAATTACATAAGAAACTAATGAAATTTTAGCAGAGAAAATTCCCAGAGGAACTTTTAGAATTACCTGAAATGAGAAGTGGAAATTCTGAAACGAGCAAAGCAGCCAAGATATTAAACAAATTCAACCTGCTACAAAAACCAACATCAAGCAATAAGCTATCGTTGAATAATTAGGACAAAACTTATAGAGGAAACTTAAAATGGTAAAACTTCCATAACCGATTTGTGAAATCAATTGAAAATGTTAAAAATGAAACAGTAGAATCAAATTACAGAAATCCTTTCGTCACAAATCAAAAGGATCCAAGACCATGATTATAAAATCCAAAGCATCAAAAAGACACCACAGCTAAAAAAGACTCTTTAATAATAAAAGAATCACGATCAAGATCTAACTCTTTAGGACCCTCATATTGATATCAAAAATGGGAAAAAAATTGATAATGTCCAAAATGGCCAGAACAGAAAATATCATCATCAAAACATAAGGAATCAAGCTCACATCTTTATAAAACAACATGAAATCAAGAAACCAAATTTATCAGAAGAGTAACATGAGATCTAGCAATTATCAGAAACACACAACTCCTTCATCAAAACCAGCAAAGGAAAAACATTAAAAAAATGAGCATTTCAAAGAAAACCAGAGAAAGAAAATACAGAAATTAAAAATGATACTTACACAACAAAGTTGGGTTTGAACTTGCGTTTGATTGATGATGGAATATCAATAAGATTGCAATAAGGTATTATTCATAAAATCAAGAGACTGAAATTTTAAGAAGCCTATCTACATAGACTAATAAGAAGACACAATCAAAATATGCAAATAGTTGTTTATTGTTGAAGTTGATAATGGCTTGCAACTTTCTCTCAAGCCTCTCGCTTTATATATAAGAAGAAACGAACGGTCCCACCGCAAACTCCTCTCACTAATCTCATCAAGTTATTTAACTTAACCATGGTTAGCCTTCCGTGTTTTCCGGACACTTAATGTCTACTAACCATGGTTACTTTATATCATCACCCCCTCTTTCTTGTTTTGTTTTGCTTCTTTTTAGGCTTCTCTCCTAATGCATTTCTTATGGTTTCATCAACTTTGCCTAGTTCTTCCTCACATCAACTTCAAAACTTCATCCGCCAAGGAGTACTTGCTTAACATGCAAATTTTTTATATAATATAAAACATATTCTAGTTTAATATATTTTTATAGAATTTTTTTCTTAATTAAAAGCAAGATAAAAATTATCTTATGGGCCACAAAAGTAATAATATTGAATACACAAATTTAAATGATGCTATATAACTAAAATTATGTGAAAATTATTTATCCAACCAATTAGCACCAATAAAAAAAAAGTGTAAATAAAAAAAAATCATGGCCATGAAAGGGGTAAACTTATAAGGCTGAAGGGGTTACTTTATCTTGTGATTTGCAGATATTGAATGCAGAGAAAGTGGTTCAAACTATTGATGAACAAGTTTGTCCACTTTGGCAAGAAGACATTAAATGAAATGGTAACTTACACCGAAATTGAAGCTGTGATCAAATTGGAGAGGCAAGAAGATAAAAAGAATAATGACAAAAGGGTTGCTGGATCTTTGGCACCATTAGACAATGGTGAAGAAATACTTTCATCATGTAAATCATAAATGATGATGTTTATGATTATGATACATCACATCTTACTCGTAGACCGACTGACAAGTGTCATTTGTTCTCTGATTAGCTGTCGCATACTTGTACATTTTCATAATTCTACTTGCTTTGTCACATTTATTACCCATTTTGCTAACGTGTCGTCTTTGCATACACCGCATGTGTGGACAGTGCACACGTGTTATCACATTCATTATCATGGGTTTGTCCTAATGGACACATGGGTATAAGTTGGCACGGACCCCTAATATGACATGCACCCTTGGATCGTAATCCTGTGGGACACGTGTCACTATCTAAAGGGCAGGTAGCCTCTCCAAGATCGGACGAATGCCCTGGCCCTTTAGGGTACCCTTGATGACTAACATTATAATCCAGGTGGCAAATGGTGGCAGGTGTCTTAGAAATGTCACAGTGTATTGAGCACGTGTAACAGAAAGGATAGCGTTAGCATGTCCCTTCATTTTTGGATGAAATGAAATGAATTCTCCTTTTCCTTGGACTTGCCAATTCTTTTATTTATTTTTCTTGGAGATAATGTTTTTTCCAATAGCTTTCTAAGTTTTAGGGTTTCTTTTGAGAGAAAAAAAAAAAAATCCGTTAGTTGGTATAGCGTTGTTGTTTTATATATATATATATATATATATATATATAGAGGCAACTCTAGAAGAACCAATACATTGAAATGAAATAAGGTTACCCAATTCATACAAAGAACTTTTTGTCCATATCCAATATTATGCTATGAATCTGAATCACTTGTTTTGGTCATCGGCACTAGAATTTAAAAGGTAAAAATAAGAAGAAAGAGAAGCAATGAGAAACTCAACTAAAATGCCACTCATTCAGTAGCCTGTTGGTAAAAAGGAGAGAGAGAGAGAGAGAGAGAGAGAGAGAGAGAGAGAGACTTGGTACAAATCCCACCAAGTGAAAATAAGTGTTCAACATCAACTGTTTCGCTTTTAAAAAATTTTTTGCATCAATGGAGTTAAACAAGATCTATAAGTAGAGTATTATTGGCTGCATATGCCTAATCTCTCGCCCCTTTCATAATTACATCTACTGTCCATGCCATTACTTGCTTAATTTGTCAAAGCACTTAGCAATATTAGTAGTTGTTTTGACTGTTAATTAGGCTATTTATTAGCTTATCTCACTTATTGCCTAACAAACCTAAAAAGATTCCACCTAGATAATCAAAACAAATATATATATATATATATATAAATTTAAATTATCTTATCAATTCATCATGAGTTTGTTGAAAAAAAAAAAGAGAAAAAAAAATTACTTCTAAAATTAGGCACTTAATTTCAATAGGCAAAGCTATTGCAAAACTTTAACAATGACATGGGAATTAAGCAAGCATTTTTGTTTTTCAAAAATAGATCATTGCAAAGGTAGGTCAGATTATGAGTTTGAAAGAGGAATAATGTCAAAATTCCATACTTTAAAAAGAAAAATAATTTACTAAATCTATGTGATCAGGTTTAGATTTTGATTGGGAATTATATTAGCTTTTGCTTACCTTAAACAAATTGACAATGACTATTCCATCAAGTTAATTATATATATTTAAATTACAAACTTACTAAGATTTTTTATTTTAATCATCTCTTTAAGTACTATCGTTGTCCATTGGTAATGAAACATAACAGGTATAATATCTGCGGTTAAGACTAAAAAAAATAAATTAATCTTCAATATTTGACAATCAATAAACGAATCATTAATTATATTTATATATATATATATATATATGTAATTCTTTAATTATCAGAAGCCTCTAGGACATAAATTTTATAACTCCTTATGAAGAATTATTCAACAAACTTTAATTTGTCTATTTTAATTTCTTGGAGTATTTACATTTGTAAATTTTAATTCAACAATTTTGTACATTCATGTCTTATTGTCATACATTGGATTATATAATATTTTCAGATTTAAATTTCTTTTTAAAATTTAAAATAAAAATTAGTAATTGTGTAGAATGAGATCAAAATATTAATATCTAATTTACTGATGAATTATGTGTATATATTAAAGTAATACATGTTATTGGTGAAGCAGTGATATGAAAATTATATGTTAGAAAGATACATATCAAAACATGAGAAGAGCACTTTAAATATATATGAGATTGATATATTAATTTGTATGTCATGCTATATATTTCTAGCAATAAACAAAATACATTATTTTAAAAACGATGAAACACATAGGAAACTTATCAACGTTTAAAAACAGTAGAGTCCCATATATATATATATATATTCATGTAATAATCAATGTTATCGTTTAATGCAATAAGAAAATCTTAAAAGAGTAATGGTAGACAATATTCAAAATAGTAATAATTTTCATGTGATATTATCTATCATTGGTAATATATTATTTAAAATAAAATTTAAGATATTTTGAAGTGTATTAATTGTATATAAAGAATAATAAATTTTGAGAATGTAAATGAAACAAGATCAAGGGAGGAGATTCGATGATTAATAATTAGAATTGACCAAGCAAGTGAAATGATTGATTTGATAACATGTCAACCTCTCTCTCTATTTTATATATATATATATATATATATAAAAGAAATTAATTAATTTGTCTGAAAATATATATAGGGAGAGAGAGAGAGAGAATTGGAAAGAACAAAGTAATTAAATAATTAAGATGGATGAATGCAAGAAAGACAAGGTAGGCAGGCCCCTCGATCAAGTTCAACCCATGTGCATTGAATGGAAAAGAACGAAGTATAACCACGAGGCGAGGAGGGAGGGCAACGCAGCGACAACTACAACAAATGGGTTGCTGCTGAAAATCACGTGGTTATCCATGCCATCCATTTCTCCACTAAAATTTTGATTGGCCCAGCCCGGCCCAGCCCGGCCCAGCCTTAATTGTTTTTTGGAAGCACTCGCAGCAGCAGCAGCCGCCGCCGCCGCCGCCGCCATATTACGCATGCTTGCTTGTTTGCTTGCGCTTGTTCCATGCTTATTTATCATGATGAACTTATAATCCATGTGATCTTATTATATATGTGTTTCAAGTCAAAAGTCTTTTCTCGATTAAGTTTTATGTACGACTGTCAAATCTTGTTTTCCCTATATTAATTCATATTTATTTATACTTAATTTTATTTTCAAATTATCGACTAATTTTATATATTAGAATATAAATAAAAGAAAAGGAAAAAAATGTTTAAAATAATTTATTCTAATAGTTTATTCATGCAAAATGACTATACAAGGATAACTCCATAATCAAAAAAACAATTCAAGTGTTATGGATTGCTTAGACGACGACGTTTACTCTATATCTCAAGGGCCGGGCTTTCTTGTAGTGGTTACCTAGGCCGACACGGGTGCAAAACCCGGTCCATTATCGTATTACAAACGAGGATGTCTTGAGAAATTGGGAAAGGGTATTAGGAAGGGCTATTACGCAAAACTTCGTGTTCCGTCATCAACCTGGTTCGGTTCCGCCTGCAACCTTACAGAAGCAAAACTTAGAAGACTAAGAAGTTAAAATAAAATAAAACCCTAAACCCTATTTTTGTTTTTCGTATTCAGTAAATTTACCAAAATAATCGATTCTATCGTGAACACTACTACCACTGCCCACTCAAGCTTCCTCCATCGCTGCTGCTGCCGACAGCTTGCGGTTATATTAAGGTGTGTAATGTAATGTACTCATCGGTGGTCATTTAATAGGTAGAAATAATAAAAAAATGATTTTTTTTCTTTTGTTTATTAAAAATACGATTTTTTATATAGGGTTTGTCTTATTCTATATTTTCAAGTATAGTTTCATTAAGGTTTCATGAAAACAACGTTATAGAGGATTAATTTGATTACTTGTATTCATTAGATAATCCTAGGTCAACAAAAAAGCACAATATGGCAGAGGAAGGGCATAGGTTGCTAGTGGAAAGAGGTCAAAGGAAGAGGAAGTCAAGTAAAAAGAAGGGAAGTAAGGCGAGGAAGAAACTGAAGGTGCCGCCTGGTTCTGGAGACAAGGTTAAGATAAATCCGAAGATGAGAAAGCTGTTTCAAAAGAGGGCGAGAGAATATAATTCAGATGATGATGATGATGATGATGAGGAAGAGTTGGCCCCTCAGACTAGAGGTGATACTTCACTTTCTGTGAAAAATCTGGAAGTCGAAGGCAGGGATTCTTCTGAAGCTGAGGGGAATGCAGATTCAGAAAACGAAGATTTTTCTGACAATGAAGAAAATAGTGAAATTCAGCCAGGGACTGCTAATTTTACAGAAGGTTTGAGAGCATTTAAGATGGCGTTTAAGAGCATACTGAAGAATAGTGTAGCTGATGATGCACTTGTAAGCTGGTTGCTGGATTGACATTTTCCTTCCCTCTTCTTCTTCTTTTTTTTTTTTTTAAAATTTTGTGATACATGAACTTGTATGAACTTTGTTGTCTTTGCAGGGTCCAGTGTTATCAGCCCACAGGAAGCTTGTTGCTGAGAAGCTTGTCAAAGAGGAAGCTGAACTGAAGGTTAAGGGAGAAGCAAAGAAGGAAAAACACTTGGTAAGACCTAAATTGGGTTTGATAACACTCTTTTACAATTTCATGATTTGACTATTTTTTTTCCCTTAAACTTTACCTTTCTATTGAATCAGAGTGATATTATTTATTTAACTTTCAAATGTTATAGGCAGGAGAGAAGGGACATGTGAAGCCTGCTAATTATTTGGACTCACATGAAAAGTTTCTAATTGGTGTTGCTACAAAAGGAGGTGCCTGATTCTATTTTTCTTGGATTAGATATGTCTGACAATTCTCTCTTTTCCTGTGGTAATTCATTGCTTTTCTTATACTAACTTGTTTAACATTTACCATGCGTCCTCTGGGTGTCTCAGTTGTCAAGTTATTCAATGCTGTAAGTAGCTCTGTGAAAATTAACCTATTTTCTACGCCTTTTGTAATTGTTTTTTTTTTCTTTCAACTTTTTGGATTATATCTTTGGTTATTCATTGTTACATTTAGACTTGAACTTTGTTATTTGATATCTTATGCAGGTAAACAAGGCACAGCATGCTCAAAAGGGACTGAATCCTTCAAGGTCTAAAGATGCAAAATGTATGCTGGCAGACACCTTACTACTATTTTTAACTGCTTATAATTTGCCCTATCAATTATCATAGTTAAGTTCCACAAAGAATTATGAGTAACTGCTGTTGTAGGTGACATCTTCTGTTCAATTATCATATGTGGCGATTGTTTCTCCTCCATAAAAAAATTTGTTTCTAGTGATGAGTCTGGTATGATCAAAGAAAATCATTATTAGGTCCCATTGATGTTCAAACCATTGAAAAATTTCATTTGTGGCCAAGTTTTGGTCTTACAATAAGCTCTAATTGCTTACATTTGTTCCTAATGTTCTTTATATCTCTATGTTATTACAAGACATCATATCCATTTTGTATCCTTTTATACGTCATCTCAGCTAAGAATTGCAGCCCCTTATGGTGTCCCTTAATAGAACAGCTATTGTAGTAATCAAATCAGATACTTATGTCTTTGGAACCTAGTTCCCGAGGATCAAGTGTAATATAGCTTCAATATTAATAGAACACTGGCTAATTTTCTTTTTCTGATGATTGAAACCATCAGTTTTGATATGTAGTTTTTTCAACATTTTTTTTATCCTCTGTTCTAAGCAAATGTTGTCCGAATCATGCTAGTGATAAAGAAGCGAAAGAAAGAGACATTCTTTTCAGAATTGGGCAAGACACCAGTTTCTGCAGCTGATGATTCTTCTAAGGTTTGCTTTTTATCTATTCTGCTTTAACTCTGTTTTTGGGAGTTTTGGCCATAATGGAGGCAAGATATGAGTCACAACGATGGACAAAGCAAAGGAGAAGAAAAGGCAAATAGCAACTGTTAATAATCACTTTGCCACTATATGTTACCCAAATCATAGGAGGTAGAGATAATGTGAGGATTTATGATTTACAACCATGAAAAGTTTATTTTTAAACACATTTTTCATTCCACAGAGCTGGTTGTCTAGAGGAAATAAACCTTTGTCCTGAAGATGTAATCTGCAAATGTACTTAACCTATCATTGCAAAATTGTTAATAGAAGTCAACATTTCACCATATATTCTGCTTGGATTTGCATGATGCCATGCAACTTAATAATATTCATGGTTTTATGATCTGCAGGGTCATACGTCATCAGGTGCTGCAGATGGTGAAGGGCCTGCTTGGGCTCCATTACGTGATAACTACATGCTAACAAGTTCCAAGTTGAAGAACTGGGATAAGATGCCAGTAATATATATATATATATATATATTTTTTTTTGGGCGCTTAACTACATGATGCATTAGTATGCGCTTCTGTTTACATTCTGCTGATAATCTTTTCCTGCAGGAGGGTACTGTAGCCGATGATGTTGGGAGACTGTCAGAGGACGATGATAGTTCTGATGATGAGTGATTGATATGGCAATGCCAATAAGAGTTGCTCCATGTATTGAGTATTTTTGTTTCTTTTCTTTCCTGCATATTTATGCGTGGGTCTTAGAAAATTTGTGTTCGAAGGTTACAATCTGGCCTTAGCCTCTGAGATTGGATCAAATATGACAGATCATTTTATCTACAGTCAACGCAAATCGATAATCACCAATTATATGGTTTTGTATTGTGGGGAGCGGTTGCAAATCGTTGTTGGATAGATTGAGATACAAATCCATTTTCTGATATAATGTTTAGTCCGAAGTAAGATCGATTTAACTGCTAAATCATGCTGCACACATGAGCGAATCATCAGAGACTAGACATCAGAGGAATTTAAACATTTTTAATAACATTAAGTGGTATGCATGCACTGCTTATTTTCTGTTACCGGTCTTGAATAATAACAGCTATAAGAATGGCTTAAGTCACAAATGAATAAAACGATTTCAAAATCATTGCAAGCAAAAACAAAAACAATAAACAAAAATCTAATACCGAGTCTGTATTCTACTTCCTCTTAAATGCGCATATACATTTTATCCTGTGCTATACAAATCCATGCAACAAAAAGAAGAGAGAATATTGCATCTGCAAGATGTCTGACTTCAAGCAGAGCCCTACGGCCAGACTTTATGTTCTCTCTCTACTGCATATATAGATTCTGTGCTATACATGTGGAATGAAAAACAAAGCAAATAACTACAACTAACAAGCTTCACAGAGACTTGGAAACTATAAGCTCGGCAATCCATCATGCCATGGCAGTCCCATCTTATAAGTACCCAGAGTATGTAGAAGAAAGATAATTAGCTGACAAAGTGGAGCCAGTGGGAGTTTAGATATGGCTGAAGCAGCAATGTGCATCCTCCTTTTCATAGTTAAGAATTGAGCAGGTGAACTTTTCTCTAGAACTAGTAGGAGATGGTGACCCACAGCTTGAAAGCACTTTGGTCAGAAGCTGTCATGATCCATTGATCCTGAAGTTTATTGGTGACGCATTTGAAACTGGATGTTTTTTTTCACATCCACTGTTCTCTCGTCATAAGAACCTAGGACCCTGAGATACAATCATACAGCTTGTCATTTCACAGGAAAAAATGAATCAATTCATTCACTTGTTTAGGTAATAATAACCGACTCTTTTCAACTAAACATTGCGTGTTTCTTTCCTTTAAAGCATGGTTAAAAAAGAGTACTCTCAGCAGCTTCTTGTTTGGTTCAGCGGATCGTAATCATAAGCATCACCAGCTTTGACAAAACGCCCCTTCACACGTTTTCTGACATCAGCCCTTGCTTTGCGAGAAGCATACCTCACTCTCTTGTCAAACCTATCATAAAACAATTAAACATATAAATTCCTTATAACAATGAGAAGAGAAGTACATTTGAACAGTTAGTGATGGTGAATTGTACATGTATACACGGTTACACAGTTACAGATATGCATATTTACATTTAAGAAAACATTCAATTGTTCTAACCTATTAAGGGGACATAATGTAGGAATTAAACAAAGTAGGAATTCAGAAACAACAAACTGGAAAAAATCTGTCCCCAAATGGCTGCTGCATGGGGAAGGTAAAGTAACTAAAAGCACAATTGTTAACTCAGTTACTATGCCTACAGCTGAACCCAACAAATCATCACCCAACTTTTTCCATACAATTTGTCATAACATATTTTATGGTCCTGCACTTACTTGCGTGTTTTCTTCTTCTCTTTGTAACGCATGACCGCTTTACTGCGGCTGGCTGATGTATATGTAGTCTCAGGACATGGAGGGCACCATGGAGGCTCGCCCATGAGAAGCATTGAAGAAGCATCACAATCTTGATAATCTCCAGGATTACTGTCGCCAGTAAGGCCAGAAAATGAGAGGCTTGAGTGTGCTTGCTTTGCCGTGAAACAAAGGATCGGTTCAGTTTTAGTACTCATCATGGAATCAGCAGATGCAGCATTGCTGCATGCTGGCTGGATTGCATTCACCAGTCCAACTGATGAACCCTGCATATGAACATATAACTCTGATCATAAGAATATTTCACAAGTGTGTTCTACAAAATTCTTAGCTAGTGACAGGGACTTACCTCTAGAACAAGTAATGTGAGAGAATGAAAATACTATGTAATCCTATTGAAAATTGCAGCTAATGTATTTAGAATTATGAATTTGATAATAAGTTGATAAGAATTTCTGCATGGTAATGAACAGGAACATTTATATGCACTCATGTGCAGGAAAAGATAATCAGTCTCACTGACAAATATGGCTAACGTGTTGTGCACTTTTGTCTCTAGTAGAAATATAGAAGAGTCTTTCAGGTAAAGAAACAATAACATCATGATTAACATTTTAAAAAATATGGGATAGACTGAACCAATGATCTAAAAAATACAAGAACAATAATGCTGACACTAAAATGAGCACGGCATAAAGCATGATAAAATGAGATGAGAACCTCAGCAGCAACTGCACCCTGACAGTTTGAATCAGCAGCAGACATGTCCTTTGTCCCAAATAAGCTGTCAATTCCACCATTTTCAAGAAGTTCTTCTGAATGATTGAGAGTTACGCCAAAGAGTTCTTCATAATTCTCAAAATTCAAACCCACTTCATCCATATTGAAATCCTCATACAGATCATCATCTTCACAGAACACAAGACCTTTTGTTCCAGAACAGCATAACTGCATATTAATAAAGTGAAAATTTGGGAAGGTGCTTGATCAATCAAAATATGATAAAATTAGCAGTAAGACATGCAAATAACTGTACTGTCTATTTCATGAACCAGCTTCTAACTCTCCCAAAACAACAATATAAAATATACCGCCATTGATTTCTTAATGCCAAACACATTAGCAGGATTCTAGTTAAAATATCTGAATTCTGAAAAGATCATTAACTGGGAAACAAATAAGCCCCCAAGACCAATATTTGACAAAGACTAGTCAGAATACAGTCACAAAAGAAAACAACTGCTTACGAGGTAGAAGAGATTTCATTCAAGACTGACACAATAACTCTATTTCAGAAGAGATTTCATTCTGAGAAGATCATGCTGAACATAATATTACATTTCTCAGGATACTATCATCATAAAATATCAACCTACAGGGCATGTGATGCATTTAGAGCTAGATAATAAGCTGTCATTAAGACATTAGGAATGCATTAGGATGAAATAAGAATACACTTACTTTCTCTCTCTTGTCTAAAGCTCAATTTTCAAACTCGTTTTCCCCCTTTAATAAGAATCTTCCTCTTTTTCATTCGCTATTCCTCTCCTATAAACCCCCTCGAGATTTTTCTCCTCGTTTGTCCTCCCTCTCCCTTATTCTCTACCTTAAATACTATATTTATTGGTGTCCTGGTAGGAAGTTTGATGCTAAAAAATTCGAGCAACTTAACACACTCCGGAACAGTGAAACAGAAAAACCAAGAGAAATGTTACCCAATTGTTCAAAAGACCTAGAGATATAAACTGGATTGATAATACAAAGAAAAGCATTTCCCCGCAGGTTAAATGTATACTAAAGTGCCAAGGTAGGCTTGTCAAGGAAGAAACATGCTGGATATCTGAAGTTTCCTATAAAATGCTTTTAAACAATCAACATTTACCTTAGGCAAGGTTGGATTATTGGCTGATGCAGGTGTTTGTTCAAGATTCTGTTTTGCAGAGTTAAGTCCAGGCACAGATGAAGTCCCGACCCATACATTCGACTTATCCAGGTCACACACATCATTGGCCTCAACCCCACCTCCAGATATATTTTGGCTGATTGTATCTTCATTAGGGCCAAAAGAGTTCTTCGTGCTGTCATCAGTGATGCTCATCAAACCCAGTTCTTGCTCACAAGCAGATTCACCTACAGATTGAACATCTAAAACAAATGACCAGATTGAAGAAAGTTCAGCAGCTGATGGACAGCCAGAATAACAATTGATTGTTTGTCTCTTATGTGTTGAATCAGAGGTAGAGGTTCCATGACCAATCCAATCACAATTCTGACAAAGAGATACCCTCTCTTCAGCACATCTAACCAATGCCGGTTGTGAATTACATCTTTCGCATAGAAGCGTCCTTGAATGGCGTTTGGACAGGGCATTAGCTGAGTGTACATTTCGGTCACATGATAAACATAAGCATGCTGCATCAGAACGGCAATACACAATGGATCTCTGATCCCCGCAGAAATCACACATGTAACCCATGTTCCCAAATCAAGATTTCTCTGGATCACAACTCCTAATAAAACTATATTAGTCAAGCTACAAACAGTAGCTTCTTGAATCAGTGGTGACCCTTAAGTGTTCTCGCAACCTTAAAAAATATCACACAAAAACAATACTTAGTACAAACCCACATAAATTTACCTAAAAATATATACACACCAGATTTATACTCCTGCATAAATGTGTAAACAAAATACTGTTGCATGATTAAACAAATCAGCTGTTGTATGTAAACAATCAAACAAATTAAAGATTAAATCCAGCTAATCAAACAGCAACAAACAGCTTATAACTCTTGGAAACAAACAAAAATTATATACCACAATAGAATAAGAGAAAGAGAGGCCGGTTTCATCGCTTATACGGGCTGATCCTTGAAGATCAACAACAATAGCCACTAAACAAACACTTCTTTCCTGAATTTTAATCTACTTACCAACAACATATAAACTCAGTGGAAATTTCTTCATCTCATAAATTTCTCTTACAGAGGGGGGAAAAAAAAAAAACCTTTTTCATTAACCTCAGAATTATGAACTAGTAAAAGATAACAATCCTATCACCATATGAATCAAACCCAGAAATAAAAAAGGAATTCCATCACAAAAAACAAAAAATAATTACTAAAACTTTTTGACAAGCACACAAAAAAAGCAGTAAATCACATAAAAGCTTTTGCAAACCAACCTCCAGAAAGCACTAAGCTTTTAACATACCAAACAGTAAACAAACACCATGTTTCTGAAACATAAAAAGACCGAGAAACAAATCAAATAAGAAATCAAAACGTTTACTTAATCAACAACACCAATATAAGAAAATTGAGGGACAAAAAAGCAGGGAAAATGGAGAAATTACCGTGAGTAAAAGAAAAGCTAAGATCGGTAAAGAGAGGCTTGTTGTGTTATAATAATAATAATAATAATAATAATCATAATAATAATGAAAAACAAAAAAATAATTTACAAAATTCTATTAGAGAAGCAAAAACCATTAAAGAAGATGGAGCTTTCCAGAATCTCTCCATGTAAGCACAGAGAGATGGATAGATAGGCTGGGTCGTGTGTATACGAAATGTGACATAAGCTGATAAAAAGTGCAATGAGAGAGAAAAATAAAATGATAATAAATTATTATTACAGAATAAAAATTAAAAAAAAAAATAAAAACTAAATGCGAGTGGAGAAAGTGGGGCCCTGTCCCTTTCGTAGTGAAAGGAAAAGTTAGGCCCTTCCTCTTTCTTGGTCCCTCCTATAAAAAGGATTATTAAAATATTGTTATTACTACAATTATTTATTATTTGTTTTAGGCAACTACAAAATGTTTTCCTTACATACTCTCTGCCTCTCGTGTGGAATGGATAAACAGTGAGTTATATACTTGCTTTTGCTCGTTGTACACGTGTTTTTGTTTCGGATTTTGCTTTTTGCTTTTGCTTTTGCTTTTGCTTTTGGTCTTTCGCTCAGGTTTTGATACTTGGCGGCCAAAATGTTAAGTACGGATGGCAATGTTTTTATTTGTTTATTATTATTTTTTTTAAATTATTATTATTTTTTTCGATTAGATCATATTACTGCTACCTTAAAAAATTCTAGAAACCTCTCTTAGCGATGACGCAAATCGAGTGTGTACTCCATATCCATTAGTGCCTTCTAAGAAAAAACCCACACGATTTAAGATCATTAGGTATGCTATTAAATATGTATAATTCAATATTTTATTTACTCTTAATCATAATCCATCTTCCATTTGTTATTTTCAACGGCCCAGATTGAGTCCCAATTTAAGTATGCTTATATTGTTAACTATTTTCAACAATGACATTCAACCCCCCTAGATTTTTACATTTTTATAAATAAATCACTAATCTGTAATCTCATATTAAAAAATATATTATTGTTTCAATATTCTATCCTAACCACGTTTATTTTCTATTCGTGATTTAAAAAATATAAATATATAAACCATCTGAATTACATTCAAGGGATTAACAATATTTAACCTTTTTTATATTAATAATATTATAAGTACCAACTTTATTAAAACTATTAATTTTTACTTATTATACTTTTATAAATGAATGAATAATAAATTCTATAACAAAATTTATAAAGATATTTCTAAAATTATACTTGGATAAAATTAGTGTTCAGTATGAAAAAAGCAAACAAATACTAACACAATATATTAGAGTACATGACCTTTATACGAAGGAGGTTTTTCAGTTATTTTTTTTAATATAGTCATAGATCTATTTGCTATAAATAGAAAACATATATTTTTAAATATAAAAGTATATAAATACCGGGACCCGGGTTAAAAAAGGAAAAGAGAGTTAGGACGAAACCTTTCATGTGAGCCGTTATAGTGTTGTAAAAGGCAGGCAGATGGAATTCTGCTGCTGCTCGCTAGCTAAGGTAAGTGCAGCAAGGAGACACGTGATTATCACGAGGAGGAGAGTAGCAAAGGAATATGTACTCGAGAGAGTAGGAAAAGGGAGAACCAAATATCAACTATTTGTTCAGATAAGGCATTTGTACGTAATGAGCCACTAGACGGATCAAGAAAAGACATGTGAGATTCAACCCCACATTAGAAAAAGCGCACCGCTTTTTCCAATTTTTATTTTGATTGAATTTCCCGAACTACCCTTGGCACTCCTCTTTCTGTGCTAAATGATTGACCTCCTCATACCTCTAAGTGGTCCCCACACATACCTTTCCTTTCATATGAGGGAGGTTGGGACAAGACAACTCTTACTGTGCAATATAATTTCAAAAGACTTTTCGGCAATACACTTAAATGTTGACCTAGGAGAACTCAGCCCCTTTGTTTGGAAGGAAAGAAAAAAAATTAAAAAAAAAAAAAAAAAGAGAGAGGGAATTTGATTGTTTGAGTTTTGAGAAGGTTTTCCTTTATGTCCGGATGAAGCTTTCTCTACATAAGTGGAAATAAAACGAGGACAGAGAAGGGAGGCCTGTGGACGTTATAATGATGAGGGAGATCTTTTGGAGTTATCGAAACTTTCAAGTAGCTAAGTAATTAACTAGATTTGTAAAATTTATAAGACAAAATGATCAATTTTGCTTTCCACATTACTTATAATATGTGTTATTATTAAATAACAATCTTGAACTTATCCTACAAAATACAAAACTATGTTTTATATTTGATATTTTCAAATCTTGCGCAAAAGATAAAATATCATTTTTGATATTTTACGAAATGCTTCGTCAAATATATTTTTATTATTTTTGTTTTGTAAAATCGAAAAATCAAAGTAGTACCGCCCATCAATTTTTCACGTTTAGTTTAATTTGCTTTGCTTCACCTTCCAATTTACGTACAAAAAAAAGAGTTCACAATCTTTTCAACTACTATTTGTAGAATCTACTCATAATCAACTCCGCCAATCCCCACTGAGGTTTTATTTCTTAATTTATTTTAAATCTAAAGTTTTTGACCAACAATGCAAAATAATTCCATGGAAAGAAAAGACACCCAATAGTTGCTCCGAGTCAAAAATCCCAGCAATTATAATATTGAGGTTTTATTTGTTAACATAATTTTAAATCTAAAACGCTATCAAACACATTTTATTGTTCCCGAAAAACACATCTCTATATCATGAATTCTAACGAATTTGTTGCTAAAGAATGTAGTCAAGAGTAGCTTACCTTAACATGTGAAGGAATCAAAGCTGGATGGCTCCTGGAAAAATCTAAGGCATGTCATTTGTCCACATGCACAACTAGAAAGGGGCAGTATGCAAATGCCAAAGAAGAATTCGTCTTGATCTCAAATATGAACGAACGATCTGAATTCAAGGGCGCAATTATTCAATTTCTAAAAACTATTACTATCATATTTAACATTTATGGTCCCATACGTTACGGACATCCAGTGGTCCTTGTATTTACAATCCAAAACACAGTGACGTAGACTCTTTGACTACTGAAACTCTACCTTTTTCTTTTTTACTGGAGTGTTTTCCGAGATAGATTCTCCCCATTTTGTAGATAATAAGCTGACCTCACACGCAAAGCAAAATGTCAATTTTTTTGTGCCCAAAAAAACCAAGCTCCTACCCTTTGTTCAGGAGTTCAAACTTGCCAGCAAACCCAGGTTGGCATTTTGCAGACAATTTTCCCATTGCAGTAACCGCGGGTATGAATTCCTCAACTATCTAAATACCAATTCATTTACCAGGCTTATCTTGCTTGAGGAAGGTTGACTCACATTGACTATTTCCTCCGGTAAATGCATCAGACATTCAGATCAATCATTGAAAATTTGCAGGCTCCACAAACTATCTTGGGATATAGATGCAGGAGTGAATGGTCACCTGTACATACAAGAAAAATAAGCAGCATGCCTAAAGAAGCAAATAATGAGAAATTCCAACCATGCAAGTATTCTAAAATAATCTGTAATGACCTGCTTGAAAGTTCCACCAGCTGAGAAACACAACTGCAGAGCCTAACAATCCTCGAGTATCCAATTGTAAGGTTAGCAACTGCAGCTTTTATTGTGGATGAAAGTGATTCAGGCTGTGATTTTTGCATCGTAGCAGTGGAAACTTCTAACCCATATGGAAGAATCTCTGAAGGATAAACCCCACTGTTCATAAATGAAGTAATTACACAAGTCAGTATGTCTCAATTTATCAATTTGACCGCATGGTAAAAGTTAACAAATTCCAATAGTAACCATTAAAAGAAAGAACATTTATGGCAAAACCTGGTAAGCATCTATCACCTAACTAGGAACTCAAAACAAATTCAGGTAATAAATTAGGAAGATTGGATGAGCACTCACAAACACCCATTTTTTTTATTGCAAAATATGGTATTCACATAATAAATTCAGTTTAAGAAAACTGGGGAAGGACTCAAAAAAACGTTTAACTGATAAATCTCCA
This sequence comes from Azadirachta indica, assembly GCA_022749755.1. NCBI lineage: Eukaryota > Viridiplantae > Streptophyta > Magnoliopsida > Sapindales > Meliaceae > Azadirachta > Azadirachta indica. The sequence goes on along the minus strand of CM040440.1, from coordinate 1,997,361 downwards.
AATTCCTCCAAATGCTAATGTCACTTATACTGAGTTTTAAAAGCCATCATGAGCTTAATAATCAATTTAGAGATTGTCATCTATAAGGAATTAATTCTTCTTTGTCACATTAAAGGATGATTCATCAAATACAAACTATTCAGCAAAAGAGCAGGATTTTGTAAATATGCTCACCCAATTGTGAAATCCAAAGATACAAATGTCAGTTGGACAGGATTTTAATAGCCACTGAGATTAAGATGTCAATGAGTGTAAAGTACAAGGGAGACGTGTACAGATACAAAGCAACAACACACATCTAGATAAGATAAAACTCCATGAATATAGAGATTTCCATTCACAACAGGATAAGTCTCCTTGAGAAACAACTTCATCACTAGGAAGAAACATCCAATCCAGAATATTTATCTAATTGGTCAATCATATTACCTATTGAATAGGCTCTACAGACATTGGCCTAATGCACCATCATTTACATCGCTATCATTTATAAGTGATGAACAGACAAGGCAGATTCCCTAACTTCATAGCTAACATCAATATTCATGTAAAATCGCATTGACCTCCATAACTTTAAGTTTGCAGAATACATACATGATAAATGAAGAATGAAATCAGCAGGACTCACCAATTCAAACATGTCATATCAAGAGTCATTGACACTTTCCTACCACCATTGAAATCAATGAAACTAAGCTGCAAATTGAGCTGCTCAGCTGCAAACAAATGAAACATTTATAAAGCACAAGTCACAAGCTCCTAGTCCCCAAAGAAAAAATTAAAAGATAACATTAAATATCCAGGTAATAAGACACGGTCTACTGAAAAAAGAGCATACATCTATATCATAGGGTAATTACAAATAAGATCCAAATTAAGGTCTCAGTATCTGTTGGCTGTTTGTGAACAAGAGGTAAATTTTAAATCTTACAGAAGCCACTATTTAAGAATATTATGTATTTGACAGAGGGAAAAGTCCAAAGCTCACATACAGATAGTGTTGAAACAAAAAGAAGAAAAAGAGGATATTTATTACCCGATGGAGAATTAAAGCTTGTCTGCATCAGATTCCTATTCTCTATTCTTGCCAGTTGCACTTCCTCAACTACAGCTAAAAGATTATGTAAAAGTGAACTGGTTGTCTGCATGATTAAAACACATTTAAGTGAAAGGGAGTTGCCAATAATCTTCAATGCTTTTGGAACGCATAAGAAAAGAAATGACTTCACATACGCTCATCAATCAAGTACCAACAAGAAAACAGTCATGGGGCAAAGATGTAGAAGTGCAAATGAACCAAATAGCTCTAACTCAGCTCAGTTCAAGAATGAACTTTTTTATTTACACGAAAGAAACATTAAGCGACATTTTGAGGACTGTCTATAAGCAAGACAAGCTTAAGCATGTGCTGATTGGGTTGTAGCCTCATAAAGAATGAGCTTGATCATTTATACCAAATTTTCTTGTTTTTATAATCTTTAATAAACTCAAAAGTAGCTCTGGCAATTGCTACATGCATATTATTTACTAGCTTGCATTCTGGGATTTTGAATTCATTACGAATGTCATATGAAAGCTTATTACTTGGCAATGTGCCTAACAAAGATCGAGTAGGTCATTGACTAGAGAAGCAACAGGCAAAATGAACTCAAATAGGTGTCCTGAAGTTTGGGTCTAACTTAACCGAGCTTAAGCAGCTAGATTCTCAACCCAGCTTCTTTTGCACTCTACCAACCACACAATTCCACTGGTAATGTAATTGACAGAATTTGTAATACCACATGAGAAGAAAGCATGTTAAACAAAGGAAAAAAAAAATTCAAAATAACCAAGTTGTAGAATCAAAACCAAATATTAGATGGAGCAACCTACTTGTGTTTCTTGTGCCAAACTCTTGAGGCCAACATGCTTCTTGGTGGACTCAGCATTAAACAGAAAAGCAAAGGCAACACAGGAATCCATGTTTGGGAAGTGCTGAACAACAAAAATTATTCAATTTAGGACTGAAGAAAATAACTAAAAACCTTAAAAAGAATAAATCAGTAATTGACACTAATTACCTTCTTGATTGTTATATCATTTATTTTATTTGAAATGACCATGCTTGAAACTGGATGAGACGTTTTTGTGAACCTTTATTCATCAGACAAACGTACACATTAAAAATGCTAGCGTTAGAAAAAACGCAACTCATAGTTTCTACCACAAATAGGATATGCATACTAGCTAAGAGCAAACCTTTGGCAGATGAAGCCACAGTAGTTGAGAACAAGACTTTGATTAGCATTGCTTGTCTCCAAATTGTCAATATCCCAAAGCTGATGAAACAACAGACAAGATCTATCTCTTATTCACTGAGGATTTTCATTGTATGTATTTGTAAAGGAGTACAGCAAGTTTAGCTATACCTGCAAATCCTGGCGTATAGATCTGCAGCGCATTCTCTTTTTCAGATGATCATTAAGCAAAGCAATAGTCTCCTCGCAGCTTAGTACTCCTTTCATCTTACAATATGTGTGGAAAGATTTAACTAAATTCTTAGTTTTTCTACCTAAACTTTCAGCCTCCTCCCTCATTGTGGTCACATTATCACCGGAAACCTGGCATTAAAGAAAAAAACAAAATCAAACTAATACCTTTACCTAAATGTTTTTCAACATAGCATAACTGGCGCACCAAGAATAGTAAGTTAGCTGTGAGAAGAAAGTTAAAATGATTCTACAACTGTCCATCATGCTACGTTGCTCAATGCAGGACTTCAACATATGTGCAAAAGAAATTTCAAAATATAGTTTATCACTCCAGAAACGTTTAGCAGATTGTTAAAATAACTCCAAATATCAGTACCACCTGGCTACGCTACTTGTCAGCAAATTTTATTTAATTATATTTTTTCACAAAGATGAATTCGGATTAAAATGATGCGGCAAAAATGATTCATCACATTATTTATGCAGCTGGGATTCAACAGACCCGCTTATTAAAAGTTGACAGGTACATCTCCTGTTTGTGCATACCTCATGGTTGCTTCCAGAATTGATCAAGGATGAATTATGAAGATTTTCATCAACTCGAGTATCTCGTCTGACAGGCGCACCCAGATGTCTAACACAATTCAATTTCAAAATTTGAAACTTCTGAATTCCAGATTTCAATAGCTGTCCTCTTTTCTGTGTAAGAAAGTAGATACATAATGAACAATGTGAATATTTGGAAAAATATTCTCTCTCTTTTTTTTTAAGAAAAAAGAAAGAAAGGAGAATGAAAATACCAGCAGATTTTCATGATTCATGTGCATTATCTGAAGCTTTGCCTTTTCAAACATTATTTTGTGAAGCAAAAGTCTCGTTTCAGCTACTCTGCAACACCATCAACTCATCCATGTCAACACTTTTATGCACAACTAGTTTCCCATAAATCTCCAACAACCAATGTCATTCACATATGTTATATAGTAAGAAGGAACGGGTGAGAAACCACCTTTTATGCTTAATATAATGGGACTGATCATATATTTTCTGCACATGTCAACCAAAGAACGGGGTTAGAAGAAAACAGGATAATATAAGTTCATTATAGTATCAAAACAAAAATTGAATAACATAAAATAATAATTATCTTGGTTTCAACTTATACAGCTAACCTGAGACTGGATTTCAGAACAAAGCATCTCATACTTATTAACCTTTTGCAGACAAACCAAATTTTCTTCCAACTCGCCGATCTACAGATGCACAAATTGAGTATGCAACAATGAAAAAGAAAAAATAACGCAATTTAATTAAATAAAAGCAGCAAAAGTAGTTTGTTTTAAAGCACCGAACTGTAGTTATCTATTTCTATATCCCAAATTTTAGGCCTGTTCAAACAAAAAAATTTAAAAAAAAAAAAAGAGAAAAGGAAAGTGAGAACGTACTGCTCTTGTATTCAGCTTCTCAATCAATGGAGAAAGAATTTGGTTTATCTCAGCTATGAATTGTAGGAAAAGCTGCAAGGTAAACTCAAAACTCATGCATGAATGAAAGGATATAAATAATCAATTAAGGGCAAATTTTGTCAGGCTAGCAAGAGATTATGACCAATAAGCAACATATTATACATACACCAGTCCATTGCTTGAATGTTCTGTCACCTCCAATCCTCTCGTGTCCCCTCTTCCTTCCATTAGATTGTTCTAACAGTACATCCAAATCAGTACCTCCACTTTTATGAACTTTAGGACTTCTCTGGATCCAGTTGATATTAGAAGCATTATCTACATCCTCAGGAATTATTTCTTCACTTCTTCTTTTCCCTCTACAAGAATTGTCAAAATCTTGATGAAGAAATGGACTCTGTGAATTATCAAGCTTTTGGTGGTCACCATCGTTACAATGTTCATCTGAACTGGATTTGGAAGATAGTCCATCTTTGCTGACAAATAAATGTGCAAGGTCTCTAAGCGCTGAGTCACCCTGTTCTTTCACAGAAGGGCTCCAAGTTGGCTCTTTCCTGGTAGGACTCTGATCAGCAATTTATAAGAAGGGCTCTGAGTTTATTTTTAGCACTACACTTGCCACTAAATAGAGTAGATTGAATGTACAAATAAATTAAGGGAGAAAGACCAATACCTTCCAAAGTGATGGTTTGTTTATGATTCTGTGAACATATGGAGAAGCATACACACAAGTAGAGGCTTTTATCCCTTCCCGAGGAAGTTCCTCTTTAGTCAGGAATGGGTCATTTGCAATTTGGAGATTCTTCTTTGGGCTACTCAATTGAAATTTCATTGAATCTATATCCCTTGAAAACTTTTGGAAATTTTTAATGATTTCAGAAGCCTTTTGCAAAGTAGATGAGTAGATTTCTGTGTCATCTGCACTTTTTACTTGAGTAAAGTCTTTGACATGGTCAACCTTGAGAAGTGGTGAACTAGACTGTGTTCTCTGGTCATCAGAAAAGGACTCCAATTTGTTAGACATGTCAGTCAAATGGTCACCACTGGTCACATATTCTACTGAATTTCCGTCTAATCCTGAATCAATAACAAGATTTTTACGCTGATCCTGCTGCTTTGAATTACCAGAAAGAATGGCTTGACATTCTGCTGGGGACGATAACATCTGATCTAAGCTCTTCGTTGGAGGAGAAACAAACTCATAAGAGCCACTGGCTGCCTTCTGGTCTTTCCTTATGATCAAGTGTGATCTCCACTGATGACATATCAGAACCAGACACACCCAAACTATGTTTTGATTTATCAATTCCATCCCTAAGAGCATATGTGTGAGAAGAAGACCCAATATTTTTAGACTTATAATGGCTTTTCTGAATGGATTGCATGCTGTCACCTACTTTTATATCTTCCTTCCTTAAGAAAGAACCAGGTTGTTTCGGGGAAGGAGTCACGTATGACAAATGTCTGGATGAATTAGTGGTCTCAACAAATATTTGCTTTCTTTTGACAGATAAAGAGGTTATGGAACCTGATAAAGGAGATCCAGGTTGTTGACCAGGAAGCTGATCAATAATAGAATTACATGTTCCATCTGTGGGAAGATTTTCTTTGAGCAACTTCTCAGTGGAACTTAAATCAGCAGGTTCATGCTGTGAGTTGTCACTACTACCAACAGGGAATTCAACATTCAGCATGCTTATTCCAGTTTCAGCTTCAATAAATGCCTTATTTACCTACAATGAGAAAAACAAAAGAGAAAGAATCAGTTCCTTAAGTACTGATAAAGATGACAGAAATTGTTTCAACACCTAGCTACTTGACAAGTTGCATAGACCGACTACAACAACAGACCATGGGAAAAATAATTTAAAATATCAACAGAAACCTGCAAACTCTGCACCACCCATGTAATGTAAACCAATTCAATAGCCAGTATGATATACAAAGGAAACAGTAACGTCTAAACAGTGCCATCATATTGAAACATGTACTTTTGTGTGGAATAGGATTCAAGGTAACGCATGATAAAACCTGTAATTTTGCACAGAATAAGTTCTTACTTTATTTGGCTGATTAGGAGTTTGGAAATCGTGATCAGCATAGGCATCAGCGACTAGGCCATCATTTGTATTTGATGGGCAATCATGAGTAATCTGATTGATATCAGTCATAGATCCACTATTTACCTCACTCAATATGGAATGAACCATAGGAAGTCCCTCTGTGTACACGTCATCAGGATAAACATTACACATATCTGAATCTTTGTTGTCCTTTACATTCATGCCAATCCCACTATCATTAAATTTGGGAACCTCGCTCTTTGATGACTTTGGTTTGGAAGCAGAATCAAATAAAGAAGAATCGTGTGTTTTCTTGCTGCTTTCAGCTAAAAGTGCTTCCAGTTCAGCAGGTAGTCTTCCGTAATCATACCTGTGAGGATTCTCTCCCACAAGGCTCATATCATTAGAATCTCTACCACAACTAACTTCATCAACAGCTGAAGGAGTTTGCGCAATAGGCTTCCTAGCTTTTGTTAGTACCATGAAATTTCCGCCATCAGATGGAGGGACAACCTGGGTAGGTGTTTTCTCTTCAAAGGCAGAACGAAACCCTGTTGGGGTCTTGAGGTCTCCTGACTCTGACCTAACAAGACTACGGAAATGCATAGAAAATGCCGTTGAATCCATTGTAACATCATGGTTGTCATCAGAGGCAGCTGAATCAGATAACCTCCTTGGCCTAATGAAACCTGCTGATACAGGCCCAAAGAAGTTGTCTTCTGCAAAACAAAACAGAAATGAAATAATAAATCCCTCAGTAACTCTGTCGACACATTTTTTAACATTCTAAGATAATAATACCATCACTGATTCTGTTCCATAGATGCCCCATTCATCTAAAAAATAATCATCTATCTTGATAAAGAAAATGATTGACTAATACAAAAATACCTACTCAAAGGTATTTCAGTATTACCGAACCACGCAGAAAACATTTAGCTGCTACAAAATTTTGATCTAATGTTCAGTTCTCTAACTGAAACCAATAGCACTAAAATGATCAACACTAACGTCCTCTTCAAGCACTTCTCATTCCTTCACTTCACAATTCACCTGTAACCAAACACCCTTTTTTTTCCCAATTTGTGTATGAAATTTCTGATACGTATGCTAAAATCTCACATCAGCCGCAAAGAAGAACATAGATTTAACAGAAGGCAACATTTTCTGAGTGTCTAATAACTTACAAAACCAAGAAAACCTCAAAATCGAACATTAAAAGACACACTGACCGTCATTAGAAGTAGCAGAGCCAATGGTGCCGCTGCCAGGCGACGGCGACCCGATCGGCCGTAAAAACGAATTCCTCGAAACAATCTCATCATCATCATCCGGCGACATCTCCCTGGATTCGTCGCTGTCAGCGGCCAAGTCCCTAAAAAACCCGAGCACCTCGTTCTCCTCCCCCGCCGAGCTCGGCTTTCGGGAAGACGAGTCCGGCGGTGTCTCATAATCGTCGTCTCGGTTGAATATATGCACTGAAGTGATCTCTCGGTCGGCGAAACTCACGCGTCGCAACCGCTTCTTCCTCAGAGCCACGGTTTCTTCGTCGGTCTCGGTGTTGAAGCACTCGTCGGGATCTTTCGAAGCCATGAGACGAGATTTGGAGGAAAGTTAGGAAGGATCTTTGAATTCTAGGGTTTTTGAAATGCGAAATTTTGTTTTGTTCTGTTTGCGGGAAAATTATCGAGAATCCGCATTTGAACGCAACGGAAAGTTTTGAAGTTAACCCGCTATTTTAAAGTTTTTAATCACGGGAGAAAAGGACACCAGCACTTTAAATGGGTAAAGGTTTCGGGTAAAGGAAAATGGTAAAAGCCCGCGTCCTCGAAGACCGAAAATACAAAACATAGCCCTAATTATGCCTAGGTGATCAAGGGTACATTCTTCACTATTTAGAGGACGTGTTTGAACTCTGTCATTGTGTGCGCAAAAATTTATGGGTTGAGTTACAAAAACATATATTTAGATTCTCAACAGATTTTTGATATAATATTACGTAAATATATATAGATATATATTTAGTAAAAAAAAAAAAAAATGCGACAACAGCTATTAGCTTGAAAAAAAAGAAAGCGAGACGAATGCATTGCAGTACACACCTTAGACGAATGCACTTCCATCCTTGTCTTATATTAAAGTTCCCTCCCCTTTTTAATTGATTGTAATCTTTTGGATCCTCAACAATGTCCTTCGATTGCCCTTCATTATCTGTCTTGGGATTTCTAAAAGCTTCCAAGATCTACGGCCTTTCACAATCAAAAAGGTACATGATTTCTTACTTGGCTAAATGTACTCTCTCTGAATTAAAGAAGAGATTTTTATAAACAATCACAGAATTTATATACTATTCATCTTTGATCGTCATTTTTTCTAACTTGTTTTTGAAGCATCAGTTTGTTCAACTAATTTATTCATGTGATTTGTTAATTCGAGTAATCTGATGCAACATTGCTATGATACGTCTCAGTAAAGTAATATTAGAGTTCTAAAGTCACAATCCAAAATGACCATTGTGTGTTAGATTGTTACATTATTATTAACATTAACAGTTATGTAGAATCTGTCGATACGTGATTCATCAAATATTACATTAATTAGAATACAAAATAACTTCACAAGCCGAACTTTATTCTTTTCACTGTTTTTAACTTTATTGTCATTTTATGAAATAATATTTTAAAAATCGTTTTACCATATATTGCCAAATAAGATTTTCAGGCGAAATGGAGCCAACTCATGCAACATTTTGTTAAAAATATATGAAACAAGCAACGCAAATAAAATTTTGCCTGAATGATAATTTGTAATCCTACGCAAAATAGTACACGATCAGAAGATTGTACAGTGGCAAAAAGACATTGTCCTTGACAATTGACAGGACCAACTAAGCAGAATCCATTCATACGTCAAAAAACACAACATGGGAAAGTTCTGTCAATTAAATGCCTCAAATGGGTCAAATCTCAACTTCAAATGCTCGAGAACACATGAGATTCAACCATACAATGCTCGCCATGGCTCTTGAGTATTCCTTGACGCCTTTGTTGGATTCCACGTGATTTTTTCTCTCAAGAAATGCAAGCCAGTGTCACCAGCCAAAAGCTCTCCTATTTCGTAAAGTATCTGCAAAATCAAATCAACAATCATGATTCAGTACATAAATGCGAGTGATATGCCTTTACTACTCTATGAATCAAGATAACTAGTATTGGCCAAAATAGCACATACCTCAAGTCCACATCCTAAAGTTTTAGCAGGATTGCTTCTACTTAGTCCAACGAGTATGAAAGTTGGGAACTTCAAGATGCGGACCAGCTGCAAAAAGCAGGCTAGAGGTTCATAATGAATCTGCCATGACAAGGGTAGCTTCTGGGTTGCGGCAGCCAATGATGGAGTTGTGTCTTTCTCTAGACCTATCTGAAAGCTATAAAGGGAAACCCTGTTTCCACTTGTAGCCAGCATTTTATCTTGCCCCCTGAACTTTGACATCTCCACAATAAAAGGGACCAAAAGAGCAGGCGCAGTGGACGTTTCACAAGTTATTTGTGCCAGAACTTCGTTTATGGCACAGACCAGGGTTGGTGGCTCATAATTTTGGACGAGCAATACTGAAACCTGAGCACAAAAGGAATGAAGAATCCATTAAGTCATGATTTGCAAAAATAAACTCTTAGCTTTGATCAATTGTTCGAAAGCCGCCTGCCTATGTCGTCCAAGCAAGATTCCATAATGTTACACATTTCGAATAATGATGAGCAGGGAGAAAGTGAAGAAGGCTGAATGCCAGTAAGAATACTTGCACTTAAGTTTTTGACTTCCTATATCGTTTCAAATGAAAAACCATCAATCAAACATCATCAAAAAAGAATACCTAACATTTAAGTTCAGCATCCATCTTATAGATTATTTGATGTAGGACAACCCTTACATTTGATGAATAGAGATATTCAAAAATCAAAATCTGCAGACCAGAGTAAACAACACTAAACACAGACTATTTTGGTAGTGAGAACAGTATTATGACGAAAACAAGAGTATCCAATAATTTTCTCCTAGTTAGTTACATAAGATGCAACAATAAAATTCGATCCATTAAAAATACCCAACTTCTAATTTCAGTAAACCCACAGCTGTTTTCCGTGTTGAAGATCCTCAATAAGATCCAATTGACTTAAGGTTTTAAAAGAGCAAGAACAGTCGCATAGTTAATGATTTATGAAGCACTTAAAGCTAAATGGCCTTAAATTGGCCACATGACCTCCCAATTTGTTAAGAACAAAACAAAGTTGTTTCATCAAGCAAAATAAAGCAAAGCATTCATATTAAAGAAACTACACTGAATTAGAAGATTCCACATATTCAAGAGAATGCTCCTGATCATCAGTACAACATATACTTCACCATTCTAAAAGTGAGCCGGTCACTTACCACATTCTAAAATGTACTGGACACCGAAAGAGAAAAGATTGACATTTCCCGGTCCTATTTGTTACATACACATTCTCTAGTGCTATGCTCACCAACTCCAGCTTGAAGCAAATACATTTCTTATTTTCCCTTTTACCTCACTTGTATTAGAATGCAGTCATCAAAACTAAAAGTAAAATTTGAATAGCTGTTATCAATTCCAGAAATTTTAATCTAAATCCAATAGAACCAAAGACTCTGAGCACAATCAAGAGTCATCAATCCAAACTTTCATCATTATTTTCACTCAAATCAATAATTTTTTAACAGTGATCAGCTCACCATAGCAAAAATAAAAGAAAAAAAACCTGATAATTTCCTTTATCATCGACGAAGTGAGCGAGGTTGCCACGCGCTTTCTGTTCTTTAATTCCGTATCGCTCCAGCGACAACTCAAACGATTCTTGCCTGCAAATGATGAAAAGAAAACCAACAGAAGTTACTTTTTATCAAACTGATTGATCGAATTTGAAACAAAAGGAAACTCATTTTGCTGTGAAAAAGAAAGAAACAACTAACGTTCTGCGAAGAGAGGATTTAGGGTTAGAGTGGAGAGCGTCAGCGATGGTGGCAACGAAGCCTTCTGAGTCGCTTAATAGGAAGATGACTTTTGGAGAAACCTTCATCTCGCCGGCGTTTACGAGTTTCTGAAGCAGCAAAGTATCTGTTTAGTGACTAGTGCTTAATGTGAAAGAAATAATGAGAGCTAAAGTTTCTATATATATTTTTTTTTAGCGTTATATATTTTAATTAAAAAAATCAATTTTCTATTAAATTTTTATTTTCCTTCGTGGTGCTAGTTATATTTTCAAAATAATCCTTAACCTTTTGAGAAAATGATTTTATGCTAAATAAGTTCCTAATTGTATGAAAACAACCTGAAATGGGGGCGATGGAAAAAATTTCAATTTTTTCCTAAAAAAATAGAATAGAAAAACAACTGTATTAAAACTTGATTTGATTTTTCTAATTTAATTTCATTATTTTTAATAAAAATTTGCATAAATTTAATAAAATAAGTAGCTAATAAGAATATCATTTGTCATTATAATTTTGAAAATTTACAAAATACTTATTTTTTTTTATTTATTTTTTATTTTTAATTTTTAAATTTTTAAATTAAAAAATAAAAAAATAATCTAATTTAACTTTTTTAGGCACATTACTCTTTAGTGTTGGGTTACATGTTAAAATTTAATTGCATAGAAGTTCCTTAAAAAAAAAAAAAAAGAGTATAGAAGTTATTTAGTTAATTTAAGAAAGCTTGGGAACCTATTTGATGCAATTGAAACTTTTAGATACTCATTTATAAAATTTGTAAATGTAAAGGATTAGAATGTAATCATCCATTTACAGAATACTAGGTAAAAATAAAAATTAAATAAATTTCTTTTTTTCCATTATAATTTACTTCATTAATATAAAATCATATAAATTTATTTTAGAAAACCATTTTAAAAGATAGAGCCGTAACAGTACTGAAAGTCTAACCAGTAAAGGTGGCAAGGTGGCGGGAAACCAGTTCTAGATCTCGAAACCAGGGATCTCCGTCGTCAATCTCACCGCTGAAAAATGCAGAAGACTGCACAAGCGTGGTTCACGGGAGGTCCCAGCAGCAGCGGCAGCAGCAGCTTCGACGACCTACAACAACAGAAATCTTTGTCACTACTTGCTGATTGGAATTCATACGCCTCTTCCCAAGAATCCGATTCCTCCAATTTTGATCTCGAATCCGCCGTCCGTACAACCAGCGATAAAGTCTCCGGCACTTTCAGCGTGTAATTTAACTAAATCCCTTTATTGATTTGTTCTTGCTTGGTTTGTTTACATTATAAAAATTGTCTCTTTTTTCTTCTTTGTATGTAAATTGGATCTAGGTTTATATTTCTTGTAAAGATAGATAAATTCTATTTGATAATAAAAGATGCACGCTTTATATGCATTGTTTTTGTTCTTGTATTTGGCCAAAGGTAATTATATCTTTGCCATTGGAATTGAGGAAGTAAATGGAGATTGTAGTTTATAGTTGTTAAGAGAAAATGACCTAAAATTCCATTTAATTCAAGTTTATGATCAAATTGCATGTCATCAAGCTTAGAAGTCCTTAACTCATCTACTGCTCTCTTCTTTTATCTCAATAAGGTTTCGTGAATATTCATTGATTCAACTATTTTGCATACTCTTATATGGATGCGGAGTTACTCATCCGATTAAAGATGAACTATTCAACCAAGGTTTCCCTTTGTTTTTATTTCCAGTAAGTATGGATATTGATGTGTCAACTGTGTTCATCACAAAATTTTGTTGATAGTTTTCTTTTCTCAGGAGTAAGTTGATTATGGGGTTGGTCTTACTTCTTGTTATCTTATTAATCACTTAGTTCTGATAGCACATAGGTGTTTGATTTGGCTGATTCTTGTTTGAATGATTAGATTTTCAAAAGGAGTCAGGGACTTATCAGGGAGTTTTCAAGCTTCAACCAGCAATGTACGTTCTGGGAAATCTTTAATGTACTTTGGTTTTCTTCTTGCTGCTGGAGTCTTCTTTATCTTCATTGCATTCACCATGTTCCTTCCAGTCCTTGTGTTGGTGCCAGAGAAATTTGCTATCTGCTTTGCTGTTGGTTGTGTCCTCATTGTTGGCTCATTCTTTGCTTTAAAAGGTCCTAAAAATCAGCTCACTCACATGTTCTCTAAAGAGGTACCTTAACTAGTTGCAATTTTTCTTCTCTTAGCACATATTTTGTTTAATCTCCTTAAAAGCGGTCATCCGTTCCTCTAAAACTTCTTGTTTTCCTTCTAAATATGTCATAAATTTTGAATCTTTTCTTTCAGAGGCTTCCTTTTACACTGGGATCTATCAGCAGCATGGTGGGAACCATCTATTTCTCCATGGTGCTTCACAGTTACATTCTCTCCGTCCTCTTCTCTGTGCTACAGGTATTATATTATAATATTTATAATCCTTTGTTTTCTTCATAGTCTTCATTTGTAACTTGGCCTCACCTTGCTGAACAAAGCCACCAGCCTGATCTGGTCGGATGCTTGTCTGAACCCCGATTAATGGTTGATGATAGTAATCTGCATTGTTTTTGTTAACTTCTTAAGTTTGATTATGTGTTCATATAAAATTCACTTGGTCTTTAGCAGAAACTGAAATCTTTTCAAACTTGTCTTCCAGGTTGTTGCTCTGTCATACTATGCTATTTCCTACTTTCCAGGAAGATCTGTCGGCTTGAAGTTTCTTTCCTCATCTCTTACCTCTTCAATTTTGAGATGTTTCGGTAGGTGACAATGATTTTGCCAGTTTTCCGTCATATGCTTTCTTATATTTCACATTCATACAATAATATTTACATTATTTCGCAAGGTTCAAGATGTTTAGAGAGAAACCATGGAATGACATTCAAAATTACCAATTCCTTCTAATCTCTCTTTGTCTCTTGAGAATTATTGTTTGCGTTTATATTGAACTGCCTAAGTAAGACTGAATACTTGGGATCCCTGCACCACCCATAAGAATTGCAGGGCTATCGCTGATGGAGATTATAACTGAGCGTTTCATTTGCAAGAATCAAAATATAGAATGACATCAAAATTTTGATCCTCTCTCTGGTTGATTTTTACCATAAAGCGGAGGATGATTGGGGGTTTTATTTTGCCGGTTAAACAGACTTGTCGTCTTATTGGTTAACCACTTGTCATTGATTCCTTGAGATGAGTTTCTTTTGAATCTATCAAATAATTCTTTCATAACGAGCGGGTTGCAAACAACTTTAATCAAAAGTGATTGAGATAATAAAAAAAAAAAAATACGTTTAGTTAAAAAAAAAAAAAAACAAGTGTATAACACACAGTAAATAAGTTTACAGAATTAAATTTAAAAACATTAGGTAACATCACCAAAAATGTATCCTAACCTCACACTATTCCACTCTTTTCCACTACACCCAAAACGGACGTAGGCTGCTTATAAATTTGCCATAGCACTTTCTCAACTTTACTCAAGTCTGAAACCCTAAAACTTGTAAAACATGATGCAAATCCCAGGTGACTACAAGACGTAACATAATCTACAACAACATAAGGTCTTTTCTAACCCACATCTCTAGTGAAATGATGACTGCAAATTTTGCGTATTTTGTACTCGTTCTTTACTCAATCTTCCATGCATACAGAAACAGACAGAATTCAGGTGCTGTGTTACTTCTCGTGGAATGATACCTGCTTCCATTACTGTTATCACTATCACCTCCTCCGTGACTGCTGCCTTCACTTTCTGAAACCTCGGGTGCATTTGGCTTGAAGATGAACAATCCATGTCCTGTCCCAGGACTGCTGAAAAGCCAATCATGCACATCCCAGAAAATTTGCACTGGCTGTTTATCTACCAGCACAGTTTGATTCCCTCTGAATTTCCATTGCAAGTTTCTGACATGAATCAACACAATCCCATCTATGCTAATCCACATCTCAGGATCCTTGGGCCCTAAGGTTGAACTCTCAACCACGATATCATGCTCTCTTTTTCTCTCATCAAATTTGGCTCTGGTGGCAAAACTTTTTTTTGCAAACACATTTTCTTTCTTATAATATTGCATAGCTTCGCATAAAGCCGGTCTTGCTTTTGTTCTCTTGTAAGCTTTCTTCTTGTAATCTCCTAACAACAACACAACTTCTTCATCCCAAATCACAGCTACATAGTAATCTGCACAGGGCTCAGGGCTACCGGAAAACTTAGCGGAGCGAAGATCCCAATAAATATCCACCTGATTTCCCTCGATGTCAAGGCATTTATACCCTTTTTTGCTCCAAAAATGCCAAGGCTTTAGATCAACCTTGCAACTGTAATGGTAATCTCCTTCTATACTATTTATCATAATACTTAGTGAATGGTTCATCAGATTTTTGCACCATAGAACAGTCACATTGCGCAAATATCCAGCAATATTAGTCTGGTAGCCGCATGTTACAGTGCTCTGAGCTGTTTTATTTGTCACAGGATCTTCTGTAATTTTCTCTGCCAATGGCGGATTTGCTAATGAGTAAGCTTTAGGATGATGGAAAGCCATTGTTACTTGATAATAATATTACAATAATTGCTGTATTTTCTCTGGAAAAAAGCAAAGAGAAATCGCATGACATTCACATTCACATTCACATTCACATTCAATAAGATTTGTATACTCAGAAGAGAAATTTTTGGTTACCTGGAAAACTTCATGAGATTTGAGCTATAATAAAACAGTATGATTTGATGGGAAATGTGCTGGTGTTGCATAGAAACACAACATATGATTGAAATGAAAGAATTTGGGAGGAAAATTTTGTGCCAGATTTTTGATTTTTGGGAAACAAACGGAATTTGGAACAAAAAATGAATTTCTTTGTTTGTTTGTTTGTTACTGTATGGATTGGAGAGAAAAAATCTCCATCTAGAGGCTGTAAGAAAATATGGCAGCCGCAGAAAACGGTGTTCAACTAATTGTCCTCAAAACTCCTTTTTACTATTTTAGGACTGATTTTCTTGCTCAGTTACCAATGACATGTGTCTTTTTGTTTTTGGTCAATAATAACTAATAGTCAATCGATGAAAACAAATAATTGTGTTTCATTGACAACACTGATAACAATCTGATTTTCCGTTCAAAAGAATACACAGAATAAAAATATCATAATTTATTTTATTTACAATCCACAAAACTATAAAATATATGAAAAAAAAAGAAAGGACACAATAATGAAAGGATGAGAGAAAATTTCGCAAATTATTGATTTTAGGTTTTGAAATGTACATGGTAAAATATCTAACTTGTTCATAATTTTGTCTAATGTTCTTATTCCACAAACCACTGATTTGCACAAACACAATCAATCAATGTGAATTTGATGAAGGGTAACAAACTTCTAATTTGTAAGAAAGATCATAATAAGTTTTATTGAATTAAAGACGCAAGTAATAGTTATCATCATAATTGGTAATATTTCAAATTTTTAAATAAATAAATTTCCAGATTTGCAATGCATCTAAGAAATGCATAAAGGGACCGCCCGGGCCCAATCAATGCACAACAAAGTTTCCGTCTGGAAGGCAGAAGGAACAAGACGAGTTTCTCTATCTAATACTGACTCTCAAGGATGATTATCCGTGAAAGCTCTCGCACAAATAATCTCGCCCCCATACTTAGTTGGCCGAGGAGAGGATAATGCACCGGAGCTCTGTCTCAGGACGATAAGGAAAATCAGGAATGGCAACATACCCATCACTAAAGTCATCAAAAATAATGACATTGAAGAAGACTGATTACCGCCCTTTTAGGCCAAATGGAAGCTGTGTGATTCATATGACATGTTGTTTGCTGATAAGAGACTGGTTCGGCTCTGGCCCGTTGCCCAAGTTGTTGAGGAAGCTAATTCTTTTTAGGAAGAAGAAGAAGAAGAAGATCCCGGTTCCACTTGATTTTAAAGCATCAGAATTTGAAAGCACGGATTAAGAAGGCTTGTGGGTCGAATCAACGTTCTTGTATTTGAGAACCGGGACTGGCAGTGTTTTGAAGTTGGGAAAGGTTTCGATGGGAGTCATGATCTTGTGGAGAATGGGTGTGACGGCCGCAATTAGCGCAGTAGCTGAGATTGTGTCTAGGAAGTGCAGGAATATAAGGTGTTTTCATCTCTCAAATTGCTGGGTAGGTTGGCTTTGTCTGTATATCAGGCAGTGCCAGATATGAAGTTAAAGCTGGAGGAGTAAAGGACCAAAAAAGAGGAGGTTAAAAAACAAAAGATCGGGTTGGATAAAGAAAATCTCGAACACGTAAATCATGACGGCACAAAAAAGAAGTCTAAGAAGAAGGGAAGGATTCATGAGCTTAGGTATATGGATAGTAATATTGGGGAGGTGTTGGATGAGGATGAACTACGTATCGATGATGAAGATAGTGAGAATTAATGCTGAAATGGATGGCGGTGACACTTTGGCCAAGAAGAGAAACAAGGGAGACAAGGAAAAAATGTAGAGAAACTTCCAAAGAAGTTGGCTAGCTAAGGTGAAGAAATTAAAGATGAATTATCTTCTAAGATTCAGAATGAAGATGATGTCAAGCAAAAGAAAGAAGCTTTGGTGTCGGGGAGGAATCAAATGAAAAGCAAAAAAAGAAGAAGAAGGAGGAGGAGGAGGAGGTTGCGGTTGCCTATTTGTCCTCTGTCAAATTTGGTGTTAGATTCAGATGTGTTGTTATCCTTCTTTAATTTTAGTTGGTGAATATTGGAGAATATGAAAACAGCTAATCACTTAATTTTGCCTTCATTAAAAAGATAGCTCAGGTTAAATATATGTTGTTTAATATACATGTGCAGACATAATTTAAGAGAAACATTCATTAAATGTTAATTTACTCCATATACAATCATGTCTTAGTCAAGCAAATACTGCTGTTTCTAGTCGCTACAAAACAAGAAGCATTTTTGGCCCGAAAAATTTCTTCCCAATGTGCGCAAACTGGAAGGGAAAGTTACCCATAGGTCCTTCAATTTTGCTTTCTTTCATACAAGTCCTTACATCAACAGCATCCTTAACAGTATAATAGTTAACTGTTACTAAATGTTAATTGACTAATTAAAAATAAAAAATAAAACATGACCCAAAATTATCTGATTTGTGTAAATTAAATAATCATTTTATTACGTTTTCAAGTTTCAACTATTTTAAAAAATTAAAAAAATAAAAATAATTATTTATAAAATAAAAAATAATATAGAAATGATAAATGATCTCATAAATTCTTTAAATTATAAAGTAAAAATATTCTTTTTCTTTGCTAAACACTAGTAACTTAATTAAACACTTGTGTTAAAAATTCTCATTGTTAAAAAATTTTTAATTTTAACTAGTATATTTAAAATTTCTGTTGATAAAAAAAATCCAATTTTTTGAACTTGTATACTTAAGAATTTTTTTAAGAGTCACTTGAATAATTGTGCATTGCTAAAATCAGAAACAAAACTAAAACAGAATAAAATTTTCAATTTTCATATTAAAGAATTTAGTGAGTTACAAAGAAATGTGAGAGATTACCAACTTGGTTAGTCAACTAACATTTACTAGTAGTAAAACCATTAGTTTCCACAAAATGTAGCCTTAACAATAGCATATAGCGGTTTTACTGTTAAGGGATACTTTTTGTCAGTTTTCGCAACATATGAACGTAGGTGTTAATACCTCAAATCTCAGTGTGGCATGTGAAAAACTGTTAGGGAATACTCGTATGAGAAGAAAGCAAAACTGAAAGACCTATATGTAATTTTCACACATTCGGGCTGAATTCGAAATAAATTCTCCGGCTGGATAGACTTGTTGATTTGAAAATGCTTTTGCCAACATGAAAACTCGTTGGTTCCTACATGAACCAAAAGCTTTATCTTATGTTTTAATGGAAAATGGAACAAAAACCTAGTACTGCTAGTTTGAAATCAGCAGAGTGAGTATCCGTAGTTAAACCATCAGCTTTAGTTTAAAGCACTTAACTCATATCAAAGTTTTTCACACGGAGTGGATAAATCCTTTGCAAACGTGCTAACTTAAAAGAAGCCTATAAAAATATTCATTCATACCAAATCCGCAACTTCGTCTTTCTTCTGCCGTGATACATCTACAGTTTCATCTCTATCTTTTATGTCCCCACTTTTGATGGAGTCGGTGCTGCCGTAGCTGGATTTTATGATACCTCCGATATGATTAGCTGAAATCTTGGCCTGAATTGCTTCTATGTACAGCATCTTCACCAAATTCCTAAACCGACGCCGGAAAGTTGGTATACGTGACATTGAAGCTACAATACCCTGAAGCCTATCATAGAAAAAGATGTCTACAATGAATTCTCATAAAGTCAGAGCACAGAGAAATGATTCTGTTTCAGATGCAAGATATGTCAATGCACCTTCTGATGATGGCTTGCAACTGTGCTTTCCTGACATTGTCGCTTGATGGAAATCCCGAGTTGTCCCAGTCCTCAGGTTTTTCATTTTTGTATTCCATAACTAGCTTTTTCAGAGAAATTTCTTCATTGGTATCTAATTGGAGCTTCTTTATCTGCTCTTTCATGATCAAGAGTGGTGCAATGAACCAATCGAACACTTTATCTCTTGGACTATCCATCCTTGTCAGCTCCAGATCATCATCTGGAAGTAGAATTACATAATCATGATTAGAAATTAAAATATATTATACAAAACTCAGGGCAAATGTTTGAGAAGAAACATACAGATCATTAACCCTGATGAGTTGGACTTAGCTGATGCAAGCAGACACTGTAGAATGGACCAAGCTGGTAGTTTGATACCCAACTTCTTACAATTTCCCTTCATAATGCATTGCTCAATATCGTTGATGTCTATCAGCCCATCACGAAGGAGAATCCTGCCGTTCACTTCACAGGATTTAAACAACCAGTCCCACACCTGTGTCATTGCGACTTCAACAAAGAAAAAAGACAGATAAAGAGGTAACAACTTGAAGTTATGTCCGGAAAATCCCTTGCCTGCACGGGTTTATATTGTTGGATTGCCGTCTTCAATGTTCTTGATCGTTCGGAGACAAGGTTTGCGTTCAGAGAACTTTCCCTTCTAATCCTCAAATCATTGTTATCATTGTCACCTGACTTTTTCCTCTCCTGGTTAGTGCTCATGTTCTGACGATAACTGGGCCTACAGGTCACAAGGATGACCCACAATCAAGATATGAACATAGCTGAAAAATAATTTCATGCGACTAGACTTGGAACTTATTGATCTTTGAACGACATGCATGATGTTTTACTTTCTTTTAAAGTGAAAGAAGATCGAAGTTGCATCTTATTATACCTGGGCAGGCATGATCCTTCCCTCAAGTAGAGTAAATCATTTACATATTCATCAAACAATGAAATCACAGACACGATATAGGCAAGTCCCATACGGAGCGAGTCTTCCTGGGAATTTTGTGGATCTTTGTTTAGAAAACTTCGTATCAATAGAGATTGAAAAGGTAAAACAATTTAACCCATGACAACAATCAAAAGCTGAGAAAAGCAACTTGAACGACCTGATGGACAATCACTCCAGCATACAGTCCTAGAAAGAAGCTGGAAATGATGGCAGCTACGATAGCTCCAACAACACCCAGAGGCCATAAGAGAATTGCAAGACCAGCAAATGGAACACAAACAGTTTCCAAGAATGGTCCTTCTCGGCCTATCAAGTCCTCCAACAATCTCTTCCATCCTCTGAACAACATAAATGGACTCTTCCATAAAGCAAGGGCGGAAATCAGAAGTGTGTCCACTGGCACACCAATCAGGCTTGCTAAGAGACAACTCGGCAGCTTTGATAGCCTGGTAATTCCAAAACATAATATATCTGAAGGATTTATTTTTATGTTTTCTGCTCGGTGTGTAAGAATTAATCAAAGAAATTTCTTACTTTATGTCTATTGGCTTTTCATCCTTGGGCACTTTCTCACTCAATTCATCCATGAAGGAGAAGTATGAGTGGAAGCAAAAATCTGTAAAATCCTGTACTGCCATACAGCTTCCTCTTATTGTGGACAAAGAACCATCCTGATATGCAAAGAGAAGCTACTAACATGAGTACCAAAGATTGTATTGCATTGAATCAATTTAATAGTCTTTTTCTACTTACGTGGTATTGCTAAGCTAAAATTAGAAAACATGCAAAGTTAAGCACTAAAGGATTAATCCTTGCCCAGTGACTAAGACAAAAGAAACAAAAATTTCAAGTTAAAAAAGTTACTTCGACATAAATGAACAGAGCCAAAAGCAGAAATTTAAACTCACAACAAAGCAGTGGTAGCATTTGTCGGTGACATTCTCTCCAACAGCTTCAAAAGTTGCAATAAGGGGAGTGAAAAACCCATATCCGATTCCTCCTAAAAGACTTACCAATATTCCAACAATCGGCCAAAGAATCAAAGGCCCCGGTAGCGCTATCAGCACCGCAATCTTCAGAACTGGCCCTATCCTCTTGGTTCTGTAATTACGTTCTCAGAAAACAAACGACACAAACTTAATGTCATGGGATTGAATTAAACGGATATGCAACCAGTCGAAGGATTGAAGCATACCTTACAACACAGTACCAGGTCCAGAGAAAATGTGCGGGCCAAAGTCCAATTATTACAGCTGAATTTGCAGTGAGAATGATTCCCACCACAATTGGGCCAGTAATTGCAGCTGTGAAAATCAATGGTCACATTCAGTTCACAAGTTCATATGCATATAGACAAGTATATACTAATTAGAACATACAGTAATATAGCAACATACATACATAAATTCACTTGCAAAATCGCAATCCAACTTCGGTTCACAACCCATACCTTTAAGCAAGCCAAGTATGAAGAGAAGAAAGAAGTAGGGCAAAAACGACAGAAAACTCCAAAGTTTTTCCAAAAACCCTACTGGAACTTTCATGCTGCTTTTGTTGGATAAGCTTCTGTCTGAAAATTTGAGATTAGCAGAACGGTGAAATAGGAATAGTGTAAAGAAAGATGGCACCTAAAGCAATGTAGAAGAAAAGTTTTTCAGTACAGGAGAGCAAAAGGTAATTCGGTGTTTGTTACGTGGCGAGATATGATGAAAAGAGAGGACGCGTGGCGAAAGGGTTAGTTGTAAAGCGTAAAATCTCCCGCGGAAAAAAGTGTGGGGAGACAAAGACAGTAATGCTCTCGTCACGCTTTTGGCGCGAACCAACCGCCTGGTGGTAGACCCTTACCCAATTAAAAAAATACAAACAAATTATTTTTGCTAATATTTTGCGGAGTTTTGGTCCAATAGAAATCCACTATATTTACTTTACTTCCGTGATTTCATTCAATTAAATAGACTCAAAAATATTTCTAAAAAATACACAGTAAATTATTAGACATATATTTCATGCGATATATATTATATGTTGATGCTGAAATTTTTTATATTGTCACGCATACGTCACGTAGGTCAAATTCCAATGAACAAACACTATATATTTGTGGGGGAAGCGTGTCCACAATGGAATGATGATACAATTATGATATGAGACAATTCTGGCAGAATAATTTGTATTGGATGCTGAGTCAACAACGTTGGACTTCACCTCGGTATCTACCTGCAAAACAGAAAGAGTCAGTGGGCGCCGTTGATGTAACTGACGAATCCCATCAGACGATCAAGTTAAGCCAATGCACATCAAATAAATGATAACAAGAGAATAATGGTGATTTCATGTGTGTGATTTGAGGTAAGGGGAGAGTGAATAGTTAAATTTTCGAACCCTTTGCTTAGAAAAACTGGGGTTTATATAGGTGAGGAGTTGGATAAATTTTCCTTCAAGAATTCTCTTTACGCAACCAATGTGTAAGCCGTGATGAAGTCCAACCACTGTGCAAGCCATGATGAAGCTCAGCTATCAGTTGGTCTTTTCTCCCCAGGCACTCACCTTACTTGTTATGGGACGCGAAACCTGCACTGTTCTTTGTCCTACTTGTCATCCCTTTACTGGTTGTTGTTATCGGGGAGTCTAGTTGACTTCATCAAACTGGCCTTATCTAGAATTCTATATTATAGTCACTTAGGTTATGATTATTGCTGTTTAGCCGTTAGTCTCTCGACTACAAGCCAAGTGCTACAAAACCCTCCTGCCACGTTGCTGACATATGATGGGCCCTAGTTGCATGTCTCAAGCTTAAGCTTGCAGCCCAAGGCTCGGGCTATACCGTCGTGGTTGCAAACGTTTTCGTGACCTGTAAGCACAGTTACTCTACTTTGGTCTTGGCCAGGTCCCCAACCTTTTGTCACCATGGTACTTGTTTTGTTGTCTGTGTGGGTGCCGCGTAAGCATAGAAGATTTATCTGTAACGTTATAAAATACAATTTAGTGTAAATTATTTGCAGGGATTCTATATTTTCATTAGATATTTAACAAAATTTCTTTATATCCTTACCATATCCTTCCTGTGGAGCTGCTGTCTGCATTATTTAACACAATAACATGGGGTTCAAAATTTCTCCCCTGGAGAAGAACAAATTGCTTTTTGCTTCCAATTCCCTAACAACATTTTTGAGATACCAATCATAATTTTGTCTACAATAATATCCCATCTAAAACTTGCAAATTTATACCCTAAACTTCAACAAAACAACTAGCTTTTTGTGTTTGCTCTTTGTCTTTTGCACGTACTTTCCCTGAAGGCCGTGGACAACTGGCAAGGCAGCATATGAACCGTCTATTAATGTCCAACGTAGCATATAACTGCATCAAGAATTTTGAAGGTTCAGGTCTACTTATTCAATTATTCTCGATGTCTGCAAATTCATCTTTTGGGAACTATAATGCACAGTTAATATTCTTTCCTCAGTATCCAATTTTCCACGGTAAATTCTAGTATAAATAATTCGTTCTGTCTAGTAAGATGAAAGAGAATTTTATACAAACATGAACAGTAAAAGAGGAAGAAGAAACTGAGATGGATTAGCCACTACAACAGCAACCAAAATATATTGCTTGTTGGTGAAGGAGACTTCTCGTTTTCTGCTTGTTTAGCTAGAGTTTTTGGTTCTGCCCCTAACATTGTTGCCACATCCCTCGACTCTAAACGTATCCACACTGTGTTCATTCATAGTGCTTCTTGATGGGTGTTTTTTAACCCATGTGGCCTCGGCATGTTGAAGGATGTGCAAAAATTTGTAATTGAATTTTCGGTGCATATGAAAATTTTGACTGAGTTTGTTGTTTGTTTTTCGGTGGCACATAGAGGAAGGAAGAATTTTGTTAATTCGGTGTAGCATTTTTTTGACCAAGGAACTCTCTTCCACTCTTATAAATTGAAACTCCTTCATGCCTCAAAATGCAAGTGAGAAAGTGAGAAAGTGAGGAAGTGAGAGACGAAAAAAGTGAGGGAAAGAAGAAAATAAAAGGAGAGAAAATTTCTGCAAGAAAAATACTTGTAGAAATTGTATATTTTGTACTCCAAAAATAATTTTGTATTATTTTGAATGTGTTTCGCAAGTTTTATTGTAAAACTTAAAAGAATTTTTTTATACCCATTTTCTAATGTAACGAAGATTTTTGTGTGTGAGTGGTTTTTCCTTAAGAATTTTTCACGTTAAAAATATTAATATTTTTCTATTAATTTTGTTTTATTATTTCTGTTGTATTTAATTTTTCCCAACACTTCTCTTTAGCAGACCTTTTTGTTGTTTCGCATTGAGTTTCGACAAAGCATTGGACAAGTATACCACACTTGCAAAGCTTGGAGAGTAGAAGATGTTTGGTGATGCATGGAGTTGATGTGCATGATGTGAATCAACATGAAACTCTACCTCAAATGAAGTTTGATGTTATAATTTTCAATTTCCCTAATGCAGGCCGTTGCCCTCCCTTGCGCGAACAAGACATCCAGCTCATCAAGTAAGCATAAGCAGTAGTTAATAATCACTTATTTGAGAAGCAATTTTTAATCGAGCTTGTGTTTTCATATAGGAGGCACCAAAAGCTAGTAAAAGGGTTCTTAAAGAATGCATACTCTCTGAAGAAGGAGAAGTGCATGTTAAACATAGGGATGATCATCCTTACAATCAATGGAATTTGGAGGAGATTGCAGAAAATTTTGGTTTTGTTTTGAAAAAGAAAGCTGAGTTTCGGAAAGAAGATTACCCTGTCTACCACAATAAACGAGGTGGTGGAATCAAGAGTAACAAAAAATTTCCTATCAAGGGATGTTTCACCTTCAAATTTTGTGTGGATTGTTCGGAAATATTGAACAAATCTGTTGCTGATGCTCTAACTCGTATTCTAGGTGCCTTAGATGATCTGCATTTGAGCCGAACATGAATAAGATTATTGTTGAATAAACTCATTATATGTATGTTTAAGTGAAGGGATATATGTTTGTCACGCTTAAGACTTTCTTGTATTGCAAGCTGGCTTGGGGCCTATTTTGTTTGCTCATTTAGGCTTTAGCAAATTGATAGCATGCTTGAGCTTAAAAGGGCAGTAAAGAAGACACAAGTGATTGAGTTGAAAGAGAGTTGTTGACAAATGTTATTAATTTCTTGTTGGTGCAATAAGAATAAATTTCAAAAAGAAGGCAAAAGCATACGAAGGTAAGTCAATTTGGTATATGATTTTCTTTTTGACAAATCTCGAGAACGGTAGAAGAAAGTCTATTAATACGAGGAAAACAACCTCAGAAGGCAAAGCTTTTTCTTGTACAACATGCATGTCAAATAAAGCTTGAGCAAAAGAGAAAACCATCGAGAATGTTTCTCCGATTCGTACACATGCAGCAAGGAATAAAGTAGCCAGGAAGCAATGAATTAATATCCTCCAAATAAATTCTTTCCCAATTTTCAGTAGCTGGTTTGAATTAATAATTAGTTTCAGAAATTAATCAATCTAGGAATTCATAAAATATGACTGGAAAAAGGAGTCAGAAAGTGAAATGGATTAAGCACTACAACAACAAACAGAAATTACTGATTGTCGGTGAAGGAGACTTCTCATTTTCTGCTTGTTTAGCTACAGCTTTTGGTTCTGCCACCAACATGGTTGCCACTTCGCTCGACTCCAAACGTACTTATAAATTAACTCTCATTAGCTAAGTTACTTTCCTGCCGGTTTGCATAATTCAGTGTTAAATTGTATTATATTTGTTCTTTAAAATATGTAAAACATTCAAACTTGAGAATTTAAATATATATATATATATATATATATATGATGGCTATTGTGTTTGATTTCGTCTCGTTATTGAGTAGGTTCTCTGCTTACAAAGCATTTTCAGAGTGAGAAAAATTTGGAAATTTTGAAGAGGCAAGGAGGTGTGGTGTTACATGGAATAAATGTGCACAATATGAATAAACACCCAACTCTATCTCAAATGAAGTTCGATATAATCATATTCAATTTCCCCCATGCTGGTTTTTTTCCAGATCCCTTGCATGAAACTGACACCAAACTCATCAAGTAAGTATATATGAGCAATGCTGACTAATCACTAATTATTTGAGAAGTAGTTTACATGTTGGCCAGTGTTTGATATTGAATTAATATCATAATTCATATATGTATATAGGAAGCATCGAAAGATAGTAAAGGGTTTCTTCAGAAGTGCAAAGGAGATGCTGAATGAAGGAGGAGAATTGCATGTTACACACAGAGATGATTATCCTTACAATCGATGGAATTTGAAGGAACTTGCAGAAAATTTAGGTCTTGTCTTGAAAGAGAAAGCAAAGTTTTTGAAGGAAGACTACCCAGGTTACCGAAACAAGAAGGGTAGTGGAAGAAAGTGCAACAAAACATTTCCTCTCAAAGATAGTGCCTACACATTCAAATTCTCTCTTGACAAAAATTTGTTCAACTCAAATCATATCATGTAGCTCAATTACTTGACTTCAATTCGTTTGATAAAATTAATGTTAATGTAATGATAAAAAAATTTCACAAATTTCTTTAATTTGCTTCTCTCATCTTAACATATTATAAGAAGATATATAATTTTTCTTGATAATTTTGTCTAATTTATGTCGAACTTATCCAAAAAGAAATACTAATCTCATCCTAAATGATAATATAATTCTAACTAAATTAAAAATAAAGGGTATCTCAAATTTTCAGTCATTTAAATATGAGCAATGGACCTGTTTGTTATAAATAGACATATTACATTATTATTATAAATTATATTGTTTTTTTTTTTTTTGACCATAAATTTAAAAAAATTAAGTAAAATATCTCTAAATTTAGACTGAATTTTGAATAATATCTACTGTTTAAAATTTGTTAAAAAAAAAATCTATTTAAATTTTTTGGACGAAAATATTCCTATTAAAAATAGATGTTAGTCATTTTTCAAAATTTTTTATAAGATATTTTAGTTCAATCAAATTATTTTTTATACAAATTTTAAATAGTGATATTTTAAAAAATTAAATTTTTAATTTGATTACTATTAAAAATCTCCCATAAATTTACTAGATTGTATTGTATATAATTTGGACGCTTTATTGGAGTTATTTTAATTTGGTCCTCGATTTGTGTCTTCGTAACGTACACAACTGACGGTGACTAATTAATTAATTAATTAATTAATTAATGATGTTTTATCAAATAATATTTTACTTGCTCATAACTCAGTTTTTGTTGGGCATCCTAAATCTGATGTTCTCGTGTTTAGCAAACTAGATTTATGCTTTAATTTATGGATATTTTAGTCATTAAAAAGTTTTAAAAGAAAACAAAAAAAAAAAAGGAATCTGACTAGATTATATTAATATTAATTTAATTATTCCCTAAAACCAAGCACCAGATCTCACATTAAAAGAGAAAGTTCTTTAATTCCCATAATTGGCACCTGCTTATCTGTTGCAGTATCTGCCTCAACAAGGCCATCTTATAAAACCACATATCCATTATTTTGTTACCACAAAATCTCCCATAAATTTTCAGTTTTAGAAATCACTTGATTGAGAGATTAGAAGAGAGATGGAGAAGGAGAATTTTTACAGAAAATATTTTAGAGTTATTCTGTTGTTCCTGGGTTCCTTTGCTATATTTTCTGTTGTTTTTTTATTCGGGAATTTCAAGGGGTTTTCTTGGGTTCATCTCTCTGCAAATTCTCCGTGGATGTGGACAAATAGTCGTGGAATCACTTCTTCTTCTGCATTTATCAAGGTACAAAACCCTAATTCCCAACTCTGATGATGATTTCTTAGTTATTTTCTGATTAATTAATTGATATATATTCATTCCGCAGGAAGAGAGAAAGCACAAGACATTGTTGAATTTGGAGGACCATGAATTTGTTGCAGAAAAAAGAAATAACCAGAGAGATGAAAAGCTAGATAGGCTGGAAGCACTTCTCGGAAAAGCTCGAGCTTTAATTAAAGAAGCTGCTTTAAACCCAAACGGCACTTCACCTCTTGGTGACAAGGATTATGTTCCCCACGGCGACATCTATAGAAATGCTTATGCATTCCACCGGTAAGATGAATCTTTTCAATCACTTTTATATCGTCGCATATTTTCTTCTTTTCGAAAACACTGAAATCAGGAAGCGCTTTTAAACTTGCAAAATGTTCTTTGCACTGTTAAATGGAGAAAAGCATTTATTATATAGCACTATAGGGATACCCTGGTAGATATACAAGAAATTTTGTAGCCAAATCTTATCAGTCGGTGAGAGTACAATTTTAATTAATATATACAATAAATCTTATCAGCAAATTAAGCAGGTTCAAACTATAATTTAAATTTTATATACAATAAATCAAACTCCAAAAATGAATCAATTTGATCCAAGCTAGATTGAAAATTACATGTGTTTCTTGTATGCTCCCATTTTTAAAATGCGAATTTAGTGTAAATTATCAACTTTGTTTTGTACTAAATCAAAAGTTTTCAAGTATTTACATCCTCTAAATTCACATTTTATGAAATGCTGATGTTCATACCTAACAATTTCTTTCAATCCTCCTCTATGTTTCACATGCATGTTTTATTAAAATTACACAGGAGTTACTTGTTAATGGAAAAGTTGTTCAAAATCTTTGTGTATGAAGAAGGAGAGCCACCAATATTTCACTATGGTACTTGCAAGAACATATACTCGATGGAAGGAATTTTTCTTAGCTTAATTGAGACGGATACCAAATTTCGGACACGGAATCCTGAAGAAGCTCAAGTCTATTTTCTTCCATTCAGTGTAGCAATGATAATAGAACATCTCTTTGATCCGATCATTCGGGACAAAGCTGTTCTTCAGCGTACTGTTTCTGATTATGTTCGTATCGTTTCTCACAAGTACCCCTACTGGAATCGAAGCCTCGGAGCTGATCATTTCATGCTTTCCTGCCACGATTGGGTAATCTTCAATTAAAAAATATGAATGAAGGTACTGTTCATACGTTAAGCGAACTAATATGTACGTGTTGCTTGTTTCATTAGTACAGGGTCCTCGGGCAACCTGGTATGTGCCACTACTTTATTATAATTCAATCCGGGTACTATGCAATGCAAATACCTCCGAGCATTTCAATCCGAAGAAAGATGCATCATTTCCAGAAATCAATCTGCTAACAGGAAAAATCACAAATCTAACAGGCGGCTTGCCTGCATCCAAACGCACATCTCTAGCATTTTTCGCTGGCAGATTACATGGGAAAATCAGGCCAGCACTGCTTAAACACTGGCAAGACAAGGACAAAGACGTACAGGTTTATGAAACACTACCCAAAGAATTGTCATACCAAAAAATGCTGAAGAACAGCAAGTTCTGCATTTGCCCCAGCGGGCACGAAGTTGCAAGTCCAAGAATTGTTGAGGCTATTTACTCCGAATGTGTTCCGGTTTTGATTTCTCAGCACTATGTCCTTCCGTTCAGCGACGTGTTGAACTGGGATTCATTCTCGATTCAGGTTCCAGTCAGCGAAATTCCGAACCTGAAGAAAATCTTGATGGGGATTCCTGAGGAGCAGTATTTGAAAATGCAAGAAAGAGTGAAGATGGTGCAAAGACATTTTCTTGTGAATAATCCTCCTGTTAGATATGATGTTTTCAATATGATAGTTCATTCAATCTGGCTTAGAAGATTAAATGTATGTGTAAATTGCTGAACTGTTGCTTACAGCACTGTATCGTAAATTGGAACTTTGTCTAGCTAGAAAGAGTAATTTAGACTCGTCATTTTTCTGGGATCTCTCTCCTTTTTACTTTTTCAAGTTGAATTTTATGAAATTTTATTTACCAATAGAGCAATATATATTAGTATATAAAAATTGGTTTGATGAAGAAGGAGATCAGATGGACTAAATTTTCGGATTCCGATGGTGTGCGTGACGGTGAAGGTCCCCCAGCTTAGATACTTAGAAACGCATGAAATTTTTCCGAGAGTGGGACGGGCGAGTCCAATTTTTCTTCTTGTATCGAGAATTCACGTTTTGACATTATTATTAATTTATGCAAATTAATTTCAAATTCCAATATTATTTTATTTTAGTTTATTTATTTCAATACTGTTTTTATTATGTCGAATCATAATTTCCAGTATTTCACCTTGATTAATAACATTTTTATGGAAAATAAGTTAAACCCAACCTCAAGATTAATTGATTTTCCATAACATCTAAAAATATCATTTGACAACTTTATTAATTATTTTTAAATCAATATAAATTTTCCAACAAAATCAATTAATTTCTTCTAGAAAGTCTTAGATCCATTCCGTAAATAGAAAGTTGAAGAATAAAAGTGAACTGCTTCTAAAGTACTTAGTTTTCTAACTTGCCTTTTGGGCTATTACTATTACTAGTCTAAAAAAAAAGTTGAAGAATAAAAGTGAACTACTTCTGAAGTAATTAATTTTCTAACTTGCCTTTTGGGCTATTACTATTACTAGTCAAAAAAAGTCAGGTGCAACAATGGCAGGCAAGTAACAATTCTTTGGCTAATTATTTTAAAACAGAAGCCGTCAACTTCAAGAAAGCAAAACTTTTGCACTCAATGCATGTCAAATAAAGTTTTAGCCACATAACCCATATACGTATATATATATATGTGTGTGTGTGTGTGTGTGTGTGTGTGGAGAATATTTCTGATATCCAACAAAGAATAAACTTGCTATCAAGTAATGAATACAATTCCTTACCAAAATTCTGTCACAAGTTTGATCTCTATGTTTCTGATGGTTTTAACCAGTTTCAGGAATTAAGAACTGGAGAGTGAGAAAATATGAGGCTTCCTAATGATAAGAAGCTTCAATATTCTCAGTCAACTTTCTGGTCTTCTTCTTCTTTTCTTGTTCTATTGCTTCTGATTCTACCTCTGGCAGTGACTTCGGTTCTCGTGTTTACGCTTGCTCCAGCTAGCACTTCTTCTTTTTCTTCAGTTCTTTCAAGGAAGGTTGGTGTCTCAGGTTATTCTTATTCTTCTGTTTCTAAAACTACTGGTACCACAGATCATATCTTCATTGCAAATGAAACAATTCAACAGGTAATTAAGTAAGAATTTCATCTCCGATTTTACATTTTATTTTCTGTTTCAGAATTGTTTCATCACCGACTAAAACTTCCCTTCTTGTTGTTGGGGATACCAGATCGATCAAGTACACGATTCCTCTTCTTCGGATTCATTAGCTGGAAATGGAACAATTTTATTGGTAAGAATTTCTTTCCGTACGTTCTTCACAATTTTTTATTTTACTGCTTCATGAATTGATGTTCGCTTCAACTTCGGGTGCAGGAGCAGGAAGACATATCAAAGCAAAACGAATCTGAAGAAGTTACTGTCACTTCTGCTTCAATGGCGGAACCAGTGAAAAGATACAGCAAATTGGAAAAGCTAGAAGCAAGTTTAGCCAGAGCAAGGTCCTCCATTAGAGAAGCTGCCTTAGTCAGGAATTTGACATCAGTCCATCAAGATCCAGACTATGTTCCTCGAGGCCCAATTTACAGAAACGCCAATGCCTTTCACAGGTATAAATCAAAATTGGAAAAATAACATAAATATAGATTAATTCCTGAATATCAATTATATATTTTTTACGTTTTCATTAACAAAACATATATACAATCAGGAGTTATTTGGAGATGGAAAAACTTTTCAAGATTTATGTATACGAAGAAGGGGAACCACCGATGTTTCACGACGGTCCCTGCAAGAGCATTTATTCAACAGAAGGGAGATTCATACATGAAATGGAGAAGAAAAACAATATTTACAGAACTAAAGATCCCGAAAAGGCTTTGGTTTATTTCCTCCCATTCAGTGTTGTGATGATGGTTAAGTATTTGTACGTGCCTGGAGCTCATGAAATCAATGCAATTGGACGCTCTCTTGTTGATTACATCAACATTATTTCCAGTAAATATCCTTTCTGGAATCGAAGCCTTGGTGCTGATCACTTTATGCTTTCCTGCCATGATTGGGTAACAAATTACGCACGCGCTGATTTCTCTCTTTTGAAATGTTTATTTTGATTGCATTGCATTATTCGAATAAGTGTTTGAAATATGCTATAGATTAATTAATTTGTATATTAAGTTCCTCGACTAGATAGACATTACACATATGCTGAGAAAGATCATATAACAAGAGCCGAATATTTTTAATTTGATCTTTGATATTCAGTCCACTTTATAACATGGGCCGACAATCATGTTTGTGATTTGGGTCCAGCACAATCAACAAAAGAGAAGATATGGATATGATCTGGTTGATATTGTCCATTACTGTTAGCCGCTGCATGCCAACCTGAAAGAATATTTTTCTTTAGATAATTTATTTTTAAAGATGCTGACTGAGAGGGGTTTTATTTAAAGGGGCCGAGAACATCATCATTTGTGCCACATTTATTCAACAAGTCCATTAGAGTACTATGCAACGCCAATACTTCCGAAGGATTTAATCCCAGCAAAGATGCCCCATTACCGGAAATCAATCTCCTCACCGGCGAAGTCACCGGACTTATTGGCCGCCCCTCGCCGTCACGCCGCTCCATCCTGGCATTTTTCGCGGGTCGGCTACACGGGGACATTAGACACCTTCTCCTAGCGCAATGGAAGAACAAAGACGAAGAGGTGCAGGTATACGACCAACTTCCTAAAAATGTATCATACAACAAAATGCTGCGAAATAGCAAATATTGCCTGTGCCCTAGTGGGTACGAAGTGGCAAGTCCTAGAGTTGTGGAAGCAATCTATGCAGAGTGTGTACCAGTTTTGATTTCGGATAGCTATGTGGCTCCATTCAATGATGTTTTGAATTGGAAATCGTTTTCGGTGCAAATTGAAGTGAAGGATATACCAAATATCAAGAAAATTTCTGATGGGTATATCCCAAAGGCAGTATTTGAGAATGCAAAGGAGGGTTAAACAAGTTCTGAGACATTTTGTGGTTAATCCAACTCCCAAAAGATTTGACGTTTTTCACATGACTCTTCACTCAATTTGGTTGAGGAGATTGAACATTTATTTGCATTAAGGATTTTGCCCAATATTTTTGACAGACTTTTGGAGAAAGAAAAACACTGATGTTGATTGATTATGCTGTATCTTCGCAAAATATTTTGTAGGATGGATGGATTAATCCATATTAACGAACAATATTATTTGTTAATTCTCTTATAATTAATCATAATTTAATTATATTTAAGTTTTTCTATTCTTCTTTTTTTTTTTTTTTTTTTTATGTAAGAATTCATTCAAACTATAACAATTAATTATGTAAAATTTTGATTTCTCTTCGGCCTTCTGAGTATAAAAATGCTGAAATTAGTGATAGCATTAGTAGTAATTAACTATACTATATGTTTTAATTATCTGTATATTTAGGAAAAAGTGGGGAAGCAGTATCATTGGTAGCAGATCTCGTCCAGATGGCAGGAAGAAAGGGGATGGATTTTGATTTTATATTAACTTTGCCGCAACATTAATATGTTAATTAAACTAAAATTGTCAATAAATCAGTTCTTACGAGGATAAGGGGCAAAAAGGAAAGTGTGTGTAATTGAACAAATCATGGGCCTACTGGACTTCGACTTGCGAAATGAAATGTGAAGGAGAAGTCTGGGCCTCGTGGGCTTAGCATCCAGAAAAAACTAAAAAAAATGACATTGCAATTGGACTCAGATTCAGCGGTAGGACGTGTCTAATCCGATGAAGGGACAAGTGTAACCAGCCGGTTACAAGAACCCTGAATCTTAATCCATCCACATTTACAGGAAAATCAAAATTCATTCGCTAAATTTGTGATGAAAAATGCAAAATTTGTTCAAAAATTATTTTGTTTTCACCCATATTCAAACATGCGCCTTCCTGATTAGTAACAATAAATTTTATATTTTTGTTGATCAATGTGTCACGTAAGATTTATATATAAAAAACTTCAAAATCAATTAAATCTTTCAAATTCTTATGTTTATACAAGTAATGCAGTCATTTATTATTTATTATATCACTTCAACATCTTCTCGATTATAATTATTGAAAATATTTACATTAAAAAATTTTATTTTTGTTTAAATCGATAATATCAAATAAAACTTGAACCGAATGGATTGATTTGAATTCATTTATTAATAATTTAATTTAGTTTTATATTCTTCAACTTAGAATTGAATCAAAGCAAATTACATTCACCCTTAAATATTTTATAAGTTGAATGAGCGTGATTTTTTAATTTAAAAATAAGTTTTATAAAAGTGGAGATTTTTGAAATTTTTTTCTTTCTTTGGATATGTGTAAGTTTTTAAGTTAAAAATTTGTATAAGTTTTATTTATAGATTAATTGTATTTAAACACTTTGTGTGCGTTTTACAAGAAGTATTGAAATCTATTAGATTGTAATGTAGTGGATTAAATTAAATTGTAATAAATTATATTGAATAAAATTTAATACAGTATTGTATTTAATGTGTGATTATATTATAATATATTAATTATATAATATTTATTTTATTATTTAATTAGATATTAGCTGGCTAGTATTATTCACAATATCATTGTTTTTCTAGGTTAGTTTAATTTTTATTTATAGACTAATATGAATATTGGACATGAAAATAAAATAGTAAAAAACTGCAAAAATTAATTAATATCAAATAGTAGTGATCATTTGACATGAATAAATAAAATCAAGTTATCCCACGATCATATAATATCGTAACCAATGAGTATACATATAAATAAACCCGTAGACTTAAAAAAAAAAAATTGTTCTTATGTAAATTTTTAATGGCAAAATAATTAAGAAACTTTTTCACTAGCTAGTAATTAACAGAGCCTTACTAAAAAAAAAAAAAATTGTTGTGTTTACATATTTCACCAGCTAGTAAAAATAGAAAGACATGGATGGATGCTTCGTAATCACCAAATTAATTAATAAAATAAATGAATATGTACAGGATGATAATAAAATTTGGTGTGTTTATATATTTTATTTTTATTTATAAATTGTCAATAGGTTTTAGTTTTCAATTTAAAAACTATAAATAATAAAACTTGATGACGCTGAGTCCACTATGTACAGGATGATACAAAAATGACTATGCTACATGCCACATCACCATCAAATTCAATAGATAAAAATTAAATAATTAAATACAATTATATTTTATTTTATTTTATTTCAATTAGTTTTTTAAATTTTGTAAGTACAAATTAAATAACCAAAAATTTAAACAACCAATTCAACGAAGACTAGGCCAACGAGAACAGTCAGTCATAGACAATAGTAGAAAAAATTTGACTTCTCTATCGGAGTGGGCTCCACGTTTTACATCATTCAAAATTAATGAACTATTACATATTTTAATTCTTGGACACACTTTTTTTTTTTTTTTTTCCCAGCATCAACATAAACTTCATTCATCTAAAGGAAAATTATAACAAAAATTTACACCAGTAGTATATACAGATATATTACAAAAATTAATTACAATAAATACTCAAACAGATATTAAATTTACTGAATGTCAAAGAATATATGTCAGAACATTTTGATAGTTGGTAATTTTTTTTTTTTTTTAAGTTTAACAAGATAAAAAATTATAAAACATATAAAATAAATTTGAAGTTAGAATATTTTGAGAAAAGTTTTCACAGCTCCCTTCTTATGATTGATCTGTCTAATTAATATTGTAATAAATCTCCTGTAATATATTTGTTGTAGCATAAAATCTCTCTAATATGAAAGAAAATTATAACAAATTTATTTGTATATCTCATAAAACTTACAGATTTGTAAATGAAAGTTACTACAATAATTTAATCAAGCAAAAAATTAGAAGACCACCATATATCTAAATTTCAATAAAAATAAACTATTATAAAATGGATATAATTTATCAGATAAAAATATTCTACTATAAATATAAATTTTAGTGAAAATTTACTCTTATTAAAAAAAAAATAAAAAAAAAAGTTAAAACTTTTGATCAAAAATAGAGATTTTCTCTATCTCCGACGAGAAGAAGAGAAGCAAGTGAGAGTGATTGAGGGGAGAGAGAGGAAAGGAAGAAGAGAGAAGGTTCTATACCTAGAAAAGTTAGTAACACTTACTTTATACCAGCTTGACATGTGATATATTTTACAAAGAGTAAAGTAAATTTATTCAAATAAAAATAAATAAATTATATGGGAGTCGTTACCATAATAATGCATTAATTTGTGTCTGTAATGTTATGGTCAAAATTATATATTAATTTTTTTAAAACAAACTTCTTTCATGATTACAGATGAAAAAACTTATTAAGGTAATTGTTTTTTTTAAAAAAAATTATTTATGTCTTGGACACAATAAAATATATGCTAATTCTTTTGTTCTCATCTTTTCATTTAAAGAATTTCTCTTCTAAATATCAAGGATGAGAATTTTTTGATTAATGTTCCCCTTCCAGTCAAACCACATTGATTTTGACACTTAACTTAATATATTATCAATCTAATTCATTGCAATAAATATTTTAAAAAAAATTTAATTATATATATTAATTACTAGTTAAATATAATATCTGTCATCTTTATAATTAATTAATGACAATTAATATTATCTATATCAATATGATGACCTTGACTTATAATTTTTTTTTTTTTTGGGTACTAATTTATTTGTTGGTCTGTATCTTCTGTTTATGATTCATGAGTTGACACGTGGTCTCTAAATTGTAGAGCGATTTCTTTTATTGAATTATGTATTTATAATAAATTAATTTGGTGGCGTTATATAATGATATTTTGAAGGTAATTAATAATTACAATAATATTATATTGTTTGTTGTATAGGTTGTTGAGAATTTATCGATTAATTTTAGATACAGTGCAAGGAATAACTGATTTTTTAAAATTTATTATTTATATAAGAGTCGATCATGCTAAATTTTAAAATAGTAAGCCGCGCGACGTGTCGGTTAACTACATGTGCGGTATTCAGCCCTTTTTAGTACGGAAGGAAAATTTGGTAGTAATCATTTTTGATTAATTGAATTGAAACGACACTTCATCCGGTCCGTCATTTCGGATGTAACAATGCGTGAAATCAAGATTTGCTTACTTTGATCATTAATTAAACCTACCCTAAAATTATTGCACTTGCACTATAAATATGTAGCAGGCAGGCCAACTTTCTCTCGCGAGGAGCTTTACAACAGTATTAGCAAAATTGCAGAACGCCATGAAGGTAATTATGCATGAGTTTAATTTGGAAACAAGAAAAATAACTTTTTATTTATTTATTTGTTTATTTGTTTGTTTGATCCCAAATCATATGTGCATTGTGCTAATAATTAATTAATTAAATCATGCAGCAAAAGATGGTGATCAAAGTTTCCATGCACAACCAGAAATCCCGCAAAAAGGCCCTCAGGATCGTAGTTGGCTGTTCAGGTAAACGTACAAGATAATATATTCCAAATTAAATTATATATATTCTGGTTAATTATATGTTTTTCAGTAAATAAATTAACATAATCGTTGTATAAAAGATTTTCACATGTCAAAGTTTGTATATATTTCATAAAATATGTGGATTAATGATGTGAATTACATAAAATAAAATAAAATAAAATAAAATTAATGAATGAAATATAGGAGTGATATCAGCGGCGCTAAAAGGGGAGGACCAGAGACAGATTGAATTAACAGGAGATGGGGTTGACGTGATTACTCTCACAGAGTTGCTGCGAAAGAAAGTTGGGTATGCAGAATTGTTGAGCGTTGGTCCTGCCGTCGGTGAAGATAGGGAAGAGCCAGCCGTCGTAGTGGCGGTGCAGCCTGCGTACCAGCTCTGCCCTGTTTATGAACTCCGACATTATCCCGATCCCATTTGCACCATCTTGTGAAACAATCAGCACCTAGCTTAATTAATTAATTATGGAATTTTCTTCAAACTCTTGCGTGCATGATGATGCATATACAGCTACATAATAATTTTGTTTAATCAATAGTTTGATCTTGTTTTGGTGCAAGCTATGAATACTTTTGTGATTTTGGGTGTTCTAAACTTTAATGCAGACAAAATTAGTTTGGGATAAGGTTTCCAATTTTCAATTACTTCTCTACGCGGAATTTCTATTTAGAAGACAAATAATTGATACACCCATACGGAAACCTACCCACTTTATTTCTCTAAACTAAATTAACCAAAAATTTTAAATATTTGTCAAATTAATTAGATGATAAAAATTTAATGATATCACATTCAACATGTCATATACGTGTACGTTTATATATAGTATGCATCAACATTTTACTTTAATTAATTGATAATTTGAAGATTTTAAAAGTAAAAGGCCGGTTGCCATTAGTTTGTCAAATTAATTAAAGATTGCAGTAATTTTTTTTTTTTAAAAAAACAAGTGTAGAATGGAGACCATAAGTATTATCTAATACTAAATCGACTTGTCGGTATGTATATATATGTACATGAAAGGAGCGACATGACGTCTAAATTGGACGTTTTGGCCTGATGTAAAGTATGCGTAATCCATTTCTGAAAGAAAAAAAAAAAAAATTAAGTGTGGAAGTAATAGTTGTTAATCATATATTTAATTAAACTTAATCCGTCACCTTGGATTGGATGGACCAATTCCGGATCAAACCATTTAAGATTTCTTACTTGGAACATTGCATTTGAACCAGCCCATACCCAACCATAAATACCCACATCATCTACTCGCATATTTCAACTTTCTCAAGAAACAAACAGTTCTAATTTGCTTTAATTAATTAATTGCAGCAGCGTCTTCGGTTAAAGAAGGTCATGAAGGTATGAGTTTAGTAGAAGTTTCGAAATCGTTTGAGTACTGAATCCAATTTATTGTTAATTCACTTAAGTATATAGTTTACGTAAATTATTATATTGATCGAAATTTTGCAGCAGAAGGTGGTGATTAAAGTCTCCTCCATGCATAATGAAGAATCTCGCAAGAAGGCCATGACGATCGTTGTTGGTAGTTCAGGTAATTACTATGATTATAATTAATATTCACAAATTAAATTAGTTAGTCTAATCAATAAAATTAATATTTGATGATGTATATGTGTGTTAAAGGTGTGTTGTCGGCGGCTCTAAAAGGGGACGACCTGAGAAACATAGAGATAACGGGAGACGGTGTAGACGTGACTAAACTTACAAAGTTGCTGAGAAAGAAAGTTGGACATGCAGAGTTGGTAAGCGTTGGTCCACTTAAGAAGGAGTCGGAGGAGGCGGTGGTGGTGGCGCTGCCGCCGAATCAATTTTGGCCGCCGGATCATTATGTTATGTATCATCATGACAACAGAAATCCAGACTCCGGTTGCTGCATCATGTGACACTGAACACTGAAACATTCGGCAGCTTGTATGTTCGTTAGCTTAATTATATGTATATATCATCTTATAATTTTGTATCTATATGATTAATTTAGACTTTTTGTGTTGTGTGTGCTGTATGTGTACATACATATGTATATAATTTTGGCAATTATGTAATTATACAGTTTGATCTCATATTTTGGTGTTTCATTTAATTTGCCATTAAGAATTTGAGTAAGAACAATTATAATTTTGGAAAAATTTAGAAAATTCTACTCGTTAATTTATGTATACTTATTGGCTAAGATGTGATATTATATTTATATATTATATGGTGGGGCAACCTGAACTTATTAATTTATTCGTGTAAAATGATCACTGCTATTTAATATATTTTAATTAATTTTTGCAGGACTATATACATAATTGAAAAAGAAAAAACACGTAAAGACTAGTTGAATTTTTACTGTTTTAATCATGATAAGGCTTCCAATTTTGTAATCACATGATTTTATTAGATATATGTGTTATGCATCTACGCGGAGTTTACTTATAGAAAGACAAATTGATAGCCGACTTTGAATATTTCAAATGAATTATTGAACTTCGTTTGTTGATTTATGAAAATCGATGATATGAACCCACCATACCATCTACGCGAAATTCTTCACCAAATTGAATTAATTGCAGGGCGTCGAGGAAACTTCATACAAATATACATACGTAACGTAAACACATTGTTCTTACCTACCAAATTAATTCTATTACTAGTAATATAAATATTTTTGATGGTTTTAAAACACTCAGATCTCAGAAATGCTTTTTCTCGGAAAGTCCTTGGTAAATTATTTGATACGATGATGTCATGTTGAAGATGTCATACCAACTATTGCTTGCCTCAACATTTATTTTTTAATTAATTAGTCAATGAGGCAAATGGGTATAATTATTAATTCTTTCTTTTCGTCTTCTATTTCAGTTTCTTTTTTTTTTTTTTTTTTTTTTTTTAAATATTATTTTTCTACACTAAGTCGGCTATCTTTGATAATATATACATATATTGAAAATAAATTGTTCACACAGTCTTACGGTTTAATAGTCAACAATTTGGTGCTGCTAAATTAAGAATAAGGTTGAAATTTCAGTTGATGAAACATTATTGAACAAGTAAGTTCAGTGGTTTTGCAGCTTTCATTTACTTCCAAATTGTTAACATATTGATTTGTATTAATTAATCTTCTTTTTTAAAATAAATTAAGTTCCTTTTCCTCAGTAGAATGTGAAGTTACACTTAAAATTCAACGAATCTTAAAAATAAACTAAATTTAAAATTATAATTCAGATCATAACATCATATGATTTTCTTATTTTTGTTGAAATAATAAACTAAAACATAATTGATCCCTAATTTTAGTTTTTTTTTTTTAAATTATATACACATCACTAATAAGATGAGTTCGTTATTCATAAAGTTGTTACTTGCTGTTTTCAGAACATTTGGGCATCTATTTTGTTGTTATTCCAATTATAATTCATAATCGTGTATAATATTTCTTTATTTTCATTTAAAATGTTTTTGCATTTATTTTACCATGGATGATCACATAAAAATATTAAAATGATGATAAACTGTTGGTTCATAATTTTACCAAAAATTCCCATTTAATTAATAGATTAATTTTGTTTATGGTAATATTATTATTTTGTTAAAAAAAAAAAATTAATTCATCTGGCTCAAAATTCACAATAACGTGTAAAAGTACCCAAGACGAGGAAGAAAACGAGTAAGCAACTAACGATATCATACACTAAAGCGGGACTACATCGGCTGCTGCGGAAGCTGACTCGAAATTAAAGGTCGCGAAGAACACGTTGACTGATGACTTTCAAGTCAACGTTATCAATATAATGCACCCATTCATTATACTTTGGCCGTATAGTTTAACTTAAATAAAAATATATATGTATACATACCAATAAATTTCTTTAATTTTATTAATTTGCAACTTTAATTATATATAGATTTTATTTTTTATACATTTAATATTTTATAAATTTATTAATTTAAAACAACTATATTATTTAAAATTTTATTTGTATTTATATATTTCAAACAGTATCTTTCATAAAATTATGAAGATGACTCGGTCAAGTTGACTTAACGAGTAGTCCGCGGCCTGACTTTAGCTACCTTATCTCCTCTGGTAGCGTAGCTAGCTAGCCTCGACCATTAATTTTGTTAGAATAAAACCAATTTAGTTAATCTTCTTTTCTAATTACATGTTTCATGAATTTAATTTTTTAATTTAAAATTAGAATACAACAATGATGGGTACTTGTAAAATTTAAGTAATTATGTGGTAGGGGTACATAATTTTACTACATATATGTTAAGGGTTTGTTTAATTGAATTTCCTGGAATGGAACCAGTTTACACCACGTTAATTCAAAAAATTAAAATTAAAAATAAAAATACAATATTTAATATTTAATTCAAGTTGCCCACACGGAAGCTAGACAGGAATTTTCATCATCCAAACTATGAACCACAAACTCACCTTATAAATAGCCTGAAGCTGAAAATCCCCTACTCATCCTTCACAATTCACTTCCACATTTAAAACAACTCAACTCGAAGAA
The DNA here is from genome assembly GCA_022749755.1 of Azadirachta indica. Taxonomy (NCBI): domain Eukaryota; kingdom Viridiplantae; phylum Streptophyta; class Magnoliopsida; order Sapindales; family Meliaceae; genus Azadirachta; species Azadirachta indica. The sequence continues at coordinate 1,954,937 of CM040440.1, read as the reverse complement.
AGCAAAAAGACTTTCTGATAGCAACAACAACTAGCTAGGCAGCATCATCTTCATCTTCATCTTCAACAAAACAAAAACAACAACGCCATGAAGGTATATATATATATATAGTTGTCTTGTAATTAATTTCAATATGTTCATTTATTTAGTCACTTCCTTACATTACACATATGTACGGGAATTGAAAATTTTGTTTTTAATTTTTGCAGCAAAAGATGGTGATCAAGATCTCCATGGAAGGTCAAAAATCTCGTTCCAAGGCTCTGAAGATTGCTGTTGGATTTTGCGGGGTGGAATCCGCGGCCTTGAAAGGGGACGACAAGAGCCAGATAGAGGTGACCGGAGACGGGGTGGACTCGGTGGCGCTTACGAGTTTGTTGAGAAAGAAGGTGGGGTATGCGGAGCTGGTGAGCGTCGGGCCTGCCGGCGGCGGTGAGAAGAAGGACGAACCCAAAAAGGAAAATGAAGTCAAGGTGCAGCCCATTGAATACTGGCCTGTTTATCACGGCGGAGTGCCGCATTACGATAACCTTGTCGTCACCGTGGATCGATACAATGATCCTTGCTCAATTATGTGAAAAGACAAACATACGTACAACTGTTTAACAGCGTTAAAATTTGTCCTGGTTCTGTTGGCCATTGAATTGGAGATAGATCCGTTATGATCAGGCAGGGGGAAAGAGTTGTATTGGATTGAAGGTGTTTTTCCTGGAGAGAATTTCAGACTTGTCTTCTATCCTGGCTGATATTGTACCTTCGTTTTTTTTGTGGGCAGAATTTTCCTTTTTACATTTTCCATTGCCTTACGGGGGAAATTAATAAGTTGTAGATGAAATTTTGTCAATGATTTTCAGGTTCTCTCTCTATATATAGTCTCTGTTTTCTAGTTTATTTTTTTAATCTCTTGCCAGTCTTTACACTAATTAAATTGAAGGAAAATAAATTTAAGACACTGACTTCAGATAGAGATCGATTCAGTTTATAAGTCAAAGTTGAACTTGGGACAGGGTTTTTTTGTAACAGGTACTTCTGGAAGAATATATTTTCGAAGTTGAACTTGGTAATTCTTTCATTTTCATTTCAAATGGTAATTATTTTCGAAGAGAAAGACAAATGGTAATTTCACTTTTACTTCAATAATTAGTTGGAACTTGGGAGGGAGATAGAGAAGAAGTTACCACAAGAGACTTTTAAAAAAAAAAAAAATAGAGAATTCGGACGGGAAAGTTATCATTGAGCTGTACTAAAAAGGGCCAATTAATTAATTAATAGCCTGAACATATAATTATTCACTAATTATCATTTGATACAGCCAAAATTAGCCCGAAATGTCGGAGATTATACCCTGAATCTTCCTGCTATGTGACTGGCTAGGCACATTAATATTAATTTATGCAAATATATATGTTATGTAATATGCAAGTCCTCTCTCTCTGTTTTTTTTTTTTTTTTTTTCCCTTAAAAAAAATTGCAGACTGTTAATCTGTATATGAGTTTGCACATAATTTTTAATAATACTAAATCAAACTTTAATGACTTGATGTCGAATTTCTAACTTTCATACAGAAAATACGCATTTTATAAAATTATAAATGTTCACATTTAATAAGATTTAACATATAAATAGAACAGAATTCTCCGTTCAGAAAGGGGTAGAAATTTTATTAAAAAAATAATAAATAAATCGGCACAACAGGAATTCATTTAATTTCAATCAAGAAAAGTATTCATAATACCAAACCCTAAACAACTTTGAATTTGAGAAAATCTACAATTTTTGGAAGGCCCTAAAGCTAAGACTGCTCAGTCTGCTCATGCAACAGAACAGAACCTTCGAAATTATATTCTAAGACAAACCCAAATCAATTCTAGATCCTAATAGACTACTCTGTTTTAGAAAAAGAACTGTTGATTTTCCTTTACAAAGACTTTGGCCTATACAAAATTAATTTTACTATGACTTGAGAGTATAAAGCTACGTGAATGAAGACAAATGAGAAACCGTTGGCATTTTATATTGTCAATCGTGTATCAACTTTTCTTTCGTTTATTTGTTATTATATTTTGTGTCCACAGTTTGAAGGCTGCCTATTTAACGATCAATTCAACCAATTAAATTGTCTTACCAAATGCTTTCATTTTCTTTGTTTGCTTAGTCAAAGTCATAATATGAACACTTTTACTTGGGATCAATCCATTTCAAAGTCTTATTTCAAATTTGGTAAATGATTATTAATTACTGTCTTATATTCCACATCTTTTTCCTCCTTATTCAAACATAGATCTTTTTATAATCAACAAAAATTTTAAAATTGTAATTCAGTATAGAATATCAACATTTTGGTTTTAGCGTGTGATTTGAAAATTAAATAGAATGATTTGATATTTTTAGAGCAATAGAATGAGATTGACTCAATTTAATATTTTCAGTTTGGTTTATGAGTTTTTTGCCCATCTTAATTAATGCTTACGTTATTTAAAAATACAAGTTTGACAAAAAATAGCAATGTTAAATTAATATTTCAAAATTTATGCAAATTAAAACATGTAAATATAATGCTAGGTATTTTAATTAGTAGCCTTAATTTTAAAATTTTGAAGAAGAACCTAGCTGCTATTATAGTTATTGACGTACGCACGGATGGCATAAGATTGTTAGGAAAGAAAAAGAAATTGGCTTAATATATATGTTAGGTTTCTAAAAAATTGTATATTATATTGTACTGACTCTATGATCCAACGTATTCGGGTTGTCCTTATCGTCCTTTGAACATCCCCAGAAATTGCCCCTTCCATCTCATTAGACATTTGAACCACACAAATTCGTATATAAAAAGCATCACATATAACATCGCACACAACTTCATTGAAATTAACAAAATTCACAAACAACAATACTCGACCCCAACACTTTCTACTTGAGATCAAAACACACACACACACACACACAAAAACATTGATTATAGAAATAGGAATGAAGGTACGTATATATATGAATTCTCGTAATATTTATTATATATGTTTAATTGTACCATGTTATATATTTGTTATTATTTTCTTATTACAATCATTTAATATTGCAGCAAAAGTTAGTGATCAGAGTTTCCATGCGTGACCAAAAATCTCGCACTAAGGCTCTGAAGATCGTGGTTGGCGTTGCAGGTAAAATTTAATTTGGTGTTAGCAGTTTCAATTCTATATATATATATATATATATATATGTATGATCAATAATATTAAATTATTGTATAGGTGTGGAATCGGCGGCGTTGAAGGGGGACGACAAGAGCCAGATAGAGGTGACGGGAGACGGGGTAGACGCGGTTGCGCTTACGACGGTGTTGAGAAAGAAGGTGGGTTATGCGGAGCTGGTGAGTGTTGGCGCTACTGGAGGCGGTGGTGATGAGAAGAAAGCCGAAGAAAATGAGTCGAAGTTGCAGGTGTGGCCTCATTACGTTGGAGTTCCTCATTACGATGTTCGTGTTGTTAGGGACTACGACCCCTCTTCTTGCTCCATCTTGTAAAATAAATTACGCAGCTGATTAATTAAATTCAGAGAACATATCAGACTCATATATATATATATATATATATGGATCAGTTGGCGCGCACCTGCTGTAATTTCCATTGATAATATTGTCAATTAAGTGGGTGCAGAAAATTCTGCTGCTTCATCTGCATGGCTCCGCTGATGCCAACTAAAGAGAAATCGATGCCTGTCGACAAGCTTCTTAGTTGGCATCCAGGGAGCCAGGCAGCAGATACAATAATTAGATCTTCTTTCAATCGCATCACTACTATTTCACCCTGCAACACTGCAAAATGATTATTACCGAATTAATCAGACACATATAGCTAGGAAGAAAATAAGTTTTGCGGAAGAGCAGAGGAAACCTGCAATATTTTGCTATCTTGCCAAATACTAGTACTTTCACTTTCAGTTTTCCAAATGAAGCTGAGAAGCGTGAGAATCCATTACAGAAAATGGGATTTTAAAGACATAAAATGGAAAGCAAGAGACAGCAGAAAATCCAGACAGAGAGATGGGACTGTAAAGGGACGGCCCCTGATTTTATTACCAGACATTTGATAACTCCCAGTAATAGTCCGTTATTAGCTTAATACTGACAAAAATTTAAAACTTGCCTTGCATGAATAATTTCCTGGACCCCACGTAACAGTGCATGGTGTGTAATAATTGGATCAGAGTGAGTCAAATCGACGACGGCTTTTTGACCGGTAGTAGACGGGGCCACTGCCATTGCAAGAGACAAATTACAGCCTCGTTGTGGGTGGTTCAACGGATTTTCTTACGGCCGTTTGGGGTCTTCGACAGCTGGTACGTGGGTCCCATTTTGTTTCATTGCCGAACAAGGGTCCACGTGCAGATTTTTAGGGGGTTTGCCGGTAAAAAGGAGCGCGCGGACATTCAGCAAGGTTTGACTAGGCCCATTAAAAAAAGTTGAGATAAGGCCCATTATTGGGTGATAAACTGGGTCAAGAGCATCCTGTATAAAAGCCCAATGAGGACCAGTACAGCTCATGGGTAAGAATAGGGTACATGTATAATACAGCTCGGAAATTTTCTTTTTCACTATCTTTAATTCTTTCATTGTAATTTTCATTTTTTTTTTTTCTGAACAATTTCTAACTTATGTCTTAAAAAATTGTAATGAAAAATTGAAGAATTATAATAGAAGAGTTAAGGACTATAACACAACAAAAGAGTTAAAGAGATTATTTAATTGGTCAACAAAATCCTATGCATACCACTGTACCCAAATAGTGGCCACACAATTATTCTCAAACGCTGACTTGCGAAATTCTTTGGGTTCTTGCGTTCCACAGTTTGCTCAACTTTCTCTCTCAAGCTTTTCATCCCATTAGTATTAGTAGAGTGATTGTTGGTGTGTCTCTGGCTTACCTACCTACGAATTTTGGCCATAAATTAGAAATTTATAACCATTCCTATCAATAAATATCATCTAATTTTCTTCGCTTGACTGCGTCTTATATATACTTGTTTACATGGAAAAAACAAAAAAACAAAAAAAAAAATACTTCATTCAACGGAGTTCTTGACTACAATCCATCTAAAATTTTAAATATATTTCATAGAAAGTCTCGCAAAATTTTTTATTGCAAAAGTAAATTAAATAAGATATTTTCAAATTTAGTAAAAGAGAGAATTAAGGTCCAAATATTTTACACTGTTCTTACCAATTTATGTGATATGAATTATTCATAAAAAATATATTTTTTTTTATTTATAGAAATATATATAAAATCTAGGGAGCAGGAGTGTTATTATCCAAATACTCCGTTCAATGAGTTAATCAGACCAACGTACTTGTTGGGATTGTTACTTTGTTGTACCTAAGACAAAAGGAAAGTTCATACGATCAAGACGAAATCAACGGCGGAAATTGTTGTGGACCCGGAAGATTTGGATTGAGATGGATCCCTTCCCACCCTAATTTTTTTGTCCATAACTCACGTTTGCATGTGTCAGTTGATGATTGGTCAATTATGTGGAATGTAAACTACTCACACGTAATAACTAAAGATGCGTTTCATATAATTTTTTAAATAAATCTTTTTAAAATAGAATTTTTATTCATAAAATTTTATGAGTATAATTTTTAATAAAAATTTATTAATCGTTTGATTATCACAAATAACTTTAAAAAAAATTTGATTAATTACTTTAATAAATAAATTTTTAATATTTTATTTTAAAGAAATAACATAAAATTTTTAAAATAAAATAAAGATATTTTAAATAATTTTATCTTTTAAAAAGTTGGAGAAGTTCTACTGCCAAAAGTTTAAATTTTGGCCTTTTTCTAATAAAAGAAAAATAATTTTTTTTATTTTTAAACACAATATTAAAAAATTTTAAAAAAAAATTATAATTGAAAAAGTCATTTTCATCAATAAAAAAGTCAAACCAAACGAGCACTACATATTTGTATGTGCACTTATAAAAAAGGTTAGAATTTAGATATTTGAGAATTGAGACAATATCGTGGGTAGATTCTTGATTATTGAGTGTGTTACAATAGCATTTATATTTTTTCAACATTATTAATAAAGTTTTCATAAATTGTGAGTAAATTGTAAATGGCAAATAAATTTACTTCTAATTTTTTAAAAAAAATTTATTAACTTGTGCCTTAATTCGTAAATAAAAATAATATATTTATAGTAATTTATTTCTCTCGTATATGGTTTAAAGTTAAAATTTCCTATACATACATTTACAGTCTACCGTCTCATACATTTATATATGATTAATAGTAATTCAATAGTGAATTGTATAACAATTGGCCCAAAAAAGGGAAAAAAAAAAAAGAAAATTGATTGTTCATGAGTTCATTATTATTATTACTTATTGGTTTTAAAGATGAGATGGGAGTGATAGTGAATCCTTAACATGATAAAACCTGGAAGCACGCAGAGAAATCTCATTTATAATGACATAACAATGCACTAAAACTTCAGTGTATGATGAGGACAGTTTTGCTTTGCATACACACAAGAGTTGCTTCCCTGTTCCATTCCATTATTGTATAAAAGGAGAACCCATGCCCTACAAAAACAGAGCAGAAGCAGAGCATACCACCAAATACAAGTAGCAACTAGCAAAACCCGCAAGCAAATGAAGCTTCCAAATCCTAATACTTCCCTTTTCCAAATCTTATCCTGTTTTCTCTTTTTTCTATGGCTTAGACCCACCATTGCTTCCAAAAAGGTAAGCATTTTTAATCTTTTCTTCTTCCTCCATTATCAATGGTTTCTTCATTTTTGAAGCTAATAATGTTTCTTCTTCTTTTCAAATGAATGTAGTCTTATGTTGTTTACCTGGGAGCTCATTCTCATGGACCTGACTTGTCGTCTGTTGATCTACTTCGAGTTACTCAGTCTCACTGTCAGTTTCTTGGATCATTCTTGGGAAGGTAATGAATTTTCTTTTTTTTTTTTTTTTTTTTAATTTGCTCTATGCTTCTGTTGTTTATATTCAATCATAGGTAACATCAATTTTTTCAACTTTTGAAACAGTAATGACAATCCTGAAGATGCTATCTTCTACTCATACACACGATACATCAATGGTTTTGCTGCAAAACTAGATGAAGAAGTTGCAGCAGAGATAGCAAGTGAGAGAAATTAAATTACAGAACCTACCTTTGCTCCTCTGTTTTCATTCATCTCCTTCTTGATTTGTAACCGGGAATTGATTCCATTGCGTATTGCAGAACATCCAAAAGTGGTGTCAGTTTTCTTGAACCAGGGAAGAAAATTGCACACAACTCATTCGTGGGATTTTCTCGGGCTCGAGCATAATGGCAGAGTTCCTTCAAACTCTATCTGGAATAAGGCAAGATATGGTAAAGATACCATTATTGGAAATCTTGACACTGGTAAGTTCTCTTTTTTTTTTTTTTTTTTTTAAATTTTATTTTATTATTCAGTCAACTTTATCCCTAGAAATAATCTACGTGACCATCACACTGGATCTAATACACTTATAAAATAATTCAAATAGGAGTTTGGATCGTTGACTTTATTTATGCAATGAAGGAAAAAAATTTTCATCACGATATGACTAAGAAAATTGAAATTTATGTTAATAATAATCATAAACCAATATTGTATAAAGTTGACCACTCTAATTTTCATCGGTCTCATTAGTTCTTTAAATAATTGGTTTCTAGATTTGTATTGGGATGGACCCCCTTTAAAAAAAAAATCTGTAGTAACTTAATTTTACATAGAAACTGTGAAATGCTATTATATTTTATGCTTTAATATATTTCACTGTCAGGTTTGACATTCTTTGAGTTGGGTTAGGTGTATGGCCTGAATCGAAAAGCTTTGGTGATGAAGGGTTGGGACCAATTCCATCAAAGTGGAAAGGAATTTGTCAAAATGACAAGGACTCCGGATTCCATTGCAACAGGTTAATTTTTCTCTTACTGATCTTTACCCCTTTTCCTCATGCTCTATTGCTTTTCCAATGGTGTTCTTCTTTTCGATCTTTTTGTTATGTTCTGTGAATGGATAAGAATTTCTACCCCAATATACCCAGAAACCTTTTTGCGCCTTTATTGAATCTTGCCTTTTTGATACCCCCTTTTCTTAATTTCTATGTAATATGTTATACCCAAAGCATACTTATTAATTTAGGGCGTTTTTTTAATATTGAATTATTCAAGTTGCTTTCATCAACGTGCATAATAATTGGTCCTCAACAGTCTTCTTCATAATCTAGCCTGAATATTATTGTCCATACCAGGGGGGTATCTTTCACGCTTCAGCAGTGCCTACTTTATGGAATCAATCAAGAGCAAATTCCCATGATCTGCTTTGTGGAGTGGTACCACAAAGCACATTCATTTGAAACTTTACGATAAAACTTGTTCCCTAAATTCTAGAGTAGGAAAACAGTATCAGATAATATGAAAATGCTTTCTTGCTTGCTAAAAAGTGAGTGAATGAATAAGACAAACAAAGGGGAAGATTATGAAACATTGGCACTATGAATCTTGCTGCTTTTACAAGTCTAGTCGGTGTAAAGTCAATCCCTTGTTTTTCAATAAGTCGGTTCAGGATATCTCATATTTTTATGAGTTCAATGCAAATCTCACATTGAATATTGACTTTTAGTAATTAGATTATAATTTGATTAATCACTGGCTGGCTTGATTAATTAGGATTAATTAATGCATAATAAATTTCACTGTACTCTATGTAAGTCCAGGGCGAAAGACAATTGTTTATTTCTTGTGAAAAAACATGTAGGAAGCTAATAGGAGCAAGATACTTCAATAAAGGCTATGCTTCTGTCATTGGACCACTGAATTCTTCCTACGACACTCCACGCGACAAAGAAGGGCACGGATCCCACACATTATCGACAGCTGGTGGTAATTTTGTTGCCAAGGCAAGTGTTTTTGGCTTGGGCAAAGGAACAGCAAAAGGAGGATCACCAAAAGCAAGAGTAGCAGCTTACAAAGTTTGCTGGCCACCTGTGGCACGAAATGAATGTTATGATGCTGACATAATGGCGGCCTTTGATATGGCAATTCACGATGGCGTTGATGTGCTGTCTGTTTCACTAGGAGGCGATGCCTCAGCATTTTTCAATGACAGCATTGCAATTGGTTCCTTTCATGCTGTGAAGCATGGAATTGTTGTCATTTGCTCAGCTGGTAATTCAGGTCCTGCTGATGGTACTGTGTCAAATGTTGCACCTTGGCAAATTACAGTCGGAGCTAGCACGACTGATAGAGATTTCCCTAGTTATGTTGTCCTTGGAAACAAGAAAAGCTTTAAGGTTAATATTTTTTGCCTTCCTTTCTTTCAATGCTTTTACCGCAAGAAAACTAAATCTTTAAGCGTATGAGAATTTATACAACTTATATTTGATTCTGAAGGGACAAAGCTTATCTGCTAAAGGCTTGCCAGGCAACAAGTTCTTTCCACTAATCAGTGGTGCAAATGCTAAAGTAGATAATGCAACTGCAGAAAATGCGTAAGAATAAGACCATTTGTCTAGGTTGAAATTGTGATTCAAATTGCAAACAACTTTTTTTTTTTTGGAATTGCTGGTAATATTGTGCAGTCTGCTCTGTGAGGAAGGAACACTTGATCCTAAAAAGGTGAAAGGAAAGATCTTGGTTTGCCTTCGTGGAGAAAATGCAAGAGTGGACAAGGGTGAGCAAGCAGCACTGGCTGGCGCTGTTGGCATGGTTCTTGCCAATAGCCAGGAAGATGGGAATGAACTTATAGCTGATCCGCATGTTCTACCTGCTTCACATGTCAACTTCACTGATGGTGCTGCTATATTTCGTTACATCAATTCAACCAAGTAAGATGATAAAACATTCCTGGAATTTCATCAACTTACATGAAAACTCATGGTACTGTAATTTTTTTTTTTATTTCTAACAGGTATCCTGTTGGTTACATCACGCACGCAATCACAGAACTTGGAACAAAACCAGCTCCATTCATGGCTGCTTTTTCATCCAAAGGGCCAAATACCATTACGCCAGAGATCCTCAAGGTACTGTAAAATGCAACTGCGTTAAATTTCCTTCAAAGCTCTTGAGCCTTTTAAATTGGATAATCAATCATTTTTAATTATTCTCTGTGTTTCAGCCCGATATCACTGCACCAGGAGTGACAATTATAGCTGCGTATACTGAAGCAAAAGGTCCAACAAATGAAGATTATGACAAGCGCCGGATTCCATTCAATTCTGTATCAGGAACTTCAATGTCATGTCCTCATGTTTCTGGAGTCGCTGGCCTTCTTAAAACCCTGCACCCAGAATGGAGTCCTGGAGCAATTAAATCAGCCATCATGACCACAGGTAAACAAGAACTAGCCCTTGAAACTTCATTTCTGCCTGGTGTTCTGAATAACTCAAATTTTGATAATTTCTTTTGCTCTCTATTTCCCAGCAACAATACTGGATAACAGCAAGGAAAAAATTCTGAATGCATCCTACTTTGCGGCAACACCATTCAGCTATGGAGCAGGGCATCTGCAACCAAATCTTGCCATGGATCCTGGATTGGTTTATGACTTGACCGTGAATGATTACCTCAACTTTCTTTGTGCATTAAAATACAACGAAACACAAATTTCACTCTTCTCAGAAAAAATCTATACATGCCCGAAGAATGTTACTGTAGCCAACTTCAACTACCCTTCAATTACAGTCCCTAAACTCTCTGGCTCAATCACAGCGACGCGAACGGTCAAGAATGTTGGTTCTCCGGGAACTTACAAAGCTCGTGTGAAAAAGCCGAAAGGAATTTCAGTATCTGTTGCACCAAAGTGCTTGAAGTTCATAAAGATTGGAGAGGAGAAAAGTTTCGAAGTCACCATTAAAGTTAAGAAGGCGAAAACTGCAACTAAGGAGTACGTATTTGGAGAGTTGATATGGTCAGATGATAAACAGCACCAAGTTAGGAGTCCTATAGCTGTGAAGGCAGTGTGAGAATTAGCACAGTTGCCTTCAGGCCAAGTTTAATTATTGGATTAAGCCTTTAATCTCTACCCAATTATGGCGGTAAAATAGCCTAAGTATGCTTTTATTTTAATTCTTCAGCAATGTTGCTGTTATGCTAATTAATAATCAATAATTAGTAGTAAGTAAAATGAAAAATAACTATATCGAGACAACAGTTAAACTATCTTTATTTACCTTTTCGTTTTCTTCTTCCTTTTCATTTTGTTTCATCATACATATAACTAATTATCATATATTAAAGTATTGACTGTTTAAAACTATTGTGCTTCACTTAACTTTAAAATTACAAATTTTGATAAATATCAACTTTTAATAAAATTAGAGTTAATTTCCCACACGGTTATAACTATGATGTACCCTAAGCCACCTGTCTCATCATTGTCCATTTCTTGCCCAAAAGTTGGGGGCTGGTTGTAGTATAATTATATGGATCAATATTGCAAATGCAATCGAGTTTCTAACACGCTATAACTATTCAGAATTTGCTTTCGGGTAAATTGTGAACTACAAGAAAGAGCTTCACACCTTCTATCTCTTTGAAAAGAGCTATTTACCGATGAGGCTTTTAAATCCTATCTGCATTTTCCTTTTACCTTGTTTTCTCTTTTCTCTGTGGCAGAAATCAGCCATTGCTGCCACAAGGGTGAGCATTTTAACCTTCTTTCTTCCTCTATTATCTATGAAGCTTTGTCTTTGTTAATTTCATTTATTAATTCATAATTACTCTCCCTTTGAAATGATTGTAGTCATATATTGTTTACTTGGGAGCTCATTCTCATGGACCTGAATAATCATCTGTTGATGTAAATCGAGTGACTGAGTCTGACTATAGTTCCTTGGATCACACTTGGGAAGGTGATAAATAATTTGAAGTGAAAGAAAATTTGCTTGGTGACCAATTCGATACAAATGGACCTATTTTGTACAAATTCATAAATTATGTCTTCATTTGTGAACATAAAATAACTAAGGGGACTGTATGTTATTATTCCTCCAGCGTACCTCTCGTTCAATACAATTTCAGTGATAAATGTAGTGTTTCATCTTTCTAAACAGTATGGTTCAAAAAAAAAAAAAAAAGATTCTAAACAGCAATGATAATCTCGAAGATGCTGTTTTCTACTCGTACAAAAACACATCAATGGCTTTGCTGCAAAGCTAGATGATGATGTAGCAGCAGAGATAGCCTTGCTTCCCTGGTATCTCTCTGTTTTTTGACTTTATCTTCTTCTTTACGAGTAATTCAGTTTAATCCCCTTGCATAATGCAGAACATCCCAAAAAGTGGTTTCGGTTCTCTTGAACCAAGGAAAGAAATTACACACAGCTCATTCCTGGGATTTCCTCAGCCTGGAGCATAATGGCCAGATTCGTTCGAACTCAGTCTGGAAGAAGGCAAGATATGGTGAAGATACCATTATTGGAAATATTGACAGTGATTGAGTTCTTATTCATTCGAAATATTAAATGTATTTTTCCATAACATTTGTCCATATTGTTCAGTCAAATTTATCATATTTGTCATTCTTTGATAACATGTCATTTTTGTTTCAATGGAATCATGTTAGGTGTGTGGCCCGAATCAAAAAGCTTGAGCGATGAAGACCAATTCCATCCAAGTGGAAAGGAATTTGTCAAAATAACAAAGATGCTGGATTTCAATGTAACAGGTTTTTGTCATTCATTCCTACCCTTTCGCTCATGTTCCAATGTTTTTTCCAATCTTTTAATTATATTCTATTCTATCCCAGTTGCTTTATATATATAAGGACATATCAATGACTTTTTTTTTATATGATTTTTTATATCAAATATAAGTCATTAAATTTAAATATATCTAACGGTTGAGATTATATCTTATATGTGTATTAATTATATATTAATTATAGATACCTGATCATGTAATTATATATATAATTATTAATACATAACTAATGCATTGATTATATATATGACACGTGTATTAATTATGATTAGATGTAATCATAATTAGTTATATATTTGATATTTGTATTAATTATATATATTTTGACATCTAATTATATATATAATTAATGCATAATTATAATTGTATTTGATCATGTAATTAATATATTCATAATTAATGCATATATCAGATGTAATTTCAATTATTGGATATGCTTAGATCCAACGACTTATATTTGACGTAAAAAATTATGTAAAAAAAAAAAAAAAGTAATTTATCCTGCCATATATATATATATATATATATATCTTGTTAAACAGGTCCACTCTACCCTTTTTTGCTCATGTGGCTTCGAGAATAATGTTAGTGTTTGCACCGACGGAAGCTGATAGGAGCAATGTACTTCAACAAAGGCTATGCAGATGTCGTTAGGACCACTCGACTCTTCCTTTGAATTTACGCGAGACAATGATGCTCATGGGTCACACACCTTATCAACAGCCCACGGCAATTTTGTAGCCAAGGCAAGTGGTTTTCGGCTTTGGGCAAGGAACAGCGAAAGGGGGATCACCAAAAGCCCGAGTGGCAGCTTAAAAGCTTGCTAGCCGCTTATGGGAGATAATGATTGTTTTGGAGCTGATTTACTGGCAGCCTTCGATGTGGCCATTCATGATGGTGGTGACGTATTGTCCGTTTCGCTAGGTGGCAAAGCCTCAGCATTTTTCAGTGACAGCCTTGCAATTGGGTCATTTCATACTGTTAGGCATGGAATTGTTGTCATTTTCTCTGCTGCTGGTTCTGGTCCTCCTGATGGTACTGTATCAAATGTTGCACCTTGGCAAATCACAGTTGGTGCTAGCACAATCGATGGAGATTTCCCTAGTTATGTTGTCCTTGGCAACAACAAACGCCTTCAAGGTTTAACATTCTTTTCTCCTTTCAACATGCATTTGATTCTGAAGGGACAAAGCTTATCGGATGAAGGCTTGCAACAGAACTAGCTCTTTCCACTAGTCAATGCCGCAGATGCTAGATTACCTAATACATCAATAGAAAACGCCTAAGAATAGGATAATTTCCCTGTATTAATATTATGATTCAAATAGCAAAACTACTTTTTTTTTTTTTTTTTCAGTTGTTGGGGCATCACGCAGTCTGCTTTGTAGGCAGTAGGACGGAACACTTTGATCCTAAAAAGGTGAAAGGAAAAACTTGGTGTGCCTTTGTGGAAGAATATCGACGTTGCACAAGGGCGTGCAAGCAGCTTGGCTGGTGCTGTTCGCATGGTTGTTGCCAACAACCAGAAAAACGGGATTGAACTTCTTGCTGATCCTCATGTGCTACCTGCTTCACATATCAGCTTCGCTGATGGTGTTGCTATATTTAGTTCCATTAATTTGACTAAGATAGAGTTTGTTATTATTGTTTGAGTCTGAATATGACTAAAATATAAATTTTTGACTTAATTACATTCTGATATTTTTAATAAATTAAAAAATAAACAGCTCTAAGTCAAAAAAACAAACGGCCGTTAGTAAGAAGAAAAGGATGCCTGGAATTTCTTAAGCTTCCATGGAAATTCGTGGCACAATAATTTGAATCTTATCTCTAATAGGCATCCTGTTGGTTATGTTACGCAAGCAACCAAAGAACTTGGAACAAAACCAGCCCCGTTCATGGCTACTTTATCATCGAAAGCGCCAAACACAGTCACCCCAGTGATCCTTAAAGTACGACATATGGGCAACTGAGTTACATTCTTGCATCTTTGGAGCCATTTGAATTAAATAATCAATTGTTATAGTTCTCTAAGTTTCAGTCTGATATCACTAACAGGAGTAGATATTATAGCCGTCTATACTGAAGCCATAGGGCCAATAAGTGAAGATTTTGACAAGCGCCGTATTCGATTTAACTCCCTTTTCAGGAACTTCAACGTCGTGTCCTTATGTTTCTGGAATTGCTGGCCTTCTTAAAACCCTTTATCCCGATTAGAGTTCTGCAGCAATTAAATCTGCCATCATGACCACGGGTATATTATAAACTAATACTCCTTGATTTCCGATTGAAGTTTGCTAAAAATTCAAATTTCATAATTACTTTTGCCTTCTGTTTCTACAGCAACCATCCTGGGTAACGAGAAGGAAACAATTCTGAATGCATCCTACTTCGCAGCAACACTCTTCAGTTATGGAGCAGGGCATGTGCAACCAAATCTTGCCGTGGATCCTGGCTTGGTTTATGACTTAACCGTAAATGATTACCTCAACTTTCTTTGCGCATTGGGATATAATAAAACACAAATTTCATTCTGTTCAGAAACTCCTATGCATGCCCCAAGTATGTTAGTCTAGGGAACTTCTACTACCTTCAATATGCAGTGAACTTCTACTACCTTCAATATGCAGTCCCCAAACTCTCTGGCTCAATGACACTGATGCGAACAGTGAAGAATGTTGGTTCTCCAGGTACCAATTCAAAAGCCGAAAGAAATTTCAGTTTCTGTTGCACCAAAGAGCTTGAAGTTTATGAAGATTGGAGAGGAGAAAAGTTTCAAAATCACCATTAAAGTTGAGAAGGCAAACACTGCAACTAAGGACTATGTGTTTGGAGAGTTGATATGGTCACATGATAAACAGCACCAAGTTAGAGTCCTATAGTGGTGAAGGCACTGTAAGACCTGGCACATTTGCCTTCGGCCAAGTTTTATTTCATAGATTAAGCCTTTAATTTCTGCCTGATTATAGCTACAAGACAGGTTTATTATGCTTTTACTTTGATTCATCATTGGAGATTCTGTTCAGCTGTCATGTTAAGTTTTCTTTCAGGGCGATATAAGACCCGGTTCAATTCCATGACCTTTAATTTCTACTTGATTATGGCTACAAGGTGGCCAATGATGCTTTTCAGCTGTTACCCACTAACTATGCTTTTGTTTTAGTTCTTCGGCGATGAAGATGTTCAGCTGAAACCCACGCGAGCAAAAGGGTAGGAATGGATGACAGAAACCTGTTGCATTAAAATCCAGAATCTTTTTCATTTTGACAAATTCCTTTCCACATGGGTGGAATTGCTCCAAAGTAAAGCTTTTTGATTCAGGCCAAACACCTAATTCATCTCATTAAAACAAAAGTGATCAGGAAAAGAATGTCAATTGTCAAATACGTTAGTAAAAGAGACAATGAAACATGAATTGTTATAAGCGAAAGAAAAAGAATAGAGGAGCAAGCATTCCGCAATTTCTCTCGCTGGCTTTCTCTGCTCTGGTGCTACTGCATCTTCTAGTTTGGCAGCAAATTAAAAACATGGAATGGTCTTGTTTTGTGTTTGAGTAAAATTTAGCGTCTTCGGGATTTCATTACTTTTTAGAGAGTTGAAAAAATGATGCACTACTAAGAGAAACATGTAGCAAATTTTCTTGTACTGAAATTCATCACCTTCCCAAAGAATGATCCAAGGAACTTATTCAAGAATTGTGAAATCATATTATTACTAGCGACAAGTTAAAGATGTAAGAAGATAAAATGCTCACCCTTTCGGCAGCAATGGTGGGTTTCTGCCACAGACAAATCAAAAAGCAAGATAAAAGAAAAAAAAAAAGGTATCAGGATGTAAAAGCCTCAATATTGCTTTCTATAGGTAGTGTTTTATTGTTTGTTTTTTTTTCTTTTCTTCCTTAAAGATATGTGTGGACAATTTTCTTGCTATATATAATTCTTTTTCTATTTCAGAAATTGCTAAAGACAATTTCTGAATACTATACAATATCTAACCATACAATGGCATTCCTGGGGAAAGAAATTATTATGTACAATGATGAGGCGAACAATTTAGAGGCTAACATTATCATTGTACAATTATGAGATAGAATTATTAGATGTCAATTATAAGTGAATATAGTGCCTAATTTCTACTAAAAGTTGGTATTTACTGAAAATCTCTTCTTCAAAATTATTACCAGATATCGTACCTGTACCAATATTACTCCACAAGAAGGAAAACTTACACTTGATTACAACGTCTATGTAAAATAAACTAACTTGGAAAAATAGGCCTCCCATTAAAGAATAGTAAAGGATAGCTTTCTTCTGATGAGGAAAATAAAATAAAAAAAAAAAAGGTTGAAGCCCATATGATTCTGCAGCATGACGAGGCATTAATGGTGCTTTTTCTCGACATCATCGGGACAAAATTCTACATTTAAGACCAACCCTTTCGGGAATTCCACATATGGATAAGCTAAAGGTTGATCTTCTTCTTCATTTCTCCATCTGTAGAATAATTAAGAGTCAAAATCCTTCTAAATATCAATCAATTCTCACAGTCGAATCAACTTCACATCAATATATATATATATATATATTTACCTGAAATTGTGTACCAAGTGGTGAAGGAAGAACGCAACTTCAACCTTGGCAAGTTCAGATCCTGGACAGCATCTAGATCCCCCACCAAAGGGTGTGAAATTTCTTGCATGTTTCATCTTGACTCTGCATATATAATATCATAAAAATCAAGAACACTTTCAATTTTTTTTTTTTCAATGTTTCTTTTAAAAAAATTGGGGCAGATTAATTATTTTTGATTGATTACCTACCTCCCATCTCCATGGATGAAATTGGAGAGCATTTGCATGTAGAGATGGGTCTAAATGAACAGCAGTGAAAACAGGTAGGACTTTCCAACCAGATGGAATTAAGTAATCTGCATAAAGATATATAAAGGATCAGATCTTTTTGTAATACAATATATATGTAAACATAACATCCAAAAAGCTCATGCATGCATGATTGATGAAGAATATATACCTCTAAATTTCACGTCTTTCAGAGCCTTTCGGTGCACAAATTTTACTATGTTACCATATCTGAGAGCTTCATTGATGACCTACAATAAAACAATAAAACTTAAAAAATTGCAGTGCAGATCAGAAATGGGCAACTTGTAGTTTAGTCAACCTTTTTTTTTTTTTCTCCTTTTGGGTAAACTTTTATTCAATTAATTTTCTACTTTATATTTCTCTTATTTCGCTCTAATCCACATTGTTTCGTCAGTTTTATTTTAGTCTTAGTTTTAGCTTAAATTTCGTTGATGTCTTCCATCAAATCCGTTGAATAAGACAGAAAAATACTTTTTTACACTGAATAAGAGAAAATGATACGCTTACATTTGCTCATTTTATTGGCTGAACCCAACCAAACTTTTAAAGTTGATTTTAGTGTATTCGCTTAATTTTTTCAGAGAAATAAAACGGCATCATTTGATTAATAAAATTAAGACAAAAGTTATCGTTTAATAAATTTTATAAAATTACTTCATTACCCCCTTTTCTGTTACTAAAAGAAGTTGGATTTCGAAGACTAGAGTGAAATAAAAGATGAAACGTGGGAAATGTCTTTGACATAGTATCCAATTAGTGAGCAAAGTAAAATTTTGTGAGAGGGTGGGGGGACTAAATTAAAATTTCCGAAATGAAATAAAAATAAAAATGAAGAGACAGAGAGGGAGGGGGAGAGAATTCTCTTACATTTTGAGTAAAATCCATTCTCTGGTAATCTTCCCAGTTCAGCTTCTCATTTTTCTGCTTCATGCTTCTTATCTTTTGATGCTCAATCTACATATAATTTCATGGCCTTGAAATTAAAGAAGATTTTTAATTTCTAGTATTGCATGCATGTAATTAAGAAATTTATATTAATTACCTCTAATTGTTGCAATGCAGTGGGTGACTGACCAAGAAAATAAACCACCATAGCCATTAAAACAGAGGTAGTTTCGTATCCACCCAATAGAGAATCCAAAACAAAGCTCACTTTTTCATCTTCAGATAAGGTATCAACACATATAAGTATTTCAAGGAAATCACTATTATTCCTTTCCTCAGCATTATTATTATTATTTCTTCTTCTTCTTCTTCTTTCTTCTATAATTGCTTTAACAGTTGAAGATATTCTGCTTCTAGCCTGTAAAGATGGGTCAAAAGAAACTTGTTCACATGCCTCCTTTTTGCAACATAAAAAGCAAAAGAAAAGATATATCTAATATTGTACTTTTATTACTGGTTAAAAATTAAGTATAATTATTATTTGCATATTGAATAATTAAAGCTATCAGATCAAGCAAATTACCTGAACTGCTCTTGCATATGGAGTTCCAGGAATATAAAGTGGAAGAGAAACCAGTCCTCTCATGAATGTTAGAAAATCTCTCAGAATTTTTGTAGTCTCTGGCTGCTCTGGAGTTAAACCTAGCACTTGCTTTACTATTACATTGAATGTGAACTGTAGAAACAAAAAAGAAACGAAATCAAAAGAATATAAGAAAAAGTTCATCAGAATTCATTTGTTATATATATATATATATAATACCTTCCTGGCTTCTTCACAGAAAATGACTTGTGGTTTATCTTTCCAAGAGTCCAATATCTGGATTGCAATTCTCTCAATGTCGTGAAGAAACTCAGGCTTAGATTTGGTGATGCTGACAAGAGAAAGAGCCGCATTTCGGAGCCTTTTGTGAGTTTCCCCGACGGCTACGAGCATAGACAGTTGGCCGAGAATTCCATGAATTGGCTTTGGATAACTGCATTGAAATAACTTGCCTTCGTTTTGAAGTATGAAGTAATTCAGCTCAGGATCACAGGAAACTACTGTGGGAGAGAAGAACAAATGGGATTTAAACACTTTCCCATACCTGAAAATCCCAAACAAAAAAATCCATTAAACATAAACATATATACAAAACTGACAGGATATTGCAACAAGATTTTCTTGTTACTTACCTGGAACAGTGTTGTAGAAGAAAATTGCCAGCAGAATTGGAAGAATGAGGGTTTAAAAACCAAAGAGTTTCACCAAGCAATGGCCAACCAAAAGTTCCTCTTGGAGCAAGGCCAAGTTTCAGGAACATTGGCAAGAAATGGTTCAAGACTATTAGACCCAAAACAAAACAAATTACCAAAACGACAAGCCAAAAAGGAAATGATATTCCATCCATGGAGAACGCAAAGAAAAGCGAAGAAAGAAAAGAAATTAGGCTAGCTGACAATCACAACCAAGAGAGACTTTTGGGAAGCAAAACGTTGGCCTCGAATTTCTATATATAGAGATTGATAAAGTAAGCAGGCTTTTTGATTTCCACAGATTATTAGAGTCATTGATCAAATTTACTTTTATCAGAAAAAAAAGAGACGTGAGAAGACATGGGAAATGAAATCCTACATGGCTAGTCTAGCATTCTAGAGTACTGCTAAAACAGTACTAGGGTTTCAGAGAATTAAAGAAGCGTTTAAAATATTATCATAATAGTTAGTATTATAATTGGAATCTAATTAATATATACATATATATTCATATATATATATATATATATAAAAGATATAGTTGAGGTCATGTGAGCATGGAAGAAAGTGTAATGATGACCGTTGGATCATGCTCCATGATTGAAACAAAGAAAAAGGAGATTGTTTTGATGAATTTATATAGCAATTCTGCGTTGAAACTTTTTTTTGGATTCTTTTAATTTCATTCCTTTTTGCTGCTGAGCAACGTAGATTGACCGACGACCGACCCATGCACGCAACCACATGGGCACATACACACACATATATATATATATATTTATATATCATGCATACATCTGTTACTGAAATTTGTTATTCAATTTTTAATGTTTTTAAGGATTTAGGGGGGGAAAAAAAGTGTATGTATTTATGGATATCGATCTCTCGCTATCATTTTCCTGTCACTTGATGCAGCTGTGTTTGACTGGATTTTGCTTGTATGAAACTGGATTTTTTTTTTTCTCAATAGACGAAAAAAGCAAAAAAATAAAAAATAAAAAATAAATAAAGCTTCGCCAAAGAAAGAAAGAAAGAAAGTGGAGAAACCACCGCACGTACGCAATTATTATTAATTATTGGATGCTCTCAAGTAATAATCAATTTATAAATTTGGTCCAAAAACTTTTGGATTTTGGTAAATAAAAGTAAATAATTACATAATTTAATGAAATTAGTTAGCACAAAGTAGAAAAAATAATGAAAGGGAAATTTTGCATGGTTGTGAATTATGATATATATATATATATATATATGTAATATGCACAACAGAATTTGCAGCTTGTGTGATTTGACATGGTAGTTTCTGTAGAACGAGGGCAGTGATGATGAAGGTACTAAAAAGGAAAAAGAGAGAAATTAAAAAGAAGAAGATGAAATTGACCTTCAATTAATTGGCTCGAGTCAAAGCACATTTTGCAATATATTCTTTCTTGGGTTTTTCAATATTATTATTGTTATTACCTTAGGGACCATTTTTCTTCCTCTACATCATTTCATTTCCTTCGTGGTCGTGGTAGTGGTCGTCGTGGGTACCAAAACCCTAATTAATCCTATGCAGTGCCCTCTCTCTCTCTCTCTCTCTCTCTCTCGCTCTCTGTATATATATATATATATATATGTGTGTGTGTATTTCTTCGTTAAAGAGAAAATATTTATGAAAGGAAAAATAGGCCTGAAAACACCCATACTACTATTGCTGTATGTAATCCCTTTTTTTCCCGAGCTATATTGTTTTCTCTCAGTCTGTCTGTGAATCACAATCACATAATTCGAGATATCACGTCCAGAAGATGTCAGTTTGGACCGAACTCTTGTTCTTATCTTTAATGTCTTTCTTTGACTCACAATGAACTTGTCTCTCTTCCCTTATGTTATTTTTCTTCATCTAGTCTCCGACACATGGCTGCATGGAAATGTAATATTCCATCTCTTAATTTGAATTAATCTACTTATAAAGCTGCTAAATTAATTAATTAGTTTGGTCAAATTCGCAACAGGTTTTGGTACAAATTAAAGTACGTACAATAATTAATATCACTTTCATCTTTTACAAATTTAGACTGCCCTACATGTTTGCAAAGATCCTCGAGCTTATACGCTGACACACTGCTCTATATATGATTCTCTCGATCTTTTATCACTTATTTCATTTGATCTTGATCTTGATCTTGATCTTGATCTTGACTACTAAAAACTCATATTTAATTAGAAACAAATAAAGTGACTTTATGAATTTGCTCCCTAATTATATTAATTCGATAAATCAATTTCCCTAATTAATTAGGACCATTAGAGATCCCTGGAGAGAAAATTCAATGCATGCCCGCAGTACTGCATTGTCTTGCCCTTTTCTGGCTAGCTAGGTAACGTATATGTTGTTAATTTGCTATTAACAAAAGATGCATGCAATTTAATTAATTAATTAATCGATTATTATATTGTGTGTGTGTGTGTGTGTGTGTTGATGAGTGGGATCTGTGATATATTTGATGATTTGATTCGAATAATTTATTATTAAAATTAAAGAAATATGGTAATCATAGCTGACCATAGAGCATTGTACATGAGCATATAATATATTTATTTATATAGCTACAAAGTCAATAAAGAGCAAGTTTATCAATATTGTATATAAGCCTTGAACGAACTTATATGTAATTAATAGAACAAATATCGTATTAATTATTGATATGATTTATTATATCACAATTATTTGTAATGATCATTTTATGTTTGTAGATGCATGTATAGTATTATAACATAGTCATTGACCGTCAATCATATAAAATAAGAGTAATAGGGGAAGGAAATTAATTAAGGGCATAAATTAATCTTGATTTTTAAACAATTAAATTAATTTGGAAATGATGAAATTAAAAAGTAATGAAATGATGGCAAATAATTAATGACGGTGGCAATTTGGTAGCTGCGAAAAGAGAAATCTGTAATCAGTAATTAGAGTGGTGATTGCACGTGCAAGCATGTGGTCCCACCGAATCATTCCCATTAATTTTCTGGTGGGGCCAGCTGATAAAACTGATGATGATGCTCAATCACCCGTGCGTGTGTGGTTAAAATAAAAAGGTGATCTGATCTGATCTGATCTCGTCTGATGATTCTGATCCGTCCATTGAAAATTCAATTAAAGCTTCTTCCTTTTTGCGTTGCTTTTCCAATTAAAAATTCAACTCTTCTCTTCTTCTAATTATTAGTAATAATTATTGTTGTTAATCATTCATCGATTTACCATGTGAAAGGGCCAAGAGGCACCACTCCCTCTCTTTCTCAATCTGCAGATATTTAATCATTACTTTTATCAATATTTTATCTCTAATTTTATCTTCACAAAAGCCAGGATTATTCTAGTCCTTGTTCTATACTTTGTCGAGACTTACACAGATCAAACCATTATCTAGCTGTCTGAAACAAAAGTCTATGTATAGTATATACATGTTTATAATGTATTAAAAAATAGTTTTAAGTAATATTCAATTCCTTTTAATGTAATTAATAATTACAAAATTATGGCAGTGTTAATATAGAATAGAGCATTTGATTTGAGGGGCTATGCACTAACGAAATATGCAAATTAAAAGAAAAATAACTAGAGAAATATGGATAACTATTGGCGTTGTCCTACTGAACTGGAATGGGCCAATTTTATGTGGCCCATAAAGATGCGAATTTGGGCCTGCTTAATTGAGCCCTGTAAGTTGGTAGTTCAGCTAAATGAACCGGACTTGGGCCATCAAGTTTCGTATTTAATGGGCCAGTCATTAATAATTAATAATTAATAATTATGCACGGTGGGCTCCCTCTTCCCATTGTCCGTGGCCGAAGTTTCAAACGCAATCCCATCGACAAACAACTCTGTGAGATGAGATGCACTGAGAAAATAATAATAATAATAATAATAATAATAATAATAATAATAATAATAATAATTATTATTATTATTATTATTATTATTATTATTATTATTATTATTATTATTATAAGTTTCACACTTTATAAAATACAAATTTAATACAAATCAATCTAGCATTATACCATGCTATTTTAACGCAAAGCATTCTTATTTTTTAAGTGTTAATTTGTAACTAAATATAAGTTTAAAGTGAGGGAAGAAGGACTACATATAACCACATCTATATTCAATAAAATATTTTTAAATTTTTTTTTAATATAATTTTTCCAAAACTTAGAATACAATACTATTAACAATTGATAGATAATAAATCAAATCTCGATATATTTTTACCCATTAAACACCAAAATTTAATGCTCATAGACTAAAATACATAATCATTCTGTACTATAACCTTCATCACATTGAATATTTTTTTTCTATTGCAAGCTAGCTATCTCTAAAAAGAATATGTAATAAAAAGAGTATATGATAAGTAAGAATCTGGATAAAGTAATACTAGCATAAATTATCTCGTGAAGCAAAAATCACATGTTTTAAAGCTACCTACCCATATAAAAATACATTCATAAATACAATACATACCTTTATACATACTACACTTTATCTTTTATAATTATTATTATTACGAGTTATTATCATATTTCTCCCTTTGAGTTTGAAATTATAGGAAATGTATCACTTATCTTCCACATTGTTACGTTTGGCCGTTTTGTTACTATTATGTGTAGGGGTATATATGTAAAATTATTATTTGATATTTCTTATTTTTGAGAAAAAAAACATCATTTTTCTAAATTCTCACATAGTCAGTGACATTGTGATAATGAAAGTTAAAAAAATTATTTTTGGTTGATTTTAAAACTTTATAAATAGATTTTGATGAAACAAAAACCTTAATATAATCTTGTAACGCTAATTTTACTCTTTCAATATAATCTCAAATGGAGACTTGAAACCCATCATCTTCCAATTTTTCTTTAGAGTTTTATGTTCAATTTCATTGTAAATGTTTATTCTAGCAAATGACTATAATAATTAGCTATATTGTTGGTTTTAGCTCTTGTTAGCAAAATTCATGTTTCTGTTAGAAGACGGGTCTTTGTTTGCATGTTAATTTTTGTCGGATATTTAGGTTTTTTTCTATCTCTCAAGAATTATTCAAGTCTTTGATTTTGGTATTCTCTTTTTCTGTTAAACATATTTTATATATTTTTTTCAATTTCGTTATTATGTCTTTGAGTAGTTTACTTAGAAAATGTTATTGAAAAAATATTTTCTACTTCAAATCAATTTTTTTTTATTTTTTAATATTTTTTATGATCATTTTATTTATATTGTGTATATGAATTAAATAATATACATAAAAAAATAAAAATAAGTATTTAAAAAAAAAATGGTTGGAGTCATTTTAGTTAGTTAATAATTTAGGGGAGGTACGTGATATATTTTTAATATTTTTTATTTAAATAATATAATATTAAATTTTAGGGGGATAAATGTGATAATATTCTTTGTAGTTATTGTTTTTAAATTTGATAAATGTAAATGGACGGTGCTAATTGCTTTGAATATTTTTCCTTTTTTTTTTTTTTAAGAAAAAACGACAAAGTCCATGTGACCGTTGTTTAATCTCTCCAATCGCGAAACAACATCCACCAATTATTCCTCAACCTCTCATGAGATTTTTTTTTTCCCTATTAAATTCCCATACTACCCTTGCTTCAATGGTTTAATCTTGCCAACGCGCAAGGCCCATCGCGTAATTTCATCCCTAAGTAATGGTCAATACAAATCCCAAAGACGCATCATAAAATCACGAGTCCAAATCTGTCACTCCATAGCTCACTTAACAGTTGGGAAAACTGTCGAAAAAGATGGCGAGCATGGCGTCGATCGGAGCTCTTAAACTGCCGTCATCCTCGACGGTTGCGTCGCCCAGTTCGTCGGAGTTTAGCAGGAGGATTGCAGTGAAACAGCTGGCTTTCTCGTCGTCTCATCTTTCAGGTGACAAGATTGGTTTCAAAGCTGTCAGCGGTGTTCGGCGGAGGGAAGTCAATGGGAGGCGTCCGATGATCGTGTCTCCCAAAGCGGTGTCGGATTCGCCGACTTCACAGACTTGCCTTGATCCTGAAGCCAGTCGAGTGAGTTTCTCTCCTACAAAAAAGACGGAACTTTTTCTAAAGCTGACATTTTTTAACTTCTGGATTTAAGTTACTCGTGAATCTCATATAATTTGATTGAATTTTTCGACTGTCGGCAGAGCGTTTTGGGAATTATACTCGGAGGTGGTGCGGGGACTCGTTTGTACCCGCTGACGAAGAAGAGAGCGAAACCTGCCGTTCCATTGGGAGCAAATTACAGGCTGATTGATATTCCGGTGAGCAATTGTTTGAACAGTAACATTTCAAAGATCTACGTGCTCACGCAGTTTAATTCTGCCTCGCTGAATCGCCATCTGTCAAGGGCGTATGCTAGCAACATGGGTGGTTATAAGAATGAAGGATTTGTTGAAGTTCTTGCTGCTCAGCAGAGTCCGGAGAATCCCAACTGGTTTCAGGTAATATTGCTTTTACGTTGTTTCTTGATTTTGATAATCAAAGGCTTTAATGAATGCTGCATTTCAAGCATTCTTAGCGGGAAATGTATAGATTGTGCAATCTTCTCTTCTTGGCTATGGTTCTTAGAGAAATTGTATTCAATGATCAACAGGGCACAGCTGATGCGGTGAGGCAGTATTTGTGGCTTTTTGAGGAGCACAATGTTTTGGAATTTCTTGTTCTTGCTGGGGATCATTTGTACCGAATGGATTACGAAAGATTTATTCAGGCACACAGAGAAACTGATGCAGATATCACAGTGGCCGCACTGCCAATGGATGAAAAACGGGCTACTGCCTTTGGTTTGATGAAGATTGATGAAGAAGGACGTATTATTGAATTTTCTGAAAAGCCCAAAGGAGAGCAACTTAAAGCTATGAAGGTAAAATGATTGATTTTCTTTTGAACAATTTGGTTTGTTCATCATTTGAAATGGACCTGATATACTGTGGCAATACTCCGTTTCAGGTTGATACTACCATATTAGGTCTTGATGACGAGAGAGCTAAAGAGATGCCTTACATTGCTAGTATGGGCATATATGTTATCAGTAAAGATGTGATGTTAAATCTGCTCCGGGATAAGTTTCCTGGTGCTAATGATTTCGGAAGTGAAGTTATTCCTGGTGCAACTTCCATTGGGATGAGAGTAAGTATTTGTTTAGTTTTTCCTCTGTTTCTTTCCTTATCTCTGCTTAATTCCTTCCGAGTGAACCTATTTCTTCTTGCATTGTAGATATACAGAAGTAACTACATCTGAATAATTCAAATTGCAATATGAACTGATGCTTTTGAGTTTTGCTGAAGTTCGAACATTTGTATTTGCTTCCTCCCTTATTTGTTTCCTCAGTTTTCAGTCTGCTAATTACTTTTCAATTATGTAGGTGCAAGCATACTTATATGATGGATACTGGGAAGACATTGGTACAATTGAGGCTTTCTATAATGCGAATCTGGGCATCACAAAAAAGCCAATACCGGATTTCAGGTAGTTATTATTGAATTCATCAATTTACTGTCATGCTACTTGCTCAATCATGATTGTTTACATAATTTTGGACTCTCTTTTGCAGCTTCTATGATCGTTCAGCTCCCATCTATACACAACCTCGATACTTGCCTCCATCTAAGATGCTTGATGCTGATGTCACTGACAGTGTCATTGGTGAAGGTTGTGTGATTAAGGTAATGTTTTGGTCTCTGGTCCCAGAACCTCCTAAGATGCTGTTGTTGACAATGACTTATTCTGATCATTGTATTATTGTGTCACCTAACCTTTTTAATGTTAAACAGACTTTAGTTGTTTTATTCTATCTTGTTTGATGTGTTTCAGGCAATCCATAGAGTTAACGGTTCTTAATGCTTCTTATCTCTCTGCAGAATTGCAAAATTCAACATTCTGTCGTTGGGCTTCGATCTTGCATATCAGAAGGTGCAATTATAGAAGATACTTTGCTGATGGGAGCAGATTATTATGAGGTAGGATTCCGTAGACAATGTTCGGCTATATTTTATTATACTCTCATTCTGGATGTTTAATTCTTCTAAAAATTTTACTTCAATTCTTATTGCTCTTGTAATGATTGCACTATTTTCTTTCTCCCTCCAGACTGATGCAGACAGAAGGTTTTTGGCTGCAAAGGGTAGCGTTCCAATTGGTATTGGCAAGAATTCTCACATCAAGAGAGCAATAATTGACAAAAATGCCAGAATTGGGGACAATGTGAAGGTTAGGATTCTATTTTCCCTGTCATCCTAATCCATTTTGTCTTCTGAAGTTGCGCAAAGTAGTTACTCTTCTAGGAAAAATTAAAATAGTTTTCAGATAGCAAAAAATACCAGCAACTTTATTTTTTCTTTCTTGTTATTTCAGATTCTAAACAGTGACAATGTACAAGAAGCAGCTAGGGAAACAGATGGATATTTCATCAAGAGTGGAATTGTGACAGTAATCAAGGATGCCTTGATTCCCAGTGGAACCATAATCTAGAATTTTCAGTCTTCTTTCACAGTTGCATCATCCCCATCTAGGGGTTCTCTTCCTGTTGTTATTCTCAAAAATGTCGGAATCGAAAGCCTGCTTCCACACTTTACCTTAGGTCTAGTCTTTTTGTTATATGCTGTATATTTCCGGGCAGTATAATGTAAGTAATGAGAGAGGAAGAGACCTGGAATGTTATCCTGTAGAGGTCTAGTTTATGCACAAATAAAAGCTACCATTTTCTGGCCCTCTTTAGATCATATATCCATCTTGTCTGTTAAGTTGCAAGAGACAATTTGAAACCGTACGGATTTCGTAAAAGCTTGTCTAAGCCATATGAAAAGCTCATCTTCGTAGCTAGAAAAGATTTCAAACATCGTACGCCTACAAACGGCATCGTCTCTGTTAGTTTAATTGTACAGTGACAAACGACATGTCCTACCTGTTGGATTTTTTATTACCCTGTGTTCTACCCCAGAAGGCCTGACACAGCGGGGGAATATTCTATTTCTTTCGCATTAGATTTTTTTAAAAAGCTTTGCCGGGAGAAACTGAAGTACGAAACGAAACCAACAACTAAACATTCTTTAAATTTAAGCCGCAAGAAAACTGCGGATTCTCCTCCATAGCTGTGGCCTATGTATAGACTCAGTGCTGATCGTTTCCAACCGCAGGATTAGCTACGGGACTCTAGACATTTCCGGGACCAGGAACTTCCCTGGTGCTCCGACGGATTAGATTTTCTGTCGCAAAAAGTTGGGAGATATTAGTCGCAAAAAATTGGGAGATATTAGAACAGGATATATACGAAACGTGCTAGGGAAAGAATGTACATACCTTGGATAGCAGAGAATTGGAAATTCTTGCTTCTGTCGACAGACAAGTTATCAGCAGAAAAGCTGCATGTAAAGCACAGATTACAGCAATCCTAAGGAATTTCCCCATTCTGTAATATGCACTGAATAAGAATCTCTCAGAACTTCCTTACATATGTTTGAGCTAAGTTTCCCCTTTATCGAAAAAGTTTGTTCCACGATCATGACTGCAACAAATGTCCTGTAAGCCTTCTGCGTCCAAACCCAAGCACTTTTTTCAATTCTTTTTAAATTACATGATATAAACATAAATTTCTTTCATTTGATTGATGAATCTGGTTGATAATATAACTTAACAACAACAAAATTTAATCAGGGAAGAAGGTCAACATACCAGCCGTGAAGTCGACAGGTCAACAACTTTCCTGAATATATTATGAAATAAACTGCATATAAATAATTTTGACAGAATTCAGTATCTTCCCACGATTTTTCTTGTGATGTAAGCCTTTATGGTATACATGTTATCACCATTTTTATATATCATTCATCAGCTCCAGTTGACAAAATCAAATAACTGCTTCCTTGAAATTTTTTAGCAAATTATACACCAATTGATTTAATAATTGAGTAATGATTCAATGTGGGTAGTCACAAGAATGGATATAATTGTTGTTTCGTGGTTTTCTTTAGGTTGGTAGTATCATCCTTTGGAATTTTAGTAGCCTTTCCTGGTTTAGAAATCATCAAATTCATTTCAATTCTAGATTTATGTACATCTCATTATTGAGAAAATCCATTGTGACAAATCAAATAAATTTGTCACTTACGGATGCAACTTACAAATTGAAAAACTACATCTTTGCCAGAATCGGTGGACAGCTGTTGGACTAGAAACATGTACTATGCAATTGAAACTAAGTAATATTCTCAGCTTTATTGGTGGTAGTACTTATTCAATCATGGTCTTGATTCTTTGATGGAGATGATTTCGGAGTGTTCAAAGGTTCTGGAACATCCCTCAAAGTCCGGCGGAGTACTTGTCTTTCTTTCATGCTCCGATGGACTACACTTTCTGCCATTGAAAGTCCAAGAAAAATATAAGACAGATGCAAAATGAAGTAAGAAAATCGGACAAACATTGGGCACATATATAATTTAGGAATATTCCAGTTGTAGAAATTTGGACCTTCGATAGCTGGGAAATTTGCAATTTTTGCTTCTACTACCGGAGGAAACGAATTCATGGATAAAACTAAATAGGCAACACGCAAAGCACAGACTCTGGCATTTCTTCTATGGCTGCAGCTTGACATTATTCCTCGTACATATGATGAAAAATTAACTGAAGCATATGTCTCGTTAGACACATCTTTCTCTCAATCGATTTATATATACAAGGATGGAAACCAGAGATGACGAATTGCCTGGATGCTTCAAGTTTTAATTTTCAGAATAATTCCTGATTAAAATATTCCAAAGTAAAAATACCCAACCCTGTAAACACAAGTAAAAACCTGCATACATTTTAAAATTAAGTTTGAACAAGCCATAAATCTCCTTATTAATTTGTCACGCGTTCTCAACTTTGGTTACGAAATAATAGCTGGCTAGGGCCGTTCCACAACCTTACATTAAGGTGCGAATGTTCGTATTTTACAAAACAATATATAACTCTAAACAGTATTGTTTTATCATGACAAATGTATCGCGAACAACCGCAGAAGAGAACTCAACTTATTATGTATATCGTGTGAAGATGATGGATCTCTCAACCTCCACAGCCACCGCAGCCACCACAGCCACCACCACCATCTCCGCAGCAACAACCCACCTGGGCATTTGCCTCCGCCTCCGCTTGTCGTTTCTTTTGTTCCTCGTCTTTTTTCTCTTCTCCAGGATTATTTCCTTCCGCACAAGCAAAAATCATCACGGTTATGAGTGAAAGTGCCAACAGTATTTGGAAACTTAAGCCGAATAACAAACTGCCAACACAATCTTCCTCCATAATTACCAAGTTTCGTGCCATTTTTATTATTTACTGCAAGATAACTGAGTCCACTTCTATGTGTTATTTATAGGGCTCCAGGATTATACTCTGTGGCGTTGCAGCCGGGAAATAAGCTCAACACTTTCCTTGTCTCTTCAGAATTCATTTATTTATTTTCTTGTAATTTCGGGGTATAGGGTAGCAACTAGCAAGAAAGTCAAAGTCAATGTATATCCAATCCAACATGCACACTAGTCATATATACATATGATTGTGTAATTTTCATTACAAAATTACAAATCGATAAATCTTATATTGCTGAAATGGGTTGCAGAATCGGCGGGTACATTAATTGTATTGTAGTTCAACTGAGTGACTACTTGAACTTCAATAATGTTGTTGAAGTCCTTGACCCAGTGCCGGAGGGATCTGACGTACGTACATGAATTTTATTCAGACTCTGACGGATTAAACTTTCTGTCATACTTTAATTTTATGGATTAAATTTCCCGTATTATTGCGATCTGAGTTCATGACAAATAAAGATGAAAAATTAAAGTTAATAATGATGCCAAAGAAAGAAAAAGGGGAATAACTAACTAAATTGGAAAATTATATAACATTTGGATCCCTGATCAGTTTTGAAGTTTTGAGAAATTAAAAAATCGATTGAAAATATGGAACAAGACATCACTCACCATTTTTTGTCTTTCTTTATTTTATCTTTTATATACTCCGGACTCGAACCTAGACACAAGTGACATAATCTACCACTTGAATTGAGCATTTCAACAAAATAATATATATATATATATATATATATGTAAAACATTTCAACAAAATAATTAAACATCTTACCTCGATTGATGATCTTCTTGAGATGGCGACCATAATATATATATATATATATATGTATATATATATGGTGCAGCTAAGCTAGCTGAATTATAGATTATAGTTAATATATTACTGAAAATCATATATATATATATATATATATCGACCTCGAAACAAACTGGGGTAAATTTCTCATACTGTAACGCATAATTATTAAGATATATACCTTATTTTGTACCACGATCTGAGAGGGAAATGCAGTTGGCGGAGCTACAAATGTACGTGGCCGAGCTGGTATTGGATTATTTCGATGAATTAGGAACTTCCGGCAGACTACGGCGGAGTGCTAGACGACCTTCTGCCGTATTTTGATGGACTAAACTTTCTATGATGAATAAAATTAAAGAGATTTAATTAGTTAATTAACGGCCAAAAGAAATGTCCAAATTAAATGATGAAATTAAGAACCAAAAAAGAACAAAAAAAACAACCAAGTGGAGATTTGCACCTTGGATAGCTGAGCAATTTGGTTATTTTTGCTTCCGTTACTAATCATGGATAAAAGAATACAGACAACAAGCTGAGAATAGAGTTTTGCAGTACTACTAATATTACTACTCCCATGGCACCTTGACATTAATTTTTTAATAAATTTAAATAAATATGCCCAAAATATTGAATGAGAATAATTTGTTATTATTAGAAACCTTCAATTGTGAATCCTTTTATTTACAAATATGGAACCCAGAGAATAGAGTAACACTTTACAATTAATTAATAAAACGAAACTCATTCAAATTCTGAATTGCCCCAGTATTAATTAATTAATTAATTATGTGTTCATCATTCCACGCATAATAGACAGAGATGATGTATTACAGAATTATTGACTATTAAAAGACACAGAAGTCAATAATTCAAGATTTGAATTGTCTAATTATTCAAAAATGAACTTGCTCTTCACATATTTGAAAATGAATATAACATAACTTTCGGATCTCTATTTCATTATATTTACACAAAAAGATATAATTTGTCGATTTTATAATAAATAGGTCTCTAACTCCTTTTAAAATATTAAAATTCCCTTTAGTATTTACTTACATTCTCGGTTAAAATTCAATATCATAAGGGTTTATTCTGTCATTTCAATGGGAATCATACTCCTATTTTGTTGTAAATAGACAAAATATATCATTTATTTATGAAAACTTAAATAAGAGGGACACGTCTAATAAACTATCCAAGATTGGAATTATCCAAAGTTAACAAAGAAATTGCATTTGAATACACACTCTAATTTTGCGAGGGTCAAATTCAATACTATAATTGTAATTACGACATTTTCATTAGCCATTAAGAACCTATTTGTTAGAAATAAATAGTTGTATAAATTTCGTTCGAATTCGTGGGTTTGCTTTAATTTCATACGTAATTAATTAAGGATTTGCTAATTTACAAGAAATATATATATATATATATATATTTTTATTAAGAAATTGAAGTTGCGAAGATTTTTTACCTTGGATGGCTGAGAAATTTGAAATTTTTGCTTCTGTTACCAAAGGCCATGAACATATTGATTAAACTATACAGGCTACAAGCAAAGTGCAGACGGTAGGATTATTTTTCCTATGCTTGCTTGACATTTTTCTCGACCCAAAAAAAAAAAAAAAAAAAAAAGAAAAAGAAAGGAATTAATGGAGAAGCAGATTCAATTATCAATTTTGTGTTTGATTACAAGCTATACAAATTTAACTACCAATTCATAGTTTATACAATCGTTGAGAGGAAGAAAGTCCAAATTCAAGCTTTAAATTGTAGAACAATTTAAATATATTGACAATACTCGAAAAGAAAGTAACCCTTACATTTCAAAACTTTGAACTAGCCATCTATACATCTGTCACCATTAATTGTTAAGGCCCTTCGACCGCATTTTTTATTTCATGAAAACTTTGTAATTCTTATATTATAATTTTCAATTCTTTTTTTTTTTTTTTTAAATTTTTAATATACAGGTTATTTTAAAAAAAACTGAAAAATATAATGAAAATTTAAAATTGCATAAAAAAAAAAAACCCTTAAATGTTGGAATGAAAGAGTTTAATTGATGTATATATTATACTATGAGGTCAATTATTTAAATCAACTCCTTACAAATGTGCATTTATACTGTTCAATGTACCGTCTAGCTAATTAATATTCAATTCCACAGGGTTACTACTTACTTTATTTGGTTAGAAGGAATAGTCATGGGTCAAATAGCTATAGATTGAGATTTATACATATATTACATTAACAGCATTTATTTTTTTGTTTCTCCATATATCGTAATATTATTATTAATATGAAAGACACAATAGATCATGAATTACAGCATTAAAGAAATAATTTAAAATTACATAAATGTGTCATGGTGGTTACAAGACAAGTACAAATTAATTGTGTGTTGAAGTGAAGGATAGTAAATTATGTAATTTAACCATTATGACCTCTTGAAGCTGCTTTTGGAGTACTTGTCTGTGCAGGAGCTTCTCCGAGAGTTCGATAGATTAACCGCTTCTGATGAAGTAAACTTTCTGTAAATATATCAAGATAAGAGTCAAAATTAACAATCAAAGCGTGCATGCAAATTACTTAATGCAAGATCAAGAAATTGGAAATTAAGATTATCAATTGGTCAGAGATTAAGAAATTAATAAAATGATAAATTAAATTTGTTAAAAGATAAAAATATGCACCTTGGATAGCTTGAAAATTCAGAATTCTTGCCTCTGTTACTGTTAGCGAAGGACATGAAATCGTTGATAAAACTAGAAAGGCGAGAAGAATGGCAGCAATACCAATGGTATGATGGCTCCTTGACATTTTTCTAATCGGAAATAAAATCATTTAACTACCAATATACACATTCTTATATGAATATATCTTCTTATAGAATCACAGAGAAGGCATTAATAAGTCAAGATTCAAGAGCTTTGAATTATATTACATTGTGATTTGTGACATATAATGAAGTCAAAAATTGAGCACTACCCTAAAAGACCGACACTAAATACATACATATGTGAGTTGACTTTGAAAATTGACCATGTGCACTAATTTGCTGGACTAGAAAGCACACCCACCCTTGGATGTAGCCGATAAATTGGGAACTTTTGCTTCTGTTACTGCACTGAAGGCAGTGATTTACCTTATAACCTAACCCAAAGTAATATTTAACAATTCAAGCTTTGAATTGTCCAAAGTCAAAAAAAAAAAAAAAAAATAAAAGAATTTGCAGTTCTCAAATATAAACAAATTGCTAGGGGCAAGATCATGAATGATGTTACTAATTAACCCTTTGTTAATTAAATAGATCTTTTGATTGAGAATTAGAAACAGCTATCTAGCTAGCTAGCTAGCTATCTTATAATTAATATTATTGTTAAATATATATTTCTTTGAATATAAGAAATATATTTGATCGATTCCGTCTACCACATAATTAATTAATTAATTAATTAAGTGACCCACCACCTGACCACCGTAAATATCGGGCAGCATGCCCACTTAAATTAAATTGATAATTATATAACAAGAAAAGTCTTGCTTTCTCTTTCAAAAATTTAATGCAATTTGTAATTTAATTAACACCCACACAGCAATTAATTCTAGCTAGCTGTGATCTGATAATCTTGCATGTTCTTCTCTTTAATTTTCTCCTCTATCGATCAGTAATATGAAATTAAAAAAAAAAAAATGTAAACATCAACTTCGATATCATGATCAGCTCCAACATATATATATTGAAGGTAAATTAATTTAATGAGTCAGACAATTAATTCTCATGAATCTCACAGTACATATTTATAACATGAATTGGTGGATATATCGATCATCCCATGCTTACTTGCAGGAAACCGACCACAGCAATGTAATTAATAATTAATATGCAGATTAATGAATATTATATTAATAAAATCATCTCCTCCCTCCAACTAACAATTACAAGGATTAAATTAAATTTGTAGCTAGCTTGTGCTAGCTGATCAATTAAGTACCTCTGTTACAAATTGATATTACAATTTATTAATCAATTATCATCGATCGGCGGAGGTTACAGAATTAATGCATGGAGCACAGGTAGTACAAGCTCTTGTATATGTATATATATATATATATATATGTTGCAGCTAATTATAATCAATTAATTAATGCTAACCCCCGTCACCCGATACCGGATTATTATTAATTGGAGGAGGTTCCCTGCTCAGTTTCCGATGGATTCATTCTTCTTTCACACTTTGATGAAGTAAACTTCCTGTCCATCATATTTCAAGAAAAATTAATTAAACAAGAGAATTATTACTTTGTACGTACGTGGTTAAAATTTAAGCCTTATAAATTATTACATATATATATAATTCACGAGAAATATATTAATTATTAATTAAGAAAATGAAATGATCATGATCACCTTGGATAACTGAGAAATTCAGAATTTTTGCTTCTGTTACCGAAGGCCATGAACACAGGACTACTGATAGTAGTAGTATTATGTAGGCAACGAGCAAAGCGCATGCAGTAATTAATGCCAGCACCAAAAATGAAGAATAGAGAAGTAAGTTGCGTAGCTCTGATTATCAGTTTGTATTTGATTAATTACAAACTCTATATAAACATAAACGTCTTTAACTTACTAATCCTTCCTTGAATTAATTGATTTATATAGTAAATACAATCCTTGAGAAGGAAGAAAGTCAAAATTTAAGAATTGAATTGTATTTTATTGTACAATTCAAATACATTTATCTTGATTCTTGAAAGTATTGACCCAACAATCAATATTAATTTCTTTTTTTTTTTTTTTAAAAAAAAGAGAAACCTTCAAGTTTGAACAAATCATCTATACATCAAATCACTACGAGCTAGCTAAACACACATATTTAACACCTTTGAAATTTCCAATTTTCCTTTTATTAATTACTATAAAATCTAATTCTTCCATTATAATTTGTAATTTACAAGTCACATTTAAAAGACCTTAAAAATAATAAAATAAAATAAGAAGACTAGTAAAAATTTAAAAATGAGAATTAAAAAAATATTGAAAAGATGTACGGTAGGTACACATAACATTAAAAAAAAAATAATAAAACATGAGCTGATCAATTATATTATTTATAAATTCATTTTCTTGTGTGAACTCCATGTATATGTGTAAATTAATTAAGCTGTTCAACCATCAAGAATTCAATTCAATCTAGCTGTTACGTACTATCTTCATCAATCAAAACTTGATTTGAATTGCGTGTGGAATTCAATTAATATTAATTCAATAAAATTAGAAAATATATATATGTTTATATCAAATATTAGCAATAAATAAATAAATAAATAAGTAGTCTTGTCTAAAGTAAAAATTAATATTTACCAAATCTATATATTTTTTAATTTTATTACCAAACAAAACAAAGCAAAATATTGGCCAATCTGGAGCCCACGTATTATTCTAAACGCAAGAGACAGAACATCTATCCGCGGCACTTGGCGGTCTTATGACTTGAGCTAGCATTTTGCAGACGCTTGGCTTACGCTACATTTTTGCATTAATTCAATCAACTACTAGCATCTTAAATTCAACACAACTCTGGAGATATTTGATGCATGAATCCCATCTCAATATTTCTTTTTCTTTTTCGTATTTCTTGTAGATCAAATGAAAGAGGATAAAGTTTTGAATGGAATACAAATATCACAGTAGAGAGAGAGAGAAACCGAAACATGACTGCATTTTTACTAAATAATCGCAGTATCCAACATTGAAATAACATGAGATTGTAAAGCAGCAATTGCACAAGGTTGGAAGGAAGAAAACTACGCTATTTAAAAATATTCGCTTGCATTTGCATAGCTATAATAACCCTTCAGTTCTGGTGACAAGACACGGTTTTATTCATGTAGTCTTTAGTATTTAAAATTCTACAATACCACCGCCTCCTATGTAACAACAACATAATCAAAACAAGCAACTTGTTAAACCAAAAGAAAGAATTGACCTTGGATAGCTGAGAGCTAACAGAGGCCATGATGCATTCCCGTGGCAACTCCACATTCCGTTATACTGCTAAATATCTATCAAACCTTCTATAGACAGACTGCAGTCACAATATGGTGCACAAAGCAGAGCACCTCACTACAATTTTACAAGAAAATTAACAAAGTAACGATAACTGAGATGGAAAGCCGGTCAAATTCCGGCTTTCAATTGTCTAAATCGAAAAAGAGCATTTCTGTTCACAGGTGAAATTTTGAACGCCGGCCCCCAAAGTTCTCTGCTTTTTCTTACGTTATAAATTAATAACTAACAACAATATATACACATAACAGCTAAATACCTAAATAGATAAGTAGGGGAACTGAACTGAGATCCCAATGCAGAGATAAATAACTAAACATACCATAGCACTCGTTCAATGGAAACTGCCGTCTGACCTGAGCTGAGTATGGATGTGAGGAAGGCCCTACCTGCCCCATTGCCATTCCTGCTTCTTTTAGTTTTCATCAGTAAATTCATGAGCAAAACAAATTTTTAAAGCATCTAAATTGCTACGAGAATAAATTAATACAAGAAATAGTCTGTCTGTCATGTAAATCAACAAACCCCGGTTTATATACAGAGCAAAGTCCAGACTAAACAACACTACTATGTACAATCAATTTATTTATAATGTACTTCTAGAACACAAAACAATAAAATTTAAAGCCATTTACCATTTTGTTCCAACTTCAATTTCCTTAAATCATTCGGACAGCATGGTTTCTTCCAACTTCAATTTCCCTAGATCATCCAAAACGGAATTGTTTTCCAACTTCAATTTCCCCAAATCATTCAGTACAGTGTCACCTGAACCACCAGATTCAGTCTTCGGCGCCAACTTTAATTTCCCAAAATCACTAACCATTGTGTCACATGAAACTGATTCAGATTGAACATCAATGTAAAAAGTTACCGAAGACGGTGGATTAACCAAATATTCCGGGAACATGAATTGCAACATGCTAAGAACACTTGAAGCATCCTTTAAGGTAGGAATTGCGTCGTCCATTTCCTCTTTCATGATCTCCCAAACGGCAACTGCCCTAACTTTATCGAGCCCGCCCGACTGTTTTGCCGCTTCCACGAACTTCTTGTGGCAGTTCAAATTCCAAAAGAACGGCCGCTTCCGAAACTTCCTCAAATATGGGGAGAAACGTCTTCTCCACCGATTCTGACGCGGAGCAGCGATCCATGTTGAAGAAGAAGAGGATGACGGCAATAACTTGTTTTGGTTGGGAACGAAAGCTTGCGGTTTAGGATACGGAATACGCTGATCAGGGGAAGAAATGTTGATTGGCCTCACGTAAGAGGAATTCATTTTTCCCCGCCCTGTCATTCCTAATCTCAAGCCCTAACCCTAAATCTTCAAATTGAATCGAATTGATTCTTGAATCCTGATCTGAGGAGTCAATAGTATACATTTATCGGAGTCAAAATTCAAATAGCAAAATGGCCTAATGATTTTTAGGTCCCCGATGTTTACGTTTTCTTTACAAATAAAGGTATCATTTTTCTAGTTGCGTCAGCTAGGTCCTCCACATTCATCCCTATTATTATTAAAATTACTGAAATGGCTATCAAGGTTCATTTTGATATTTTCTTTTTGTATTGTTCTTGGCTTACATTACATACTCCAATGCTAATGCACGTAATTATATATTCAATTGCCCAACTTGCAATATGAAACTATTCGCTTAGCACATCCGCGCCAGCTGAAAGACTGCTCCTTTTTCTTTTCGATAAAAATAACTTCGTTAACAAACCAAAATGAAGGAGGGCTATTTGATTACACTGCACTGGTATATACAAGAAGTTTGGTCAACATGCAGTTTTTTGATGATGCTGTGTCTATAATTAGTAAGCAGTACAAAAAGTGAGTATGCAACCCATGGGAAAGACGGCCAATTTACATTCTTCTTCCCCGCTAGCCAAAAAATACACAGTATAGGTGAAAGACGCACCCAATGCAAATGCTGCCATGCATTTTTTTTGGGTCCTTGATGGTTTTTAAGGTAGCTGAATGTCTGTAAAATGAACAGAGAGAAAGGTGGTCAGGATCCCACTAAGAATTCACCATATGATAGAGTAAAAGAATCATTAAGGTTGGAAACTTACTACATAATTTCAGAGATACTGAGATGACAACAATAAACAGAAAATGTAACTACCAAAAGCATAAGTTTTTTTCACTACATGAGTTTAAAACAATAAAAGGCTGCTACATGACTTGCTTATGTGAAGAGCAATTATAAGAATGAGATTTATCATACTAAATTGCTGCTTATCTACTTTGTTCAATAATTTCTTTTTTCTTGGAAAGAATCAGTTCAATGATCTCAAAATCTGTATTAGAGGATAACTTTTAGCTATCCAAACTGACACAGAAAGAGTTCTTCGGTAAATTTTGTTTAATAAATTATTAGACAAATAATTTAACATACAAGACAAAGGAGGTTTTGATTCCCCAAAACACTGGTAAAATTATATTCTTACATATATAGGCTATTATTGTAAGCTAATTCCCTAAAAACAAAAATAAATAAATAAACAAAGCCATAAGAAGCCATACATATGGAATTTTAATTCTAAAACGGGAGATTGACCAAAAAGAACACTTTAGTAAATAAGCTGCCATATATTTCAGTCTCTAAATAACTGCTGTTCTTTTGACCATCTTAGAAACACTAGTTTCAAAACATGGGGAGAGAGGGACGGAGAATGTAGTTATACATGTACATGTCGCAGCATATTTAAAGTTCTATGATTTAATAAAATTACCTTCTTTCTCAAGTCCTGCCATTCAAGATTACCTCCTGTTCACTCCTGAGGACTCTTTGGCCGTAATGTTCCTCCATTTATCCTTGAGATCAGCTGGAGTGCGAGTTGGATCAAAAACATGCTGACCAAATTCCAAAACTTTCCTCCAAGGAAGATTTTTATTTACTTTACTTGAAAATTTATGCACTCCTTCCTACAGTATAGAAGTAGATTTCAACAAGCTGATCAACCAAATTTTGAGTGCTTATCGTCTAACTGACTGATACCAAGCTCATTTTTGTCTTAAGAGAGAAATATTTAACACTTAAATCACAGCAATAATTAAAATTTTTAGAATTTGACTCTTATTTGCATATATGAACATGACAACAACAAAAAGTATGTTACATTGTGTTTTAGTAATAATTCAATTAAACAAAGAGTAGCAAGTTTCGAAGCCATAATTTCTAAAGTTTAAAACTAAGCTGCTGAAATGAAATGCAAGATAATAAATCAAACAGTGTTAGTTAAAGGTGGTCAACCCTTTCAGCTACAGAGTAACTTCTCCAATAAATTAACTGAAATTGAATTGTCATTTTCTGACAGATTCAAATCTTCATCAAGTTAAATCAACATAACACATTTACTCTAAACACCAAAATCAAGAGACAGTACTTATTATTGAGGAAACAAGTTTTCCAATACACAGAAAGACCCAACACAAACACCTGGAAAGAAAACAATAGCTATGAACATGAATCCATACCCTCAGCATATCTTCCTCCTCGGCTGTCCAAAGTAGTCTCTTACGTTTCTCATTAGCAAATGAGAAGCTTGTACTGCAATGTGAAAGGAAAAAATTAAGTTCCCAATAACTATAATGAGCAATGCAAATCACTCAACTAACTCCTACCTTGCAACCAAATTACAACCTTTCCAAGATGAAATCTAATGAAAGAATTTAATATCTGTTCAATACATGAGGACTCACAATTTTTCAGCGGATACTTGTTGTGTGGACTTTTTGGAGCCACTTATTTTCTCATTTCGAGGCCCATCAATTTTCTTCAGTGTGGCACTGCTTGGTGAGGATAATTTTTTTGGTGAGTCAACATTCTTGGATTGTAATTTCTTACTACTTTGTCTGAGACGCCTCTTATGCATGGAAATTGTCTCCATATCAGAATCAGACATTTCAGTTCCCAATTTTCCGGGGTCCATTTTCTCTTCTTCCTCTATTCTTCCTTGCTTCAAATCTACAGGGTCAGTCATATGCTTTTTTGATATATTAAGTGAAACATCCACAGAATTCTCTCCTTCTACACAACAGGCATTGAAAGGTTCTTTTTGCAGTTGTTCTTCAACAACCTTCACTTGTCCACTGTCAGCAACTTGTCCTGAAGCTTCTGCTTGTATTGTTTCTCCATCTGCTAAGGTTTCAAGCTCATGAGTTTTAGAGATTTTTTCCTCAATCAACATTTCCTTGCTTGGAGAATCCACAAGTGATTCAACCCCAGGATTTTTCTCATGACCATTACAAATATTTATATTCTCACTGAGACCAGAAAGACGGGTTGAAGGGTCCCTTTGATTTTCAGGAATCAGCTTAAATTGGTCAAAAGGGCCAGCTAGCTTTGCATTGTTCCTGTCATCATTTTGATCTTGATCCATTTCCATAAATTGATTCTCCACTTGATCATTGTCCATCCTATCATTTATCTCCTTTCTTTCATCTGTTCCACCATTCTCCTTCTCTTTATCATCACCAACCCTTCCAAAATCCAGAAAATGTGCCAAAGCTTTTTTCGCTTTCATAGCCTTCTTCCTCAACTCCTGAGTCTTCATTACTTCATGTTTATACCAACAGTAGGGACAGTAAAAATTTCCCTCATCATCAAATTTAGGTCTGCCATTCGTACAATTCTCATGAAGTGCAACTGGGCAACCAGATTGACTGCAAGGCAACAAATTCCCACCACCTCTATCACACTTAAGACAAGTCCCTCCCTCCAACCAATCCATATCCACACAATCTTCACTCAGGCCTAAACCACCAGGTTTTTCCACACGGATATCAGTCTCGGCACCAAAATAAGCAGAAGCTACTACCTCGCAATCATCATCCTTCTTGCTAGATGTTTCAGGTGCAATACTACCTTTGCTGTGTTCTCCATTTGCTTCATCCTGTGCAAATATTTAATTAAAATTTTCAAGTTTTCACTTTAAGTGAGGTTTAAAAATTTCGTAACCAACAAAAATTAAATAAAGAAGGCAGGTTATACTGATATTAACCTCCTTCCCTCGGTGACATAAACTGACCAGTTTATACATACATGCAAAAGTTTAGGCATTTTATTTCTACCAGTAAGTGAAAGAAAGGCACGCATTTTTCAAACTATAACCAAAAAACGTCTAATTTATTTAACTTTTTTATAAAATAAAAATAAAAAACAAAAATTTTATCAGTCAAAAGCGCGCGAATACGCGTGTACATGAAACCCTAGGACTTCCATCCAACGATTAAGGCGACAACAACAATAATCAGAAAGCATAAAAAAGAAACCACATTTGCTCGAGCAGTTATAGGCTTCTATACTTCATGTTTCTCCGGCGAAACGACGCCGGTCTACTGTATTAGCAGTTGAAAGTTTCCCGAAAAACAAACATAGAAAGAAAAAATGGACGTAGAGGGAGAGAAAATACCCGGTTAAGGAGAGGAAATGACGGAGTTGTTGAGCTTGGTGAATGGAATTTGGGAAGCCGAGCTCTGCCACCGCGCGTTTTAGTTTTCATTTCTTCCAGGAGACGATTCTCTGTGGGCGCGTGTTTCAATAGGTGAACTAAAACGATTTCGTTTTCAGCCCTTCAGCGCCGTCGGGAAGACAATGGGCTTTTGTGACCATTTTTGGGCTTGGTATCCACTGTAGTGGCTGTGTTTATACATGTACCCCATATGTTTATTTTTATTACAAATAAGTCCTTAATGCCTTTTTTGAATAATTAAAATATCTTTTCATGTTTTTTCTTTTCCTTTGTTTTACCCCACTCGCAGTGTGTGAGATTTTTATCCTCATTGTCAGGGATGATTGCCCATATTACATGGGATGATTGCACACATTATGTGGGAGAGCCCTAATATGTCTACACTAGGGCTTGAACTTTACATCTAGTCATGAGTTGGATGTAATTTTATAAAGATAATACAATTAAATTACTCATTTCAATAGAATTTAATGAGCTATTCGTAAAGGTAGTGAATGTGTTATATCAACCCAACTCTTATGTAAAATAAATTAAAAGGTATAGTATTACTCTTTAAAGAGTAATACTATACCTTTTAATTTATATCTCAATTTTCATGTGGTGTGAAAAACTGACTTCACATTATCAAGTTATCTTTTATATTAATTAGTATATAAGTTACTATAATTTTAAGTCAATTAAAATTAGTACATATAAAGTAATTTAATTTATCGAAAAAATTTTGAGACTCAAGTGACGGAATTTAATATTTTTATTTTTAAAAAATTAATTTTCACCAAAATTATTGAAAAAAAAAATTTATATCGATAAAAATATTACTAAATTTAATTTTTATAACTTATAACTTATGTGTACCATAAAAGCTTGTATAGATTCTGATAACGTTGCGAATCCATTCTTTTTCGCGCTAATTAATACGGCAGCAATTTGCCGTCTTTACCTATTTCTATTGGATACGAGTAGGTTATTGTTGTTGTTATTATTATTATTATTATTATTATTATTATTATTATTATTTATTATTATTATTATTATTATTATTATTATTTAAGTATATTGCGTATTGCACTAATCCGTAGTCTTCAGTTTAAGATTCTAAGTATACAGTCACTTTTCAGATTAGCCTTGCAGGGCGGTGAAATATGAAATCTTCTCATCATCTCAGGCCAAACAGGTTTTCTCCTTCTGTAATCGCATTCCAAAGCAGTGTACTGCCTGCCGTCTCCGTCAACATCTATCGTTTCCTCGCCGTACGCAAGTAAGGACGCGT
Organism: Azadirachta indica; assembly: GCA_022749755.1. Lineage (NCBI taxonomy): Eukaryota > Viridiplantae > Streptophyta > Magnoliopsida > Sapindales > Meliaceae > Azadirachta > Azadirachta indica. Next base: position 1,910,098 of record CM040440.1, on the reverse strand, counting down.
CAACCTCCGCTGTTTTTCCTGGACTTGGAACTGCCACTAGAAGTTAATGAAAGCGGCAGAATACTTGGGCAATTCTTGGCATGCTGAAGAGACTCAGATGCGCAAACAATAACGTTCGACTTTAAAGCTGAATCTGAAACGGTTTCATGCGACGCAATGGTGAGTGAGTTTGGGAAGTTGAAGTCGGCGCAGAAGACGGAACCGAATCCGGTAGTTCGCGTGAAACGGTGGTGACTGATTTGGAAAAATCGAAGTTGTAACAAACGACTCCGTTTTTGGATGATTTTAATTTAAATGTAAAATAATTATTGCTGTAAATTTATTTTATTTTATTTTATTTTTCAACCAAAGCCGTTATGTCATACACGTTTTACCTGAAAATAGAAATCCGCAAAGTCAGTGGCTATTGTCATATTCCTTAATTTTCTCCTTTTTTTTTTTTTCCTTTCTCTTTTACTTTCATTTCGATCAGTTAATGCTTGATAACAACCACCTTTTAATTTTCCCATTTGATTTGAATCAGCAAAGAATCCCACCATTGACTTACGAACCCAAAGCCCAAGACTTTAGCCTACAAAAATTTTCTTCCACTTTCTTAGAGGTTTCCCACGACTTCTTTACAGTTGTATAAACAACATTCCCAAGATTCTTGGCACATATTTGATGTCGGAATAAAGAAAATAATTTAATCAAATGGACGTGGAGAACATGACTCTGCAGTAATGCCCGTGTTTTAAAATGGAATTTTCTTTCCATTTTCGTCGACAACACCACCAACGAAAATCCATCGGTAGCTCGAATTCAATCATCTCGGATTGAGGTTTATTCAATTTCCTTCTGATTTATCATTGAATCGGGAAGTTTTATTTAAATTTGACAAAAGGGTATTTTGTTATGCAGATGGGATCATTAGAGGAAAGAGCAGTTCTTGAATTGGAAGAACATAGTCTGGTGAATCCCGGTTCAATAGCTGGAAACATTCATTCGTTTAAGTTATCCAGTGGTGGTGGTGGTTCCGATGACACAAGCAGCAGCAGCAGTTCTTTCATTGAAAGCATCAAGATCGTTGTATTCTCTACCAGACTCAACATGCTAATGATTTTTGGCCCCATAGCTATTATTGTGGACAAAACATCCGGCAGTCGTGTGAGTTTGTGCTAGTTTTCCTGTGTTTCCCATGTTTTTATCCAGCAATTGGGACATTTCTCATATTGTTTCTTTGAGTTCATTTCAGGGTTGGGTTTTTCTTTCGACCTTGTTGGGAATCATTCCTTTGGCTGAGCGTCTCGGTTTTGCCACAGAGTAAGTTTGTTACCTTGCATTTTCTCCTGTATATTTCTTCACACAAATACTCTAGGTTATCTATTGGACGATTTGATAATTTGGTTATTTGTCCTTCAATTTGTTGGCTATCATGTAACTAATGCAGCTTATGCTTGATTTGGTGTAGGCAGCTGGCTTTCTTCACAGGACCTACAGGTACTTCTATTATCAATAATCTGAACGTTAATCTGATTCTTTTCTTTTCTTTAAATATAAATCTTTATGTGTCATACGTGATGAAGTTTCAGCTTGATATAATTTTCTCTGAGCTTTCACTTTTTACACTCCAGTCAAAGTCCTCTGTTCTTAAAGCTCTCAAATTACAAGCATTTATGCTTATCCCTCTCAAACAAATATGTGTGAAAACAATGTTTTTGAGTCCAAATCACACCTTTTTGATAGAAACAAAAATCCTCCAATACTAATTTTATTTTTCTCCTCAACGCCATTTGCAGTTGGAGGTCTTCTAAATGCAACTTTTGGAAATGCGACAGAATTGATAATATCTATTTTCGCATTAAAAAGGGGCATGATGCGAGTTGTTCAACAATCACTACTTGGTTCAATTTTATCAAACATGTTGCTAGTGCTTGGTTGCGCCTTCTTTTGTGGCGGACTTGTGATTACTAAAAGGGAGCAGGTGTTTAACAAGGTGCGTTAATACATATTATTCTTTTTCTCTCATATCTCTTCCTAACTATTTTGCGACAGAGAGGTTAAAAGTTGTTCTGATCTTATTGATAGGCAGTTGCTTCTGTGAACTCCGGATTGCTGTTGATGGCGGTGATGGGTTTACTGTTCCCTGCTGTCCTCCATGCTACACACACCGAGCTGCATTTTGGGAAGTCTGAATTGGTTCTCTCAAGGTTTAGTAGCTGTATTATGCTCGCGGCTTATGCTGCATATCTTTATTTTCAGCTGAAGAGACAGAAGAACCTCTGTGATGAGATTAACGAGGTTAGTTATCTCATAATGGAGATTACTGTCACAAACTCTCAACTTTTCTTCTCATTTGTTGTCAAATTGTTTCATGATATCAACTTAGGACGAGAGTCAGAGTGAAGAGAGTTCAGATGATGAAGAAGCTCCTGTAATTTCAAAACAGGAATCAATAATTTGGCTATTCATCTTAACTGCATGGATCTCCATCCTTTCGGAATATCTTGTCGATGCTATTGAGGTGTTGTAGTCTTGTTAATCTATCACGCATTCTGTTGTGTAGTATCTTCTCAAACCTTTCTGGAGTATATTCTCTAATTGCGGTTATCTTCAGGGAGCATCTAAGGACTTGAAAATACCGGTAGCATTTATTAGCGTTATCCTGCTCCCAATTGTTGGTAATGCAGCAGAGCATGCCGGTGCAATTATGTTTGCAATGAGAGACAAGCTTGTAAGTACCAAATTCCTACTCTGCTGTTGAAATATCACAACTAATCATTAATTAATTAGCCTCTAAAATCTTGCTTAATCTCTTGCACAGGACTTATCTTTGGGAGTGGCAATAGGGTCATCAACGCAGATAGCTATGTTCGGGGTAAGTCGCGAAAGCATTAAATCAATCTTGCAGAACTTAATACATACAAAATGCATATTTTGATCATTAATCTTGTGAACTTGTTATGACACCATATAGGTTCCATTTTCTGTTGTTGTCGGATGGATCATGGGACGCCCTATGGACTTAAATTTTCAACTTTTCGAGACAGCTACACTTATTATAACTGTTCTAGTTGTAGCCTTCATGTTGCAGGTTTGTGAACAGAGAAAATTTTACTCAATCATGAGCATAAGAAAAACAAAAACATACTGCAGGGAAAACAATTTTACATATCTGTTATGGTGTGAGCTTTGCAGGAAGGAACTTCTAATTACTTCAAAGGATTAATGCTTGTTCTCTGCTACGTAATAGTTGCTGCAAGTTTCTTTGTTCATGTGGACCCTGCTTCATTGCGTAGGTTTTTCTTCCCTTTCCCCAGCTAAATGATGATTTCAATTTAATTTACTGTTGCTTTCTTTATAACACGCGGTAACTTGTTTCTCCAGGAGATAAGCCCCACAAACATGGCTAAAGCTCGAGGTGATCCATATATATATAGATATTTTAGACACCAGGAAAACGGTTTTGAAGAGAGCTCTAAACTAGAGTGAAAATGTTCCCTAAAGTTGATTTGCAGAAGCTCTGGGTTTATTTGGTGCTGCAAAGTTTTCGTTAGCTGTATCTTTTAACGCGCAGCGCGCTATTGTTCATATGAAATGTAGAGATTAGGGCCTAATGTAAGTAAAACTATGAGCAAAATTACTGCAAGGGTGTTCTTACTTCTATATACAACGATGGAATGTATCCATTTTGGAAGAAATATTACTTTATTCTTGCTTTTTTTGTTCCATTCAATTTTGCAATTTATACCATCTAGATCAAATCGTTATTTAGATTCCATTATTGAGACTCTTGTTTTTTGGCTTTGGATCACCAGGATATTTCCAGGACAGAACTAGAAATTCATTTAAATATACTATACTAACACGGTTTACATTTGAAGCTGTCGGGATAATATACATGTTTGGTCAATCCTTCGGAATTAGAACCCGGAAGCTTCGAATGTTATGTTTCCCATGTTTTTTATAAAAAAAACAAATGCTATTTGTCCCAAAATTTTATTCTAAATTTGCAATGCCAATGATGAGGAAACATCACATTATAATATGAAACAAGAATCAAGGAATTAATGCAGACAAATTGAACAATTTAATTAAGCATCATAATATGAAACATTGACCAATCTGTTGCCGTCCTGCATTAGAGCGAGAAAAACCTGGGAAGATTCCCAGGATTAAAGTACGGTACTAAGCAATTATTGAGGCCTATATAAATACAAGTTGTTTCAACTGGATTTCAGTGCATATAAATATATATTAAGGAAGAGTACATATATATATATATATATATAACAGATAATGGAAAAATTAGGAGCTTTACTGAACGAGAGTTCCAACAGTTCGTTCGGTGGGATTCTCTTGCTTTGCCAAATTTTTATTGCATTTTCAATCTTATCAATGATTATGTTTGCATGTGTTGATAGTCCTACCCAAGAAGAAGAGAAAAAGGAAGAGGAAAAAGATAAACGCCAAGTAGAAATTGACCTCGGAGAGGCTGCCCAAGCTACTGCAGAAGCTTCGGTGGGTTGTTGCTGTGGGGGTGGCGATGGTGGCGGTGATGATGATTGTGGCTGTGGTGGTTGCGGGGGTGGTTGCTGCGGTGGTGATTAAGACAACAACCGGCGGCCACCTCTCTCTCTATATATACACATATCACCATATCCCATACTATTTATGTTGTTAATTAATTTATGTTTTGTCGGCTTACTATATATAAAATAATTGATGTTCGATATATCATTCATTTCTACTTTATATCATTCATTTCTACTTTTTATGTTTTCTAAAATAGTCCAGTAATTTCAGTAAGGGAGAATGCTCATTACATCCCTACTTTTTTAACCAATGTCCTATTATTCTTTATATTTTTCGTAATATCCCATCACCCCACTGAATTTTGATTTTGCTCTTTAATATTTATGATATTTTCAATTTTATCATTTGTAAATTAATTGAACTGAAGGATAAAATTAAAAAAAAAAAAGAATTAGGGAGTGATGAGATATTATGAAAAATATAGAGAAGTAATAGGGTATTAGCTGAAAAAATAAGGGTAACGGGCATTCACCCTTTCAGGAATATGTATTAATTATTTGATTGATGCTAGCTTAGCCTAATAATTAGAAATTTTCAAATGTAGATGTCACTTGGTCTTTACAAAATGAATTAATGAAGAAGGGCAATCCGTTACAAGTTAATAATAATTATCAACTTAATTTATCTTAATTAAAAAAAGATCATATGTTTATTTTAACATAATTTATTTATAGCTAGCTAGCTAGAACCAAAAAAAAAAAGAATCTTAATTGATTACTCTCAGGGTGGTGTATTAATTATGTGCAAAAATAACCTTAATTAAAATGCGAAATTTGGAAGAGTTGGGGAATACGCATGGAAGGTCTTAACAATTTTTCAGCATGTGGGCCCGCAATACAATATTATATTATGCTGCTGCATTTTGATGGATCGCGCAAAAATTAAGAAGGGGAAAATGGTGAATGTGGTGTAACTTAGCTATATACTTAATAAATTCTTGCATGATATATATTCATGCTATTAATTTCCATTTTGGTAGCTGGTTTCCGAATAAATCAAAGTGTTATATAAATCATATCATACTGAATTATATATTTATATGTATATATGTCGATTGTGTAATTGAGATAGCATATATATTCACTTCATCTTTGACAAATGATCAAATTAAAGGATATACACATTCTCTTTTAATTTGATTGATGATAAATTAGTTGTCTTCTATCATACATCTTCTCCTCAGGATCAGGGGATATGAATTCAAGTCTTCAATTATGGAGATACTCACAATTTAATTATAATTATACTTAGTAAACACTCATTTTTATTTAACAACACTTATTTGTTAAATAAACTCTTCCTTTTTTAAAAAAAATTTTTACTTGATAGTTAATAATTAATTTTATGCTACAATATATATTTTTACGAATGAAATATATATTGTACCACACCTTAATTAAACTCGTTTACTTGATCAACTGGGAGTCTAATATATATACACACATACATATGTAATATAATTATTTTGAAGCTTTCATTATCTTATCATCTTCTTGGAAATTGCAGTACAAACTGTTCAAGAAATTATATAATTTAAATAATCAAACCGCGTATGCCAATAAATTTTTTAAGGTTAATATTATAACAATTTTTCTAGGACGGCATCTCCATACGTAGACAGTACAGTCCTTGTGGCCTATATAAATACATGCAAGTTATTTCAACTTAATTTCAATGAATATTAAGGAAGAAATAATGGAACAGTTAGTCGTTCCACAGACTGAGAGTTTCAAACTCAACAGTTTGTTTAGTGGGATTCTCTTATTTTGCCAAGTTTTGATTGCATTTTCGATCTTATCCATGATTATTTTTTCATGTGTTGATAGCCCTACTCAAGAGGAAGAAAAGAAGGAAGAGGAAAAAGATAAACGCCAAGTAGAAATCGACGTCGGACAGGCTGCCGAAGCTACTGCAGAAGCTTCAGTTGGTTGTTGCTGTGGTGGCGGCGATGGTGGCGGTGATGGTGGTGGCTGTGGTGGTTGTGGTGGTGATTGAGTGTCTGAAACCACCAGTTGCCGGCGGCTTTCTTCCTCTCTCTCTCTCTCTCTCTCTCTCTCTCTCTATATATATATATATATATATATACCATTTTCTCATTTTTCATATATACATATATATATATATATATATACACGTGTGTGTGTATACTGCTTGTTCTTGTTTTGCTAGATTACAACAAAATAAATAATGTGGATGCACTCCACATTTCTGTTTTTTTTTTTTAATGCTTTCCACGATTGAGTTTTTGATAAAAGCAATAATAGTCGAATTATTTAATTAGCTAGTAAATTACATGGTTTAATCTTCATTAAATAATTAATATTGGTGGTATTCATTTAATTACTTCTCTTAATATACAAAGCATGCATGCATAAGCACTTGCCTTGAATCAATCAGGAAGCAGCGCTTCCTGTCCCGGCACAAGTTATATATTTTTTCCAGGCATTAATTATATATCAAACTGAAATTAAGAGCGATATATATGTCCACTAATAAAGAAAGGCAAACGTGCCCTAGCTAGGAGAAAAAGAAAAATTAAAAATAATTGCCAACAGGTATGATTGGAAATGAAAGTGCTAGCTTTTGAGATTGGTAATTAACAAAAGTATTTTTAAGTTTTAACAAATGATATCTAGTCTCTGGACATCCCTGAAGACTTGAAATGAGACCTCATTATAATAAGATAATAAGTAATTAAAAATTATTTTATCTATGTACTGTAATCCAAAAAAGAATTATTCTTGATCGTAATTAATTATTTAATTATTTGTCAAATTAATGTTATAAAATGAATTAATCATGAGTTATCTCATCCGTTGTATATATATATATATATATATATCTTCTGAACATGTCCGTTGTTTGGTTGTGATCGATGATGATCTGTATGGAACCTTGACTTGTATTCTTCCTCTTCAAATTTTCCGACATAACACAAAGAAACGAAGACTACATGTCCATGAATACTTTTGTCTTCCACGATACTGTCGTCCCACTACTGAACATTTGTTAATTAATATATACTTATTTTGCTACAGTTTACTTAATAATCTACACGGTGTTTAAAACCATATATATTAATCATTATTTTTTTTCACGGATAGACTTGCCGCTGTTGATGTTACTTATTGTGGAAGAGAATATCCTGTAATATTGACCTCGATCTAGCCGTCCTGAGTCGGAAAAAGAAAAATCCCAGGTAATTAAGTACAGCACGTACTAACTGGTGACTATAAATACAGGTTGTTGTTTAAACTTTTAAATGCTGAGGAAGAAATGGAACAATTAGCAGTTATACAGAAGGAGAGCACTTTCAACGGTACTTTGTTTGGTGGGATTCTCTTCCTTTTAGTTGCATTTTCAATGTTATCAATGATAATTTTTGCATGTGGAGATCTGGGCCCTGAAGAAGAGCAAAAGAATAATGTGGAAAAAAAAAAAGGGCCAAGTACAAATTAACGTCGAAAAGCTGCCAGAAGCTGCTGAGATTTGTTGCGGTGAATGTGAAGGCGATTGTGGCTGCTGTGCTGAATGTATGTTATGTATGTTATGTATTTTATGTATGTTCTGTTAATTACATTATATCCAGTCTGAATTTCTGTATTCTGAAGCTTGAAGATGATAAGATAATTAACTGAAAATAATTAATTTATGTATTTTCTACTTCTGTAAATGTAATCTTCTCGAAATAAATTTTCAGACATAACACAAAAACCACATCTCCATGGATTTATATCTTTTGTCCTTCACGTACAATGCCGGGTCGATCGTGGCACTAGCTAGTAAACAGTACAGCTGAATGTATATATATATAAGTTAAACCATTAAAAACTCATCGATTGACGATTATGGGGGAAACTAGTTAGTAGTTCACAAAAGATACCTTCATAAATTGTGTCCACGTACAAACAGATTTGAGCTCGATCCACCAAGAATATTGTCCCAACTCTTTCAAATCACCGGCCCTCTAGCTATCAATATATAGAGTTAATTAATTTGCTGGCTCTTTATTCAATCGACCTATAGTGCGAACACGAAATCTTTAATATCTGAGCCTTGAAAACTTCAAATTTAAAGGAAATTATTGTAGATACATATGCATCGGTGGCTGTTGATGTTACTACAATGGCAAAGAATACAGACCATTTAATGATCAATTGATACATCAGAATCTGAAACATGATCTCTATATATGTTTCCGTCCAGCATTATTGGAAAATATCCTGCACGAATTCCAGGGATATATTAAAGTAATTTCTTTGGTGGGATTCTCTTGCTTTTTAAATATTGCATTTTCAATCTTATCAATGATTATTTTTACACGGGGATCTCATCTCTGAACCAAAAAGAAGGATGAAGAAAAGGAAAAACACGAAATGGAAATTGAGATGCTGGGCCGCCGGCTATAGAAGCTGCCGGGGTTTGTTGTTGCATTGTACGCTCTGAAGGTGACGCTGGCGGTGATAGTATGGTAATCAATTCATTACTTCTCTTGAGAAAGCGTGCATGCACTTGCCTTGAATCAATCAGGAAGCGGCTCCAAGCGCTTTTCATCCAAGCAGAAGCTATATATATTTACCAGGTCTTAATTATCAAAGTGAAATCAATTAAGAACGATGTCCACTAATAAAGAAAGGGAAACGCTAGCTATATATAGGAGCGAAAGAAAAATTAAATTAAAAATTGTCAACTTGTATGCTTGTAATTGAAGTGCTTTGGACATCCATGGAGACTTGAAATAAGATATAATTAAAAATTATTTTATGTATGTTCTGTAATCCAAAAATGAACTTGATCGTAATTAATTATCAAGATTAAAAAGGTAAATCAATCTTTTGTCAGATTAACATTATGAATTAATCATGAGTTAGTTATCCCATTTTGTAATATATCTTACCTTCTGAGAATATCCGTCGTTTAGTTGTGATGATGATCTGTATGGAAACTTGACTTCCGTTCTTCCTCTTCAAATTTTCAGACATGACCCAAAGAAACATAGACTACATGTCCATGCATACTTTTGTCTTGCACTATATATATATATATATATATTAATTCGCTGTTGTTTACTTAATTTACACGGCGTTTAAAATTATTTAATTTTTTACAGACTTGTGGCTGTTGATGTTACTATGGAACAGAATATACTGTAATATTGACCTCGATCTTACCTTCCCGAGTCAGAAAAAATAAAATAAAATAAAACCTGCGAAGATTAGTCCTTAGTACAGTACTAACTCATGCCTATAAAGACCGGTTGTTGTTTGATAACTTTGAATGCTAATTAAAGAATACGAAATTGTAAAGTTCAGTTTTAGTGAATAGTACTGTATAGATAAATAATATTATATTAATAAATATTATTATATTTATGAACAGTATCGTATTGTATATGAATACTGAAATACACCGAAAGAGCACATACTCTTTTTTTACCTTTTTTACTAATGAGGTTGGTGTTAGGTGGAAAAAATTTGAATTTAAATAGTGGTTGATAGATAGAAAAATTTGTGAAGTAAATTATAGAATGTGTGTGAAAAAAAAGAGAGAAGGAAACTATTATAAATACTTCACCCCTTTCACCATTTCATCCATTTTAAAATCATTCTTTGAGAGTTTTTATAAAGAAAAAAAAATTAGTTTTTTTTTTGTGTCATATTATTCACTTAGAGTTATTTTTTCTATTTCGAGAGAGAGTGTAAAATATTTATATTTAGAGAGTTGTTCTTTCTTTGTTATTAGAAAGAATGTGAGTTGTAATCCCACTCTAAAATAGTGAAATGCTTTTATACTTATCCGTGATTTTTACCCTAATTTGTTTAGAGATTTTGCACGTAAAATATTTGTATCGATTTATTTTACTGCTTTATTTTATTATGAACATTTATATTTTCTACTTATTATTATTATTTTAATAAATAACTATACCTCCTATATAATAGTTATTTTCATTATTTTCTCAATTTTTATTGTAATTGCCTATTTTACTTCCGCCTCTAATTTTTCTACAAGGAAGAAATGGAAGAATTATTAGTCGTACAAAGGGAGAGTTTGAACGGTTCTTTGTTTGGTGGGATTCTCTTCTTACTTTTAATTAATTGCATTTTCAGTCTTATCAATTAATTATATAATGATTATTTTTGCATGTGGGGATCTCTCTCCTGAGCCAAAAAAGAAGCATGAAGAAAAGAAAAAACGCAAAGTAGAAACTGATGTTGGGCCAGCTGCAGCAGCTGCCGTGGTTTGTTGTTGCATGCTAGCTTAAATTTAGCGTTAATGGCGGTGGCTGTGGCGGTTATGATGGTGATATATATTACACCGCCGCCACGTGATCTGTCTAACCATTTCTCATACTGTCTGTGGATAAAACAACTGTTGTTAACCTTCAAATTAATCTTCGTTTGTAATTATTAATTACTTAATCTCTTAATAAGCATGCATGCTTGCGTTGAATTAAACTTAATTACTTTCTGGGTGGGCTTGAATGCGCGCGCTCCTGAAATAATATTGAAAAGCACTTTCACATTATTACTCAAAATGTACGAATTATAACGAGGACTTATCTTGTCTATCTGTAATGATCTGCTGGGAATATCCATTATCTAGAAAGTAATAAATTAATGATTTGTTAATTGTTATCTGTATGAAGCCTTAACTTTTATTCTTTATCTTATTTATTTCAGACACAACACAAAGAACAAAACCTACAATCGTGACACTGGCCAACATAAAGATCAAGCTATCAGTATATATTATACGTTTTTTTCCCTTTTTTTTCCCCTCTATTTCTATAGAGAGATCCCACGAAAATACAAGGAAATAATGAAAGCACTTCCTTCAAATGTCAATACCATTGAGCTGCGTCTGCCAAAAAAAAAAAAAAAGGAATTAAGTTTATAACTTGACCAATTCACCATAATAAAGAAAATGAAAATCTGAATATGCGACGAAAGTGTTAATTAAGTTTATAATTAATTAATTAATTAATCACCAAAGAAAGGGATAAGAATTCATCTTAATCTTGGTGCCTATAAATTAATAATGTACATGTCTTTCGGTTGCTTTAGTAGTAGAAAGTTTGGGAGTTTGTAGCTGCTGAGAGCAGTGCTGTTCAGAGTTTAATTGGTGGGATTCTCATAGTTTTGCAAATGTTTGATGGCGTTTACAATCATTAATTTCAATGATAGTTTTTGCTTGAGTTGATTGTAAACATGGAGGAGGAGATAAATGATGAAGAAGAAGAGAAAAAAGGAGTAGAATTCAGCATTTCCGTTGACGTTGACATTCTTACTGCTCTGGATAGGCGGCAGTAGTGGTTGTGGAGGTTGTGGCTGTGGCAGTCGAGAGCACCTTCGCCGCGGTTTACTTTTGTCATTACGTTTGTGTCAACGTAGTTAGTGTACTTCAACTGTTCAATAAAATTTTTTTATGCTTAATTTGCTGGTTATGACTTGAACTCAATCAACTAAATTAATTTTCTCTTATTATAAATTTCAACATTATCCAATGCATTGGAAAATCCCGCTGTTCCTTGTATACTAATTTATTAAAAAAATTAAAATAAAAATGAAAACTTCGACTAACAAAATAATAATTCATATGTTGCTGCCCCTTTGCAATCAAGAATTAAATTATATCATGATTTTGAGGAATTAAACCTCAAAGATACAAGAATATTATATTTTCTTAGGACAGCAACGGAGATACATATAGCAAGGAAATTACTGTACTTATTAAGCTATATATATATATATATATATATAATTTTGTTTCAATATTAATAATGCACGCATTTATCAGGAAGAAATGGAACAAGTCGTAGCCGAACAAACTGAGAGTTTCTACAGTTTGTTCGCCGGAATTCTCTTAGTTTTGGAAATATATATTGACAGCAATTTTGATCTTATCAATGATAATTTTCGCTTGTGTGGATGGTGCCGAAGAAGAAGAAATTAAAGAAGAACGAAGAGGAAGAAAAACAAGTTGAGGTGATGTTGGAGGGGCTGCCGAAGCTTTTGGAGGTTGTTGTTGTGGTGGTATATACCCTTGAGCATAGCTCAAATAATTCAGAGTATGTTTGACACATTCAAATCTTTCTAAATTTGAATAACAAGAGAGTTAAAAATTTGACGTTTCGGTGATAGAGTTTTTTATTCTCATCCAAAACATGGTTTAAGTTATCCCATCATCACATCTCTAAGTAAAAATCTTGTACAAATTCCTGTATAGTTGTTATATCTATTTTTAAATAAGAAACCTTAGACTTCGACCTATATATTGCGGGCTTGTTGCAATCATGAAAATTAAAGAAAATGAAAGAAGAAGATGCTTGCAAGCAAATTAAAGCACTGTTAATTTGGTGGGATTCTCTTCGTTTTACAAATTTTGATGGCGCTTTCGGTTATATATGCGGATGATAGTGTTCGCTTGTGTTGGCGATAAACCCGAATGAAATTCTTAGGGTGAGAAAAAGAAAGGTAAAGAAGAGAAGGCGGGAGGTAAATTCAGTGTTAATTTCCGCTCAAACTGCTCTTAGTATCCTTCTTCTCAATAAATTAATTTCAGTTTGTATCACACATTATGTATACACTTTAATTTGCTGATTATTATAATTATTTCATGATCATAAATATTGTATCACTATGTGTTAAATATTTACCTTACTTTTTTTTTTTTCCTTATTAATAATTAGTCTTAGCTTCTTCTTGTCTAGCAGCAGATATGATATGCTGTTATATATATTTATCCATGTTTGTTAACTTAAAATTATAATTATATATAAAAAAAAAAAATTTGACTGATAAAGATACTGCTGCCCTTTAGTTATCAAGGAATGATATATATATATATATATATATAATAATAATTATATATGAAAAATTAAACCACGAAGATACACAGCAAAATTCAAGGTTATATAAGTACATTAAATTTTCTTCGGACGGCAATATTACAGTGTATATATATATACTACTACTTACACACACTAATTAATCTCTTAAATAGCTAGCTGTTTGTTTCAGTGTTATTAGTGCATTAGTAATTAAGGAAGAAATTAATGGAACAACTTGTTGGTGATCTACATCAAAATGATCAGAGTTTCAACAGTTTCTTCGGTGGAATTCTCCTGCTTCTGCAAAATTTGACAGCAGTTTTGATCTTATCAGTGATTAACTTTTGCATGTGTGGATGGTGCACAGCAAGCCAAGGGAGAAGAAATCAAATTTATATATTTCATAAATACTATAAATTATATTTATATATTTTATAAATACTATAAATAATATTTGTTAATATATTATAAGTAAAATATAAATTTATTTATTTTATAATAGATTAACAATTCAATATTAATTAAGTATTAAAAAATAATTAAAATAAATCATAAATAAATGTTAATTTATAAATAAAATATATTATAATATAATATTTATAATTATATTATAATTTATTTTTATATATAGTTTAATAAATAAAATATAATAAAAATAAAATTTATTATTTATAAAATATATAAAAATATATACATTAATAAATTTTATATTATTAATATATTTTTAATAAATATATATATATTTTTTTAAAATTTTAATAATTTGATAATAATATTTATAATTAATTGTTTTTAATAAAAATATAATATTTTTTTTTTAAAATAAATTAAAATTTTTATAAATATTTTTTAAATTCATTAAAATTTATATGTGTATTAAACTAAACGAAGTAGCTTGGTATTGTTTAAATTATTGCTCCGGTTTTGGTAACCCAGTTGGAAAATATAAAGAAGCCAAACAGTAATTCCGTCCCCAATCTCCGAAACCCTAATTATCTTCGTTTTCTTACACCCTTTCACCAAGTGACAAATCGAAACGAAATGGTTAGTCTTTCTCAAGCTTAGTTTCAATTGCTTTCGTATTTCTACGACTTAATCTGCTAATTTCTTTGTTCGATTTCAATTTCGTTATGCGCAGACTGGCAGAGGCGGCGGGGGCGGCGGGAGGGAGCGGTTCCGAGGGAGATTTGAAGACAAATCACATTCTACTAGTGGCGGTAGGTCCAATGCTCCGCCTTCTAGGCACCTATGGGTCGGAAACTTGTCTCATAGTATAGAAGAGGCGGATTTGACCGATCAGTTTTTGAGATACGGAGAACTCGAAAGTGTTGCTTTTCAGCCTGGAAGAAGTTATGCTTTTATTAATTTTAAAATTGAAGAGGATGCGATTGCTTCGATGAAGGCGCTCCAAGGTTTTCCCCTCGCTGGCAATCCACTTAGGATTGAGTTTGCAAAGGCGGTTAGTCTTGATTACTTATTAATCTTTGTTTTGTTAGTTTCAAACACTGTATTTTTCTCTGAATTGACTTTGATTCTTCATAAAATGAATATTGAGGAAATAAAGGTTGCAAATTGTCATTGAGTTTTGCAGTCAAAAGATGATTAACTGATAAACACTAAAAGCTTAGATGTCATAATTAGTTAAATTTAAAGAGTGTAAATGCTGCAAAACATACTCCAATTTCATATTAAATTAAGTCAAGTAAATACTACTAATTAGAAAACAAAATAATGAAGGATCAACCTCAATTCCAACAATTTGTACCAATAATGTAACTGCAGCATTTTCTTGAACCTCAGGTCCGTATCAGCTAATGTCTTCATGCGCAGCACCTCTATTCCCAAAAATATAAAGCATATATGAACCGAGTAACTTTAATCAGAGAACAGAAACTGTTTAGGAAACAAAACAATTAAGAATCACCTCCAGTTCTGCAATCATTCGATTAATGTAGAGAAATTCCTTAAAATATAGTTTCATTCTTCAAGTATCAGTTAATGTTTATGTATCTTATGCAATCTTTTAAAATAATTCTCATCCATGTGCAAAGCACCCCTCTCTCTCCATATGATTACAGAAGACTCTCGCAGAAATTTCTTAATATTTTCTTCCAGTATCAATTAATGTTTTTGTATCTGATGAAATCTTTCATAATAATTCATGTACACATCCAACACAGCTTCATTTCCATCCTAAGATTATGGAAGACCCTTGCATTTTCTTTCATTCCGGTGATGATAGATAAACATGCTGCAAATATTACAGGTCCATTATATTACAAACAGCAGGGGCACATATTTTCTCTGGCATTTCACTTTGTTTTCAGAGTGCTCGATTCCTTAAAATACACAATTAGCTTGGTCTCTGTCAGAATATTATTAATTCTGTACAAAACATAAAAAATGATACAAATTAATTTTGTTCTTCAATTACATACTAGTTACCTGCCACCAACTATTGTAATGAGTGAAGACAGCTAGTTACCAATGGAAGAATAATGGTTTTGTATTTGAGCACTTATCTATGATTAGCATGAAATCAATTAATTATTGGACTGATTTGACCAAATTGCAAAATTTCGGAGAATGAGAAACATATAGCTCTGAGGTGGATGGTTTTTGTCACAGCTCCATTTATTGTTGCTAAGATTTATCAACGTTAGCAGATTACTCTCACCCGATACTCATTATGAAATGCATTGGCCGTCTTTTGTATAGCTGCTAAAGCTAGTTTTTTATGATTTTATTATCTGACTAATTATCTGTTTCAAACTGTATGGTTGTAATCCTTTAGCATAAAGTAAACCCAATCACTGTATCACTTTCTTTTCCAAGCTATCCATTCATATTTGTCAAGTTTCACAATTTGCCCTTCCCGTACAGTATTAATTTGCAGGCAGAGAAGTTGTCAATATGCTTATTTTTAATCCTCATGGGGTGGGAGTAAAACTGTCAAATATTTGTTGTAATTAGCTAATCTGACGATAGATTTGAATGTCCAAGATACAAGTTCTTACATTTTTCTATAAATGCTAAAAACAATAAGTTACTTGTTTGAGACGCTATCTAAGGGAAGCAGTAGAAAAAGATCCGAATAACTTATTAAAATGTCCCATTTTTGAGAATAGGATCGACTTTTGTGCTGTACTGGCTGGTAGCTTGAATGCTACTACTTAATTTAGGAGATGGTTTACATTGCTAGAACCGTGTCATTTACAGTTAATGTTGCAACTGAAAGATGGACATATCATTACCAACATAATCTCTAAAATTACCGCCGATATTTCCATAAAAAAATTCATGTAACAGAGACTATCAGTTGATTTATAAACTAGCTGGATGGGAAAGGATGACAGGCATTCTAGTTACATATCTTAAAGAACTACAGGTTATATCTGGATTAATCAATTACTAGTAGATGCCAAATAGAAGTATTGTATTGTCTAAATGGCAATCCAGGGGTCTAAATATATCCTGAAGGCACATAATTTTCTTTCCTATTAGATATTTCACATGATAACCAGGATGGAAACACTCCCATCTATCCGCTTTCCTACCAAAGCTTGGGAAATAAGACCAGAAGGAAATTGCTGTTGATAATTACGTATAACTTGTTCAAATGTGTAGGAAGAGATGATGGCATGTCTCGGTTTAACTCCTACTCTGTTTCAAAAATCATTCGCAGCAATGTTTGAACCATGGCTGCCGGTGGAGGCTGCTATGTTTTCAGAAATTCAAGAAGTTTATTTTCTATAAATTGTTATCAGTCTGCAGTTTGCTTTTTTTGCCAGTTTATATTTCTGTGTGGATACTGTTGCCTGCCATGGTGTTTATAGAGTTCTCTCTTCTCTGTTTTTTCTGTAATGAAACAAAAAACAAGGAAGTGATATTGAAATTCTGAGATAATAAAATTTTTTCCAAGCTGAGATACTTCACAACTGTGGTAATTGTCTGCAATCATGTCCGCTCAATTTAGGTGTTAAAAGAGCGATACTCAGGGTAAACCCTGAGCTTTTATTTCTGTTACTGAAAATGTAATATGACAAGCTGTTTGAATTCATATCATTCAAGGAAAAAGTGCTAAAAGTTCAGCAAAACATCATAGCCAGGGAACCTGTGTTCTTGGATGTCCCTTTTGGCATATCCACAAATATATCACCAATCAACTCCAGGTCCACTTTGATGGTAATTTTATGGTCCCTGTATATGATGATTGGCTTTCATCAGATATCCATGTTCATATGATTACTACAGTGCACCACCTTAAAAAGGTTCTTTTCTTGTGTACAAAATAGAAGATATGGAGCACGACTTCATGGAAGTTCCTAGGCAGACTCTTTTTCTGCTGGTTAACTATGTTTACCTTTTTTCCTTTATGTTTTTATTGTTTTCATAAGTTTGGCGGGAAAGGAGTATCATTTTTTTTTTTGTTTTTGTGTGTGATGATCCGTTGCATTTGAAATGGTCTTTGCATAAATTCAAGTTTATCTGCATGGAAATATACCATTTTAACAGCTTGACAATAGCATTCTTGGCACTTCGCCTGTTAAGGCAACTAATTTTCAATTTTTCATCCTATTCATGATTATTATTACATCACATGACAGGGAAAAGATAAAAAATGTAAGCATGCTTTTGGTATGGCATGTAGGCAGATTCACAATATTCTGATTGATGGAAGCACTTTCTTTTCTATCATTTGATGGCAGTTGTCACAAGTAATAGCAGATAGATCTTAGCCCCTCTGGGCCAAACTTGTCACAATATTTTAGCTGTTGCTTTTAGTCTGCCTGCATACAGGATGCTGAGGAACTGATAATAGTCTTTAACCAATTAAGTTATTGACACGTATAATTCTTGCTGTCTAAAATCAAGATTTTGCCTTGCAGTAACATTCACTATCAGAAAGTAAACATTGAAAAAAAAGAAGGAAAAAATTGGGTTTTGGCTCTACAAATGAGTATATAGACTCTGAACGGTGCAAATTTAGATATAGTTAACTGAATTAAATATGCTCATTTGTAGAAAAAGCTTTTGCCTTATCAGTGGGTTGATTGGCCATAGATTGCTGTGCAAGGAAAAATGAGTATACACATACCTGAATTAAATTTTTTCCATGTTGGTATTTAGCTTTCATGTATTTAGTACATAGTAACCCTTGCTGGTGGATCTATATCATTGATCACAACGAAGCCTAGATACTATGATTCAATTCATTCATTTTGTTTTGTTTGGATTAAGTCAATATCATATTTCATTGCTTACATATAGTAAGGGTTGGCTCTTCCCTTATCTTGATGAAATTCTTAATAACAGGACAAGTCATCAGCACCTCATGATGGAGATTATTTGCAACATCGAGATGAGCAACGCAATGCATTAAGAGGATCTCCTTTTTCACAAAGGGACTCCAGAGCTCGCCATTCTAGTCCTCCCGAATCTATTTATATGGACAAATCCAAGATGAGTGATAGAAGTGCAGAACCAAGTGAAGTTCTATGGATAGGATTTCCAGCTCTATTGAAGGTGGATGAAGTGATCTTAAGGAAAGCATTTTCGCCATTTGGTGAGATAGAGAAGATTACTGTATTTCCAGGTCGCAGCTATGCTTTTGTTCGCTTTAGGAGCATAATGTCAGCTTGCAGAGCAAAAGAAACTCTTCAAGGAAAATTGTTTG
Organism: Azadirachta indica; assembly: GCA_022749755.1. NCBI lineage: Eukaryota > Viridiplantae > Streptophyta > Magnoliopsida > Sapindales > Meliaceae > Azadirachta > Azadirachta indica. The sequence continues at coordinate 1,891,013 of CM040440.1, read as the reverse complement.
GAAATCCCCGTGTCCACATTTGTTTTGCAAGGAGTGATGGTGGTTCCTCGAACAGTGGAAGGGGCTCAATGAATGCCCCTCCCTCCCCAAATTTCAAGTTGAATGGTCGGTCTGGATCTTCTGAGAACTATCGACCAGATAGGAAACTGGGGAGCTTTGCAGGAGATCCAAGTGTTAGATCTCCTCAGTATATTCCAAATCTAGATTCTGGAGATGATGTCTATAACTTTAATAGGAAAGGTACTTTATGGAGTGGTGGAAACAACGCATATGAACCAATGAGGCTTGGAGAAGTTAGAACTGAACCAGGACTATCACAAGACGTGTATGAAAGCCGCATTAGTCCTCCTAGAGAAAGGACAGCTCACTTGCATGAATATCCTCAGATTTATGAAGATTCTTGGGATTTGCCAGAAGATGCTTATTACCAACCTGGAACCAAGAAATTAAAGACTGGCTCATTTCCTCCTGACAAAGAGCTGCCAGAGTATCCTTTCTCTGATCTAGAGCAAGAGAAACGCACCTTTTCAAGGACATACTCTGATTTCCCTCAACTTGAGGCCTTTGATAAGAACTCAGATGCTGGACCTATTGGGTATAAACAGATTCCGGATCACCGAATGAACTTAGCACTACCTCACAGAGAAAAAAGTGATCACTTGAAACCATCTTATGAAAGTTTTCAGGTGGGTTCTGGTTCTCTGCTGCCAATTCCTGTTGAAAGGAAAAGATTCACTCCTGAATTAGAGCAGTCACCTTTCAAGGAGTGGAAATGGGAGGGAACTATAGCAAAAGGAGGAACTCCTGTCTGTCATGCTCGCTGCTTCCCAGTGGGGAAAGTAATGGACATGATGTTGTAAGTAGTAATGTTTCTTAACATAGTATAATTTTCTTATATGAGTTCCAGAATGTCAAAAATTTTCTAGCTGCCAGCTGCCTGTTTCTTGCAGCTTCTACATCTGCTTATGTGTTACTTTCCTCTTGCTTGCTTCATGCACGCTCCATCTTACTCTCCCTGTAGCACTTTAGGAAATTCAGCTCAACCAGTAAGATTTTGAAAAATTCCATTATAAAATACATTACAGATAGATAAGTAGACACGTATTGCAGAATTCTAGAAATATTTCCATTAAGTTGTCCTTTGTATCTGAGGGCTCTATTCCAGGAGTTAAATGAAAGCTAAGAAACAATAGAACCTTCTATAGAATTTTGAATTGCTTGCCTCCCTGCTCCACTAAGTAGTGGACTTCTACAATGGACTCTTTCAAGTGATCTTCCACCCGATTTGTTGAACTTGCCAAATTTACCTGAATCATATCTAATGCAGAATTTCACTTCAATTTCTTAGATGGATCAGGTCCAAATTAAGTTTTACCGGATGTTTGTGTAATGTAAAAATTCAATGACGTAATTCTTGAATTATATGATAAGGATTTTCATGCGGATAAGATGCCTTGTGAACAGTAGGCTTTACAGCAAAAACTAAAAGGCTTCTTTCTGAAAAGCATAAATGTTAAATTCCACAGGGCTTCTAATTGCTCTTTTTATGTTAGTAACATGGATAGCACAAATCATAGAGGTCATTTATCCCTTGATTTCTTGAATTTTACATTGTGAAAACTATATTTTGACCCTAATCTTATGCTGCAGGCCTGAGTTCTTAGATTGCACTGCAAGGACTGGTCTAGATATGCTGGCAAAACACTACTATCAAGCATCGAGTACTTGGGTTGTCTTCTTTGTCCCCGGAAGTGATGCCGATATTGGATTTTACAATGAATTTATGCATTATCTTGAGGAGAAGCAACGAGCGGCAGTTGCTAAATTGGATGACAAGACCACATTGTTTCTTGTACCACCATCAGAATTTTCTCAGAAAGTACTGAAAGTACCAGGCAAACTGAGCATTTCGGGTGTGATTTTGAGGTTGGAGCCTGCTAGTTACAGTCAGGGGCCTTTACAACACCCAAATGAGATCAGAGATACAAACCCTTTATCCTACAATATAGATTCATCATATCCAAAGTCATCACTGTCTTCAGGAGGCTTTCCTTCACTGACATCTTTTCCAGATACAGGTAAACCAGGAATTAGCAATCTACCAGGGGATATGGCTATATCAGCTCCACCTGCATCATATCCAGGTGCAGTTCATTCTATTGGAAATATATCTGACTCATACAGTGAAAACAGGCATGAATACCTGCCCCGTCAAAACACCCCATTGAGACCAAATCATTCTCACTATTTGCAAAACCCAGTTTCTGGTAGCAGAAATATACCATCACATGCATCTATTAATTCTGTTGATTTGGCCGTTGAGGGGCATCCTTCAGTCATGCCAAAGGTAGTGCAAGAAACAAGCTCAAGTCGTTATCCAAGTGGAATCCCTGGCATCCCATTATCTGAAAACCGCCAGTTGCTACATCAGGAGAGTAAACCTCCAGTTTCTTTGCCTGCTCCAATTGCATCCCTGCAACCAGAACAACTTGCACAACTGGCATCTACTCTTCTTGGGCAACAGTGCCAGACAGGGAGTGGTCCAAATTTATCAATGGGTGAGAATCTGAGGCAGACTGCTTCAGGGCATCAATCTGACAGCCCATTTAGACCGTCACAGGATTATGCTTTACAAAATAATCCAGTGACTTCCGAGTTTTCAACATCCCAGTTTGGTCAAGTGCAGCAGTTGCAGCAGCAGCTGCAGATGCAGGTATCAAATGTGCCTGCCACAGCGACTCCCACAATTCAAAGAGAGGTCCAGTCAGGGCCACAGGGGAGTCAACAACTTCAAAATACCAGTAACCAGGAAGCAGATGGAGATCCACAGAAACGCTTGCAAGCAACATTACAGCTGGCAGCTGCTCTTCTTCAGCAAATCCAGCGAGGGAAAGGTACTTGAACCGCACCAGATTTATTTTCCCATTGTAAAAATCTCGCATCGAGGAGCATTACCTTGTGTCAGAGCAGGCTGCTAGATTCAAGTTCCCATGAAATAGCTCAGGTCTTGGTGAGCAGCATTGCAAGTCAAAAGGTAGATCTCACATAATGTGTCGGATTTTCCTGATCAGCTCTCGACTATGAGCTTTGTTTTATTTAATCATCGTGGTACCTGTTCTACACTTTCTTTCTGTCTCTGTTACAAAGTGTGGACCGGCTAGTCTTGACAGCAACTTGAAATTTTAAGTTGTGAGAACTTTAAGCCGTCGCAGACTATGTTTCATAATTTCGTTTGCATTGCTACCCGGATAGGCTGTCAATTAGCTTTTACACCTTATCTTGTTAATTCGTTATGCTAGATCTCTAAGCTTCGATTGGATCGATTATTCATTATGCTTTAATGGTTAAGCATATTTTGCAAGGAATTACAGAACAGATGGCATTCCTCATTGGTCTCCTGTGACATTCTTCCCAGTTCCTAGCCGCTTAAGTTTCAATTGGCCTTTTCTGTCTGCCTTCTGGGGAATAACTTCCGGGTCCTTGAGTTTTCATGTTTTCACAGACATGGACATGGGTTTTCATGATAAAGGTAATTTCCTCATTTTAATGGAGTTTGGACGCGAGGGTCTAAGTCTTCTTAGAGTCTGTTTGATATAACTTTTTAAATAGAATTTTTTAAAGTAGAGTTTTTATTCATAGAATTTTTATAAGTGAAGTTTTTAACAAAATGTTATTAATCGTTTGATTGTCACAAATAAATTTTGAGAAAATTTTGAATAATTATTTTAATAAATAAATTTTTAATGTTTTATTTCAAAAAAATAACGTAAAATTTTTAAAATAAAATAAGGGTATTTTAAATAATTTTACCTTTTAAAAAATTTGAAAAAATTTTACTATTAAAAATTTAAATTTTGAACTTTTTTCAATAGAAAGAAAATAGTTTTTTTAATTTCCAAAAACACTTTTGCATTATTAACTAATTCATATTAAAAAACTTAAAAAGAATTTTTATCATTAAAAAACTCTTTTTGTTCAATGAAAAAACTAAATTAAACGGACACTTAATTACTTATGAGAGAAGTATATGGGGTTCAATATGGCCTATAACAAAATTCTCATTTATTGGGAGGTTTGTCACCTATATATGGTTAGACTTTATAATTATCATTATATGTGAGAAATTATTTGAGGTGTGTTATGCATATCTATATTTAAATTCTTAGTAGATTTTATGTTTATGTTAATAGATTGTATATGTGTTTTTAATTCAAAAAGAGATTATTTCTATGAAACTCTAACAATGCTATCAATTCGTAAAACGGAGAGGAAAAGGGAGAAAATCAAGGATTTATTTGTTACATATGAACAAATTATGTCTTTATTGGTGAAAACATAAAGTTCAAGGACCTAAATGTTATTATCCCGAACGAATGCACCCCCTGTATCATACGAGTTTTGCGTGGGGGCATACCGGAAAAATGGAGGGAAAGAAGCCAAATTTCCTGGCCTTTATTGCTTATGAATAAAAAAAATTGCTACAAACATTTTTATTGTTTTGTTCAGTTGTGTTCAACCTTTACAAAAAGAATATGATCAAACTTATTTCTTCTCTGTACACACACCTGTGCAGCGATACACAAAAACACCATTCAAGACGAAAGCAGATTAGACATAGTAGTAAGAAGATGTATCTGTTGAATTCGCGGCATCTCTGCAGAGAATAGATCGAGCTTCTACTACAGAACGAGGGGGCTCAAGATCTTTCTCTTGCAGTGAATTTCCTTGCAATCGCTGCATATGGGAAGCAAATCTGTCGTCCAATATCTACACAAGAAGAAAGGAAAAAAGAACCATTTCAAATGAAAACTTTGTTCTGAGAAATCATGTATGACCAGCAAAAACATTGAATTAAAACAAACTACTTACACCGAGGGCATAGTATGATCCATTATACCACACTCGATTCTCCTTTCGGCCTTCAAGAAACTTCAGAACAATCTGGTAAAAGAACCAATTGAATCTATGTTAGAATAAAGGAGATGGTATGTGAAATGGTAATAAAGTCTTCATTTTCATATCCTGGAGTTTTTCCACCTGTCCCATTCTATCCCAGAATCCACGGCAGATTGCAATAAATATCCGATTTGTGAAAACTTGATGCAAGTTGGAAATGGAGTCAATGAGTTGTGAACTCAACATCTGCATTTTTTCGCGAATGTCAGCCTCTCCGTCTTCTTCCTTTATTTCCTCCAGAATCCTCTTTAGCCGTGTACTCCTATTAGCTTGCATCTGAAAATGATTGAGATTGCAAGCAAATCATTCCACATGAAATCAATTTTCAAAAAGTAAATGAATGAACGTAAGAACAACGTCCACATGAATAAGCTTACATTGCTTACTAGCTGCTCTACTACTGCCTGCAAGTAATTTTTGTACTTCGTTCTCAACAGAACTGTCACTCCATTCATCTGCTCCCCAAAGAGTGTTTTCTTATCTCCAATGGCAGGCAAGAAAGACGCCCAGGATTTTAAGATACCTTCTACTCTACAATGCAATATATCCAGAATTCTCTTGATGGTGTTCAAGAAAGTTCCCAACTGCGAAAAGTCAGTTTTGTTAGTGAAATTAAATATATGCATGATGTTTAATGATCTGCAGAAACCATTTGCACTCACCGGAGAAGGCACAGAATAAAGGGTAGTTGATTGTCTTCTTGTAAGCTTTTGGACATGAAGATTAAGCCTCTTCGGAATGCTATCTTTTAATGGAGTCAAAATGTCGTTGTATTGTTTTTCTAATGATTTTATTATTGCTCTCTCAATGTTGGCGACAGCCTTTAGAATGAATAAAGCAAATTTGATAGAATCAGCAGACATGAATGTTACACAATCAAGAGTCTAAATATGTGTAAAAGTTAATAGATACAAACAAGATTAGAACTCACATTTTCCAGTACTAGAGAATACTGAGGCCAGCGATTGATCGCTACTTCGTATTCAATAAGTGAGTTCTTAATTTTCTCATACATTTCCTCGGCAAACGGTGAGGTGGAATGATTTGTTGCAACGCCAGCCCATGGAACCTACAAAAATGACTCCCGGTGAAACTAAAGAAGTTTAGAGTAGAATCCATTTTCTCAATTGACTCCATCTTTGGCTTCAATGGGTGTGGGAGAGAGAGGAGAGAATTTTACCTTTTCCATTTTGCAAAGGTCAAGTAACTTAAGTTGCATATCCTCTACCCAAAGCATTATGTAGTCATGGAACAGATCCTTTGCATCTATGCCACCCTGCACTGGACTGAAGCAAAAAGCATAGCATGCAAGTCCAAAGGTTTCAAGCAGTGTTGAAAGGATGACTGGATTTATTTGAGACCAGACTTTGAACTGAATTTCTTGATGTACCTGATGTTCCATGACTCAAGATCACGTTCAAAATCAGCAACTGCAACTAGAAGTTCATTAACATGGGGGAGCGGGCTAGACGCAGGCCAAGCAGCAAGAAAACCTCTTAGCCTGTTGCACAACTCAATGCTGTAAACAGCAGCTGCAATGTTTGACAGGTCAATTGAACTGGAAATAGAGAAATGAGCGTTAGAACATATAGGGATATAACTGATTTTTTGAGTTTATGAAATCCAACATTCGCCTTTGTTGATTGTAACCATTATTTGCAGATGTAAATAAACTTTTTATGACTAACAGTTGTACCTCGGAAGTATGTGGTGATTGTGAATCTTGATGTCTGTCTGAATTTCATTGCTTACATTTATACACAAATTCTTCATCTTTAAATAAGCTGTTGACATCGTAACGGAGTCCATAAGGAAGCCTTCTGAGTTGGTTGACAGAAACTCATCAGTCTCAACCATGTGCTTCCGACATCTTTTCTTTGCTCCTGTCTGCAGAATATTGAAAATTGATTAAAATTTTAATTATCCTTAATGAATTAAATAAACCACAGCATAAAAAACAGAAACAAATTAACAAGCCTCTCATTGTTTTATAAATACAAAAAATGCTAAAATAATGTAAAGTGTGTTAAAATGTTATAGACTAAATTTTTCAGGTGAAAAGTTCAGCGCACCTGTAAGTAGTTTTTCAGCATAGTCTGTGCATCTTGAGATAATATATCATGAAGCAGGGAATACACCTGGACAGCAGGGGCTAGAGCTGGTGCAACAGATTCTTTTGTTGGACCAAACAAATCTGCCAGTCCAGAGGGAGAGTTTTCATCCAAGGACTTGTAGTTCTCAAAAACATTTTCCAAGAGATTCTCAATATGTGTTTCACAATCTAACAACATACTTTTCTGCAATAGAGGAAGTTAAGAAATTAGTATGATCACTAGCATCCTTACGAAAGTTCTCTTGCTTCAAAGTTATGACATTTTCAGAAAGGAAATTGAGGCAATGGCAAGGCCTACCTCATGCCTAGTCAAAATTTTCTCACTCTTCGCCTTCAGAATGGGCACAAGTAACTCATTGACAAGCTCTAGGCAGTCTTTTGTTGGAGTTGCCACATTCATCACATGTAAGAGATATCTACCAAGGAACCAGAAAGTAAGAAATAAATTCCAATGAACGTGAAATATTCAGCTAAAGTTTGACAAAGTTGACATTTATATGCACCTGAGCTTAGTATATGAATCAGAAACTCCATAATAATCAGCAAATTCAGTCAACAGCCACTTCCAAGGTCCTTGCAACCTCAAGTTTCTGGAATGAAAATGTTGTGAACGCATTGCAGCCTCCAATAGTAAATCATAGGCTAGAGTTTCCACAACAGACCCACTCTGTAATATAAGGTGAAAAAAGATGAGATCCTCATCATACACACATACACACTCTCTAACTATGTGTACACACACATTCTTAGACACCTGCTAGCAAGTGTAAATGTGCAGGCTTACAAAAACTAACTTCCAGTTTCCCACAGAAAGCTACTGTTAACAATATTACAAGCCATCACTCGATTAGTTTAAGTAGATGTGAAACAACAGCTTCAGCTATATATATCTATCTAAAACCACAACCCAAACTGCTAGTGAGCCAACTGTAATACAAATTTTAGATAACAAGCCAATATTATTACTAGCCATCATTCAATTAGCTTTCCAATCAATTAAGCAGTGCCAAACTACCCTAACTTCTGAAGAAGGAAAAAGTAAAAAACAGAAATCAGAACCCCCCGTGTTGGAGTGCAAAATTTTCTTCAGTGAAGTTGTGTTGGTAAAATGAACCTTTATTTGATTAGCTTCGCCAGATGTGATTGTACTACCAATGGATAGCTGGATCTTCCCAACACATTCTTGATCATCATGGTAAATTGGCCACCATCGAATTCTGTCATTCTGAATACGCACAATCACATCCAGTTACTTATTATGATAGGAGGCAATTATTTATTCTTGTAAAGACCAAATACTAAAGATAAAGGACACATACGGGGTTATCAGTCAAGGAAGAAACTGGAATTGTAGCTCGACCTTGGATTGAGTTTTTTTTGTCTTGGACTTCAACCAAGAGAGCATCCCCTTCGCTCTCTGGGAAGCTGAAATTACATGCACATGTTAACTGAGCAGCGAGTTTTACATAAGCTCAAGTGGGAAATCCCTTAGACCTTATATCAGCATAACTAAATGACCTTGTTGCGAAATCTATCTTATTAAGACCAATATATTCTACAGAATTTATAATCTTTATCTTGTTTTTTCCAGAAGCAGGTCCACTTTCTGGGTATACAATGTGACAAGTAAATCAAATGTGTCTGGACAAAAACCAGCATAAGTTGAAAGCAAGATGGCAACTTACAAGACATGATAATCACCACTTCCAGGAAGCAAGCATATAGTATATCCTTTCTCAAGTTCAGTATCTTCTGTAGCACTCTTTAATTGGAATAAGCATGATAAATGATCTGCAATTATTTTCAACAGTAAAGAAAGAAAAAAAAGGAAAAATTGTCAACCAGAGATGCAGGAGTAATAGCTCTACTAACTTGAACAATTTCTTCACCATTTGATCTCTCAGACAGTTTGAGGATATTCACTACAAACTCTTGATAAGTACATTATGAACTTCAAAATCCAAAAGCAACAATATCAAAAGTTTTCAAATTTTACATCCAAGATAATTCTATCTACAACATCAAGCAGATTACTTAGAGATGGAAAAATAAATATTGTTGCATGTAGCAATGAACACAAACCTTCTGATTGCATCGAGAATGAGGCTAGTTTAAGAGAATTCATGCCATTTTTCACCAGAGATGAAACATGTCGTACATACTTTGCCCCTGCTTGCATATACATAGCACTCCGGAGTGAGTATGTGCTCTTAAGTTTCTGTCTTGGTATTACTCGAAGTCTCCTCACTGCCATTGTCCAACAACCATAACTCAGTTCAAATCATGAAATCAATTCATGGAATCTTTATTCAAAAGAAGTTCAATTGTTTCTCATTTTAAATTTCCAAAGAGATACATTGATAAGACTAGAATTATAGTCAGTGAATGACTATTTCTGTAACCACTTTTTGGGAACTATAGATTTCATCAGATGTAACATTAATATGGACCTTGAAACTTCAAAAGAGTTTAAAGTAATTTAAAGTTTTAACATGTGACCTAAATTCTAAAGAAGCTTCAGGCCAGCTTTTCAAATATTTAACTCCCAACTTATAACACAGAGACATTACCTTCCACTCTTATCTTGCCCATGACCTTCTTCGCCTTCAGAGTGGGTACATGTTCTGCACTCTTGGTATTCCTCATTTCTATCGGTTTTACACCTCGAGGTTGCAACAAAAATTTGTGTAGCCTACAAAATCATATTAACATTGAGATATACCCACTCAGACTTGAAAAGTGATTACACTGAAAAAAAAAAAAACTAAGAAAGCATCTTAAGGATGAACTGGAATGTAAAAGAATATGAGCATGAGGTAAACTACCCAAAAGCACTGCGAAGAACCAAGCACTCATCACGCAGAAACTCAGGTGCATCGGTGCAGCCTCTTGCCCATGCAAATAGGCATAAGCGGATGCAAGCATCATAAGCTACAAGAGTTTGCCAGGCATATTGATCACTGCAAGAGTTATATGTAAAAGATCATAAGAAAACTATAAACGAGCATTTATAGAAATCAAATGCTATAGAACTATATACTATTAGACTTGAAAAATTGACTCACAAAATTAAGGAGCTTTCTTCAGGGAAAACCACGTAAATACTAAATAGAGGAGTAAAGCTCCACAAAATGAAATTTTGTAATCAAATAAAATTCAACATTGAACTCACCTGGTGTTATAACAAGGTGAGTTATCCAATGAGCTGGTTTGCCAATAAGACATCTTTTCTTCCTTTTCTCCAGTTATAGTATTGTTTTCTCTGCACAGGACAACATCAAGAAACTCGATAACTTGTACAGACCAAAAAAGGATGCCGAATTTATGGACAAACTGTCAAATGAACTAACAATCAAAATACCTTTCATCAAGCTCGCCCTCTTTTTGAAACTGTGATTTCCAGTCTTCCAAAACTTCTTTATTGCCACCAAAACTCTCTGATTCTCTTGACTTGCAAATCCCATTTCCAGTTTGCTCAATTTGTGACTCAACCTCAAAGCTTTTTTCTTCTATTCCAACGTCCATAATAGGAGGTGCGCTTGGTGTTCCCATATCATCTTGCTCATGAATCATGGTTTTCACATTTGCATAACTTGTAGATCGCTACAAGCATCAACAACAATCAGTTGAATTCATAGAAAATAAACAAAGTAACAACTTTAACATAACTTCAGTACCATTTATCATAAAGAATAAGACAGTAACTCTTTTAGTATAATCCAACATCTGTAGACCCACTAAAAATGATATTTCTGTTACAAATTTTACCTGGGCATTCCGTAATTGAACTCGTTCTCGAAGCTGACTGCTAATGTTACTACCACCACTTGGGGTCAAAATTTTCTGTGAAACTTTTTTGAACCCTAAATCACCATCAGTAAATCTTCTATTGCTTTCAGGAACTTCAATCTTGAGATTATTCAACAAACCTCGATTCAACTTTATGTTACAAGATTTATAACCAAACATCTCTCCTTTATCTTCATTATACAGTTCTTCACCCGCCTCATCCAAAAGATCTTCTTCTTCAGAGTTGTCAACATCCATATTACTCGAAACTGAAGACGCACTTTCTTCCTCCTCCACGTCATCATCATCCTCGCCATCGTAGAGACGAGGAGCGAGTACACTGTGAGGTTGTAGCAAGCCAGAGTGGAATTTTAGAGGCGGCAAACCATGAGGAGACAAAAGAGAAGTGTTGTCGTTGTATAACAGAGGAGATCTAGGAAATGGGTCGTGTGTTAATTTCTCAGCCAATGGCGAACGAATTCTCGGTTCTCCATCTACACATTCCGATTTCTGCAAGATTCCTTTTTCATAAGATTCAAAAAAAAATCCAAAATAAACCAGAAGAAGAAGAAAGAGAAATACCTGCTTGACCCAGTTGATTGCAGATTCATCTAAGCCGTCAGTGAACATTGTTACAGAGACAGAAAGATTCGTGACTGCAATCCAAGAGCGAAATATCGAGACTCTGAGCTTAAACTAGAAGAACAAGAAGGAGAAACGGGGGAGCGTATTAGCTGTGGGCGTGTTAGTTTCAAATGCTAACGGCTAGTTTTGAATTGCTTGCTTGGATGTAAAGGCACACTTTTCAGCTCATTAATTATTATTTTACAGTAGTCCATAATGAAATTAGTTATGGGGTAATATTGTCTGGGTCCCTAATTGTTTAAATTTACAAATAAAGACATACATTGTAGATTTATAACAAATAAGTCTCTAATCCTCAGTGAAATGTTTCAGATGATAATTTTAGTATTTTGTTTAAATATTATTAAAAAATAACAAACACTTTTTAACCCAATATAAGCTAATTTAAAACGAAAACCTCTTTACTATCATCAAAAGATTTGATCAATTAAACTAATTAGTATTTGTATTAATTTTCAGTGATAAAAACTAATTTTTGTATAAATTTTGAAGTAGAGCTTTAACAAACTCATGATATATGTAAGACTGAATTGCAAAAAGACAGTTCAAATTATTATAAATACATTTGGGAGTAGGAGAGAAATAAATGTACAATAAATACTTTCACAAAGGATATCTTTACTCAGAATGAGTTAGTTTAAACAAAACTATTCTCATATTATTATATACCAATATAATTCAATATCAAAATCTAAGTAATTGAGTAAGAATGTAAATAATGTTAATAATATTATATTGTTTTGTTAATAACTACTTATGAATAAAATAGTAAATATAATTATTTAATTGTTTCATGTCTTTCCTTGTTGAGAGAGAAGCAAAAGTGCGTATTCAGATTAGGGAGAAGTCCTTGAACCATAGATGATAGTTCGATGAATAAAACTCTAATTAATTACACAATTAAGGCCAGTACACAAAATGACAAGCATATTATTTATTCCATATCCATTTCAGAAATTAACCTTATTTGGCTCTAGTGATATTGATTTTGCGTTCACATTGTCTTCTAGTACTGCATGAAAGCTTGCACTTTCTTGATATGATATGGGAAAATTCATGTACATTTTAGCCAACAAATATGGTAGATGCTGCAAGAATTGAGCCTGGAACTGCTGCCTGGAAGTAAAGATTACATCAAACAGATAAAAAAAATGTTGCAGAAACTGAGCCAACCCAAATTGTTTTTCATCAGTTTTGACTGATACATTTGCTATACTTCGAATTCAAAGATTATCTTGAATGTAGAAAAAAAAAACTAGCTGAAAACAGACTTCCACGTCCCCCTACATGCAACAATTGAATTCAGAAATTAGTTCAAACTCCACTTTTTCAGCACACGTAGCAAATTTGCATGCTCTAAATTCTGATTTGTCAAGCAGAAATAAGTCTGATTTGCTTTTCCCTCTCCTCGGTTTCATCTCCTCTTTCAATTCTCACTCAAGTATTAACACATACAAAGACTCGTTCGTTGTTTCTGGCTTTTGGCTGGCTCTGCTTTGTAATAGCTCTGAGTTTATCAAGAATTGCATGGAGTGGACCCCACGAAATTTTCCTGTGGGGTCAATGTTATATATGTAGGTCTTGGTTCTGGGATGCAAAACCAGACCAGAGAAGAACAAACAAAGAAAGTTGATAGTTTGGTAAGAGAGAAAAGTAGGGAAGGAAAAACTGTAGAAATGTCTTCTGGAAATACTAAGAAACTGAATCAGGGTAATAATGGAGATCGAAAAGGAAAAAGAAAAGTTTTCAATGATGGTTATAATTCTTCAAATCAAAGCCTGGAGAGTGGTGCTGATAATTCAATGCTTGCTTCACAAGAAATCCAAGGACCTGCAAGTCCCGCAAAAACTCTAGGAAATTCTGTTGTTTTTGAGAAACTAGAGGAAAAAGAGAAGGGGAAGGAGAAAACTGACCAGCAGCAGCAGAGTAGACAAAAATGTTCAGTTCATCTTTTCACAACTAATGTCAAGCCTCGTCTTCGATGGACTACGAAACTTCATGCTCATTTCGTTGATGCTATTAATAAGCTTGGTGGACCTCAGAGTCAGTAATCCAAATCTTGCATATCATGCATGTTATCTTTATCATGATCTAGTTTGCCATCTTTATTCTTACTCTAAGATGTTTTTCAAAAGCATTTCTGAAAGAGATTGTTGCTGCTGTTGATGGAAATGTTGACTTGCATGATTGTTTTGATTTCACATGTGTCGGTAAACTGCAGCTTTGAATGTAGGCATAACATGATTTGGTATGTTTTATCTGTTCAACTAGATCAGAATCTGCAAGTTTCTCTTCTTGCATAGATATTTCCTGGGGCATTTTGTTTTATTCAGATCCAGAAACTTGAACTATCCTTTGCACAGAATTTGTTTAAGCCAAATTTTGAGCTTTTCAAAAGAAAGGCAACTGTGGTTGAATATTTCGCTGATTAAAGGCATCTGTGGTTGCATATGGCTCTGATTTCTGAGCATCTGATATGATTTTCCAGCAACAATCAGGTAAAATACAATCCTTAACACAAAAAACTAGCAGAATATAGAAAGGAATTCCCTATTCTCTCTTCTATTATTTTCTTCAGATGAAAGCATGAACACATATATGATTCTGTGATTATGATTATGATTATGATTATGAAGTATCCAAGAGAACTATTTTCCCATTGTTTATGACTCGAAACATCAGTTCAATTTCACAGCAGTTATGAACATAAACATGTCAAGAGTACCTTTTAACGGTAATCTGGGAAATATGTGCTTCTTGCTAGCTGCTAGTGAAATTTTTGTCGGATTGGTAAAAGGACTCACTGTGATGAAATCTTTGTCGCATTCCTATTTTTTGTCGCATTCTAACAGTCTAAGGAATTCCATGACTTTATGGTATATATTTCTATTTTTTGACACATATTTGTCGTAAGCCAATCAATGTGTTTGTCGGCTTATGTAGCATTTTCCACTTAGTTTAATAACATCAAACACGTCCTTGCAATTCAATTTGGGTGGTGTCATTGAAAAATTTCACATTTCACTAGTTATGCAGATGCACCAACACAACATTGATGTGTCCAGGCACTGGTAACCTTTCCATAAGTGTACAGGGCTTGTGTTTGCTATCATGTTTAAGCATTTAGTTTATAACTTGAATTTTTGTTTAGTCAGATCTGTGATGAAAATGTTCTGTATTTCTTTTTCTATAAGTTAGTAAATGTTTATATGCAGGATTAATCCATTTGTTGCCTAATTACCTATGTTTCCTGTTACAGAAGTTAGAGATTTCGGGTGATTCTGTGGTTAAGGTGGAAGTATTAATACATTTGTTGAAGAATTAATGCATATACTCTTCACTTGTAGTATTTTAAGATTTCTAAGAATATAAATAGAAATTTAGTGTGAAGATAGGAAAGGGCATAAGATTAATGTATGCATGAGACCTATTTCTATTATCCGTCGGCATTCTTTCTCACATGTCCTGAGGGGTATGCTTATATGTTTGCTTATCGTTTGAGTGATTACTCAGAAATCATAAGGTTTCAAAAGTTAATTTTGATTTTGATACATGTCTCGTCTAAATACATATGAAACATTTGCAGAAGCAACCCCAAAGACTCTTTGGGATGCCATGGCTCTTGAAGGACTGGATCTTCACCATGTTAAGAGCCACCTACAGGTGTGTTTTCATTACTTAACCTGCTGCCATTTAGTGGCAGCGTCCTATTGTTCGATGTTAACTTTCCTCATATTGTAGACTACTAATATTCAACATAGTACAGAAGTACAGAATGGGGAAACTTACAGTAAGGGATTGGCCAGATGTGCCTAGAATTCGTAAGTTTCATGTCTACCGCTTCTTCATTCTTGCTTGAAATCATGATGTTATTTGTGTTTTCAGCCAACTATGTTCAATGTTAATATGTTATTTTTCAAGACTGAGGTTTCCTACCATTCTTTCTCTAAAACTTTGTGGTCATCAGTTTTTCCTAGCAGAAATAAAGGAAAGAGGAATATTGAAGGCTTCAATTATGAATTTTGAATCAACTCAGAAAGAGCAGATAATGGGAACAGCTATGATGCTGGGTTGTTGGACAGTAAAAATGTATAAAAAACTTCCAACTTGAAATTGAATGAATTCCATATTTATGTTGACCATGGAAGTGAAATTGTAAGCAAAGTATAGAGTTGTGAATAAACTCACATTTCTTACTTACCTCATGATGATCGATGAATACATTTAGGTCCCTCCTGTCACCATTTGTAGCGTTGGTAGTCTAATCTGTTGTTTGTCATGCTTACTTTGCTGCATTCATAAAAATGGCAAAATCTCAGTGAATTTGTTGTCTCTGAATAGTGTTTTTATGCTGACATTATATTTCAATGCCACGGAATGAAAGGTACCTCAACTTCAAAACCGTCAACAGGAGTGAGCATTGGTACTTCTGCACGCAACCTGCCATTCCAAGCATATGGGTATAATGAGTATATTATTATCAATTCAGAAAGCAGTTTTTCTGCTTTAGCTAACGTACCATTTTCTTGGTATAATAAAGCTAACAACTTGTGTTTGGTGTTATCGGATAGAGATGGCAGGTTTAAAGGCAACAAAGTCAAGAAAACCTATAAACCAGAAATGGAGGTTCAAGGTCAAGGACAACTCTATATGAAACTCAAGGTAACTTCTTTACTTGGTTAAGCTAATTAATGATAAGCATTCTTTTCTGTTTTTTCATTAAGTAGGCTTCATTTTTTAGCATCAAGAATCAAGTTTGATTATTTAGCCTTCATTGTTTGGAAAATTAAACAGAAAAGTTTGCAGATACTTTGGATACTATAAGTAATTACACATCATGTCTCTGCAAAAAGTAAATTCCAAAAAGTTAATCAAATCTCTTAAACAACCTATGCTTTTGTTTCTGTTTCATACCGAGTTTAATGTTGTGCAGCCTGAGAAATATTAGTAAATGTTTCAGGATGCAGAATATCAAAGACATTTAAATGACCTGATACAAGCAGCTCAGAAAAAGCTCTCTAATCAATATATTTCAGGAGCACATGCAATTGCAGACGCTGCAGGTATTTTCCGCAAAATTCTTGCTGGTGAAAAGACTATGGCCACAACACCTTCTTTGTATTCTGCCCTGGAGAATAGATACCCAAAATATGATACTCTCGATAAAATAAAAGGGTGTCTTGTCATTCCAAAGCAAGTTAGTAGTTCTGCCACTTATCAGCCCCAGAATCTTGTTGATTCTGCAACACAAGACTTCATAACTTCACAGGGTTATTTATACCCCATGTATAATTCAAATGATGCTATCAATGGACATGCTGGCCTCCAAGAGCAAACTCCTAGTTTCCTTTCCCAGAATGCAGCTTACACTTCTCAGCCCCATACTGCATTTTCTGGATTCCAGCCTCAGAGTGCAGCTCATGAATTTCATCCACAAACTGAATCCTACTCTGCAAGCAGTGGCTTCCCAACTTCACTTGGGAGTTCTTCGGGAAATGCAGAATATCTGCAAGGTTTTCAGCCTCCGAGTACAAGTAATACCTTCCAGCCTCAGAATGTATTTAACAATTACCAATCTCAGAATGCATGCAGTTTTCAGCCCCAGAACCCAACTTATAATTATCAACCTCAGAGTTCAGCTTACAGTAATCAGCTTCAGAATGTAGCTTATGCATACCCACCTCAGAATGCTGCTGCTTATGTTTTGCAGCCTCAAAATACAGCTTCTTCTGCAACCAATAACTTGCCAACTTCAAATGCAAATTATTCGGAAACTGCATATCTGGATGACTTGACTGCTGCTCTTGCTGCAATAGGGAGCACAAGCGTAGCAGCTCTACTTGAGGACCCTGTTGACGCGTATATGGTTTGGGACAATCCTGAGCCAAATGCCAACGACAATGGAAACAATGGCCACCCGATGTGAAAGAACAAAATGAGTCGCAACTGCTGAGATCTCGAAGTTCTCACCTCAAGTTTCCCCATCTCTGCATCAGAAATAGTAAACAGAACTGATCTTTTCCTCACGTAAATATCAATAAAGTAAGCATGGACTTGCATGTATATACAAAAGAGTTTCAGTTAACTTTTGTTTGCGTTTATGTGAGTTCCCGACTTTGAACTGCTGAAAATAAAATGTTATCTCCTAAGCTGAAAAGGAATGGCCTCGACAGTTAATCCTTTGTTTATATTTCAGAGTACTTTTAATCATCATAAGTGTTTCCCGTGGTCCAAAGTTCTTTCGCGTTTTTAGTGTCTAGTAAAATAGATGAAAATGTCTCTGCCTTTCTATGCACTTTATAGGTTCTCAACGAGTACTTTTGAGTGGCAAGTAAGAACACTACGAGATGCTGTCCGAAAGTATCATATAAAAGCACTTGTTCTGATGCTTTTGGAGCTTCACAAAGTACGTTATAATAGAAATCGCGTTTACCACAGTATCATCAATTACAGAACCCTTCAGCCTCAAACTCCAACTCTTTAAATTTGAATTGGTATTTGATGATCCTGGGTACATGTTTGAAGAACTGCAATGACTAATTTTATCAGACAAGATTACCAATTTCTTAAAAATAGATCAAATTACAATGCCGAATTCATGCCAAAGCAGATTTATTCGGAGAGAATTCAAAATTCACAATACCCAATGAATTCAACTAAGACAGAATTAAACAGTGAAGATAAGAAAATAACCATTTAACTTCTCTTCAATGATAAAACTAAAGAAAGTACAAGGATAGAAAAACCAACAAATTACAATTTTGCAGAACAGTTAATGTAAACTGAGATAGGTAAATTCAGACAGTGCTCAAAACTAGTTAAATGGAAAAAAATTGAACGGCAATATATGGAAATGAGACAGCAGATCAGAATCTCTAATTCTATCCAAGTTCTCTAGTGATGAACCATGAAAACTCCCTCTTCCTACATACCGGAGTCTTCTCCAACTGGTTGATGAAGATTCACAGATTTAACATTTTAATCAATCTTTACGGATGAGAAAAGGTAATGGACAAAGTAGAAAGACGTAAGGAAGCCAATGGTGCCAGTAGCCAACATGATTGCGACTGCCATGATTAATGAATAGCCAAGATAAAGTATGGCAGACACAGGCCCGCTCAAACTCTGAAGGTCAAAGACCAAGTAATTGATCGAGTAAAGGAACACATAGAGTGCAACTGAACCTGAAGCATAGAAAGCCTTCCACCACCACCGCCAGTCCTCAACACAAAGATGCATGTATGTTAGCACCACTGACACTTCAGCACAAACAACAACTAGCAACAAAAGAACTATCAGCAGGAAACCAAAGACATAGTAGAACCTTCCAAGCCAGATACTAGAAAGAATGAAGAAAAGTTCGATGAAGAGTGTTCCAAATGGAAGGGTTCCTGCACCAAGGACAAGAAGCCATGATGGATATTTGCGAGCAGGGATTTCCCTTGGGATCTGGTTGGTTCTTACAGGATATTGAATTGCCTCTGCCCGGGTCCCAAAGAATCCACCCAACAGAGTGAGTGGCACTGAAATGCAGAACCAGAGCGACAAGAGCACAAAATATAAGGAAATGGGAATAGCACCAGTACTCTTGCTGCCCCAAAGAATGAAATTCAGTACTGTTAGGATAACAAAAACTATTCCCGGGAAGAAGCACGCAACAGACCAGGAAACTGATCCCCATCCTTCTGAAGTACCCTTGATTGTCCGCCACAATCGTACAGCAACATAGCCGGCAATAATACCCAAGAAAAGGTAAAGAAATATCATCCCTGTCAATAGCATTCCACGTGAAGCGGGTGACATGAAACCAAGGGCAGCAAATATGATTGTGACAATTGCCATCCCTGTAATCTGAACCCCATCTCCAACCATCACACAAAGAAGTTTTGGGTTATCTGGCTCTCTAAACACATCGCCAACAACAAGCTTCCACCCAGAAAGCTCTTCAGTCATCTGTGCTTGAGCTTCTTTGTCCAATTCCTCGTACCTTGTTAAATCCCTCCTCACAGTCCTCAAGAATATGACAAAAACAATGCCAGCCAAGAAAAATATCACCATCAGAGAATTGAGGATTGAGAACCAGTGGACACGAGCGCCTTCCATCTTCAAATAAGCATCCCATCGAGATGGCCATCTTGTGTTGCTCTTCACAAACTCAACCTCATAAGTGAAGGCTATTCTCTCTTGCTCCCTTATAATTTGAGACTTGTCAAGCTCTGAGGGACACTTGACAGATGTGATATTGTCATACATGTGGAGTTTCGTCATCACTTCTGGGTCATACTTAACACTGCAGGGGACAACCTCAAAACCAACAATCTCATAACCAGATGCCTTCTTGTCATCAGCTTCTGAAATCACACCCATTCCTTCTTCCCCAGTACCAATTATCTCAACACCACTTCCTTTATACTCATGAACCAGAACAGTAAACTTCAGATGATTGATAATGTAATCATCATTACTATTACCCGGCGTGTACCCGACTGGGAAGCCAGTCCACTGAATGGTAACTCCATTTTGCTTTGCATACCTCATCACGGGCAAATTGTCCAAAATCATATTCACTTGGTACAAATCACGCGTTCTCTGTTTCAAGAGCTTAACTTCATGCTCACTCAATGGGTTTGTTATGCAAAGGAAAACTGTTTCATTCACATTCATTCGAAACCGATATGGAGAATTATCAATCTGATCTCCCATCAGAAGTTCCCCAAGATTCTCGGCACTTTTCTTGACCCCACGAAGTGGTTTACAGTAAGGCAGACTATAGTAACTGAACGGAAGCTCAGTTTCAATAGAAGTTAATGAATTAACTTTGGCATATATAGGTTCCCCACTGGAGTAAGTATGCATATAACTTCCCGGCAAATAGAACCCATTACAAACTTGTCCGAATAGAATCGCAAAGAAAAAAGCCCAATAAATCGCGGGCATTTTCTTTCTCAGAGTTAAAAAAAACCCACTCAATATAGTAGATAATCCAAACACCACTCGATTTCTTCTAATCTACTTTACCGTACGAATTCAACGCCAAATCTACACATAATAAAACTTAACTGAATTAGTCTCCAAACATCATCTCATTCAAACAAACTAACAATTCAGCTTTTAGCAATTGATTTAAATTCTGATGGAAGTACAAAACAAACAGAAGTTCACATCCAACTCTCAAAGACACAGATCCATCAAACTACGTCGCTTGTATTCAGATTAAATTCAGTTGCATGCAAAAGCGAAAGCAAAAGCAAAACAAAACAGAGTATTCACAAAGAAACAGAAAAACCAATAAAATCAAACAGATCAAGCTTCGAGCAATAGGAAAAAACTTTTAAAAAAGAAAAAATCGTAGATCTAGTGAAAGCTCATAATAGCCCAACCAAAGCAATAACGGCGATACCTGAAGCAGATCTGGAGGTATGAATTCGGGGCCGGATGAGATCTGGAAAGATCAGAACGGCGTTAACAAGAAGCAGAAGATATCGTTTTCTTTAATCTTTTGGTAATGATTCTTCTGAGAAAGAACAAAAACATGCATCCGGTTTCTTCTGTTGAAAATCTCCCTTTATGTAATTTATTATGTGAATTGAAAAGAGTAGTAATAAAGAAAAATTGACGGTGATTTTTCGTTTTTTAATTTTTTTAACCGGAGTTATTAGTCAGTTAGATCTTGGAGTTGGAGTTAGGTTAACTTTAAAATAAATTGGAGAGATGAACTGGGCCGTACATTTGGGCCCTACAGGTCCAATGTCTGAACGTGATCCACCGCGTACGTTTTCTAAGTACGCTATGCTTTTTTTTTCTAAAAAAATTCTGCCTCCCCTCCCCTTCTCTCTTATGTATATATATATTTTTTTTTTATGTGATTGCAGTCTTGTAGAGGTGAGAAATATTGTCAAATCTATTTAAATCAAATTTTGATTTATAATAATGAGAAGAAATATCTAGATTAAGCTTGATTTAAAAAGAGTAGTATGAATGTTTAATCACCTTATAAACTTAACTCCCCTTTCAATATACGAGGTAAAGAAGAGTTCTTCAATAAAAGGTGATTGAATAAAGGAATATTTTCAGTTGGCTACTCAACTTTAAACTATATTTTACTGTAATATAATAAATATTTTGATGCTATACTATAGTTTAAAAAAACAACGAATATCTCAACGAGTTACAAATTCGTAACATTCTTTCAAAAGAATTTAAAAGTGAAAAAGCAAAATCATCTTTTCCATAAATAAAAAGAAATAATTTCATTTGTTCACTTAACTTTAAATGATATCTTATTGTGATATAATAAGTATTCGTATGCTATATTATAGTTTACAAAAATGACAAATATATCAACAAATTATAAATTCATAATGTCTATCTAAAAAAATTTAATGGTAAAAGGGTAAAATTGTTTTTTTGATAAAATTTAAAAAAAAAACTTATTTTTTACCTTTTTTCAAAAAGTTTAGATATGTAAATTAAAAGGTTTAAAAACACAAATTAAAAAAATTTAGGGACACAAATGTTGTTATCTCAATTTAATTTAAACTTGAATTTATTTTAAAATCTATCCACTACCTTAACTGACAAACACTCTCACTTATTTTCTCTTCTTTGTGTATACAGAAGAAAAACTTAACTCTTTTCTCCTTCTTCATTCTCCTTTACAAAACATTCTCTCGCTCCTCTCTTTTTCTTGTTTCTTTGAATTCCAAATCATACATCACTTAACTTCTCATACTCTTTTTGAAATTATCGCCGAACTTACTCTTAACCAATGTCATTCCTTTACCTTTTTAACCAAATTTTCTTTGCCACTTTGAAATCATCGATGATCAGCGATGTTCGTAGCATAACAGAAAATTGCTATTGGTCATGCGATTGCTAGAATCATGAAAAAACTAAAAATTAAGATTTTGAACCCTTAGAAAATTAGAGTTAGGTTTTTTAATCTATTTCAAATTTTTAATTTTTTTAGGGATAATTTCATATAATTGCTCAATTTTTGGCGATATCTCATTATAATACAATAAGTATTAAAACATTACACTATAGTTATAAAGATGAAAAATATTTTAGCGAGGTACATGACAAAATATATTAAGAGTATTTTTGTAATTCTGTACCACATGACAAGATTAAGGGCATAATAGTCATTCAGCTCTTATCATTAAATTTTTTTGGATGGACGTTACGAATCTGTAGCTCGTTAAGATATTTGCTATATTTTTGAACTACAATGTAGCGTCAAAATATTTGTTGTATCTCGTTAAGATATTTTATAGAGGTCTATTCCATATATATATATGGGGCAGGATCAACAACCCTTTTTTTTTACACAAAATTTTACATCAATCGTAAACCGTTAGATATTGACACATCCAATAGTTGAAATTGTATCTGGCATATGCATTAATTATACATTAATTACATAGTCAGATGTAATATTAACTAGTAGATGTAGCAATATCCAACGGTTTACAATTGATATAAGATTTTGTGTAAAATAAAGAGGCTATTGATCCTGTCCCCTTATATATATACACATATATAGACACTAGTTATAAAAATTCTTTTCCTACAAGAAAAAGGTTTTTAATTATACAATTTTCCTATAAGAAAATATTTTTAATTATATAAAGGAGAAAATTAAATAAATAATTCCTTTAAAAAAATTACTTGATAAGTAAAGTATTAATAAAAATACAAAGATCTTTAAAAGATTGAATATTTCATTATATTTGGAAGGGTCATAATGAATATCTCAAGTACAAAATTACCATTACCCCAAAAATTAATATTATTTTAGGAAATTTTGGTTAGGCTGGAGCCATGGATCCTTCGTGCCAGTGAAGAGCATCGCCACTGCTTCTTAGTATAAATTATTTTTTACTATTATATATGTACACAATTAGTTATTTATATTAATTAAGTTATTTAAGTAATTAATAATTTTTTTTTTTTTTAATATTACACATTATATATTATACGTACAATTTATTAATATTATATTAAAAACTTATCAATATTAAATAATTAATAATTTTAAAATAAATATTTAAATAACATAAATTTATTAATTAGACTTATGTTATTTTATTTAAAACTCTCATTTTTTTTCATAAATTTAATCTTTTTTAAAAAGTAAAAAAAAATCCACGTTCAAGTTTATTTATGAATACAAATAAGGAAAAAGATTATTAGGTCCCTACTATTTGACAAAATATACCAATAAGTTTTTAAGGTTTGAAAAATATCTATCAAATTCTTAGTCCGTTAAGTTTTAACACTCATTTGAATGGTTAAAAAAAAATTATATTTTTATCCCTGATGTCATTTGGACTATTTATATCATTTGTCGTTGACCGCTATTGGCCACTATTGACCACCACCACTGATCACCTTTTGTTTTATTGTAAATATCATTAAAATTATTGTCGAATGATCTACATAATTGTATCATTATTATCTCTGTTTGAGTAATCGTTCATTGTAAATCTAAAGTTAAATTTTTGAATCTTAAACATTCAACTTTAAATCTACGCAAATGATTGCTCAAATGACAATGATAATAGTACTATTATGTAGATTTTTTGACAAAGATTTTAATAATATCCATAGAAACCTAAACGGAAAAGAGCTACTAGTGTCAGCCTACAATCATCAGCAATTGGTAACCGCCAATGACTAACATCTATTTGGTTCGCCGTGAATATCATTAAAATTTTTGTTGAACAATTTTCATAATAGTATAATTATTATCTTCATTTGAGTAATTGTTTGCCATAGATCTCAAATTAAATTTTTAGAATGTGACGATTTAATTTTAGATTTATGACGAACGGTTATTCAATAAAAATAATAATAGTGCCATTATGTAGATCGTTTAACAATGATTCTAATAATATTTATAGTAAAACAAACGGTGATTAGTGGTGGTGCTCAATGGCGATTGGCGGCAAATAAAATAAATAGTTAAAATGACATATTAGAAATAAAAATGTAATTGCACTGTTTACCATCCAAATGTCGGTTAAATTTAACGGACTAGGATTTAGATGTGTATTTTTCAAATATGAGGGACTTATCAATATATCAAAGAGTAGGGGGCTAACAGTCCTTTTCTCGTACTAACAAGGAAATGTGCATGGTGAGCCCACCCGGCCCGGTTTTCTAGTCTACAGTGGTTGTATATGAACACCTAATGATTTTAATAGACCCGCTACTGTTTAGTTACAAGCTTCATGCATCTGGGATAGCAATTAAAAAGAAGTGGGATGAATGTGAATTTAACAACTCCTTAATAGTAATTGAAGTTTGAAATTTCTCCGAAGCCGAATCGATTAATCTGTCACCACTCACCGTGCTGTTGACGATGGAGGGGATGAGACTACTCAGAAGGAAAGTTCGTAATTACGTCAGCATTTTTTATAGCAGAAGATATATGAGCACCAGCGCAGTGATGAGCTTCGGAGATGGAAGCCACGGAGCGCTGGGCCTGCCGACATCATTGACCGGCATCGGCGGCGATGCCTATGAGCCCACCCTAGTCCCCGGTCTCCCCTCTGACATTACTAGTGTTAGGGCCGGACACTACCACTCCCTTGCCGTTTCGTCCGGTGGAGCCGTCTGGGCTTGGGGCCGCAACAACGAGGCACAGTTAGGGCGCGGACTTCTTGAACCAGGTCACGATTTTCTATGTTGGTTTTCTTTGTTAATCTGCATTCAAGATATTGTAATCTGCCCGCCAACTGTTCGTCTTTGAGCGCGAATGAGTTATCAAAACTCACCGCTTTTTACTAAATGTCAAAGAAAAAATGATGCTATAATAATTGTGATTAACAGTATTCTGCATCTTTATCGAACAATAATTCAGATAAATATTAGTTGTTTGAAACTTACTAGGCTAGTATTTTCTCTTTGGGACGTAAGCATTTTTAAAATCCAGATTTGGTGCGAATTAGCACTGATTTGGTGTAGAGCAAGGCCGAAGGAGTGCTGATTTTGGGTAGAGCAACGCTCAAACAGCACTGATTTGAACAAAACCACATTCTTAAAGGTGCTGTGGTCTGCACCTGAGAATTTCTATGTTAGGGACTGTATGATGTATTGCATATCTGGCAAAAGCTGAACCAGTATGGTGTGTCCTGGTTTTTATTGGAAGTGAAGGTATTGATAGATATACAAATATTGAATGCCTATTCTCTAAAGAATTCTCCTTAGCTGGTATTATGGAGTTTTAGATAGTGTGAATAACTGACCGGGAAATTTTGATTATGAACAGAGAAACATGGAATGATCCAAAGAGAGTAGAAGGGCTGGATAGGGTTAATGTTTGTGCTGCATTTGCATCTGGTGTCATCTCTTCAGCCATTGGAGATGATGGCTCTTTGTGGGTCTGGGGAAAGTCTAAACGTGGACAACTTGGTCTCGGAAAAGATATCACAGAGGCAGTGATACCTTCAAGACTCAAAACACTTGCAGGAGAAAAGATAGTCAAGGTGGGCTCACATATTTAAGGTAGAATTTTCTTGCAGTAGAAACTTCATAGACACATAGAATGCTTGAATCAATTATAATATGGTATGGGATATGTATTGGACACCATTCTTTGACAGGTATCATTTGGTTGGGGGCACGCTCTAGCACAGACTGAGGATGGGAAATTGTTTGGTTGGGGTTATTCAGCTGATGGTAGAATAGGAAAGGTTGGAATATCTTTGGAGAGGTCTCCTCTAGATTCAAATGTAAATATATCCAAAAGTAACCAAGAAATCTCGAGTTCTACGATTGAAATCACTGAGAAACTGGTGTCAGAAGAAATGGAAAAGGAGAGAGATATGCCAATAATGTGGGAACCTAGTTTAGTGGAAGAACTAATTGGTGTTGAAGTTGCGGACATTGCGTGTGGATTTGATCATTCCTTGGTTCTCTGCTGTAAGTAATAGTTTTGGGAAATTTACATTCATTTAGTTATGTAGATATGCAAAGCCTGTGTATTCCAGTTGTCTTGTTTCAGGTAATGGCGTCCTATTAAGCTGTGGGAGTAATGTATATGTTCAGCTGGGCAGAGCAAAACAAGATATGGGAATGTTCCCGGTTGACATAAACTTCCGTCCCATTTCTATAACATCAGGCCTCGGTCATTCTTTGGCAATTTGCCAAGTACCATCCTCTAATGTTAGGGGAGGTGTGCAGAGCATTGTTTCATGGGGATGGAACAAGAGTTCTCAGCTTGGAAGAACAGGACCTGAAAATATTCCATCCTTCGTTGAGGGATTGGAAGAGGAAACTGTCATTTCAGTGTCGGGAGGACGTGCACATTCCATGGCTCTCACATCGAAAAGAGAAGTTTGGACATGGGGCTGCGGCAAAAATGGCAGGCTTGGTTTAGGAAGCTCCAGTGATGAAGCTGAACCGATGTTGGTTGATTTTTTAGAAGGTTGTGAAATTGTACAGGCTGTCGCAGGTTTTGATCATAATTTAGTCCTGGTAGCTGAATGATGTCGGTTGAAAACTGAACGGATGCAATAAAATATTTCTTCGTTCTAAGAATTTCTCTTTTGAGCGTTTGGACATTTGAATCTAACTTCATCAAATTGCATCATTTGCCAATTCTGATGGATAATCATTTTCTTTTCAATCTTAAAATTTTGATATACATTTTTCAACTACTCATCCAATAAATTCAAATAATCTAGCATTTTTTTTTTTTTCAACTTACAACAAATTTAAAATATCTCAATTCAAAAGTGATGCCAGGGATTTAATTCGTAACGTACTATTGATTTCATTATAAGAGATATTAGTTAATCAAACTTCTTTTATACAGTTAATTAATAAAAGAGACATAATTTGTAATAATTATTTGAGTATTGTTGTAAGTGAAATTGAGTTAGAATTTTATTTTAATTAAACTACCAAACCAATAAAAATCATAAATAACTAAAATAAAATAAAATTGATCAATTCAATTATTTCAATCAAGGAATGAAATGGGTTATGTTCTCAATTTTAATTTCAAGTTAGGATAAAAAGATATAATTTTTAAAGAAAAGAAATTTTGACATAGTAATTAGTGTTTATCAATTAAATTAAAAGTAAGTAACGCTAAGCTTATCAAATCTCTCGTAAATCGGCAGGCACCATAAATTCCGAACCCGAATCCAATAATTGTTGAGCAATAGCTAGCGCGTAAATAGCAACGTAACCGAGAACAACTGTGAAAACTGAAAAGTCAGGCTGATCTGATAAATAACTTCAAAGTCTTCCTCCTCCTCAACTGGTGTTGTTGGCTGCAGGGTATTCTGGTATCGCTGTACGCTGAACCGTACAGTAACCTTACAGATACACAGAAACGAGAACTCAAAGAAGAACAAAGATGCTGGAAAACCCTACACAAACTGCAGCAGCAGCAGATGCCGCCCCAGTCGTCAAGCGCTACGCTCCTCCCAATCAGAGGTTGTCTTTCATTGACCGAACAAATATAAATTTACCTTAGATTTGGATTATTAGCTGAGAGAGTTCTGGTTTTTTTTTTTTTTTAAATTGTAGGAATCGGTCTCTGAATAGGCGGAAATCGGGAGGTTAGTATTGTAATTACTTGTCTGCGCTCTGTTTGTGAATGATATATGATCTGAAGTGATGCCGTTTGTTGGATTCAGTTTTTCAATTATAGTCGTTGTTTGATGAATTTTTGTGGTGCTTCCCGAATTTCGGGTTTTGACGTGATTAGAATGACATATATTGCTTTTTATTTATGGTGGTTTTACTTGTTTGAATATACTTTTTGTTTTTGAGAAGTGTTTGAATGTAGTTTAAGCAAAGAAAAGCGCAGGTTTTTCCAAACTGTTGTCCAAGAGCGTTAAATCTGTTTCATTTCTTATGGACGTTTTTGGCAAAGACTTTGTGATGTGCTGCTTCAACGTTTGAATGCTATTAACTTACTTTTAGCTGAACTGCTAGAGATTTGTGCTGAAGAGGTTGGAAAAGGTTGCTAAATTTTTGTGGCCGTGGGAGAGGATTATTTTCAAAATTGGAGGTCAATGGTTTAAATTCTGTTTATGAAAATGCTTTGTTCAGAGGAGGCTAGGAAGAACTCCTTAGCTTAGTTCTACGGGAAATGTAGATTTTGATTTATTTGAGGCGTGTCTGACTTGACTTAGCTAGTTTGCATGTAGTCATCATCTGCTTTTCAAACAGGCTATTGTTTATATATAAATAACCAAAGTTCTGTCCTTTGAAAACTTAGGAAATAAGTCATTACTCCAACCCTCACCTTTTCCCCTGCATAATTAGTGTTATTCCTCCTGGCACCATAACGTTGAAGTTAACCATGTGAGAGAAATTAAGCATGAAATTATTTTTGGATGTGAAGTCTTGATGCAACACATAATTGCTGTTTAAATACGTATCAGTTGCTCTATGGCTGTAATTCTTCCTTTATACGATCAAGTGATGTATTAGATCTTGTGGGGCCAAATTTGTTCTACCTTTTGTTTATATCCTCTTATCTCATCTTTTCTTTGGTAGCATATTTGGAGTTACGTATATGCAATCATCTTGATGCCTGTGAATACTTTGGTCTAGAGTAAGTATAATTTTATAAATTTAAGTGTTGAAGTATTATCTTTTTCTATACCAGTGAGAAGTAAAGATTCTTTTATTTTGAATGCTTCATTTGTAAAATGGTGTAAATATCTGTTTCTTTATGTTAAATAGAAGGTAAATGGTCTAACAAAATGAGACTTGCATTGCTGCATAAAGGTTGTGAAGCATTACTTGCATACTCAATTCTCTTTTTTAGGACGAACTGAGTTAATTAATTTTGCAGATCGGTTTGATCGATCGAACAATGTTTATGGAAATGATGGAGAGAAGAATCAATTTGCCACTTCTAGAAACACTACTGGTATAGATCATGGGGATACGGGAAACAGCAATCTACCGAATGCTAACTCCCAACCAAAACTAATACCTTTGGAAGGGTTTAGTAGAAGTGAAGCTGCTCAGCTTTTAAAGGATCGTATGTATCTACTTCATTTTCTTTTAAAGGACTCTTTGCATTCTTTAAGGACTTAAATTAATGTCATGCTGCCGTTCTTTTTAGACTGAGATTTTTCTTAGACTAAACTAAGCGTCTCTGTAACATCTCTTTATGGATGCATGGTGTTTGATGTAGTGACCTTAAAAAGCAAAGACATAACTATCTGCTGCTCCTTTTTTACTTTTTGCTCTCTAGAAATTCACTGACATCTGGTAGTGCCTCTTACTGCTTTTGAAATGTGATGTTAGTTTTGAGATATCTTACATAGTAAGTTACAATGTCTTGTCTTATGACCACTTTTATCCAGTTATTAAAGAGGTTATTGTATTATTACCTCATCCTTAATTGATATTGGAACCTCCATTCGCAAATACAAAATGAGGGGCATGCATTTGACCTCAATTTTTCTTGTGTGTGGTGTCTTCAATTTGGTTAAATTCTTTCAGTTTTGGACAGATACATGTAGTTTCATTTAAGTTATTACATGTTACTATCAAACAGTAAAGCTGAGATGTAGATAGTACATTTTATTACATATTGGAAGTTTAAAAGACATGTTGTTTGAGTTGATTTGATGACTTTGAGGTTGAATGCATGCTAACTTATGACCTGTTATCTGTGTGATTCTTGTATCTGATTCTCAGGTGGGAGAGCTGCCATGAAACGATACAATGATCCATCAATAGATTTATCTGGTGAGTAGAAGAACTTCAAAAGCTTTGTTCTGTTGTGAGCATTTCTCATCTGTTTTATATGACTACTATGTTAGTGTTTTCATCTTTATGAGGTGCAATAGCATTTGTCTTGCTACTCATTTTGGCCACTTGGCTTGGGACTTGTTTGCTTGCCTACAAGTTGCTCCTTTCCTTGATAATGAGATGTCGAGACAATCGTTTGCCTTCTGCTAATTAGGTGAACTAACATGGAGGAAGTTCAAAATTTAATGTTATATGTGAAATTGCTGACATGGATAAACTGGAATTATATTAAGTTTTGTATTATTATTTACACAAATCT
Source organism: Azadirachta indica (assembly GCA_022749755.1). Lineage (NCBI taxonomy): Eukaryota > Viridiplantae > Streptophyta > Magnoliopsida > Sapindales > Meliaceae > Azadirachta > Azadirachta indica. The sequence goes on along the minus strand of CM040440.1, from coordinate 1,860,456 downwards.
GTTTTTCAGAAAGACCAGTTCTCTACTCCAGCGGAGCATCTGCCTGGGGGCAATTCAGACTGCCTCATCAGGTGAAAAAACAACTCTTCTCTGCTCCTTCCCCCTTCCCTTCTCTGTCACTTTCTTCTGATATGCTTTCTTGTTGTCTCAGATGTTGCCTCCATCAAACAGCATTGGACCTACATCTGGCACTCAGATGGACTTCTTGTCTGAACTTCGCCGTAAAATGCAGAATAGTGGTGCAAAATTTGACAACTAACACTGACATTAGTAGAGATGCAATTGTGTTTACATCTGGACTTAAAAGATACCTTTTTATCTGAGGGTTGTATGTGTTCATTAATTTACCAAAAATCTGGTACTTATCTCTGTGGTTTGTGACAAATGCATAGTCTTTGCACATAGACATGCAATGCCTGTATGTGATTTATATGACAAAAGCATGATTCAGACTATATGACATTTGAAAACCAGATCATGCTGCTTAGGTGAAACGTCATGAATGTCAATGCTGCCTCCTGCAGATCAGTATGTCTATGTCTGCACATGTAGGTCTGTCCAGTTGTGCACTGTTCCTCTGAGTTTCAATATCTTACTTTCATTTTTTTAATTATTATTTAAATAAATCATATGATTCGTATTTGGATATTGACAATATCGACTATAATTGACTGGATGGTATTGGGTCATTAAGCAAAAATGTTATACAATGGGTGATTATTGTACAACTTTTTGTGATGAATTGGAAAATTTATGAAGTGCTCATTCTTTCCACACAGGAATAATTCCTTGAGCCGCCAAGCGCTTTTCAACCCAGAAGACAACATGCTTTGCTGTGATTCTCTTCTCATCAATGAGAAATGGCTCAACCGTGCTTGCTCCCGAGCCATACGATGACAATGAAAACCCTTTTGGCCCTGCCCAAACACAACAATTATGAGCGACGTGTAAATATTCTGGCTGCTTTAACAAGAGAGAGGAAAACATAATGACCCCTCGAAACCATACCTGTCAAGACCCCGTTAGGGAAGAAAGCCCAGAAGGAATAGTTATGTCCCTTCTTAATAAATGAACCTTCCAACTGCCATTGTCAATTACAAATTCAGTAGAAAACAATTTGATTGGTGAACTGGAACGTATAGACTTATGAAAAAGCGGAGGGACCTTATTGTCTTGGAAAGAAAGCTCAATATCGGAGAGATCATCTTGGGCTTCCAGTATTGCTTTGAGGGAAGGGATCACATCTTCCTCCATCAACTCAGGCAATGGCTTGGCAGGGGCTTTTGCAGCTCTTGCAGAAGGTTTTGGCTTCGCTGGAGCTTCTTTTTGGGCTGGTTTTGCCTCCTTTGTTTCAGCAGCAGCAACTAATCACAGAGAAATTCAATTGTTTTTTCTTCTAAATGTCGAAATGTTATGGGAAGAAACATATATGACATGCAACGAAAGCAGAGCTAGCAGCAAAATTTTTAACTCACCTGCGGAAGTAGATGTCTCTTGAACAGCAGAGCAAGCAATATGTCCGCGCAAAGTTGCTGATGAACAAGCCATTTGCTGCATACGGACGTACAAGTTACTTGAATTCTGAACACTAGTGTTAATTAAGCAAATCGAATTCTCAACTCTGCTCAACTAAATCTAAATCCTAACTACGTGGATATAAATCATCCAGAGCTACAAAAACAGAGCTGTCCCGCAATGAAAATTTATGGGCACAAGAGATTACTGCGAAGAAAGTTAGAAAATTGCTGTAAAAAGAAGATGAAAGGAAGAAAGCCATCTACATAAACGCTTACAAATTGTGCATACATACCAATGGGAACGCAGAGAAGGTGGCTTTGATTTTCTTGCTAAAGTATGAAGACGATGGAAAGCTAGAAACCCCTACAGCTCTTCCTCCCAGTACAGCCATACCAACCACGAAAATGTACAAAAGGCAAGAAAAATATATTGTTGCCAAAAATTGTACGAATTCAAATCTCTTTTAATCAAGTGTTTAGAAATTTTATTTATTTGATCTAAAAACAGAGAACGTTAGAAGAAAGGAAGCTACTGAAGGAGAAAGTTTGGAAGGGAACACTTCTGATCCACATGTAAGTCTCGGAGAATACATGCCACTGATTTCATATGGAGTTATTATCACATGCTTCCCCTAACGTTTGACATAATATCGCTTAAAAAGTATTGTTCTGAAAATGATCACTGACCACCCCTCCAATTATCCCGACGTTGTAGCCATATAACGGAAATTTTCGACAATTACAAATTTATCCCTAACGACTCATATGGAGTAATAATATTTTAGTCCCTAAACTTTAGTAAAATAAAAATCTAGTATATAATTTGTTTGATTTTAATAAATTAGTTCTTATCATTCAAACTGTTAATAAAATTTTATGCAATTATCGATTTATCCTAATTAAATAAACGTCAATCCAAAAATCTCCATGTATCAGATTAAACAAACACAAGAGAGAAATACAAAGTCGTTCAAACTCATGTAAAAACTACAGAACCCATTAAATTAAATTTAATATCCCATTATTTAATTTAATATAACACAACACACAATCTTTTCCAATTCAACATCAACACAACGTATAATAGGGATAAGATAATGTAACAATGACGAATCTCACCAATTAAATCACCTGTCACCACTGCTAGAGATGATAACGGTATCCATTTTTTAAAATATTGGTTCGTATTTTATTTTAAAAGTAAAAATATGATAAGTGTAAAATAGATATGGTACAAATATGGTGAGAGTGTATAATATCCGTTTTGGATATTTTAAAATATTCTTAGATATTCGCATATAATATCCATTTTACCTTTTTTTTTTCTAAATTCTTTAACCAAAATGTCTTTTGTTTTTTAAAAAAAAAATACAATAAGTTTTAGGTCAATTGATTTTTAAAAATATTATATATATATGTGTGTATGCATATTATTATTATTCATAAGTTGTAATTTATCACATTTTATTTACTTAAAAACTTAAATTTTGTATTATTTATTATTCTTATTAATTAATTCTTTTCTTTTAAAACTTACTAATGTTTTATAAATTTTTAGACTTTATTTTTTAATATTTTTTATTTCGATTGGAGGAATTTTTTTCTAAATTATTTATTTATTAAATTTTTATAATTTTATAGATTGTTATAATTTTTGAAATTAAAATTTTATATTATTAAAATTATATATATTTAAGATGCTAATATGATATTAATTTTTTAATTTTAATTTGTTAATATAGTGTATTAATTTGTGAAAAATGAAAACCTTAAGCATCAAATTTTATTTTTGTCATTGATTTTTTATTTTTAATTTCTGTCATAATATTAGGTACTAATTTATTAAAATGGACAAATCATGTCCTAATTATGGGACAGCACATCAGGGATGGTCGGTGACCATTTTCAAAAAGATATTTTTTAGATGACAGTATCCCGAACATTAGGGATTTATATTTCCTTGTCCAATTATTTGTTTTCTTCCATTTTGCACTGATTTTTATTATTTTAGAGAATAAGAAAATTATTAGTGTCCTTGAGGTAGATGATGTCTGAACTACTGTGGCCAAGTGTCTTTTTGTCTTTTCAATCAAAATTAGGGGATTGAAGACCAAATATTTAGAAAATGGCATAGGTCACTGTCCAATAACTTTGGCTGACTTTGCAGAGCTAAGGAATTTTGTGTCACAAAACTCTGCATTAAGTTCTTATGGGTAAATATCGGGACATAAATTTCCCATCTCCAATTGAACTTCAGTCACTAAGCTATGGCTGCAGTATTAAAATCATAACATAAATCACATCCCAAATCGTAAATAGAAAATTATTAGCTTGCTTTGGAAACAACCCAAATGTTTCTGTTAGCTCATCAAAGTTCTGTTTTGTGTGATATCCAGCAACTTCACGCCAGTTTGCTTGGCATTTCCAAGAGGTTCATAAGAGCTGATGGTGCTGCACATTGGGTAGCAGGAGATTCAAGCATGGAACTTTTCTGCACACACCGAGTTATTCCCTCGCTCCAGATCTCCCAGCTTGTTGGCTGAAGGACAGTCGATATTGATTAGTTCTAGAATTTCAGTTTACAGGCTTTTGTTTGTTCTGCTGTCTTGTTTCTTGATGTCCCGCAACTAAAACACAAATCCAATCCAAGAAAAGTTGATCACCGACATAAAAATTTTATATGCTCAAATGAGCACGCTGTATAAAGTAGGCTTTTGCAATCAGTCATGACACTCGAATGCACAACTGACAAGCTACCCGAATATTTCAATGAAAACCAGTAACCTGCTAGGTAGAACCTGAAGGCCATGCCATGCAGTGAAAAATTAAACATCTGTAATCAATAATGTTACACTCCATAAATACTGTAAGAATCCAACCTAGCGAGAAGAACCAGATTCAGCTGATACTGCTGGACAGCAGCAGAAAGCAATTTATGTAACTTTCTTGTTGATTTAGTGACACGAAGTGAAATGACTGACCAACACAGCAAAAGAATATCTGGTTCAAGAACATCTTAGCTTCTTTGAGTTGGTTCTTTTCCTTGCCCGAACGGAATTAGTGGCTGATTCTTTCTGCCTAAATTTCTGAACCATAGTGTATACCTGATTTCAAAGGACAGTTCTAAAGCAAATCAACAACAAACAAACTTGCAGATGATGGAAAAGAAATCAAGAAATCTAATAATCAAATTAAAATCATTTAAAAATTCTCCATAACCAATTCATATCATGTGAAATTGGATCAAAATTACCCATCATTACCTTCCTTACTCCAGATGTCAAGCCCATGCTTGAAAGGGTCTTGCTGTCCACACATTTCCAAGTGATAGTTCCTTTATCCTGTTTCTCAAACCATTTATCCATCTCACCTTCATACCGATAGTTCGGAAATGATATGGAAAAAATTGGAAGAAAAGCAAATTAAACATACTTTTATCCCACATTTTCAAAATTTTCTTCAAAATTTTTATGGAAAGAAAGAGAGAGTGAAGAGTAGAGGAGAGGGAGAAATAAGCCTCAAACCTTTAAGACGTAAGACCAACAACTCCACGTAAACCTTAAGACGAATGTGGGAGAAAATATGGACAAACTCTCCAACATCTTCTCGCCTAACTATTCTACAGTTATTTTGAGGGTCAAGATTGAATGATTTCTTCAAAAAACAGTCAGTGGCTTCTCTCCTGGTGGATAAGTCCACTTCCTCCAACATAATAGACGGAAACTCCCAAAGACCAGCAAGCAAACCTTCATCTGGCCTTTTCACAAGAAGAAATACACTGTCAGTACGGTTTCCATCCGATACCTCTTCTCCTCCCAATATCTCCACAACACAAGCGGCTGAAATGTCATGTCTTTGTCTGGCCTTTAGAACCTTAATAGGATAATCTGTGACCAGTATGGAATTATCATTTTTGGACATAGAAAATGCTCGGCATTGGTCGGAAACAGGACATGAAGTACAACTTGGATTCAAGGGAGTGCATATGGTTGCCCCAAGTTCCATGAGAGACTGGTTGAAATCCCCAGGCCGGCTAGTATCAACTAGTTGAGCCGCTAGCTTCCTGTCCAGGAAGTAATTTACATGCAGTCAAAATACTGAGAGCAACAATAAAAATTATACTGTTATTATCTCTCTCCTGTATTTGTTTGAGTCTTAAGTAGTACAACAAATGCACTTTGATATCTACACATATCAAAGTTCCTCCAAATCTTACAGAAAGTTGATGAAAAGAAAGTTAAATTAGTAGTGCTCTGAAAATCATCTATGCTTACCAAAAGTTCTTGTTAGTCAATGAGTCTTTTGGATTTGCAGAGATGGCCTTTAGTCTTGCAAGCACCCTTATTACATTTCCATCAACCACAGGCACAACCTGCAGTAGAAAAACTAAGAAAAACGTCCCTTATATCACAAGTAAAAAATAATGCACAACCTACTAACCTCTTTGAATGCTATCGAGGCAATTGCTCCAGCTGTATAGTTACCAATTCCTGGAACCTTCCGTAAAGTAGAAACTGTATTAGGAAACCCATCTGCTCCACCAACAATCATCTTTGCTCCCTAAATTACGAAAACATCAGAAGAAATATTCTCAATCATGACAAACATGCTCTAATGGTCTGAGTTTTCCTTGTATCCTAATCTTTTGCCTCAAAGCTCTTTCGGCAGAGACAAAATTTTTGCTCTATTAAAACATTCTGGAAATATGATAAATCAGATAATTACTATGACTATAAACTCTCATAACATTGGTGCAAACAACTATTAAGTTTTGAACCATCATACAGAGCCTCAAGAAAGAAAGACAAATTCCTCACCTCTAAAAGAAAACGCGCCCGTCTATAGTAGCCTAATCCTGCCCACATTTCATTCACCTCCTGCAAAAATAGGAATACATTATATAACATATAATACTCAAAAGACACAATTTAATTACAATGATAAAGATTACCCAACAAGGAATACAGCCACAGGCCAAATTCTTAAAAATGATACAAATTTCTAACTTTTACAATCCTACTAAGTTCCCGTGAGGGAAACAGGAAATGCTCTAAACATTAGAAAACATTGTGTCTTAAGCTAAATCTTTTCAGAAACTACTTCAAACGAAAAAGGAAAATAAAAAGGTAAACTTTTTGTACCTCAAGAGATGCTTTAGCAAGGTGATGAATGGTGGGCCATTTTTTCATCCAACGGTTGTAATAATCAATAACAGTCTGAACCCTCGTTTGCTGCAGCATAACTTCTGAAACCCACACTCCATAAGCTCTTTTTGCCCCTTCTTCTTCATCACATTCGCTTCTTTCTCTCCATGGAAGTTCCCTCTGGTTCTTATCGTACCACACCAGCAACGATTCCCTTATCGTTTTCACTTCTTTTTCGCCGAATAAATCTTCTATGTCTTCCATTTCTGCTTGTAATGACGTTGCCTTTTCTGGTGACTGTCGTTTCTTCTTCTTCTTCTTCTTCTTCTTCTTCCTCCCTTCGTCATCCATCGTTAGAGGCCCAAAGGAACTTATTTGTTCACTTGGGCTGGTGCTCCTTGAAAAATCTTTGAATTCGAGACACCAGCGCGCACTAAAGTGGGATTTACACGAGTACGAACAGACAACTAAAGAGTGACGAGAAATCATTTGTTCTTTTACGTTGTTGTCGAGAACTCCGTTTTTCAAACGCGGGTTAGCAGGCCCAGTCACAGGCCCAAGTCTATTAAAAAATAGCCCAGCCGACCATGTCACCCTATTTAGCACGTGCCAAAAGTGGACGAAAACTTAGACAAAAGTGTACCAATAAGCAGACGCGTAGTTTCACTGGCTCAACCATTCCAAAAGCTGGATAATAACATTAGGATCCCTAATTGTTTACATTTCTGCAAATAAAGATATCATATTTGTATTTATAATAAATAGGTCTCTAAGAGAATAACAGTATTCAAAATGACAAATTAATCTTCATAAATCTGGCCACCTAAATATTAAAGTATATAATGTTTTCTTTTTCTATGAAAGTACATAACCTTAATGGCTTCTTGGTCCATCAAGGCTTTAGTAACAATTTTTTTTTTAAATAAAGTTAACATGATAAAAATCATCTAATTGAAGTTATATTGTTTAATTATATTATAATAGAATAGAGCTAAATTTTTGTTAAAATTCTAACTATAATTTTAATATTTTAATGCTTTAATAGAGAAAAGGTGTTTCATTCATTTTAATAAAGATAAAAATTAGGGACCAGGATGTTATTACCCTTCTAAACCCAAGCTCAGCCCTATGAAATGCTGATATGTCTCCAGTGATAGTGGAAGACATACATGTCAGACCAACTAATACTCATACACTGATGTGGCACCCATCTATCCGTCTATTAACAATCAGAAAACAATGAACCCCAAGACCACAAACCAGATAAATTAAGATATTGCCGTCTTTCACTAGTCTTTGTGTATTAAAGCTGATTCATGACACAAAGTGATGGTGATGAATATTAATATTTTCTTGGGTTGTGTATGTAATTGACATTGATTTGTATCATTATTTAAAGATTCTTTCTTTCAATGAGTTTTGGACTCCGCGGAGAAACAGATCTAAAAAATTAAAAATCTTTCAGAACATTGAAGACATTGGAGAAACAAGACTTTAAAAAAGAAAATGGAAGTGGGGTTTTTGGGTCTGGGAATTATGGGCAAAGCCATTTCTATGAACTTGTTAAAAAATGGATTCAAAGTTACTGTATGGAACAGAACTCTTTCTAAGGTATTGTCTTGGGTAATCGTTGTTTTATGCGTATCGTCTATGTGTTTACTTAGATCTTTGTAGATGAAAGCTTGAAACTTCTTGTATTGTCTTCGGTACGTGTAGTGTGATGAACTTGTGGCGCACGGTGCTACAGTTGGAGAAACTCCAGCAGAAGTAGTTAGGAAGTGCAAGATTACTATCGGGATGTTGGCCGATCCTCCTGCAGCACTTTCGGTTTGTGGTTTTTGTTTTTTCTGATGGTGTTCAATGATTGATTCTCTGAATCTTATTTTTATTTGTAATTGTTTTAACTGGTTTATGGCGTTTTTGGTGATTGATGATTTAGGTTGTTTTTGACAAAGGTGGTGTTCTGGAGCAAATTTGTCCAGGTAAAGGTTACATTGACATGTCAACAGTTGATCCTGAAACTTCGACAAAGATCAGCCAGGTTTACTATTCTTCTTTTTCAACTCCATTTGGATTAAAGATTGTTTCTTTTGAGTTAGGTTAATAGATACTTTTTTATGGCAATGCTGAAACTTAGTGCATATTATACTCAAACAAGTCGCAGGTGAGATAAGAGAATTCATTTACTCAATTTTAAAGATCCTGTACAAGTGAATAAACAACTTAATAGGAATTTGGAGATAAACAGTTAATAGTTTGATTGTAGAAGATCAGCATTGGGGTTCAGCTTTTAAATGGCAGTTAAGGAATTGTTATCCAAAGATCTTTGTTTTTTCTCTCTACTTTTAAGGGCGATAGCTTCTTGTTCTAGGCATACTGAATGAGAGCTTTTAGGTAGTTAGGCTCTGTTCATTTTTCAAGCATTTGTAGTTTCAATATCTGTGTTACTCTTTTCAGCTATGTTAAAAGTTCTGACTTTTGAAGGTACGGATTCCTCGGGGGAAGACTATATATAAGTTCTTTTGTTTTTGACAGTGTGATTGTCTGCTGATGGGGTTTTGCTTATAAAATGATTGAATTTGATGAGGATAGAACAAAAATCAAAGAAAGCATATTTGACTTCTTTTGGATATCTACAGGCAATTACATCAAAAGGTGGTCATTTCCTTGAAGCTCCAGTTTCAGGTAGCAAACAACCTGCAGAAACTGGTCAACTAGTAATCCTTTCTGCTGGAGATAAGGTAAATTAATAAATAGGTTCATTATTCTGTAGTGGGTTGCATTTATATCTTTTATACTAAGGGATCTAGTTCATAAATGAATATGGCCAATGCATATTACTGTTTGTGGGCAACAAATGTTTCATTTCATCTGCTCTGTGCTAACTGAATTATGTGATTATTTGTAAATGTAGGCACTGTATGATGAAGCAATTCCAGCTCTCAATGTGATTGGCAAAAAGGCTTTCTTCTTGGGGCAGGTTGGAAATGGAGCAAAAATGAAACTTGTTGTCAACATGATAATGGGCTGGTAATCTTCGTTTCTCTAAACAAAATACAATTCTTAATTTCAATGAACCAGCAGAAAGTCTCAGCATGGTAAATAATTTATTATGAACTTCTTAGTACATTTCCCTTTTTATTCTTTTTAGGTGAAATGCCAGAATTCATGATTTTAGTATTGTTGCAGTATGATGAATACATTTTCTGAAGGACTTGTACTTGCTGAAAAGAGCGGATTGGATCCTCGCACTCTACTTGATGCACTGGTGAGAGAGCGGCCATGCACTCTGTGTTGAGTTCTGTTGGTAGTGTGCTAGCTGTTGATTAGTTGTATTTTGGCAGGAACTGGGTGCTATAGCGAATCCTATGTTCAAAGGGAAAGGGCCGGCCATGCTGGAGAGCAGTTATGCACCTGCCTTTCCACTTAAACATCAGCAGAAGGACTTGAGATTGGCTCTTGCTCTCGGGGATGAAAATGCAGTATCAATGCCAATAGCAGCAGCTGCTAATGAGGTAATTCTTCTTTTGTCTTCATTGCGACTACTGATAATTAACTATGTAATTCCAAATTTGGCTCTAGATTCTCAACTGGTGAAGGGGACACCTCACCGTTAGGAATATATAAAGTTGTATAAAGTACCAAATCTCTTGAATATGTTTTGCTAGTAGACATCCCTCTTTCTGGGAAGTGCTTTGTTTATTGAATCTGATGTAAATATCTTTGCTTTAGGCTTTCAAGAAGGCCAGAAGTTTGGGATTGGGAGATCACGACTTTTCTGCTGTTTACGAGGCTGTGAAGAATCTCAAATGATCATTTTGATATTATACTCACTTGAAGTATAGCTTCTCATGTAAGGTCACTCAAATATTATCCATCAGTATGGAAGCTAGGGCTTTTGTGATTGTGGTGGTAAATGACTTTAAAATGTTCTTGTGGATTTGTAGTGACTAGTTAATCATGGGAACTCAAAGTTTGTTTATTGCTCTATCTGACCTGAATTTGTCTCAAGTACCTCCATGATCAAACTTATTTGCTATTAAAAAATTAGATGGATAACTATATTTGTCAGGCAAAGTTTTAATTAATGTTATGTTCTCCCTAAAGGTGTGGACATATCAGCCATTTCAACTCCCGGTTATCAGTTTTTATTCTGTTTTACTTACTGTCGTATAGCCTAACTATAATTTTCTTGTAAAGACCTTACACAATGACTTATCAGAACTTTATTTCATGATAGAATAAAACTTTTCATGCATTCATGAATGATGCATAACAAAGCTTAATGTACAATTGTCAATGCATTTAGCTGGAAGGTCCAAAGTCTGTGAATACAAGGATCGGGCTCCTCACATTGTGGATGCTATCAGACCAAATTAGTGATGTAGAAGCCATTGATTTTGCCGGTAATCGTTCACCAACCACACAAAGGATTGCTTCTTGTCCAAGGAACTGAATGAGAGAATCCCAGGTTTTACACTAGCTTTCACTTGAAAGCACTTGTTATTTCTGATTTGTGGGTAGAGTTGGGCAGACCAACATTTCTAACCGTCCTTGGGAAATCAATTTTGAATGGCTTGTCTTTTTCAGCTTGAATTGCCATTGAAGGGTAATTGAAATCTTTTGGAGAACCTTTGCTGTGTGATTAGGGCATTTGCTGAAATAAGTATTATTCATACTGGATAGCAATGCCATATGATCTTCTTTGGTGACTTCATATACTAAACCAGGATTTACAGCTTTAACTGGATTGACATGGCCTGCTCCATAAGCAAATTTGCGGTCTCTATGTTTTGTGGCATTCATTTGCCAAGCTGTGAAACCAAGTTCATATTGTAATGAAATTCTCCAAAGAGTTATATGGCTTAAAGAACAGGAATGACTGTGAAGAGTGAAGGTCACTTACACGTCGTTATGATAGCAGATTTGATGGTGTAAGTAGACCAATCTGGGTGAAATGTTTTAACATAAGCAGCTGCATCAGCAACATGGGGACAAGACATAGAAGTGCTGGACAATATGTTGAAATTCGTGGACCTCTTATCTTTCCAGTCACCTAAAGGTCCATTTGATGGAGAATATGCTGCCAAGATTTCCAGTCCCAGGACTGTTATATCAGGCTATAATATATGTTAAGTGCACATGTATCAGAGAACTGGAATTTCTTGCAAACAAACGGATGTAGAATTCAAATTCCATTCTAGATGAAGAATGGTGAGCTGAAAGGATAGAAGATGTTGCCAAACCTTCAGAATTTCTGGTGGAAAGAGATTTGGCCCTCGGGAAGAGAAAGATGCAACTACAGGAGCATCTCTATTTTTCGGAACTTCACTTCTTAATATGGTTCCCTGAGGGTTTCTGTATGAAGACAGATTATTAAGAAATAAATCGCACAGAATAACATAAACATATGACAAGTCAGTTCTCTCTTACAAACTTTTGCATTTCTAAAACGGAGATTCGATGCAATTAGTGCTATTATAAATAGGTTAGAAAACTTACTTTTTGGAGTTCAAATAGGAAATCAAGGTATTATGGTCACGGATGTTTCTCAAAGTAGATGCAGGTAAGGGAACTACAGAGGATTCATTGTTGTTGTCGCAGAACCCTAGTAAGGTTGTACCTTTGGCGCCAACTGAGATAGTTTCCTCGAATGGATAAGTAAACCTGTCAAAATCACATAGCACAATCTTGTCCTTGCTGGATTTCTTTTCCACACAATCCCTAGAGCAAATCCTGAAGAGAGGCACGATGCTGTGGCTTTAGTTTTTCACATGAATAATCAAAATTCGTATTACTTTGGCATAACCAAATTATCAAGAACAGAAAATTTTACATACCGAACGTTTCCATCCACACAATTTGAAGACTGTTTTCCATACGTTATAGCAAACTTGGTTTCATTCGTCTTGAATGCATTAATAGCATTTCCTGCAGGGAAGAAACTCAAGCAAAAATGGAATGTGTAATCAACAACTGGAACTCATCTTTGCTATTATGTGAAATGTGACAAAAATTTATGATGAAAGTATATACTTACAATGATCATATTTCCATTCCCTAACAAAATCTAATTAATTATCTGGCGATCTGTGGATCTAATTAATTATCTGGCGATCAGTGCAGCTAGCTGCCACAGAGAGTATCCATGGTGCATTACTTGTCATTTTTCGAGCAACAGGTCCACTATTTCCAGCAGACTGCACAGTGAGAATTCCCTTTTCCACGGCATGAAAAGCTCCAATAGTTACAGTATCATCTTCCAATTTGTTTACTATAATTGGTCCTAATGAGCAGGTAATGATATCAACAACTTCCGCAATAGCATCGTCAAACGCAGCAAGAATTTCAGTTGCAGTGCACATAAAACTGTCACAAACTGAGTACACAGCAATTCTTGCTGATGGAACTCCTCCTCTTGTATTTCCTTTGACTAATCCGTAAAAGGTCACGTCTGATACTTTGTTGCCAGCCGCCGTCGAGCCAGTGTGCGTACCATGACCGGTATAATCTCTTGCCGTAGAAATCCATGAAATCGAACTCCAATGATCTTACTGGTTAATATTATGCTCATTTCATCAAACATGTTGCAAAAGCAAGAGCCCACACCTCTAACAAAAAGCAAGAGCACAGAGGATAAACGTACTTGTTGCATGTGAAGTTGTCTCCTCCTGCGCACTAACCCTTCAATTTTTTGGAGGTGGGCTAAAGCCTTCATCGCTAAAACTCTCTGACTTGGGCCAAATTCCACCGTCTACAACTCCGACGATTACGTCACTCTCAACGGTAGGGTTTCTTTTTACATTTTCAGCAAACCCCATGAAATCCCAAGATCTTGTCGTTTGAAGATGATATGTTCCACTTGGAAACACAGACAAAGCTTCATGGCTGCATGCATTTGTTACTGTTTCTACGCAGCAAATCCTGGATAAACATTCCAAATCAATAATCAATAAGAATGTTGGAAGAACGACTAACCGGAAATTTTTTGTGCCTCTTCATTGCTGAGTCTGGCTGCAAATTGAAACTTCTGCTGTAGTTTCTTACTAACGAGTCAGAAGCTGATCTGCAGGAAGAAATTTATAGGGCAATACCGTCTTGATATATTAACAGAAAACAATGAGTTATTCAGATTAAATGCTAAACGTAGACACAATTACCTTCCATTAACAACTTGTTCAAGAATACTGATGTGGTGAGGTAAAGCTGAGTATTCATACTTCGGTAATGGACCCATATACACAATATAAACCTGCATCATTGTTATATATAAATGCACGTAAAATGTATGTGTAAAATATCGGACTAGAATTAGTAGAAAGAAAAACGCAACTGAAACTTACTTGCTCATCGCCAGCAGACAGAATGCCGATGACGGCAACAATTACAGAAAGGATGGAGGAAAAATAAAGGAAGCTGAATGATGCAGATATTGATGGAACAAAGTCCAAGAGCAGTGAACGGTAATTTAAGTAGTTATTATGTGAAGGAGAGACAATGGTTAGTTCATCCAGGTGTTGTTTCCTGTTCATTTGTAAGATTAAGAAAATGACATGTCATTTAACTGGGGAATAAATGTTTTATTATTGTTCTTCTACACATCGTATACATAGTATATATGTGCAATGCGAAGTTAATTATTTCAGCATTAATGACAATATAATTATGAGCAAAGAGCTTTAAATTGCTGCGGATACATTTTCCATCTAATATGAGTAGTGATCACAGAAGCTACCTCTTGCCGATCAGAAAGAAAATTAAAGGATACAGTATTTGCTTCAAGTTCTTGGGTGATTAACTATAATACAGGACTAGAATATTGTTCCCCTCAGCTATATTGTATAACTAGGTACAGGCATTCAACAACATTATGTACAAAGTTATTATTTAAAATTTATTTACCAATTTAATGCGATAATTATAAAAAATACATACATATTTGTGGTTCATATATATAAATATATATATATATATACACATACATATCAAGGTATTAAAATATAATTTTAATACTCTAAAATTGATCCGATAATTTTATAATAATTATCAATGAGTGAAATATGATTACTTACTACCGTTGCATATAGTACTAATTTTTATGAGCTATTTATTACCCAATGATAAAAACGAAGTTCTAATTTCTACTTGCATTCGAGAAGGACGGCGCAACACATAATGGCAAGTTAACAAACAATGATCAGGAGCATTCTGCTGGGAGGTACTAAAATGTACGTGAATGACAACAAGGGGGCTTCGCACGTTGCGAGTGCCACCAAAGCAGTGAAGAAGAGGCCATAAAATTTGCTGGTACTGCTTCTACAACAACAGTCAAAACAAACGATTTCTTCTCACCCAAGAAATGAAGGAGACAATGCTGGGTTCCACAGTAGCATTAACCTGAGAAGTACTTGTTATTTCTGCTTCGTATGTAGTGTTAGAGACACCAACATTTCTGACTCTTCTTGGGAAATCAAGCTTGAATGCTTTGTTACTTTCGACTTGAACTGCCATTGTAGGATAGTTTAGATCCTTTGCAGAACTTTTGATTGGTTCAGGGCATTTACCAGATTTGGTGATATTCACACTGCGGTGCATTGCAATATAATCAGCTTTAGCAACCTCATAAACTAACCCAGGGTCTACAGCTTTAACTGGATTGACATGGCCAGATCCATAAGCAAATTAATGGTCTGCATGTTTTGTTGCGTTCATGAGCCAAGCTGAAGAGATTTATTGAAAATCGACTTAGAAAGAGAGGATTATCACTTAAAAATGGACAGTGAAAACTGAAAATTTAAGGTGACCAGTGGTCTTAAGAGCAGATTTGATGACGGAAGAAGACCAATCGGGGTGATATGCTTTAACATAAGCAGCTGCGCTGGAAACATGGGAACAAGGCTTGGAGGCTCCAGACAATGTGCTGTGCTTAAGGGATCTCTTATCTTCTGGGACGTCTGCATGTGAAGCAACAGGGGAAAATCCTGCCAAGATATCTATTCCATGTGCAGCAATGATGTAGGACAATTTAAATTTAATTAGGTTAAAATTTAATTAGTTCAGGAATTCTTTTATTCTTGTCAATTCAATTTGTTATTTAATTTTTAATTTTTTTTATGTAAGTAGGAATTATTTTTCCTTATTTGAGTTAACTTACAATGCTTATTATTTTTATTATATATATAGAGAACTTGTACTAATTGTTTTAACAATTTTTCCCTCAATAAAATATGTCCTTTTTCTCTCATCCATTGTCCCACTTGCGTCAGCATCATCAGGCTGTAATACGTATTTAATAGATATGATTTAGAGAAGTAGAATTACTGGCAAACCAACTGGTTTCCTAAAGTATAAGTGCTTCAGATTGTGTCTAACCTTCAGAATCTCCGGGGCAATGCCATTTGGTCCGCACACAGAGAAGGAAACGGCAACAGGAGCAGCAGTCTCTTTTACAGCTTCACTTTTTAGGATAGTTGCTCGGGGGTTGCTGTATGAGGAAAACATAAAAATAAATGGCAGAATTAAGCAAATGATTTAGAAAATGCTAAAATGCGTGGTAGACTTGAAGTAGGACATCAAGATGTCTCTGGTCAACGCCGCTGTGCAAAATAGAAGAAGGTAATGGCAATACTAAGGAATCATCCATCTAGTTGAAACCCAGTAACAGTGCTCCCATGGCACCAGCGCTCAGAAGCTTCATCAAACGGGTATGATGAATAGTCTTCGTCTGAATCGCATAGAACAATCTTGTCTTTCACTAGTAATTTTCCAAACAATCACTTTCACAATACCTGAAATGAAACATGGGATGAATACTCAACTAATTTTGTTTCATTTATTTTCTTAAAAGGAAATAGAAAATTTTGTAATAACCCAAACAAGAGCAGAATTTAACGAGCAATTTCTTCTTGGCAACTTGAAGCTTCTTTTCCGTATGTTAGAGAGAATTTTGTGCCATCCACTGTGAAAGAATTAACAGCAGTTCCCTGATTATTAATAAAGAATCAACATCTGAATAATCAAGATGCATAAATCCACGTGATGTAGAAAATGCTACAAAAGCTTGCTGTGAGAATCTTTCCATTTCCTAAAATAATCTGATCGATGGATCGGCGATCAAAGCTGCCGGCACCTAGTGATAATATCCACGGTGCAATTCCCCTTGTTGATAATGCAAAAGGGCCTCCATTTCCCGGAGATTGCATAGTGAATAGATCTTTTTCCACTGCGTGAAAGGCTCCAATGAGTGCAGCATCAGCTTCAGAAGATCCAGATACATGTATTCCTTACAAGATGGAAATGATGTCAACGCCATCAGCAAGAGCATCACCGAAGGCTGAAAGGATATCACTGTCAGACAATATTTGTTGCTGGTTATGCAGACAGCAATTCTTGCTGATGGAACTCCTCCTCTTGCATTTCCTTTGGCAAGTTCATAAACCCTCGAATCCGGATACTTTGTTGCCAGCAGCTATTGATGCAGTGTGGCTACCATGACCTTTATTGTCCCTTGCCTAATCAACTGCTAGACCATAATATCGAGCTCCAACGTCTTACTAAGCATAATTCAAAATAAAACATATCAGCAAAATTTCCTAGAAGGTTTTGATCATAACATTCACTATTCACAGCTATACTTCTCCAAACTACTTCGTTTATCAACCACAACCAACTAGTGCTTGTAATGGTTTTGTCAGGACTGACTCAAACATTTGATTTCAATAGTGCGAAACAGATAGAGAATACCGAAAAAATAACCCTCTTGTTGTCAGTAAATTTCTTGCCACCTGCGCATTTGCCTTCCGGTTTTCAGGAAGAGGACCAAAATCCTCGTTGCTAAAACTTTTTAAGGCCAGACTCGAGTGTCAATAACTCCAACAGTTATATCACTCAGCAGCCAGCGGAGATTCATTTGACATTTTGAGTTAACCCTTGAAGTCCCATGATCTTCTTGTCAGAAGGTGGCATTTTCCTCTGGGGAATACAGATACCATTCCTGTCATCCCGTTATCATTGTTAAAATCAAAGTCTAGTTAATAATTTGAAGCCAACCGATTAGAACCGCAATTACCAGAAATATTTTCTACCTCTTCACTGCTCAGCCAGGCTGCAAATCCGCTGAAACTTCTAGTATATCTTCTGACTCTGGAATCAGTCGCAGATCTGCAGGAACAAAAGCATTGAATTGAAGCATTAATCAAAAAATCAGGAGCTTAGTCCTGCAGATAAATATTAAGATGAGGAATAATTACCAATTGCAAAGCTCAAGAGTAACGAATTGCAATTTTATAGTAAAAATATCCAGCTATTCAAGATATCAAGCAGCATTGGTATCCTGGCATTAATTACTATTGATTCATCTGTGCAAAATTGAATGAATAATTAACCCTCCAGGAATTTTAAAGTGCTATATATATTCATTCCGTGTGAGGTAGTACTGTAATTAAATGTGACAATGGAAAAACCTAGGATCAGTGAAAGACTAATTCAGGATCGCATAACTAATAATTGTAGCTTATGCTTACAGATTATTTTTAAAAAAAAAATTCAGGGTCACAATTTTTGGAGTTTTATTCTGGTTAAACGTATATCTTGGAAAGAAAATAACTTGCAAGTAAAGTTCCCTTCCATTTCATAGGGGCACCAAAACCTTTATCACCGAAACTTGGGCCAAAATCCAGAGTCAATAACTCCCAACTGTTACATCACTTTCAACGGTGGTTTTATTTCACATTTTCGGTAAACCCCATGAAATCCCATGATCTTGTTGGCTGAAGATGGCAAGTTCTACTTGGGAATACAGATACCACTCCACTCACGCCTGAATATGGTGATAATTAAAATAAAAGTCTAGTTAATGATTCCAAGCCAACCAATAAGAACAATGAAGCACTTACCAGAAATTTTATGTCCCTCTTCACTGCTCAGCCAGGCAGCAAATCCTTGAAACTTCTATTATAGCTTCTAACCGAGGAATCAGTTGCAGACCTGCAAGGAAAAGAAACGGCATGGAAAACAATCAATAAATCAGGTGCTTGCGTAGCAGATAAACATTAAACTTGGGAATAATTACCTTCCCTTTACAACATCCTGAAGAATACTGATCTGTTGAGGTGAAGGTGAGTATTCACCCTCTGCAAAAAGAACCCATATACACAATATAAACCTGCCACCATCGTATATTGATGTAGATATAGATATATGTTAAAGCACATGTAACATACATCAGTTCATCTGCAGAACATTTTCTGTTCACCGAGAACAGGAAGTAGCCCATAGAAAAAGATAAGCGAAGCGTAGACTTACCTGCTTATCATCATCGGTGGCACCAGAATGAAAGATAGCTGCAACAACAAGAGCCAACAGGATATCCGGAAAAGATAACAAGGCAAATGATGCAGCTATTGAAGAATTGTGAAGCTTAAGAGCAGCGTCCTGCAATTTTATAGTCAAGATATCCGGCTATGAATCCTTTAAAATTAATGAACTTCGATATCTTTGGTAATCCGTTAACCCAATTCTTGCATAATGATGTGATATTAATATGCTAAAGATAATCTCCCATACAAGGTCCTGTTATTAAATGTGCATTAAGGACATGAGCAAATTAACATCGAAAACAAGATTCCCAACGACAACATATCACACTTCGATATATCTGCCCAATTTTTGTGACAAATTTCTTCAACTTTCAAAATTGATTTATGTTTCGACAATTGCGTTCAAAAATTCATTTTAGATTCATGAGACTTCCGAATACGTATTGTAGAATTGCATCAAGGAAAGTATAGTTCAGCTTATAATAATAACTGGTTTTTCGTAGTAGTCAATCATGGATTGTTTTTATTTGAAAAATTACAGATAATGAAAGGAAATGTTACGAAAATAAGCGTATATTGACAAAGTTTATCGCTTTATTGACAACAGTAAATTGACCAAGTACACACAGAACAAAATTTGATTCCGAAAGGAGGGAGCAACATGTTTTTCTACAAGACAACTAAGAAATCAATGTTATTTTGCATTCCAGGTAAACAACTTTTATGTACCAAAAGCCTTTTTAATTCTCCCGAATATTTATGTCAATCTAATGCTGTACAATATGTAATTCCTTCGTCTGCCCCGACTACAGCAACAGTCAAGATTGTAAGAGACAAAAACTCTGCCCTGCACAAATTTTGTGTATTGCCTTCATCCTGTTTCATTTGGACCCGGAAGGTATCTAAATGACCCCGTCTTCAGCCAAAATCCAGTAAGAGATTAGAATGAGTTGCTGACTTGCGGAACTTGCGTAGTATAAACGCACGCCAATTACAATGAATATGATGATCAGACGCGGATTATAATGAATCTGTAAGCTTGTATAAAAGCCACTTGTTGAAGCACTAGACCAGAAGAGGATCTATTGCTCAAGAGCTCGTTTACCTGAAACGTTAATATTTCAGATTATCAGTTAAAATTCATCATACGACTGTAAATAGCCAAAAAATAATAAATTGAAGCCGACTTTTATATCAGAAAGAGTTGTCAGCGCTGAAGAAATAAAAGGTTCCAGAGATGCTTTTGAATTGCATCACTGATTTAACTGGTATGCAAGAAATGGAGTCGTCCAAGAACCAAGTTTAAAGAATTAAAATTTTAATTTTTCAAAGACATTTACAAAAGCTATAGGAGTAACTAAGGACGCTCAGATTTTATAATTTAGCAGAAGGTGAAAGGAAATAATAATATATCATCGGGCAAAATTTAGGACATCTAGAACAAATTACATTCTGAAACGGTATAGATCAAAATACAGCAGCACATACCTCTAGAGCTGGTCCTAATATCTGTAGCCTTTTCAGAATGAACCTGCTCCAAGTATGGAGCTATTAAAGCATCCAATTTTACCAACCATAATGCAAGTGCAGATGATGTTTGTGGCATAGCTGGAAAGCATGCGATAATTTCTTCCATGACAATATTAGCAATTTGCACATTCCATTGATACAACCAGTCCTCATTGATTGCACTAACAAAATCAGCAACAACCTGCCAAATTGATTCACATTGTAGATTATCAGACGAAAACAAACTGAGCTATCAGAGAAACAAGTTTCTACTGAAAACCCTTGACTATATATATAAAATATGAATAGTGAACAAAATATTAAACCTGCAAAAGCTCGGCCAAAGATGAGGTGCGTCTCAGCCGTTTGGCCCATAACCTATGAGCAGACTTTGTCCAAACACCCACCAAGGCATCTTCAGGCATAACCGACTGCACATCAATTAGGAAAACAAATAAGGATATAATAGAAGCACATATGATAAACAAAAGCAGGTCCACCAGTTGAATTAACACTAATATCCACAGGTTCTTAAGGAACATGGCGCTCTGGCAGTAATTTACTCTACCATACCGTTGGAAGCACAGTGTGTTTCATTTCAGAAATATGAAAAGTAGTATCAACATCAAAGCAAACAGCCATATGATAATGCACCTCAATTGCATGAACTGCAGCCTTCAGTGACTGCAACTGTGACGATAGGATTTTATGCTTTGAACCTATGTGGTCTCCTTTCCCCCTGCATGTAGCTGCATGGATGGCATATCTTTCTTCTAGATTGAAGTCCAGCTCAAACGTGGTATGGCATCTTTTACAGTGCTTTTCATCTCTCCAGTACAAATCATGACAACTTTCACATCTAGTAAGAGCATCAAGGTAAGACCTTCTACCATGTTTTACAGCATTAAGGTTCAGGTAAAAATGATTCCATATCCACACATCAAATTCTTGGAGACGGTTCCATTTTCGGTTTTGTTCTTCTCCCTTCTTTCCCACTTCAAGAACTATAGCCCCACATGAACGTAAAGAATCTTTTGCAACCTCAATCAGCGCCAGATTGTTGTCAACATCAGACACAGGAGAAGAACTGTCTTCTCTCACCATATCCAGCTCAGACTGATCTGATTGTGTCAAATGCCAACTTTCAGCATTGTTTACCAGTCTACTTGACATTGCATGGCAGAGGAAAGCTTCTCGCTTCTCCAAAGATTCAATAAGAAGAGCCTCCCGTCTGCCCCTGTCATCCAAAACTGACAACAAGGCACGCAAAGCCTAAAGTGGGAAAAGCAAACACAAGTAAATGATAAGAGTCATCAGATGGTCAGGTTTTCAGAAAAGAAACACATAAGAATATTTAACCTAAGGAAATAATTACTAAATAAAAAGTCAGCAACATCCAAATTTTAGAACAAAGTCCATGAAAGTTACCTCTTCTGTATCAATCACTTCCCACTGACCATCTTCAGAAGATTCAAAATAAACCCTCTTATGACCAGGATCATATGCATTACAAGGGCCCAAGAAAAGCCAGTATCTATTGAACCTACGATCAGACCCCAAATATACAGATTGCATTGGGTGTAAATCACTGGAAACTTCTGTATTTGCATGTTTGTCACTGCTTGAGGACTTCTCCCTTCCACAAGACTTTGATAGTAATGAAGAAGAATCAACTGGACGCAATTCTTGTGATGCCCGCGCTTCCTTTACACCATGAAATTCATGGACCCATGATGGTCGAGGCAGACGATGTTGGTTGGGCAATGCCCTCTTTATTTTTGCTCCAGAACCATAATGATGGACACTAGGAATGCTTTCAGCAATGGTTTTTATCGGATCCTGAAGTGAATTAACAGATTAGGTATCAAGCAACCAATTTTGAATCAAATCAAATTCAAAATTAAAAAGGTGCTTTGTCTAACAAAATTGTTGTGTACACCTTTGAATGTCATAGCTACTGCAGATTATCACAGCAACAATAAATAGTTGAGCAGCAAATAATGCTGAATAAGACAAATGTAAAGGCAACAAGACACTATACCAGAAAACAGTGGTCAAAATTGTCTTGTATTTCTCATGACACAATCATTACTGAATTCAGACTGAAAATCTAAATAGAAGATCAAATGCAACACAATCAAATTTGTTTTGTTGTGTGGTTGTTGGGGGAGATAAGAACAACAAAAAAGGAAAGCCTGTTATGCAGAGTACAAAATGTAAAGGCAAATAATGCTGTATAAGACAAATGTAAAGGCAACAAGATGCTATACCAGAAAACAGTCATCAAAAATTGTCTTGTATTTCTCACGGCACAATCATTACTGAATTGAGACTGAAAATCTAAATAGAAGATCAAATGCAACACAATCAAATTTGTTTTGTTGGGTGATTGTTGGGGAGACGAACAACAACAAAGGAAAACCTGCTATGCAGAGTACAAAATGATTACCTCAATTCTGATACTGGATCCAGCACTAACAAGATCAATTAAAGCCACCAAAGCATTCAACTTCTCATCAATAGTTAAATCCGAATATTCACCTTCCATAAGTCCTAATAACCACATTTCCCCTCGATGGCTCTCATCAATTTCATTGTATACTGTCAACATATTATTTTTACTTTTATGAAAATTCACAAGTTTAAGTCTTCGTTGACTGCGAATTTGTGAATCACATTCAGAATCATCACCACTATTGCATGTGTCACGATCATTGGAGTTATCATCAACACTGCCAGAATACTCTGTATCTGATTCATAATCACTGGTTTCCTTTAAAGAGTTAAAACGTAGACGGTATGCAGATGGTGATATCTTTTCAAACAAAGTAATATCACTTGAAAGAGTTGAAGATATCAAAAGTTCAACCTCCTCCGTCGTGCTTGCAAGATTCAACTCAGCAATCTTCACAGCAAAAACAAACATTTATTGTCAAAATCTTTGGGGTGATTACTTGTTCTATGAAGCATCATAACCATCAATAACGATGAACAGTCTTAAACAAATAAAAGGAAAAACACTTTTTCTGACATCTTACCTGCGAAGATCTTGCCAATTGAAAAACTTTCAATCCATCATTTCCTTGCTCCAATAGAATTCTAAACAGTTCGCCTTTCAAGGTGCCAGGGCGTAGGCCATATTTCACCATGAGGTTCATTTCCTTGACAACATAACAGTGAAGATTAAGTTTCGATATCCAAGCTTAATATCTTGTGACAACCAAAGAGAAATCTTAAAGGCATAAAATAAGAAAATCAGATGAAACAGACAAACCAAGAACCCTTCATTCAAGCTTCTACAACAGTTCACATAGCTCAAGACCATAAAAATTAAAAATAATAAAAGATCAGCTAAACCACAGGCAAACAGACAGAAGACCCAAGCGACTTTCATTAGATGAAAACAGAGCTCCTGGCATCATTATACAAAAACTCCTACTAATTAAACAATAGCCTTCTTAACCATTCTCATGGAGCAAGTTACTGTGACCAATTTAATTGTAGATGTTTAGACTTGAAAGTAACTAACAAAGTTTCTTCAGATCTCCTTTCTCCATGCATGTGGATTTTTTTTTTTTCCTTTTTTCTTTTTCCTGAAAACCATGGGTGTGGATTTTGAAAAACAGAGATGTATGTCAAATTTCTCAATCAACTTTCCAAAGGGAGCCAATAAAATTATGATGAGTAAGAGTTTAATCCACCCTAGTTGTAGCTTCCCGAGTATTATTGCAGCGGGAAGTAATTACCGAATACCTTGCTAAGGGACTCCTTTCTCAGTGATCCTTGCTTTGAACCAAAACCAGCTGCAACCAATACTTGACGCAGTATTTCTGTCCATGTTAGAGGGTTTAGAGATTTGTTCCAGAACTCCACAAAGAATTCTTGATTTTCAACCTGGAAACTCAAGGTAGTAAAAAACAATATTAAGGATACAGAGAAGATTGCAAGACATACCAAAAGAACCATAAGAATGAAGGGGGGGGAATCAGCATAACAAAACTTAATCAAAAAAAAGTTGGAAGTACATATAGATGCAGAGTATCACAAGTTCAAAGAATCTTACATAACTGGAAAACTTCTTTTCTTAAAAAAATAAATAAATAAATAAGAGCTTATCCAACTAATGGTAAATCAAAATTTATAGACTGCCACTTTTTCTGTCTTAAGGACTCAAAAATTTCAACTCAGAATGAAAACCAGTTCCATTGAGCAGGATCTTGATGATACATTCAACATTATGCATGACATAGAGCTACTCAGTACTATCAAATGGCTGCGACAAAAATAATTGTCAATTAGCTCCATTATCAAGTCCGAGCAGGCTTTGATCTCCTCTTCCAATTCATATTTCAATGCTGGCACGTGGAGGTTTTGAATCCATGGGAAAACTCCAGTGACTAGGAAGAATAATATTAGACAGAAAGCATATTGATCAACCAAATAACATTGCTGATGGCTATCACTTACGCTCACCGAGTGAAGTAATGCAAGAAACTTGCATGATACGCTCAAATGAGCAAAACGCCCCCTACTAAGTTCCGTTTCAACATCAGATAAAAGAAGTTTGAGGAGGGCCACATGGATTTTGCCCAACAACAAGGAATCCTGAGCAAATAGTATAAGCAACAAAGAAATCAATAATAAGGATAGACATGCCAATCAAAATAAAGACAACTAAAATCAAGGTAATTAAACAAATAGGTAAAGTTTTAATGTTAGATTAAAGATGAGAAATACCTTATCATGAAATGCTTGAGCAAACTCATCGAGTGTGAATGAGCATATATCAACAGTAGCAGCATAAGTATAAAGGAAATGGAAGACCTGTCAAGGCACCACAGCCTATGATTTTACCATGACAAATCAAAACAAGCATAAAACAAAATAGAGGTCTTTTATCCACCCAACATAAAAACGTACACACTATGCCAAAAAGCAGCAGCAGACGAATCTTTTTTCACTGTTATTTTTTAGCAGCCAGCATAAAGAATTTTATAATACAACAGATTTTTCCATTGCAGGCAGTTGGCTTACTGAATTGATAAAAATAGCATCAACCTTATACAACAAATTGCAAATACTGAACATATTTGACAAACTGCACAAAAAACAAGAATGCAATTTTCTTCTTTGTATACCTTAAACAGTTTCTTCACAACCTCTGGAGAAGAATCCCATGGTTGAGTCCCAAATGGTTGCTTCATCTTAACAGAATTTGGAGGAAACTTGGCCAGCAGATCTGCAAAAATCACAAACACTTCTTGATAATGAAATTCCAGAACACTTTATGCATCCACAAAATAGTCATGTTACAGTATTAAATATGGAATCTTGCTAAAGTAATGTTAGACATAATGAATACCAACCTCTGCAAAGGGAACAACCATGCGGTCCTTTGGTGGAAATATGATCACAACATGTTAGCAGATTTGGTCCTGCTTCTAACTCTCTTAGCTCCAGCTCTTCATCATCAACTAGCATTGCAATTTGATTCAGGCGCTCCTCAGATATCTCTCCTTCCAAAGCAAGTTCACATTTCTCTCTCTGTGGCTTCATCAGACTTTCTGCTTTGTCCAATTTCACCTGGTGTGTAACAAGTCAGTCACCATGCAACAGCAGTTATTCCAAGCCAAATTTGTGTAATATCAATATCATACTTACCTGTCTCCCTCTGATAAGAGGCTTTTTCTTATTCCTCTGTTTATTGGCTAACCTTCTCTGTTTCTGAAAACACATCTTACTGTCAGCAAAGTTACTAATACATAACATTACCAACTTTAAAAAATACAAATAATTGCTCAAATATTCTATTCCAAGACCAAGCAAATCAACAAAAGAGAATATTATTAATTGCAGATCAGAATACTAACCAACAGAGATACAAGTTGTCTGGCTCTTTTCTTCCGAAGTGGTGGCTTTTGTGATCTGCCAGTTGATAACTGAGGTACAACATTGTCTCGTCTATGAGCAGTATCAATGCCAGTAGGATAAATCCCACCATTTGGATTCATTACTCTCCACGCTGTCATCAAACCTTTTCCCATACCATGCTTCTTTACAGGATCCCTATTCGTACAAAAATCCTGACAATCCAACTCATCATGCTTGGGAACCTTGAAATGAAAGTGACAAATGAAAATGTGTTGTTAATCCCCAGAAAAGAAAAAATGGCAGAAGAAGCACAGAGTTGCCCAATTTGAAAAAAGTCCTGTAGAAATCATTTGACAATGCCAATATGAAACATATATCTAGTACCTTTCTCCTTTTGTTTGCTCTTTGGCTCTCTTGCAAAGCAGGATGAAAATTTCCAGAACCTAAACATACAAAAGGATCATAAGTTAATTTTATTAGTAAAAATATCGCTAAATCAAGCTACAACTAACTATTTTTCTTGAAAATTTCCAGAATCTAAACATGCAAAAGCAGCATGAGTTAATTTTATTAGTATTAAATAAAGCTAGAACTAACTATTTGTCAAATGCGTGCGCGCATGTGTATATACATACATAGCTACAATTAAACAAAATATGAGCTATATAATAATATCTGAGCATATGTGCATCATTTTTAAGTTCTATCTTTGGAATTGGTCATGAAATTGAACAGTCTCATTCGCTACACAAATGAAAAAGCCTAAAGAAATTTGCAATCGCCCCATATAAACAACTATGTTGTTGTATTAGAAATATCTATATGGTAACTAGCCTTCAATGTCCCTATAAAGAACTTCACAAAGGCAATTAACAAGCTCAACTAACAGACACCAAATATCAATGTGAGATGGCCCTACCATTATGTCTGAAACAAGAGATTAAACTTTATTCTCAAGCTTAGCAAAAAAATAATACATCCCATGTACAACAACCAGCTGAATAACACTGCACTAACTTCTACAAGTATAATCACATGTGTACCAATCTAGTCAAGCAACAAACAAACAGAGCATCCAGCATTGTACCTTTATAACAACAAAATGCTTGAGAAGGAAGAGAGTCAAATTCCACACCAAGTGGAGGACCATCTTTGCGGAAAACCTTCTTCAGAATGTAATCTGGAGTTAACAAATCCTGAAGAAGAAGCACCGCATTCTTCTTGTTACCATGCTCATTCCCAACCATTGAGGACACATGTTTATATTTCAAAGAACATGAAAAGGTATTTTTGTCTCTATCATGAATTGAGGAATCTCTTCCTTTAACCATCTTTGTACCAGTGATAATTCCCAAATTTCTCCCATGGGTATCTGTAAGTTTATTGCTTGAAGGGGATGGTAAAACTACTCCATTATCAGTTTTCTCCCTCCTCCGCTTCTCAATAAACCATGTGCGGACCTGCTTGAACGTCAAATCTAATGCTGCGGCAAGGTCTTCCATCTCACTTTTGGTAGGATACTTCTCTTCTGCGTTACACAATAGCATCAAGTTAAAATAAACAAATAATATGAAGTAGTCAGTGATCATATCAATACCACGAAAAACTTATCTCAATAATCATGGCAAGAGTATGCTCAAAAAAGCATTGTACTAGTAGCTGGGTGAACAGTAAAACACCAGACCCACAAAAGCAACACTCTTATCTAGTTACTAACTACGAATTCACAAAATTTTCAACATAAAAAATACTAAAAAGGGGGTAATAAAAAGGCAAAACCCCCATACCTGAGTAGAATCTCCGGAGGCCTTCAACCTGTAGCGGCGTCTTCCTCTTCACTTCCATGTTCTCTCCACTCCTTTGCTAAATTAATAAACTAAATCAAATCAAATCCATCTAATTCCCTACAATCTGCAACAGGATGAAATAGCAAACAATTCGTCAACAATGGATTATTCATAAAAGCAAAATACCATTAATTATACAGAACACGCCAATTCTCAACTTATAAACTTCATTTTCGCACCAAAGAGAACAGAGAAATACAGAAAGCAAGACAAAGGAAACATTATATATATATAAACAGAAATGAAGCATTTACTGTATTCACCATCATTTCCATACGTAAAAAGGAAACAAAGAAAGCAATTAAAACCAAAAAATGGAAACAAACCCAAAAAAAAACATAGAGATCATCAGTGTCAAATAGACTGGCAAATTAACACTGAAATTCAGCGGGAAAAAGCAATGAAAAATTGAATGAATGAAATGAGATGCTGAAACCTGCTAGAGCTGAAATGAAATTAAGAGGAAATAGAAGCGTTAAGTCATGCAAGAGGAACCAAACAGTGAGGGTTTTGTAGAAGAAAGAGTAGGGTTTTGGGTTTTATCATCTTATATTTTTATATAATAGATTATCTGGAGGTTTTTCCTTTTTCTTTTCTTTTCTTTTTGTTTTGTTTTAGATTTTTTTATTTCCTTTTTAATCTCAGAACTTAATTCTTTTCTATCACGTAAAAAATTAAAAAATATCTTCTAAATGGGCTTTCGATTTTCTATTTGGGCTTTTCTTGGGCTGACATTCTATTTGGGCCTGTTTGAGATGGTTTAAAACGAAATTTTGTTAAACTAAATATTGGGCTTGGTTAAGAAGCTTGACCGCACTCAGCTAAGGCGCCAAATAGAAATAAATTCGTCACCGCTTGCTGGCTCGCTCGCTCGCTCGCTCGCTGCGTGGAATTTGCTCAAAGAATACCAAACGATGTCGGAAAATCAATCTCCGATTCCGGCTCCAAACCGCCCTTCTCTTAAACTCAATTCGCATTTCAACAATTACCCGCTTTGGAAATCCAAGGTTCTTTCTCTCTTTATAATTTTCGTTTTTATTTTTTTAATGATTTCGGTGCTATTTTATCAACCCTGAACATTTATGATATGAATTCTATACGGGTCTGCTATATTTGCTAGAGGCTTCTTCTACACTGTTAATTATTATTATTAATTGTGTCGATGTTATGAATTAATTTTATTTGCATTGTTTGACGAAGTGTAGCTAAGGGAGAACTGTTACAAGAGGGTCAGAGAGGACAGAACTCGTTTGCTTTGGAAAATGAGATCGCCCACTGCTCAATCTTTCAATGAAAAGGTTTTATTTGTTTCTTCACTGAATTCTTTCCGTATATCTATGTCAAAATTATATTATACATGATTTATCACTTTATGCATTATGCTATTTCAAATAATCTCAATTGGGTCCTGAAGAATTTCTTACAAAAGCAAATAGAATTTATGATCTTAAAAAACTCCATACAGGGTTTTCGACTTTTATTTTTACCTTAAGCATTCTGAAATATTGAGCTTGTAAAGAAGTGATGACATGGTACTATGTTCTTTTTGTATAGTTCTTGATAGTAATCAACTCAATTTTGTAGATGATAAGTTTGAAATGTTTATTTTGTTCCACCAGGAGTTAAAACTGTTTTAGGTTTGCATATTAGGAATTCAAGTTATTGAAAATTTTAATGTTGATGCTTATATGTAATGGTAGTGTTGATCAGATGTTATTGTTGAAGCAAATTGAGGATATAGAAACTTGCTTACAAGGATATTCAATCAATCTCTTTCATGGAAAACATGCATTGGTTAGAATCTTTTGCATGGGTTTTGCAATTACTAGAAATAAAGTCATTCCATTTTCTTTATCTAATTTTGTAGTGACTCATGTTGTTCTGGCATGGCTGTAATAGTTCTCTGCATAGTGGAGAAATTCTTTGCATAGAATCAGTTTCTGTATTTAATTCCGAAGTTCACTTTCTTTTTTTTTTCTTTCCTTTTTTTGTGGTTTCAGAATTTTATCAAATTGGCTTTTCAAGACATAGTTTCTGATGAACTCAAAAAAATTAAGGACTTGCCATCAAAGGACTCAATGAAAAAATCAGCAGCTGCTGCAGAACCCAATGACATAATATGGGAATATGATGGTCCTAACAGTGCTTATCAGGGCGAATGTGAAGAAATATTAATAGAGATGCAAAGGATCTTTTATGAGGATCTTAGGAGTGAACCAACTAGAAAAGGTGAACTATGGTTGCTCTTCTGCAAATTTGAATGATAATCTCCTGACTGTCAGAAGGGGGGAAGAATATGTACTTTGATGCAATTAAAGTTTTAGCAAGAATTCTGTGGATTTCCAACCTCTTTTCATAATTGTTAGTTTGATTTGTAATCAATTTCATACTTGTATAGTTCTTTCTATTCATCCTTGCTCTTGCTTCTTCTTGCCCATAAGTTCCCTCTGGATTATATCATTATATTTGCATCTCGTTTTTGCCACACTATTTTTTCTTCTTTTCTCCAAATTTGCAAGGCCTTCTATTTTAGAATTTTTCTTTCTCCTTATGTTTGCGTGTGCTTTAGATGTGCTTGATCAAATCATATTTTGAGCTTGAATCTTTACTTTAGCCCTTTGCAGAACCAGTAAACCTTGTTGAAACATGGGAAGATCAGGAAGATGAGTACTTAGCTCATGCAGTTTATGAGCATATGCACTTAAATGATCAGGTATGGGCACGTGTAAGAGTCATAAAGTATCTTCATCACTGCTTTTTTTTAGCCCAATCTTTTATGCATATCAGAACAATATGGTCTTCTTTGTTGGTATTAGGCATGCAAACAGACATGGTGCCCTGTCTGTAAGCAAGGAGAGCTACAAGAAAACTGCCAATTTATTTATTGCACTGCATGTGAACTTCGACTCAGCAAAGATGAGCAGGTCCTATTCTTTCTTATATCCTCTTTTCTTTTTTCTCATATATGAAATATGCACCATACCATGCATCTCTTATCTGCATAATTGTTAAAAATGTGGAAGAACTATCTAGAATAAATAAGCATACAAATGTTTGATTTAAATGCCAACGAGTTAGTCCTATTTTCAATTTACTTTGACATTTTTTTTTTTAACTTTATTTTTCACTGTGGGGAATAAAAGTGAAAATCTGCATTAATTATAAAGTTTAAAAAAGTACTGAATGCAACTAATTTTGTCCCATTATTGGCCATGTATGTTTTGCCTTTCTAGTTGTGTCCTGCACATAATTAACTTCATTGGTAAACGTTTCCAATGTGCAATATTTTATTTTCTTGATTTGTATGGAGTAATAATATATAGTGAAAGTGAAAATGAAAATAACATTTTGCAGGTTGAAATTGATGTAACAGTTAAGTCACACGCTATATATGACTTTTGTTCTTGTCATGCGACATTTCAGGTCAATTTGGACATATTGCATCATCGGCTAGCAGAAGCACATACAGAACATCTTGATCGAGGCTGTAGATTAAAACCCAAGTTCCAAACTGAGACTAGTTTTGGGTTAACTGCATTGTACATTATCTGTGAGGGTTGCAATACATTTGAGGTTGTGATATAGTTTCTTTCATTGTTACAGATCTAAAACTTTGGTCTCCTTTAAACTTTGTTAAATTTTGATCTTTAAAATGATAGTTTCGATTTATTAACTATATTCTATTTTTTGAAATTAGTTTCTGCACAATTTGATGATGACAGTGGTGTTGATTGATGAAACCGATTCATCTATTGATTTCTACATTCTATCAGACAGGGAATGACATCAAATTATATTATATCAAGCGTTCTGTTCGGAGTTTCGTTCTCAGTTCTTGAACAATCATTGCAAGGCTCATACAGTCGGTTTGATAGTAATGAACATATTGGTATTCACTCAATATATATCAAGCTCCATTGCCCAAAAAGAGCTGCCCCCCAACAAAAATAATAATTATAAAAGAATTAACACAACAAAAAATACAGACTTCATCTCATGGAAATGGGATGACCAAATGACCGCCGAATTTTACTCTACAGCAAAAAAAGATTACAATTTCCTGAAGTATAATCAGGAACACATGTTCACAGCAAACCCGAATAGAGCGAGAGAGTTTGTACTTGAACCTAGGCATCTCGTCGCATGTGAAAAAGCCCCAAGCCCCCCTCTATCAGCTGATATAATGCAATGTGAATTGAAGTGAAGTTGACAGCAGATAGGAGAATGTATCGGCTGAAACAGTCGAATGATTCCACTCCCAAGAATAGTATAATCACCACATCAAATAAGTTTTTAGTAAAACTATCGTTACAGGAATTTAGAAGAGCTCCTCTGAATTGAACTTGTTCCAAGCTTCCTATAGTAATATCACAATTGAAAAATGAGTGCACAAATTGAGCAGATTTAACCTAGGAAATTCAACCCAACAATTGATGACAAAACTTTACAATATAACTGTGGAAAATTGAATCACATATATTCACAATTCATATGCATGCTAAAGTGACTTGTAAAATAGACATTTCATCAAGTGCACAGCTTAAAATTTTACTAAAATCACTTTGCAACACAATCATGTATTTGTATTTTACCTTAAGCAAGTCAAACACTTTCTCGGCAATATATTTCTGTTGGAGATTGGCTCCTTTTTGTTGCACTTTATCAGGATGGATACATAAAGTTGCCTTTCTATAAACTTTTTTAACCGCGGCAGCAGTAATTAAATCAGTCAGAGAAACAGGCTGCCAACCACATTCAGGCCAGAGCACCTAATTATTGTGCAAAAGATTCATCAGCTCACTTTGTTAAAACAGTAACAAGATTAAATTACAACAAATTAAACTAAGTGAATCATTCAGCAGAACCAAAGAGAAATAATATAGCAGCACTTAGCCTCAGCAAGCGCAATTGATAAGAGCAATTGGTGATCTCCCTAAAAATGTCTTAATGTGCATGCATGTGTGCAAGTCTGTCACTCTGTGTGTGTGTGTGCGCACACGCACGCACGTGAGGAGAACTTAATGATTGCTTGATAACTACACAGTTCCATTTCCAAATACAAAGTTTGATTAAGTAGATACTTTCTTATAATAATTTTGCTTATTTAGAAATACTAGGTCATAAAATAAATGGGCATACTTAGGAACTAAAGTTTGCATTAGGTAGTTCAATCTTCTCTAATCTCTGATTAGAAAATTGCATATCTGTCACAAGAGCAGGCTTTAGCTTGCAGCCAAAAAAATGAGGAGCAAGACGGCAATTTCCACAAATAATATAAAATGGTTTTGCAGCTACATAATATCAATTATTTGACATCTTCTAAAAGCAGATAATTCATTCTACCATAAAAAATCTTCATGATCAAAAAATAGCCAGGTCTAACTTCATTTCCAGTCTCAGTAACAGAATATTACATGTACTTAAGATCAGCACTGCACCTAAGTAGATGATATCATATCACAAAGTGCCAAGCTTCTGACTGCCCATGAAACTGTGCAGCACAGAGGCAGCAGGTTGCCAAATCCTAGAAAACTATAATACAGATATAGCAATAAGATGATGTGTGTCACTACGTGCATAGGAGGCAAACTATCAGACAATGCCATAGAAGATAGAACACAAGATTATCAGATACAGGAATAATGTATATAATGTTGTCAATATACAGTAAATGAAAGAGAAGATAAAACAAGAAATAAAGTAACACACATATTGCAATGTTGCTAGCAGAGCACGTATATTTCCTTCTTTTCCAGCAGCCCAGCGCTTGATTTCAACATCCAGTGTTTCCGCAATTCTCTGGAATCAATATAGCTCAACATTAGAGAAATTAAAAGGAAAATATAAGTATGTATTATATTTCATTTTGTAAAACCTTGAAGAAGATTACAACCAGCTCTAAATAATTGTTTCATAGCTTCTAATAAATGACCTTTAAGACCTGGTTTTCCCGAAATAAATATCGAAATAAACACCACACATAAGTGACCACCCAAATTCTTTTCTAAGCTAAAGGAACACAATCCAGGAGGATTTTTATGCATTGAATTAATAAGATAATATTGTCATGGACTAAACTCAAACAGAGTTGAAAACTACTTTGTAAAGAACTGCCCCCACCCAACTCCCCAACCAACAAGAAGAAGAAAGGTTATGCAACTCCGTAGTAAGCCCCAATCAGTGAAGGCTGTACCAAAAAGAGTCCAAAGGTTGAACCACTTCAAGAACACCACCACCAAATCGCACTTTTGAAGGGGAGAAGGGGGCAGGGAAGGAATTAAAACAAAAACAGCAACAATTCAAAGAGACTTCATTGCACCAACTTACGTGTCTCTCAGCTTGTTCCCTCTGGGCTTGAAGGTCACGTTGATTCTTCTCAGCCAAAGCTTTTGCCTGAACATACAGACTCAATTAGAATTGGAAGCATAACAAACAGAGGCGGAAATGAGTTTTGGAATAACTTGAACTGACTATTTGCACTTTCACAAGTCCAAACTCAAAATAAGAGATTGATGATTTTTCAAGCAACAAAGCATACCGCACGTTCCTGGGTCCTTTGGTGGCGTTCCAACCTAGCTCTTCGTCTTTCTTCTGTCTCCCCTTCAACCTCTTGGAACTCTCCAGCTGATGATCCAGCAGCTTTTGCAAGGAAGCAGTCCAGTCAATTAGCAATATGTGAAATAGAAAAAGAGATATATTGCAGTATTACCTCCAAAAATTGAACTAAGATCATCAACAATATTTGTGGTTGAAGATGCTTTCTTCATGTGAGATGAGGCTCCAACTGAAGTTCTCCTAGCTGGTTCAGGCCCCTTGCTCTGGGCATCAAACAGGGGATCCTGAAATACAGAAGAAAGAAATAATGTTGCTTACACTGTACTAAGTAAAAACATAGATGCAGATTTTAAAGTTCAGGTTCTCACAGAAGAGTTTGCCCTTGGCCTAGGTGCACTGCTTGGTCGAGAACTCATACTAAAAAAGGATTCTAGATCATTGTCATTCTTTTGTTGGTTTTGGTTTGCCCTAGCTGCAGCAGCAGCCCTTTCTCGAGCCTCTGCAGCAGCCCTTTCACGAGCCTCTGCAGCAGCCCTCTCCACTGCAGCTCGTTCAGCTCTCTGCCGTGCTTCGGCTTCAGCCCTTGCAGCAGATGCTCTTTCTCGTGCTTCCTTCTCCCTTGCTTCTGTATTTGCTCTTTCCCTGGCTTCTGCAGCAGCTCTTTCTGCCCTTTCTCTTGCTTCTGCTGCTGCCCTTTCACGAGCTTCGGCTTGTGCCCTCTGAACAGCTGCCCTTTCTGCACGTTCTCGAGCTGCAGCATTTGCTTTATCAACAGCAGCCCTTTCAGCTTTTAGTCGAGCCTCAGCAGCTGCTCTTTCTCGTGCTTCTCTAGTAGCCCTTTCCACAGCTTGTCTGGCTCGCTCCCTCTCTTTCTCGAGTCTCCTCAGTTCTCTCTCCTTTTCCTCCCTCTCTCTTTCAAGTCTCCTCTGTTCTTCCTCCTCCTTTTCTTTCTGTTGCCTCTCACGATCTAATCTTTCCTGTCTTTCTCTGAGCTCTCTTTCCTGAGCATCTGGCATAGATCTCTCATCTTTATCTAGTTGAATAGATTCTCTACTTCTTGCAGCCTTTAAAGACTCCCTCTCTCTCATTTCCCTAGCATGCCGGAGTTTAGCCTCGGCTCTATCCATAGCCTCCTTCATGGCAGCAGCAGCGACAGAATTTTCCACATCTTCACCAGAAGGAACTTCTTCAAATTCATTAACATTATTCCAGGACCTCCCCATGGCAAAATCCTCAAGTTCATCTATCTGAGATGCCACTGGGCTCCTTGCTGTAGCGTGGCCTGACTTAGGACTAAGAGCATATTGAGAGGAATTTGAGAAAGAAGAATACTCACTAGCCTTCTTTCTAGCATTAGCAGAACCAGTATCTGACTTAGAAACTCGTGTAGGTCTTGGAGGTGGGGGTCTTGAAGGCGGAGGAGCACTTGTGGGCTGTGTAAAAAGAGGAATCTCAGAAACAGTAAGCCACACATCATCAGCTGATTCAAGGATCTCTTCTGAATTTAGAGTTGTGTTGATCTGTGAATTAGCCTCATTAGGACTGGCACTCATATAAGAAGGGGGAGAAGTAGCTCGACCAGCAGATCTATGAGAATCAGTTGAAACACTTCGCATGTCGAAAAAGGTTTCATTAGATCCCTGAAAACCATCAGCAGGCGTCCTATTCTGCATGTAACTTTCAGAATTTTCCACAGAAGATTTATCAATTGATTCTTTACGGGGATGTGTTTGTGTACCACTCACGCTTTTACTTCTTAAAGGGCTCCTATCTTTACCTCTCTTATTGACCTCAGGTGACACCGTAGGCACCGACTTCCCAAAACTAGTAAGAGGATCTAAATCATCAAATACTCCCCCACTTACTGATGAACCATTTACTTTTGTGCTTCCTGAGCCGCCAAATTTACCAATTTCTTCCAGTGGAACAGTGAACACCTCTGGGGACGAACCCACAGGGGTTGAAGTTGATTCTAAGACTACAAAGGGCTCCTCCATCGCACTAGATGCACTCTTGGTTGAATCAGAAGGTGGTTTATGTGATCGACTGGACTCTGAAGTTGACCTGTACAAAGGGGAATGGATAGAGACATGTAAATCTATTGATACTATGGTTGCTGGTTCAGAGCCTTCAGATAGAATGTCTCTAAAATGTCTGGTAGAAAACAATATAATCTTGCTGCAATTTGACTTGTAGGTTTGTGGTTTTCTCCCTTTAATCTAGATTATGAGTATCTAAATCACATTAACAATTGTTCTTCAGAACAAATAACTCGATAAGAAGCATTTTACTACATCCAACTAGATAGTAATAATCTTGTGGCCCAATGCCATTCCAAAATACCATACAGAATGACACCTTTTATGCTTTCTTACACCAGATTTCAAACATAGCTTTTCAAGCTATGCCACCAATTAAAATTCAATAGTACTGCTCTCATATAACATGAGAAAAACTTAAAGTTCAAATGTTGAAATGAAGACACCAAATAACATTCAATATTACATCCAAAAAAATCTCTCGGAACATTAATTGCATCCTTTATAAGTAATTAAATAAAAAATGCTGATAAAATAACGCTCTAAGAAAATGTAAAACAAGCTACCTGTTGCTAGTAGGAGAGCTACTGCGACCAAAACCCGGCAACAAGTCATCAAAAGCAGAGGCATCTTTCTCCGGTTTCACTGTCGATTCGGTCTCATTTTTACCTAAATTTCCCAAAAGATCGTCAAACGGTGAACTCTCTCGCGCACTCCGTTGCTTTGGCGGCGACCCGGAGATCGACGAGAAAACGTCATCAAGCCTCGCACTTGGTGAAGCCGCAGTAGTTGCTGTTGCCGATGAGCTCTTCAGTCCAGGCAAGCCTTCGAAAATATCGTCATCATAAACCGGCTTGTCAAAAACCGGCATCGAATTCGACTTCGAATTCTGCGATTTCGCGTTCTGGTCTTTAAATATGGAATCGTAATCAAAAGAGGCCGTACTCCCGCCGCGAGAATCAACAGCTGAAGTAGAAGAATACTTCGGCGGACCACCAAACACGTCCTTGAACAACAGTCCATCCAGATCGTGATCGTCGAAAACCGCGTTCGATTTTAAAGACGCCGACTTCGTGAATTCAGATGCATTAGATCCGAGTCCATAACTTGAAGAAGAGTTGGCAGATAAATTGTTATTCCGAGAAGGTGCCATAGGAGCCGATTTGCCTTGCGGTTTGAAGCCGAAATCTCGGGCCAACAGACCTGGAAAATCATCCATTTGATTTCGAATATTATTGCCGTAAGATCTGCGGCGGAGATCGGGGTGAAATTTTTGTAATGGTTAGATCCGAAACGCAAGACGATTTGCAAGGAAAAGGAAAATAATGAGACAGGGAAAAAAAAATAAAGGCGAGGATCACAAAAGGGGAACAAATTGGAGGGTAAACAGTCAATTATCAAATAATTAGCAATTTATAAAACAAAAAAACTAATGATAACAAAGAAAGAGAGGAGTTAAAAATATAAAAAATTTAAAATAAAAAACAGAGAGGGAGATGAAATATTTAGCAGCTGCTTTGTATTTCTTTTCTTTTCTTTTCTTTTTCTCTCTGTGTATTCGTCTTCCTCTTTGAGACCCTTTCTGTGTTTTTTTCATTATTTTGTTTTGTTTTTAATCTTTTGTTTTTATTTTTTTTTTAACCCATCGATTGGTTTCAATTTTGATTTTTGAGTTTTTTTTTCGGTGAAGAGGCTATAGGATTTGTTTATTTCTTGAATATCTCGATTATTTGTATATATTTGCGGTTTCATCCCTAACATAATATTTGCGTTAATAATTTTTTTCTTTACAAAAGATCCAATTTGAGTTATTAAATATCTGATATCATTTATTACTGAATTTTTTTTTTTATATATTTGGTATCTTTTGTATTATAACCAGAAAAATAAAAAAGATTTGTCTAAATATTTATTTTAATAGATTATGTGTTCCTTTTCTTTGTAAAGGCTTTCAAAAATATTCTAATAACAAAGCGCAAGAACCAAATTTGACACAAACTACCTTTTCTTGTTTCTTAGTAATCATCACAATATCTATGTCATTGAAAGAATCCAACATCACTCAACATATTTGTCTATAATCGATATATTTGCATTAAGCATAAATTACAAAATGAGCAAGTTTTATATTGATAGAAAAAAAAAAAAAAGGAGTATGAATATTATACAATCCAATTAATTATTTAAACA
Organism: Azadirachta indica; assembly: GCA_022749755.1. Classification (NCBI taxonomy): domain Eukaryota; kingdom Viridiplantae; phylum Streptophyta; class Magnoliopsida; order Sapindales; family Meliaceae; genus Azadirachta; species Azadirachta indica. Next base: position 1,821,467 of record CM040440.1, on the reverse strand, counting down.
TTTTTTTAAAAGAATAATTAAGTTAATAAATCTCAGTTGAATCATATACAATATCGATCATTCATATATCCATATTCAACAAATTAAATTATATCTTTGTTTAAATCAATCGTATTTATTTTATTATTTTTTAAAGTATAATTTTTAATATAAGTATAAATCACAAATTAAAAGTTTAATAAGAAAGTTTTAAATTGATAGCGTCATTTTCACACGATCTAAATAAGAAGTTGCATATATATATATATATATATATAGAGAGAGAGAGAGAGAGAGAGAGAGAGATTGATTGAACTTATAAACTTAATGAATGAAAACTTGGCATACATTTTCTAACATTACAACCTTATATATGCAAGGTATTGATGTATTGGTTGGGTCAATAATTTTATCAAGGACAAATTAAAAAATATGAATTCAACTTTGAACATACATACATTTTACCCGTACAAAATTAAAACACAACCCTTTTAAGATTCATAAATAAATATTGCCACTTGCATTTGATTTGATCAAAACTCAAATCAAATATTAAACTCTTAAGTTTTTGAAAGTTGAAGTTGACCTCCAATATTCTGTCAAGCTTCTCAGGCTCATCAGCCGTTATACGTACCCACATCCCGGAACTTGTCGATCAAATCTTTTTCTAGTTTTACACTGCATGATATATCTATTTAGACTGACTGGTTATTATATGTGCATTGCAGACTTCAATTCTCAGCAACATTAACTTCCTTCGTAAAATGAATAAAATACATAGTAATGGCCGCCGGGCTCCAGGGATCGAGCTTACCTAATATCATCTGTTACCTATATTTTTTTATTCAGATCCCATTTGCTTTTAAAATAATCCATCAATCGTTTTCAACTACTCCTAATTCATGATCACCCACTATATCTTTCCACCCCATAAAGTCTTCAAACCCCGAGTCATTTCGCCAGTTAGTTGGGAATTTGAAGGAAACGAAATTAAGAAAGAGAGAACAGAAATGAAGAGAGCTTCAATTCTCTTCTTCCTGATAATAATCTGTTCCGTGTTATCAGCTTCTGTAAATTCACAGACGGATTCATGCAACGCTAATCTCAACCTCAACGTCAACTTGCCCTTTGATACAACTTCTCTCAACTGCGCTTCCGTATGGGCGCCGCAAAACTTCATTCTAAGAGTAAGCTTTCCCCTTTTTTGTTATGCTGCTCAGATGTTCGTAAAAATCCTCAACGAAATTCGTTCTCTTTTTTTTTTTTTTTTTTTTTTTTTTTTGTTTTTCTTTTGTTGCATATATGCAGTATTCCCAGACTTCAGCAAACGTATGGAGCTTCGTTCTCTCAGCACCGGACGCGAATTCTTTCGTGGGAATGGGATTCTCACCCAACGGCATGATGGTTGGGTCCAGCGCGATCGTAGGGTGGATATCGTCCGATGGAACGGGGACGATTAAGCAGTACGCTCTAAACGGACAAACTCCAAGCCAAGTTTTGGTTGATCAGGGAAATTTGAATGTTCTGAGAAATTCTACGATGATAATCTCACAATCTTCACGCGTATACTTAGTTTTCCAGCTCAACACTAACAAGCCTCTCACACGGCTGATATACTCCGTGGGGCCGACCGGCTTTTTTCCGGCGTCACCTAACTTTGGGTTGATGGAGCACCGGGACAAGGTCACCACCGTTCTGAATTATGTTACAGGTGAGCATGTAACTACTATTTAAATTAATTATTTATTTATTTATTTATTCTTAATGTTTTGGTCATAGTTGAGGGTGCGTTTGGTGCCGCCCACCACGAAAGCATATATATTGAAATTAATTAATATATTGTGGGTTTAATTCAATTCTGATTAATTTAATGTTTTGGTCATATGGAGGACATGTGAATAGAGATGATAAGACATGCATCACTAAGGATTACATCAAACACTGGCTAAACTAATACATTAAATTATGGATATTAACTATAATTACAATATTTTTCTTAGCCCAATAATCAACTTTCAAAGAATTGAATTAATTTGTTGGATTTTTAATTTTTAACTTTTGATTTTTTTGCTGTGGAAACAGGTCAAACAAAATCGGAAACTCCGCATTCAAAATTAAGAAAGGGGCATGGATTACTGAACATGCTGGGGTGGGGAATTCTGATGATAATAGGAGCAATAATAGCTCGATATTTCAAGCAATGGGATCCACTTTGGTTTTATCTACATGTTTTGGTTCAATCCCTGGGATTTATGCTTGGAGTTGCCGGTGTTATTTGTGGACTTGTTTTGGATAACAAACTGGATGTCGATGTTTCTACCCACAAAGGCCTTGGCATCTTCATTCTTGCGCTTGGCTGCCTCCAGGTATTTTACTTAATTACTTTCTTTTCTTTTAATTTGAATATTAGTTAATTCTTCGTTGTATAAATATTGACTAATTAATTAGTAATCTATTATTCTTCCCTACTTATTTTTATAAGTACAATGTTATTTTTTATTTTTTTTATCCATGCATGCATCATTACTCATCACATGTTTGAAAATTTTAAATTTTATACTACATATCATTAATATAGATCAATTATATATCTTATTATTGTAATTTAGCATCAAATTTTAACTTTATAATATATATGATTTGCGGTAATAGGTGGTGGCATTTTTGGCAAGGCCAGACAAGGCATCAAAAGTGAGAAAATACTGGAATTGGTATCATCAAAACACGGGGAGGATTCTGATAATATTTGCAATAGCAAATGTCTTCTATGGAATTCATTTGGGTGAAAAGGGCAAGGGATGGAATGCTGGTTACGGCGTCGTTATCGGTATCCTGCTTTTGATTGCTTCTATTTTAGAGATAAGGTTGTGGTTGAGAAATTAGAAAATTAAATTTGTATCTTACTATTTTTATCCCTCTTGTTTTGTTTGTACCCTTCATTTATTTTTATTTTTATATATGTATTTCATTTATTATAGATATATAATAATCATTTAATTAGATAAACAATTTAAATACATTTTTATTACATTAAAATTTAGGGTTTTGGATATTCAAAGTTGCAAGCCTGGCTCTTAATGAGTAAGTACTTATTTCCCATCAATTAATTGGCACTACTTTCATTGGTGCAAATGATGTTGTCAAATGCCAAATTTTTCCAATGTGGAACGAGAGAGAAAAGAACACTTCAACAAAATATTGCTCCATTGGTGGACTTCCTCTTTGTAATTTTACTCAAAAAGGTTTAATCAATTTCTTACCTAAGATTGACACCTTTTCTTTCGTTTGTATCCAAACTCACGTTATTCCTCCATTCAATTATTTTTTAGTGACATACAACACATGATGTCCAGTTCGAATAACATAATCAAATTCATTATGGTGTCGAAATTTTTATTATATATATAATTATGAATTAAGATCATTTTTTTAAAAAAAGATTAATTATGTATAAAAAAAATTGTTTTAATTATGTATAAAAATAATTGTGGATATATATTTTAATAAAATAAGAATATTTTTACAAGAGGGAAAGAGTCTGTAAAAAGTATTAAATTATTATTATTTGTTAAAATTTTAGCAAATACTTATATATATATATATATCTATATATACATACCTACGAGTTATTTTTGGTTCAAGTAGGGAGTTATGATATGAAAACAAACAAGAATTACTGAATCATGAAATAAATTTCATTAAAATGTCATTATTTTGTCACACTCAACAAGAATGCTAACCATAATTAATTTTTTACTCGAATTTATTTAATTATTTATAATAAAATCTAGGCCAGGTATTCTCTTATTCACCTCTGAGAAAAAATCTACTGTGGAACCCGAAAGACTAAAAATGTTTAGTTGACCCGTCATGTAAAAGTCAACCATTTACAAATGTACGTACAAGCTATTAGCCTACCTGCGGGCCCCGTGAACCCCACTAGTTTGACCCATGTGGGTCCCCGAGTTTACATATTCCGCAGATAACGACGACAGTAAAAAATTCCTAATAAATTCTCTCTTCCTGTCAAATTCTTGTCCATTTTCTTCTCCATTTACAGTCACTATGCTTCAAACTTTCCTATATATTTGTGTCTCAGACTCTATGTTTTCTTGCTACTGAACATTCAAAACAATCACTAGCCTGTCTCTCAAATTTCTCCCCGTGATATAAATTCGACTATTTGCATCATCAGCAACTTTGTTTTGGTTTTCTTGTTTTCTATATGCATATTTGTCAAGAATAAATCGAAGGTTAGATTGTTCGCTGGTTTCTGAATTCAGTGTCTGTCAGATCATGATCATTTCAAAACATGGTTTAGGGTTTTCTATATAGCATGATTATATATATTTTGATTTTCTGAAAATGATCAACTCTTAAATCATATATTGGATTAATAACATCATATGGTTTGACATCAAAATTTTGAAGTTTCTTTTAAGTTTAAAGGGTATCTTCAGTTTTATATATCTAATGATATAAAGTTTGATCTCAATTTTTTTTTCCTTTTCTGGATATGAAGCTTTTGGATTTGATTTACAGTAATGGATAAGGGCAAGAAACCAATTGATGATCAGCAAGAAGAAGAAGACTTCTTATCTCTTGATGCAGATTATTATTATTATGATCCTACTATGATCTTATCCCCAGCAGCACTTGCTCAACCAGAATTCAGTGTCATTTTATCTGAAGGATCAGGTGATGAAACCCTAACCCAAAACAAACTCATAACGATTCGAAAACCTAATTTTTGTTTATCAAATGGTGTTGCAGGTTCAGGAAAACAACCAACGCTGGTGGACGAAATGGAGGCGGCGAAGGAAGATTTCTTTACCAAATTCTTGAATATGAATTTTGCTGGTCAATCGTCGCCTAAAATGAACCAGCAGGATTCTATGTTAACATTCTCAAAAGCTGCTGATTTGCAGATTTTTGGAGCTGATAATAAGACTCCGGCACCGCCAGTTGTACCCGAAAGATATACTATGCCACCACAAGCGCCGCTGCCAGCATCGGAGGCGAATGGTAAATCCATTGTATTCAGGAAAACTATGCCTCCTCATGTGCTAGCCGAAGTAGCCCTATATGATCCAAAACGTGCAAAGAGGTATATATTTCTTGTTCTATTAGCTCTCTAGGGTGTTTGCTGATAATTGATGATCATTTCTAATTTCATATATACTCTCGAGAATCTGTTTGTTTCTTCTGTATATTTGAAGTCTATGCATGGATATACACTAATGATTATCAAAAATTAAATACATTTTCATTCGAGAAATATATATATATATATATATATGTATGAAACAATTATATAGATGTTCATCTATAAATTTCTATCGTTGGGTCAGTCTCTTTTACTGTATATTACTTGGTTGAAATAGAATTTTTTTTTAAAATTTTTGTTTAATGATATAATTTATGTTTATATATAGATATGGTGTCAAACATTAAAGAGAAATATTGATCGTGATATAACTATATATGTTGTGTGAAGCATGTGATTATGAACATCTTTTTAAATCATGAATATCTTCTTTCACGTAAAAATAATGTTTTATAGAATAAAAATTCAAAAGAACAACTTAGTTGAGGATTATATGTTTAGAACGTATAGTTTAAGTTAAAGTGTTAATATATAGTATTTACTTAAAGATTAAAATGTTGGAAAAAACTTAAAAGATATCATGTTTGTTAAATGCGTGTATTATGTAGTATCATCTAGAGTTCATAAAGTAATTAACATGTATAAATTATAATCCATGATCTAGGTTTAGATTCACTTTATAATAGAATTCTAAATCAACCTTGAACTCATAACCCTTTCAAAATGGCCCTATTGTATTAAAAGAGAACGAAAGATAAACTAAATAAAGAGAAATTTGTTAGTTAATTTAGATATAACAGTATTCAATCTAGCTATAGATTTTTATCTAAAAATTTTTGTTGATTGATCATTCTTTTAGTTGTATTATTTGGTTGACATTAAAAGGAAAGAAAATTTACTATTAATTTATTGATATAATTAATATTTTTACTTAAATCATACTACAAAATATGAAAGAAAAAGTAGTCGTAATATAAGATTATAAGTTGTTAAATATGTGATCGTGATAATGTATCCATTATGTTAAAAAATATATATATATCTTATGCATGTAAAATGAAACTAGAAAAAAAAACTAAGTTAAAGATACAAATATATCTATAGAATAAAGCTAGAATTAAGTTTTGATATATTATATCTACGGGAAAATATAATGACCCAAAAAAAACTTAGAAGATAGTGGTTTTTTATTTTTCAAAATTTTCTTTTCTCCTCTTTTCCTTCTGCATAATATGCTTTAACTTCTATGAATGTGTGACAGAATTGTGACAAACCGGTTGTCAGCAATTAGGGCAAAGGAGAAGAAGAAGTTGTACATGTACATGCTTGAACATAATTTGCATAGTTTGCAATCTAAATCAACAAAACTAGCTGCTCGATTGACCTTATTGCAGGTAATAAACATCACAATATTACCTCAAATCTATTGCATATGCAATGTGTTACGCTTTTAACACAACTAAGTGACTTAATTACATTATATATGTTTTTTCTTTGCAAGCAGTTTTTAAAAGTTTAATTTTCTTAATTACTAACAAGCAGACTGAAAGCAAGTCCTTGAATGCTGAAAACAATATCTTGAGAGATCGAATGCACATTATGTCAAAACAGCTTCACTTGCAAGACTGTAAGTAATTCTTTTGCTATATATATAGGTTGTGTGCGTGTTCATTTATAATATTTCTTCTTAGTTTTGCTTCGTTTGTGTGTTTTGTGAATCAAAAGAAATTAGATATGATAATGATGTACATAAGATAATTCACTGCATATTTTTCATAAACTTTAAAACTTTTAAGATAGATACATAAGTGTATATATATATATATATATATATATATATGGGTTTTGTTTGAAATTGAGTTGTGTACTCTTTGAAATTAACATTACAGAAAAAGTGATTGATCTGCACTAAAAATAGATGTTGCGTACTTTGAAATGATCATATATCAGAAGCACTTAAAGTGCTAGCAAATTTCAGAATTTGCAGTGGAATTAAAGAGTAACTAGTAGCATTAAATGCGTGCTAGCTGATAGATGTTCATACTGCTTCAATATATGTCGTAGTAATGGATTCATTTAGATCATATCTATATATATAGATTTGTAATTTGGCATCTAATTATTTTAAATTTTCCTGACAGCATTGAACGATCAAACAAGAAACGAAATCCGGCATATGAGAAACACGCTTGCACGAGTTATATCAAGTTCTGTAACGTCGGCTGGATTTGCTGGGAGCAGCAATTGTGGAATGAATGCAACCTTGGCTGTAGCAGCAGAACAGGTTGAACAGCTCCGGCTTCAGAACCCATATCAGCAAGGCGATTTTCAGCAGCATCGATACTTAGGGCTCTGTAATTTTGGAGGCGAGTACGAGTACGGAGAATGCAGCCAGGTTCAGCAGCAGAATACAGAGCCGTATGACCATGATCAGTACCAGGTGGAAGATGAAGGCCCACAACCGCCAGAATTTGAGGCAACGCAAGACGAGGATTACAGTGCCGACGATTCCCAGCCTTCGTCAAGGGACAGAAGCGACTGATATGCAAGCATGGAGCTGTTCCTGATCATCATTCTGAAGCATTAAATTGTGCAGTACATATATATATATATATATATATATATTCCTTTTATCAGGGTTGGCTTCGTCTGTTATATATTTCCATTTCGTGTTATGTGTTGAATGTTTATTAAAAAAAATACTTAAAAGTTTGATTGTTGCCTGAACGATTTGTGTTTGGAGTTTCAAAATTTAGAAGGATTTGTAAATATATTGTATGGTTTATTTTCAGATTTCCAATATATTAATGGCTGTAAAATATATGCTGCTTGATTTTTTACAAATTTATTAAATGAGGCATAGAAAATCTCTTTTCTAAAAACTTTCGTTTATATAGTTGTTGATGGTAAATTAAAAACAAATTCATGAAATTTAAATACTCAACATAAAAGAAGCAAACTCACAACTCATCAAAATGAGGTGAAAAACTAAGATTGGTAATCCTATTTTACTCACATATGCATCTTCCCGATGTTAATTATTCATCACAAAAATTATACGATAACATAACATCAAATATTGATTATATTTGAGTTTCTATATCTATACAAAATTAAGAATATGTTCATATGATTATGGAATAATCCGCAAAGAAAACATAACAAAGTATATAAACAATTAAATATATAAGAGTCATAGTTAGCTAGCTAGCTAGCTAGCCAGTTCTATTTACGTACGATTGCTATATGTACTTATAGTATTATATATATTTATAGAAGTTATATAACATTAATTTTCGTTTTTCAAGTTGGACGACCGATATTGAACAAACTAGGATTCATGTAATAATAAACGACGCAGCCGCCGGCCTGCAAAAATGTCACAAACAATAACATATATATCACCAAATGAGAATTAGAACAGTTAATTAAAAAATTTCAGAATCATAATTAATAAAAAATATTAAATTGAAATTATGAAAAAGAAATTAGGCATAAATTATAAAAATTAATTCGGAATATTATATAATGTTCCACCTTTTCCACCTTCGTAATTTTTATAAAAGGAGAATGTGAGTAACGCTCCAAAGCGAATAACGTTGGCTGCAGACAGAGAACTACAAATTAATTAATAAAAGAGTATAATTAATTACAAGAGAAGGAGACGATGTGATCAATTAATTAGTTGATTAATTTTTTTTGGTTACCTGATAGGGAAAATTCAGTAGTACATTGCATGAATTTGCACGGGAGAGCTGTTCAGACACAGACATCAGACACCAATTGTAATATTCAGTGTTTTCTTCTTCAAAATTCGGACAGCACATGCAAATTTTAACCATGTCGAGAATTGGGCAATCTTCCATATTCACCGGTAGCAGAGGATATATCCCTTCAAAGCTGAAGAATCTGAGTTTTGGCGAAGATATCAGGAGCTCCGTATGATCGATAAAGTATCGCAGATTTGATATCGTCAAGTTAACCAGCCGGGGAGCAGAGATTTTAAACACCATGAAACGTAGCAGAAAACAATCGATTATAAGTAAGTTCTCTAAATTGAGGAAGCTAGAGAAGAAATCGTAACCGTTTTCAAAATCAAAGGAGACATAGTAGAGTTGCAGAGTTGTTAATGATGAGAAAGTAAACGAATTTGGTGGATTTGATCTGATTACACAGTAAAGACTGCGCGTGAGAGGGCCTACTGTGAGAGATTTCAGAGTCTGACAGTCGAGAAAGCTTGGAGGAAAATCTGAGAGATCGGTTTCAAGTTCTACGACGCCATGTGATTTGGCGTATTTGAAAGTTGTATTTATCAGAGACAGATTTCTTTTATAGCCCGAGTAAAATCTCAGTTTGGAGAGCTTGAAGGGCCGGCGGCAACGCAGGACGTGCCGGACAAATTTTCCGAAGGCGGTTCTAGTTTGGAAGCTGGTATGATCGAAGTCGACAGAAGTTGCATTCTTCCAATGATTCCTCCAATTTTTTGATATGACAGAACTTTGAACTGCGGATTTAGTATCCAAAAGAGATAGAATATGATGAATCAAACTGTCTGGTAAATTGCTCAGCCTGTCAATGTCAATATTCTCCAGCTTATTCCTCTTTCGGACTTGATTTGGGAGTGAGAGTGTTAAGTCTGTGTTCACGCAATCTAAGAAGGCCAAACAAATAGTAATCATTCATCGCGGACTGTAATATTCACAAAGTGATTTTCGTAGAACGTGCTTTTGAAGTATATGCGTGTCTATATTGAAAATCACTGTCTTTCTAACTCCGAAATTTTATCTAGTTGAACAACATATGTATAGCTTGAAAGAAATCAACATGTATAGAATGAAAAGATGAATTATATAATTTACGGAAGAACTTACCAGGACTGTTCATTCTTGCTTGCTGTGGGCTTTAACTGTTTAGGGCGTTATTGTTTAGCGAATTCTGCTCCGTTATATTTATTCTTGAAATTATGGTTGACTTATTAGGAGATTAATTAATTGAGTTTGTCTAAATAAGAAACGAGAATCTCTTTGATTTATTCGCTGGATTCTCGATCGATTGTGTTTCCTAATAAGTATTTCCATGCAGCTATAGGATAGCAATGTGAAGTTTGAACGTTTAAAGGTTCTCATATATAAATGATAAATCTGAATTTTTGCCAAAAAAAGATTAAAAAAAATCTACTAAATTGTCTTAAAATTATTTTTATCTTTTTTTAAATAAATAATTTATTTATTTTGTCAATTTTGCTGTATATAGGCATTCACTTTTCTTATTAAAACTATTATTTCCTTTAATAAAACAAAAACAGAGAAATAATTTACTAACTTTTACATTTATTTGTATATTTCGTTAGACTAGTATATATTTTGCATAAACACTTAGTGTAATTAAATAGGTGAAGAACATTTTGTCCTTATCATTATCATGTAATGCAGGAAGCTGACGAACAGGTGCACTTCCAATCGTTTCAGAGTTGTTGAAATTAATCTTCCACACTTGCAATGCAGCGTGGTGTGCATAATGAATCGGAGCAACTGAAAGAAAAAATACAGAACAGTGAGCTGATGCATGCATTTGCTTCATAAGAGACAGAGATTACGAAACTAATTATAAAAGGGTGGTAACTCACCAAGGGAAGATGCTCTTGTACCCCTTTGACTCCTGGAGCAAGAAAAAATAATGATACAAGTTAATAATTTCGAAGCTATAGGTAGGAGGAGCTCGAAAGAAAACTTACACATACGACAGTGAATGAATGAAGTTCTGCAATTCGTCAGGACTGAAACCAATCTCATCTTGCAGGATGGTATAGTGTACTGGTTTTGAAGTTCCGATCACCCCAGCATGAGCACACATATAGAAATCATAATTTCTTGGACGCAAAATCTTTGTGTCCACAACAGTTCCTGTAGGGAAAACAAAGAATGAAGAGAGTCAAATCTACACAGATTATATAGAAAATAAAAGTGGCATTGGAACTTTGTGCACCAGGAGAAACATTTCCAGATCCTTCCTTTGGAAATAGCCCTGTCTGGTGGTCCTTCTGAGCTACAATTACTGTAAATTTTGGAACATAATCTGCACCATCTCCAAAATCCTTGCATGCCTGAAATTAAAGAACAGCGAAAATTTTATTTCTTTAAGAGGAAAAAAAATGAAGGTGATGTAGCTACCTGAGCCGCAAAAGACCTTGTTTCTTGTAGTGTCAATAATTTGCTTCAACTCAAAGTTTAAAACCTGATCAAAACTGTGAGTCACTAACTCCATCCCTGCAAATAAAAGCAAAGAGTTTTATGTCTGACGCATGTCAAGACTAATAGAATAATAAACAAATAGAAATGAATGCAGCAATACCTGAAGATAATAATCTGTTTTGGATAGCATCCAGAAGTTTGGCAGAAACCATTGAGCAGTTCTCTGTGATACAAGAAACAACTCCATATCTTGAGCAGAACAAGTAGAAATGATATTGTCAATTATTGCAGCTTAAAAAATGTTATAAGATCGATTGGTTTGAATTCAGTACCTGATGATGCCACCATCCTCCCCATTACCCAGAGGACTGTACAAAGCATCAATCATCTCTAAACTTGAAGATTGTGCTCTTACAGATGCTCTATAGCTTGAAATCTCTGGCCAATGCCAGGAACCAACAACCTGAAAAGTTGCAACAGTTCAAAGCATCAGTGGTGTTAAATAGGGTGATTAAACATGAAAACAATAAGATCATGGAAAAATTACTGCAGCTATTGATGGGAAATCTGATTGACCAGGAGATCCATGACACACATCCATTCCCGAAATCAATGTCGGAGCATCTTTTATCACGTGGACAGATGAGGTCCTCTGGATTTCCAGCATGGAATTTTTTCCTCCAACCTAGAAAGAAAACAAAGGAAACTATTGCATACCTGAAGGCAGTTCAAATTGCAAAAATCCAGTTTCCACATTTACCTGAGAATTGATTTTAACCAATAAACCATCAACACATGGACCAAACTTTTGAATAGAAGATAGAGAGATGCACTGTGTAGGAATTCCCTTATCACTAAGGCACTTCTTCTTCCATGGTCCTTGAATATAATAGGACATAATTCAGTAATATAAGGGGAAAAAAAAAAACTTACAAAATAAATCAGGATGAAGATATTACCAAATATTTCAGTATTTCTCTTCTTTGGCAAGACACAGAGAATGAAATCATAACTTCCAGGTGGAATCCGGTGGAACATTTTTCCCACTCTGTCAAGAGGATTCCTTCTGTTATCTTGATCTTCTTCCTCATAAAAGCCAGCAGCAGGATTTATTTCCTTGATGGAATCGTGAAAAAGGGCTAAGAATTAATGCAAGAGAGAAAAATCTAAAACCAAGCATCAGAATTAGCATAACAATAAGTTAAGAGTAACCTACAAAGTGCTTATACTTTCCATGGTTGACAAGCTGATGAGATATATCCTCAAGTTTACAACCAACAGCACAAAAGCTAACAATAATCCAGTTTCTGATGGACACGGCCTGGATAAAACTCTGCAAAAGAAGACAACAACATGGGAATCAGATGATGAACAGAAGAAAGACTTTATCAGTGGTAGATATTGAATCTGTACCTTGTTTATGAAGTTCCAGCATCCATTCTGAGGAATTAATTCCTTATTATCGCCAACTACCAACTGTGAATTGAAGAAAAAAACATTACAGTGCGCGACAGTTATTGTTTGGATTCAATTTCTTACACACAAACAGAAAGAGAGATTACACTTTGGGGTCTCAAGTATACGATCACTAACTTCTGCAGCCCGATAGGTTTAAGTGAGGATAAGAATTCAAGATAATAAGCAAAATATACAATAAGAAGATGCAGAAAACTCACATTAGGCAGGCAATATTTTTATTTGTTTGAGGATGAGGATTTTTTGTAAAATTGAAGTGAAATAAGTCAACAAACCTGAGAAAACAAGGAGAACAAAGATACAAACCAGAAGGAATTGAATTGAAAAATAACAATGGATTTGCATCGCATGCCTCCAGAGGGAAATATATGGGATCTGTTAGTTTGCGACTTTAAGGCAAGGCAACTCAGGATGTTTGAGTGTTCTGTTATGGTGTCTTTCAAAATGACTTTCAATTGTAATCATCTCAGTTTCACCATTTTTCTTCCAATTAAAGCTTGGAGAATAATTAATAAGACTAAATTTAGAAGTTATTCAGAGGAAATTATCAAAAAATAAAAATTTATCATTTGAGATTAAGCACTTAATATTTCTGATTGCATGGATTCTCACTCAGGCCCATGATTGTAAAAATTTTAGGGAGGTGTTCAGTTTTTACCCTCAAATTTTTCAGAGTCTTCTTTGCCTGCACATCACCGGAAGACATATCCATAATTATTATTTTGTAAAAAAAAAATGATAATAATTTGAAGTTTCTTACCTTTTCCCAGTTAATATCTTTTTCATCCTGTACATTTTGGTTAGCTTTCAAGAAATCAATCACAGGTCCAGGTTTCAAGATTGTTGTAGCAGAAATGTTCACACGAAGAAATGAAAGCAGCAAATATTAACAAGCAAGTGAAATTACAAGAACTTGAGTGCAATTAATTACAAGAAAGAAATTAACCAACCTTGAGTTTTAGACTGGAATGAAACCCTGAAAAATTCTTAACTACTTTTCCCACATGAAAAAAATCTTTCAGGACCACGGAATGTGAACTTCAGTAAAATTTTCCGAAATTCAGGTGCTTTGCGGGCAATATTATCAGCAATTATTATGTGTAAGCAGAAAGTTACAGAACTGCTTGACTGCTCACGGAGCAGAATGAAACTGCCATTGTCAATTGAGCTTCTGCTCTCATAAAGTTCCGGAAGAACTTTTCTACGAAGTCCTTTTCCTACTGCACTTTCCCAGTCTTCTTCTGCATAAACAGTACCCTGCAAATGGTCCGTTAGACAACATCCGTAGTGGAACTGCAATTGAATCACCAAAGAAACAGAAAGAGTCACAAATTAAACGTACAGGGTACTCGTAAAATTTTGGAGATGGGAAATTACGAGAAACTTTTAAGTGGTTCACGATTGAATTTTTTTTCTTTGTTAAATATAGCCGAATAATCTGTTACAAAAGAAATGATATATTATCACAAATTAATACTTCGATTATAACACATAACATATGAGAAGTATGCTTGTATATTCTCATGTAGTTGGTAACTTCTTGTCAGCACAATTGCTTGAGATGCTAAACAATGTTAATGTTGTGAGTAATTATAACTTATAATTAATTTTATTATTTGGCATTTGCGGTAATTCCAATGCTTAAGGTAAGATTAATTTGAGTTATTTTTTAAAAAAAGATAAAATTTTAGTATGCTGTGGTTTCATCTTTTGACTTTTATTTAATATAATTGGGTGAGAATGAACCTCAGTGACTGTGTGTGATTCCTGCTCATCTTTAAATGTGAAAATTGATTATCAATATCTTAAGCACATTGATTGATAGGTTTTTTTTTTTTTTTTTTTATTCTGCACTTGATCATATTGATAAAAAGATTTTTATATGATGGAGACAAACTCTATACACATTTAAGTCGTCTGTCGAAGTCATTGATTATTGATAGAAAATTCTGTACTTGCATTACATTTGTAGTAGGAAAATTGGAAGCTCCATTCTTTAGTAAGCAGTTAAGCCATAATTTCATCCACCGAAAAAGCTTTCAAGCTACGAAGAACATATTTTGCTGAAATACCAATTGAGTCAATGCAACCTAACTTAGAAGGAATTGAAGCAAGAGAGGACATAATGAAAATTTTACTCAGTATCAAAGATTGCTCAAAGATTCCAAGGACTGGACTGGACTTGCCTTTCCTTTTTACCACCTGAAAGTATGCAAATCCTATGTGCAAGTATGATTGATTGCTTTGGTTGTGATTTGTTTCCTCCAGGTTTGTTCCCTTGTCTCACTTCAATTCTAACAAAAATCATCCAAGTCTCGAATGCCTAAGCAGAGAGCCCTAGGAAGGTTTCTGACTAACGTACAACCCTTCTTAATTTGTCTGACTAATGTACAACCCTGCTTAATTTTAAGCTTTGCTCCTCAAAACTAAAGATTTAATGAGAAGGTACAACCATTAAAGCACATAACGGCCCCAAAAATTTTAAAAAGATTGCTCTGTCCCCTGATTGAATCACAATGCTCGCAAATGCCGTAAAAGGACTCACATCAAATATGTGAACAACTGTGTTCTATGAGAATGTACAATCCATCAAAGGACATAAACAACATGGAAAAGCCTCCAAAAGCATGTTTCAAAATCAATCAAGTAGGTGAGTGAATCACTATACCTTGTGTAAGTAAAAAACTTTCAACAATTTTTCTGTAAAATATTTGTGCATATTGTCTGCCTTGAAGCCATCTAATAATTGCCCAGATCAAAATCTATAACATTTCACATTGGCATTACCAATACCAAATGAATGCAGTTGCTGAGTTCAGCCAGTAACCATCACATCTGCTTCGACCCAATGCCAGATGCACTCGTCAAGTTGAGCCAGTAATATCTTTGTCTACTTCAGAGAAAACACACCAGCATCAATCATAAAATATACGAAATGCAGGTCAAGAAACCAATTAGAATTCCAGACACGAGCGAATTCCTATTAATTATTGTTAAATCTCTCCATCAACCACACAAACACAAGGCTAGCAATTTCAAGCACTGTCATCATAACTAAATACCACCATATCAAACCCCTTCTCATTCCCCTTACCCTTCTTCCTTCTATACATTTTTTCCTTTTCCATGGATGAAATGAAATTGTCTCCCAGAGAGCACACATAAGGAGCGAGTAATAGAGGAAGTACAATATTCTCTCGTTCACAACAGAAAACTAAGCATAAAGTTTGTCTTTTGAATAAAAATAAAGCCAAATACTAACTTCCTTAATCCTCTTCACGGTAACGCACAGACAAAAACAAAAATCCATTAGTATTATACATTTAAAGTTTTATCCCTCGTCTGGAAATGTAAAATATTCAATGAACTGTGTGCTCCAACTGGATACTCAATTTAGGCCGTCAAAGCACAAAGGATGAATCATACATTACAGCAAAATCTTATGAAAGATGTAAAATATAAAAATAATAAAAAGAAAAAGAAAAAAAAACCTATTCGAGATTCAAACAACCTATTAGTATGTGTTATCCGCTGGAGTTAAAATAAACTGATACCAGCATAGGCTGTGCAGGCATCACATTCAACAATTATGTGCCGAAAGTTGACAGTTAAAAACTAAGTAGTCATTTTAATATCTTCCAACCAACAAATTATCTAAATTTTCTGTCTGAAATTGAAAATTAAAGCAACTCAGAGTAATAGCAATATAATATTAAAGCAAAAGCAACATTGACTAACCTTAGAACTGACAGGGCTCAACTGGGTTGAGAAATTTAACACGGACATAAGGAATTAAGGATACGAAAAGAAGCAAGAATGGCGACGGAAATGTAAGCAGTACACCAAACACCGATGGCCAGCAACAAATTTAAGAGATCAGAAGAATCCATCAATCGATGTTGAAGATCAAAATGGGAAAATAAAATCATCAATTCATGTTTTATTTGTGATTGTGATGGCGAAAGAGAACCGAGGGAATAATAGTCGAAGAAAAGGAGAGAAAGGAGAAAGGTGGCGTTGAAGAGACTTCTACTGTAAATTTTTTTAAAAAAATATATTAATAATAACCAGAGCAAGTTATGGGCCCCGTGGGCTTGAATATTAAAAAAATGGTCATCCGCCGAAATGATCGTAGAGGTGGGTAATATGGGCCTATTGGGCTTCCTTCCACACAGATGCTTTTAGGTTTGGACCGATAAAAGTGGCACGAGGAGGAGCCTGAGACTAGTAGGGGAATAGTCCTTAAACGATGGTCCTCAAGTAAGGATATAAAATAACGCTTATGCATTTGCAAGTTACTTATTTTCCTTTCGATTAAGTCAGTTGTAAATTCCTAGGTTCATCTCCCAACAACCAAAAATATAAAACATTATTATTATTATTATTATTATTATTATTATTACTAAGAAGAATTTTCATTACCTCATATTTTTAACTTAATATCCTATTATTTTTTATATTTTCTATAATATTCTATCACCTCCTGAATTTCAATTTTACTTTTTAATATTTTAAATAATTTTAATTTTATCATTTTGTAAATCAATTAAATTAAAATATAAAATAAAAAAATTTTAAAAAATGATAAAATATTTTAAAATATATAAAAAAAAATAATAAAATATTTATTAAAAAAAAAAAGAGTAATGAACATTCTCCATTATTATTGTTTACAATTATTGTTTACAAGAAAAAAAAAAAAGAATATAAACTTCTTGCTTCTACACTTAATAAAATTTTAAAAAAACAACCTCAAACATTTTTGTAAGAAAAAATATCTATTACTCCCTTATATTTTAAGTTAATACTTTATTACCTTTTATATTTTTCTAATACTCTATCACCTCCAATTCTTTTTTTTTCAATTTTTTCTTTTAATTCAATTAATTTACGAAATAACAAAATTAAAAATATTTAAAATATTATAAAACGAAATTAAATTTTAAAAAATTAATAAAATATTAAAAAAATATAAGGAATAGAGACATTCATCCCTTTTGCAAAGTATTTCATTTTTTTTCCTCTTTTCTGCTAATTTTCATCCCAGAATAATTCCCATCAGTACAACGAAGTAAAAGAAAATTTACGGCACTGTATAATTTAGACACTGGCACTTTTAACAATTTTCTTGAACAAAGAACAGTCAGATTCTGGGGAAATACTGACAATTTTCGATAAAACAACTAAGTCTCATCCGCATATATAAAGGGGGAAAAAATAGATAATTGTACCCAACACTATTAAACAAGCCAGTTTCTTAGAATTTTAAATAAACTCTCAAAGATATTCTAGTGAATAAGCAACAAAAATTTCTAGCATTGGGTTCACTCATCATCTTCATCTTCATCAGCAGCGTTGAGTGCTTGCAATCTTTCAATTAATTTGGCTTTCCTTTCCTCATAAGTCAGCTTCTTCAGATTGTACCTGTCATGCAAAATAAAATGACAATCATCAATTGTTGAATTTGCCACCGAGCCAGTTACAGAAGAAAACACAATGCGACATAGGGACTAAAACCGAGCTGAGAAATTTAAATCAACAAAACCAAAGCATTAGTCATACCTCTTGTGCTCTTTCGGGGGCTGCTTCTCAGATTTCTTCTGTGTAGGATCAGCACGGATAGCAGCATGCACCTTCTTGTATATCTCTTCCATGCTGTCAGGCTCAACACCGCTCTTTATGTATTCACTAAAGTGAGACTGGTACTTCTCTGGCTCATCTTCCATCAAAGTCTAAATAATAAAACAATAAATAAGTTGAGAGGAAAAATGCGCCGCCATTCAAATTATAGTTGTTTTTGGATTTAGCATCTGGATTAGCAAATGTGATACTTTTACAAAAATATAAACATTACCCTCATGTATGCAGCAACGTGGCCACCATAGATATATTTATGGTGAACTTCGGCATCAAGTTGCTTGCTATCTTTGCTAAATCCAGCAAATCTCTTGTCGCTGTGAGGGATATCAAGTCCTCCATCCAGTGCGCCCTAAAATTAAGAAATAATCAGCACTAAGGAGCGTGAAATAGACAAACACAGATAACAAAGAACCAATATAAATGCTTGAATCTCCAAATCAGTGGAAAAAGGAACAAAAAATATACAGTAAACATCTGCCACTAAGTTGTTAAAGCAAAGGACATCATTATAAAAGAAAACAAAGGACTCAGAGATGTCTAATGTAGTAAGTAAATTATTCTTATAGTTGTAATCTGCATAAGAAAATTAAAAAACTAAGCCTTCATATTACCTTGAGAGCACCAAAAACACGGTTCCCAGTAGTTGTTCTCAAGAGACCAACATCAAGAAGAGCACGGAAAGGCCTCCTGTTCTCAGTTGGCTCAACTGAAAAATCCTCACCAGTTGCCTGTCAGTGCACAAACCGAAACTTAAATTCAACATCGAAATAGGAAAAAAATTGTATTTTTAGTCAATGAACACAAAAGATATGCCATTTACCTCGACGTTTCCCTCATACTCGTCATCCATTTCGAGCATTTTCAGGACTCTGCGGGCCAAGAGTAGTCCAGTGCAGTAAGCTGGAGAACACACACCAATATTTGAGTTCCTTTCTCGTAAGAAAGAAGAAAGACCTAGTAGTTCAAAAAGAGATGAGTTTCATTATACCTGCAGCATAATTTGTGAGGCCCACCTTCAGACCATAGCAGGGAAGCTCATGGGCATAAGCAGATGCGAGCACTGTATCCCCAACAATGTTAGCGGATACAATTTGTGCAATAATATCCTTGTTGGTCTAATATTAAGGTTAAGGATAAATTCTAGTATACAAATATTAACAAAGCCTTGGGCCACATAATACCAGGTTTACAAGACTTTAATAGCTCAGCTGAGACTACATGCATTGTTCTACGCAATAATCATATGCAGGCCCTAGCAAGGTGTTCAACATGGCCATGCAAATATGAACAGATGATATAGAACAAACAATTGAGTGAGAAAAATATAAGAAACTGACAAAAATTTAAAAGCTGTCAGGCTACTTAAGAATTATTCCAGTGCTTCGTTCATTCTAATACATCAACAAGCTAACTACACTATCAGCAAATTAGAGAGGAAAAAAAAATAGATGAATTAGGATACAAATCGCACAACAAATCGATACTTGGGAGTGTTGTACTTGTTCTTATCCTGGTTGATCAGGCGAATCCTGGCCCGGTAGTCCGTCTTGCCCTCTACAAAAAATCCAAGTAGACATTAAACCATCTGAACTAGCAATGAAAAACACAGCAACACAATAGTTAAAAAAACCTGCAATATAGCATACCTCGTCTTCTCTTGTACTTCACTTGGAAGCGCTTAAAGTAAGCTTTCGTTTTTTGAGCTTTAACAAAGGCCTGAAAAAGTAAATAGTGACCATTCAAAAGCTATACACTAGCTAACGCGGTTACCATAAGACAACACCTTAAAACTCTCAAACGAAATGATTCTACATAACATCTAAATAATTCATTCTGCATCTGACATTTCTTCCATCATGTCATCAGAAAATTAATAACACTATCTAGCTAAAAACAGATCCATGAAAATTCCATTTTCTAATAATCAAAATACAGATAGAGAAACTGTTCTTTCTCGCTTGAAACCCACCAACAAGACAACGCATCCAACAAATCGCAGCTAACCGAAGAAGACGCAAAACATGTAACATAACAAAGATTTTATGCAAAAGGAAGAAAATATTCTTTAAGTGAAAAGAAAGACGGAGTCCTAATCAATATATCATAAACGTAAATGTAATTACGATATGAAATTGAAATAACAAAGAGGGTGTTCTTACCATTGTTGACGCTCAAATGTCGTAGCAGCAATAGCTTGATCCGTCACAGAAACAGCGAGCTCAGTTAATACGCTTAAAACCCTAATGTATCTTTTAAAAGATGAAAATCGACGGCCACGATTTATTTCCAATTACATGCTAGGGTTTTGTTGAGAGATTTGGCCGGTGTGGCTGGTGGTGCAGGTTTGTAACGGTGCATCCCACTTGGTTATAGGACACGTGTCAGCGTTGAGAAGAAAGTATAAAATTGAGAACCATATTACTAAAATTTGAAAATTATATACATACACGAGAAGAAAGAAAAAAAAATATATATATATATATATGCTTGTAGGATATTAAATATGCAAATTTTGAATTAATTAAAAAATGTAACACTAAAGTCAGACATATAGTTAAAGAATTAGAATTTGGACACTTAAATGTCATAATTGATTTATTTAAGAATTGTGCCTTGGTTACACTTGTAATAATAATAAGAGGCTTAACATTTAGATTATTTTGTAAGAAAAAACTACATACTTATATCATTTAGCTAAATTTTAATAATTAAATATGTGATCATTTGGCTACACAAAAAATAATCACCATGTTTTTTTCCTCCAAATTAAAGAATAACTTACATTAGTTTTTTAAAACAAAAATGATGTCAAATAATGAGGAAACAACATTAGTTCATATTTTTTTTTAAAGACATGATGTAATTAAAATCAAAATTCAATTGAAATTTGAATTTAATTAATATATTTATTTTTTTTTTATTTTTTATTTATTTTTTTTGAATTTAATTTAATTGAAATTTGAATGTTAGTTCTTTTTATATAAATAAAAAATTTGAAATTAATATAACGATATATATGTTATAAAAAATTTGAAATTAATAAATAAGATACTTAATTCATTATAAAGTTTAGTTATTAAAATAATTTAATTATATTTAAATATTTTTAATAAATATTTTAAAAAATAAATTATGGTATTTTTTAAACCTTAACAGCAATAATAATTTTGTTCAAAAGAAGCGAATAATAAATGGCTAAGTAGATCTATTTTAGGAATGGGACAATAATACATAGGTCCTTAATAGTTTTATATTTCATAGAATTTGTCAAATATAACAAACAGATCCTTGATTCCTCAAAAGGCTACTGTGATCATTTCGAGAAAGTTGAGGACCATTTCTGAACAATAAACAAATTATGTTCTCATTCATCAAAACATAAAAATTTGGAACTTGAATGTTATTATCCCAGCCAAAAATATTGATCAAAATTTTCCTTTCCTAATTAGTTATTATATTTTAGACGAGGGATACAACGAATAGGTCAAACTTTGGATAAAATAATAAGTTGAAATAGTGTGACAAATATAACACATAGGTCCCCGCTTTCACTTTGGCGCGTTCACTTTAGCTCCTTTCTATGTTTTTTGCTACAGATGAGGGAACCTATTTGTCACAAGTCGTAATATATTCGCTCATGTGTTGTTTTCTACAAAATAGGGACCTTTCCGTTATTATACCAAAAATCCAAAAATAAAATAAAATACACTACCAACCAAAAGGAACGAAAACAGAAAACAGAGTCCGGAAGTAGAATACACCAAATACAGAGACGGCTCCAATAGTCTTAGAAGTCTGGACAAGAAGAAGTGCTGAATCAGTAATCTCCGTCGATGAGACAAGACAAGCAAAATAGCAAATGGGTTTTGACTTTCGTCTTTCGTCATAGCAAGTAAATCAAAATATTTCGATCTGATTGGTTCAAGTTCATTCTTATTGAATGGAACCCAAAACCACACTCTGATTCTCTGAAAGATAATGTCCCAAACTGACGTCTCTTACAGGTCAATCTGACTTTGCTTCTCGTCAAATTTTCATATTTATTGTTAAATTTGATTATTTCACCTTCTGGGTATTGCATAATTTGGGTTTACATTGAGATTTTGGAGATAGTAAAATAATCTCGTACGGTTTCTGCAAGTTCCTCCATTTTGGATATTTGTTTCTGTCGGTTGATGATGTTATATTTGTTTATTTCTATTTTCTAAAATTAATGCTGCTACTCGTTTTGGCCTGCTCGCTTTATTATTTTTTTACGAGGTTGAATTGGAAGCAACATTACGTGATAAATCAAGACTAAGAAAATACATATTTAAGTTTTGTTCTCGTAAATTGTTGTTATAGTTTTTAAGTTGTGGGTTCGGCGCTGAATTTTGCCTTCTTGCAGACGACAAAATAAGAAATTTGTCCGTTTTCTGTATTGTGGGTCCTACCAGTTTGTGTTATGTATTATCTGATCACAAGATGAATCCCAATTTTATCATATAGATTATCCAGATCTCACCCTTGGACCTAAAAGACCAATTTGTTAAGCCTTGCTCCAGGAATTCATGTAGTCATACATCACCATAGAATATTTTTTTGATAGAGTAATTTTTGTTCTTGAACTATGGTTTCTCCATGTTCAGCTTCAGTTTTAGTTTTATTATTATACTGTTGTTACCTAAGATGGATGTCATAGTTGTCCAGCAACTAATATCTTCATTTTCTATTATCTTTTCTCAGTTGCGGGTCTTGTGGATACCCTCTAAATTTAACTTCTTCCAATCGGATCACCTCTGGCATAGGATCTGAGTATCAAAAGTCCATAAAGAAAGGTTTTATCTCCTTTCTTTCAGTTGATCTTAGTAGGTTCACACAGGTTGATGAGGTAAACTGCTTTCCTGTCTCTTGGGGTCGATATCGTTCAAAGACTAAACTCCTATGTCGTAAATGTGGGGTTCATATAGGCTATGGATATGGATACTCACCCGCTCTATGTGGTTTTGACTCTCCCAATACAACCAGCTCAGCTTATAAAAAGTTCACCATAAAGATACGAGCTCTACAGCCTTCAGAAGAAAATCAACAAAGTTGAGATGGAGGATTCATATGGTAATGAGACTTCTATCATGCACCTGCCCGATGATTGCCTCTGTTTTATTTTCCGACACCTTGACTGTGGTTCCGATCGTGAATCATTTGGTTTGACTTGCCATCGCTGGCTTAATATTCAAAATTTATGTCGCCGATCCTTACAATTGCAGTGTTCGTTTACCCAACTCATTCGTTCTTCACTGTCCCAGACCAATCTTGAAATTAGGTCCTTCCATCTCAGCCGACTGCTCACGCGATTTCAGCATTTATATTTTTTGTCTCTTTCAGGTTGCACCGAGCTACCTGATTCAGGCCTAAACCAGTTGCAAAACTATGGTTCAAAATTGCATACTCTTTATCTGGATTGTTGTTTTCAAATCACTGATAACGGACTTTCAGTGATTGGTACCAGTTGTTCCTCCTTAACTAGCATTAGTTTGTATCGGTGCAATGTCACTGATGCAGGGATAGAGGCTTTGGCTAACAGTTGCACATCTTTGATGCATGTGAATCTCTCTTACTGCTTGCATATTTCTGACTGTGGATTGAAATTTCTTTCACAAAGATGCACTCAACTTCAGGCAGTAAAGATATCTAGTTGTGGGGGTGTAACTGGGATCGGCTTCAAAGGATGTTCCCCAACTTTAGCTTATATAGATGCCGAATCCTGTCAGCTTCAACCAGAGGGGATAATGGGCATTGTCAGTGGGGGTGGGCTAGAGTTTTTACATCTTTCAGGTATGAGCGGGTCTCTTTCTGGAGGTGGACTGGCAGCAATTGGGGCAGGATTTGCCGTGAGGCTGAAAATCTTGAACCTTCGAATGTGCAGAACAATTGGTGATGAGTCTATTGTGGCAATTGCAAAGGGCTGCCCATTACTTCGAGAGTGGAACTTAGCATTATGCCATGAGGTCAGATTTCCGGGATGGAAGTCTATTGGATTAAACTGCAATAATTTGGAGAAACTTCATGTGAACCGCTGCCGAAATCTATGTGATCGTGGGTTGCAGGCTCTGAGAGATGGGTGCAAACAGCTCTTGGTCTTGTATGTGAACAAGAATAGTCGAGTATCTTCAACGGCATTGGACTTGTTTTTAAACTGTACAGAGGTAATGTTGAGGTAAAGGTAGAAGAAATAATGTTTATAGGACCTGATTGGATAACTAGATGATGATGCTATTAAAGATCAAGTAGATAACAGGACATAAATAACTTTTCCAGTAGAAACTTGATTATTTTGTTGCCATTGGAGCAGCAACCTCTTCGACGATATTAAAGATTAACGTTATGTCTATGGTGATCTGTTGCATTGATAAATATTGATTGTTTTGGTGAACATTGAGTGGTCATCATCTGCTGTGAACCTTTACACAGCTTACCCCAATTTCATGTGGGAATATTATTCCCCAGAAATGAATTGTTCTTTCCATTTCTATTTATTTACTTTTTGATTTGCAACTGTTCAGTCCTACTAAAGAACATAACAGCAATACCATCGTAAGTTCTTACATTTATGCAAGTCTTTCTACTTTGTATTCAGTTTTTACCGATATGCAGCTTGTCAGTGATCCATTTATAGCTGTGCAATCCATTAGCTTAAATCATTCAACAAAGCTCTAATTTATCTTCTCTGCTCTCGTATGAACTTTGAACTGTAGTAGTATGGTGGATTTCCCAGCAACGGAAACAAATGCCCTAACTTTTATTCAATAACTTGCATTTATTTTGGTTGGGAAATATGAGTGGAAAAATTATAAGTTACAAATAAACAGAAGAATGGAAAGAACCATACCACAATTCACCAGGGATATGCATAAAATCATTTGAAGCAGCCTTTGACACAAATAATATAGGTGTTTTTCATGATAATAAACAGTAAATTTCGACTTTTGAAATACAGAGTAACTTAACATATTCTAGTATCATATATTTCCTAAAACATCTGCAAGTCTACACACCTTTCTCTTCTAACCTTTATTAGACCTGTTATTACATTTTAACAACAGGTTGTCCCCAAAACAAAAGCAACACATACAAAAACAATTTATAATACGTATTCTATTCTACAGAATAATACATGCATTTTCCGAGAGAGGGGGGGGATTGATTTATTTTAAGCAAAGAGCAAATCTTCATTGGCGAGTCCAACCCATTCAGGTAAGAGTAGCACAGCTTACATCTGTACTCCCACCATAAGAAAACTCTCCATTTCTGGTTGGTTTCCTCGGAAAAGATCAGGATAGACCAGGAAGTATCACAATTTAACAGCTACCATTCTCTCCCCATACACTGTCCCATGCACCACTTGGGGCAGCCTTAGGCTCCTCAATGTAATTCTGATTTCCGTGGGAATTCTGGGTGCCTGGGAGCCCATTTGGTCCTGGTTGATTAACCTTTCTCGGTTTTGTTTTAATTCCCAGCAGTCTCAATACGAATCTAGCCATCTCTCCATACAATAACCCAGAGCGATCAAAAAGCTGCACAGTAGAGTTCAGAAATCAATATGAGATAAATTACATTTTATCTTCAGCTCTTCAAAATAGCACTATGATTTCAATAACCCCAATTGATTTCAATAACCCCAATTTGTTCTAAAAAGAGGAAAAACTGATGCTGATTTTATGTTCTACATCATATATACACAAAGCTGGAAATGGAAGTAGTATGTCGACAGAGAAGTACCTGAAGAAGTGCAGACATAAACATGTGAAATGCTTGGGTATTCTGGTCTATCAGAATTGATATTCGGCCAAAAAAGTTAACAACGCCTTGCATCTGACACCATTACAAATAAGTAATTATGATTCTTGTGGAATGAAAACATGGAAACCTCATCGTTTATGTACTCAGTTTCATCACACAAAACAAAATCTGGCAACCAAATGAACTCTATTAATCATTTTCCACAATCCAGGATCAAAGTATAACCTGCTAATTATACAGAAAATATCCAACACAAATGGTGGCCCGTCGACCATGCAATTACAAGGAGGAAAAGCAAGTAACAATTAGACATGTAGAGATGAGAAAAGCATCAACCAAAGGCATAGAGACAAGAAAAGCATGAACCAAAGATGATTTTCCATTAAGCACAGATAAGTTCATGTACTAAAGCAAAGAGGTGCTACGATTAAAATCTGAAACTTGCTCATAAATATGAGAGTTGGAACACTTTAGCACCTTATGAGCCAGGAGCAAATTATTATACTTGAGAAAGGAAACAAAAGTACAGATTCCTCCCATAGAACAACTCATCAATAGTCAAAGTTAAGGGTTGACAGCCAAAGTCAGTGGTTTTCATATTGTTGAAGAAACATATGAGACATAGAATCATGAGAAGATTGGTTAAAAGGAAAAGGGAAAGAATATTAATGCTTCCCTACCACGCGAAGGAAAGAAATCCAAAACCCTGGCGGACATGGTGGACCACCATATGGATTATTTGGATCTTGTTCACCAAAAGGACCACCCATGCCCATTCCATAACCACCCATCGGGCCTCCAAAACTACTATTATACATTCCCCCACCATACGTGCCAGAAACTCCATACATACCACCATAACCTCCTCTGTACATGCTGTTACCATATAATCCACCACCATAAGACCCTCCAAATCCACCGTATGATGAACCAAACATTCCTGATCCATATCCTGAGTTATAATTTAAACCAGAATTATAACCTGCATTGATACGAAAACATGGGAAGATTAATATGAGAACCATGAAATCAAAAGTACAAACAAATTATCAGATCAAGAATATCATTACCCCCATAAGTAGTATTCCCATAATTCTGCTGCTCCCAAGGCCTGGTGGGTACAGGTCGAGTAAGAGTGTTGACCACTGTATTTCTATCAGTGGTAGAAACAATTTCACCTGGCCTTGCAGCTCCAGAAGCTTCAACTACATCACTGGTACTCCCAGATGATGGTGGTTTAAAAGGTGTAGGACCTGATGAAGTATCTGCCCGCTCCCAAGGTTTCACCGGAGGTCCAGCGGCTACAATGAATCCATTACAAAGAAAATCGAGAATTACAGAAAGTTAGGAAGCTAGAAACATTGCACAAAATCAGAAGACCAGAATTCTTATATGTCAGCTGCCAATTATGAAAGATTTGTATTTGCATTATCAGCAATATTGGAAGCAATCCAAATCCCAGCAAAATGTATATATAAAACCCTAAAAACCATACAAATCAATATAACGGAAAAAAAAAAAAAAAAAAAAAGGCATCCAAAGACGTAATTTGTAATAAAACGGAGCAAAAACACACAAAGGAATTACATGATGAAACCAAAAAAAAACCCTAAAAATAAACTTAATTTGTTAATGCAAATTCATATTAAACATACATATATATGTATATATGTGCCATCTAAAAGAACTGGGAATTGAAGAAAATAAGTTAATCTTTCCAAAACGAACCTCCTTGCTGCGAATTGGAAGCCATTGGCGATGAAAATTATTGAGGTTTGATCTTATCTCTTACCTCACGCCTACCTATTAAAGACGATCAGAAGGAAAGAGAAAGAGCAGTATAAAAAATTGTCTTTATTTGATTAATTAATTATTACATCACTCTTTTCTGGCTTTTAGTCTGACCAGTTAGTTAACGATTTAATAGTATATACTATGTATATCTTTTAATTATGATGTTTAAATTAGAGAACTTCTGTGTTAATATAATAAAAAAAAATTCCAATAATGTTAGTAATATTTTTATATAATATAAATATTTTCGAATTAATGTAAGACGATTTTGGTGAGTCTTAAGTTATCATATTTTTAAAATTTATTATTTTATTTATTTATTACTAATTTATCCACAAATTATTTGTTTACAGCAAGAGGAAAGAAAAAAATTTAAAAAAAAAAAAAAGAGGCATCTTATAAAAGAAAAAAAAAATCCCATTTAAAAGGTTAAAAAAAGGAAACAAACAAAACGAATTAAAAAGATTCGTCCAACAAGTCCCAATCTTGTCCGAAATCGAAGCTATAATTTTTCAGCCTATTTGATTTTTCACCTGCTAAATTTCCTAACAGATACAGAAGCATAAGAAAATTGTACGAGTTGCGATAGCAGCGCTGCCGTTTTGTCAGTATTTTCTTTCCGTTTTGATGGCTGCGAGCGCGAACCCGTTAGGGAACAACCAGGAAGGTTCGTCGACGGCGCAGAAGTCAACGGCGAATGGCGTTTCCGTAAATTCGAGCAACAACGGTGGCAATAGTTCAGCACCGGATACTACGCAGACTGCGTCTGCGTTGCGGCACAATTCCGGTATTTCCACCGAATGGACTCCCGACGAACAGTCTGTTCTCGAAGATTTGGTCGCCAAGTTAGTCTCTTTTTCTACAGTGTATTGTGAACTAATTTGTAATTGCTTTATTCTTTTCCGTAGTTGAAATTATTTGATTTTTTGTTTTCATGTTTGTATGAACTGCATGTGAATTATCAATTGATATGAAATTCTCAATATTCTGAAACTGAGGTTGTTAATTTATGCATAAACAATTGAATGAAATTTTTATGGAGCAAAATGGCAAGATTTTGTGGCTTTTGTCTAGATTCGGACGTTGCAGCTAAGAGTTTCAAGTTATAAATAGCTATAAAATTTAATAATCCGATATTGTGTGTTTGTTAATATGCTGCAATGTAACGGTAAGAAGGTGAGAGAGGTTGAAGTTGGGGCAACGATTTGTGTTAAATTTCCAATTTTTACATGCTTTACCTACCAAAACTCAATCTTCATCTTTGGAAAATTTAGATGTATATGCTCCGTGTGTGTGTGTGTGTGTTTTTTTTTTTTTTTTTTTTCACATTACCAATGAGGATAGGTGTAGCTTTGCATATGTTTCCCTCTTATCTATGTGCTGGTTTTCAGTTTTAAGATTCTCCTTTTCAGTTGCTTGTGGTCGGTGGTGCACTGTTTGTTTGATGCAATGGGTTCATTCAGCATTCATTTCATGGTTTACCCCATGGCATGGTAGTTGTAAAGCAATGTATCTATATGTTTCTCATTTATTCCCATTACAGAATCAATCAATGCAATGGGTTCATTCAGCATTCATTTTGCACTAAGTGGGCATCGTATTTGTGAAGCAATGTGTGTCCATATGCTTGTCATTATTCTGATTATAGAATCAATTGAGTGCTTGACCATTCCGTGAAGCAAAATAGACTTAAGGAATCCAATTTTCATGCTCATTTATATGTTTTGTTTCTGGCTGAAGTGTCTTATAACCTTGAACATTTAGGGAGACCTTGATTTATCTTATAATAAATTGCATACCATGTATCTTCTGTTTCTTTCATGCTTTGCATTTGGTGTATGAAGAATGTACAATTGATTAATTCATTACTGTAACCTTGTTGTAGATATGCCTCGGACTCAGTTATTGTCCGCTATGCTAAGATTGCAATGCAGTTAAAGGACAAAACAGTCCGGGATGTAGCACTACGTTGTAGATGGATGACTGTAAGTTTTCATTCTGAAGTGGTTGATGTTTGATCGCTAATTTTTGTATTTTCTGGATTTATTTATCTTAACAATTATTGATAGCTTACGTAGAAACTCTAAGGCAGATATGTTGTAGGTGCACCTTCTTTGTGTCAGGTGATAGCGAGAGAAAAATTAAGAAGGAAGTGAAAGCTCTTCTTCCAGGGCTAAGTGTTTTGAAAACCTTTGAAGTCTAACATATGTTTACTGAAGGCAGTTTGTTGTCCATTGTAGTGACAAATGGAAAATTTTGAATTGAATTTATGCTGCTTTTAATTAGTCAAGATAGATAATAGGGAAACAAAGTACGTATTAGCGATTATAGAATATGCATTAATGAATCATTCATGTGCAACACAAGGTGAACATGCTTACATAGAGTATTACATTCTGATTTTTATGTGACATATATTTAAATAATCTTAACTGGTTAGATTTACATATATTTTCAGAAAAAGGAAAATGGCAAGCGAAGGAAAGAGGATCATAATTCAGCAAGGAAAAACAAAGACAGAAAGGTATTCTTTTATTGCCATTTCCTATGGATGAATTTATCTAAATCTTCATTCAGTCATGTTTCTTTTCAAATATGACTGGGACAAATCTCTGTGTGTGTGCCTGCAATAACGTGCATTTGCTATGGGTCTGGAACTACTATTTGTGGTTCTACTGGGGAGAGAGACTGTAAAAATTTATGTTTGAAAAAGATAATAAAAGCATTTATAGATCACAATTAATCAGAAATCGAAATCAACAAGATTCAGTGCATCCTATTGAAAACTGATTTGGCTATGAGTGTTTTGAAGTGCCGACTACCTTTGCCCGCCTTTCCAGTTTTCTGAGAATAAGAGTTAAGTCTGGAATTTTTTGCATGCCTAGATGTTATTAAAAGAAGTTCTAGGTGTTATTCCAAAAAAAAAAAAAAAAAAGAAGTCCTAGGTGTCAGAAAAGAGTTGCTGCCAATACTTGTCTTACATGGACATTGCTCTTTTATGTGAATTCTTATATTACTAAAAGTTTATCAGAACAACTTCTGGCCTACCGTGGACCGTCTATTGTTAATTATGGCTTGTTCTTGTTTTTTGAACTTTGAAGCACTTAGATATGTATGGATGTGTATTCACAGGAAAAAGCTACAGATCCTTCTGCAAAATCCTCCTCTCATTTAGCAGCTCGTCACAACGGTCCTTCTTATGCTCCGCCAATGATCCCTATGGACACTGATGATGGCGTCTCGTACAAAGGTTGGTGCATGGTTATTGGGGAATTCATATTTTCAACTTGATTATCCACATAAAAAGTAACACAGGAAGATAGATTTTATTTTCTCAACTGATACTTTTATGGGTTGTGGAATATTAATATATTCTAGCAAATATGCATTACCTTTTCTTAATAAAAAATAAAAATCATTTAATTTGATCAGGCCTTGATACACCTTCAAACCATCTACCTTTAATGAGTTTACAGAATAGACCATATTTAACTGACATAATTTTGTTCTCTTTCATTTTGATCCGCATTTCTTTTAATTTACATATTCTCTTTATGTCATTTCCAGCCATTGGTGGTGTTACAGGGGAGCTTCTTGAGCAGAATGCTCAAATGTTTAATCAAATTTCTGCCAATTTTGCAGCTTTCCAGGTGAAATATATTGTTTAACACTTTTCACTATTAATTTTAAAACCTATGATGTTATTAGATATTTTTGCAGTGATAGTGTCTACATATGCTCTGCATATGCATCTGCACTGCTGCTGACTCATTAATTTTGGCCCTTGTTTCAGTGAGGACATTGGTTTTAAACAGACTTCATCTAGAATTTCTTTTCTTGCAGATACGTGATAACATTGATCTCTTGTGCAAGGCTCGGGACAACATCCTATCAATCTTGAATGAGTATGTCATAACCACTATACTTCATACAGATTTTTCAGTGGCAGTTATTATTATGAAAATGCTTTAGTGATTGAAGATAAGGAAAATTGCAATACAGAATGTGGAGTTTGTGGAATTGTTGTGTTTTGACTATCTTGTGGACTACTAATTTTAATAAGTTATATGCAGCTTGAATGACATGCCGGAGATAATGAAGCAAATGCCTCCACTTCCTGTGAAGGTAAATGACGAGATTGCCAACTCAATCCTTCCCCGACCAGCTCATCAAATGAGTTCATGATGAGGAATGGTGATTCTGACCATTTCCGTCAAGTTGGACCACCTGATTCATATCTGAAAAAAAATGAATAAGCCGTTTATTCAATCAAGTTCTTTTCTAAGTTAAAGAAGACTTTTAATGTCCATTGTATCTGATAGTGTAGAAACTCTGAAGTTAATGTTTTTAAATTTTCTGTAAGTTTCCTCTGGTTAATTAATTTGTTGTAGGAACTCGTTGTAGCTTGTAGTAGTATGTAAATATCAATTTGTGTTAACGGACTATTTAATGTAAAAAATAATTGAAAATAAAAGTCAATTCTTGGCTTGAGAAATGGTACTGTACTGAACCATTGACCTGCATCATAATCCTGCTGGTAATTGAAAACCGTACCATATTTATACAAATATTTTGCTATTAACTTGCCAAATTTGCAGAGACACACTACTGCGATACTGGGGCCATTGTATTTTGTAACTTCAGCAAACCAAGTAAATACTAGTAGCAAAAGACAAAGGTTTAATTTCAATTGACGCAAAACCACATGCTCGGAGTTACATTTGAACATCATCTTTCTAAATGCTTGCAAGTTTAATTTGCTAGCACCATGCAGCCAAAATAAGAAAGCTAACTTAACATCAAAGTTCCTTCACAAAAGTTGTCAGCCCATTCAATTGTTGCAACTTTTTGATGAATCAATCATCAAGGGCAGTGACTTGACTTTGAGAAGCGTTTAAGTTGCTCTTATTCCTGATATTATAAGATCTCTGTGCTATTATCACATTCGGGAAAGACAAACTTGAGAAAAAAATCTTCTTCTTTTACAGCATAAAGGTGCACAAAGAAATGTCAATTATTTTATAAGTTGAATCAGTTCGTACAAGAAAAATTGCTATCGGAGCAGTTGCTGAAGAACTCGTTACATTACATTACATTGAGTACCTTGAGAAGCCAAAATGAAACATAATAATCATGTGAGTTTCATATAAGGTCTAACTTTCAACCTGCCAGTATCAGAAAATAGGGTAAATCTGACTGAACATGCTGCACAAGATGAAATAAACAATACAACAATTCTGAGATGGCTAAATTATATTCAGACTATTTCTGACAGAAAAATCATTAAAAAAGAAATTAACACAGCATATTGTGGAAGCATGCTTTTGTTTTTGGACATTGAAAAATCACATTTTGTCAAAAGGTTTATTAAGAAAGCAAACATAACATGCAATGACACCATGAATAATTTTCAGCTACATACTGATGCTCACCATGGCTTTATCCAATTCCTCACCCCATTTCCAGCAAAACTAGTTCCCTTTTTGGCCTGATCACACTCGCCATAAATTTAATACTTCTCTTAAAATGACATGAACCCAAGTTTTAACCCTATTATAGACTCCTCGACAAGCAAAAAGACAGCCTAACCAAATTCCAACCAAACCACTTCATGGCTCAACAACAATCTTATCCCTTTAAAATGCTGCCACACAGTTCACCACAAATTATCCACCAAGACAAAACAGTAGTTTTATTTCTGCTATTCCATACTTCTTTATTAACATGGCCAAATATCCGTATCCATGTTACATTATAAATACAGCCGAAACAAGAGATCACATTACCGAGAAATCACAAATGGGCACACAATTAAATTAAAGATGATCATAACTCATAAGAAATTCTTGCATTTCCAAAGCTAATGCCAAACCAACTAACATCATAAAACTAATTATTTACAAAATCCCATAACTAAATTAACTCAATACGGAGAAGAAAAGAGTTTACAATTTACCTTTTGCAGATTTGACTCAAGATTCGACACTCTGGCTTCAAGGGAATCCAATTTTTCTTTAGTCTAAAAATAAATAAAAACCCATAAATGTTAGATTTTTCATCTTCATTTATAAAGGGAAAAAAAAAAGAACTTCATAAAGAAAAAACATAAACATGAATCAGAGAGAAAACGAGGGATTACGTCAGCGGAAAGGGCATATCTGTCAGTCAAAAGATCTTTCCACACCAACTGCGCAATTGCACCGCCGGCAACTGAAAATCCCGCGGTGAACCATAGCAACCGGGTTCTGAACATCTCTTCGTTGTTTCTTCCTCCCTTCCCAATGCATCAATAACTATCAAAACAGAGAGTTGTTAAAATGAGTTTGCCTTAATAGAACGTGGGGATTGAAGTTTGGGCTCGACTTGGTTTTTGGGCCTACAAAAAATTACCTAAGGATAGGCCCAACGAGATATTATTTCATTTATTAATATTCCTTTTTACCTTAACAAAAAACTTGTTCTCATAATTTTGAGCTCAAATAATATCATAATTAAATCCTCAATTATTACCATGTTTTGTCTATGGACATCCCTTAACTCTCTTGCTTAAAATGAAGCTCAGTACTCAAAAATATAAAACCAATTACCTAAATAAGCACTCCAATATAAAATCATTGAAGATTTACGTCACTAAAATTTAAAAAGAAGTCCGACAGCAAATAAAAAACTAATCTGTTATTAACTCTTAACAGATTGGATTAATTTCCTGCACCAACTTAATTTGGAGACACACACAGTTTCTTAATTAGTTTTTGTTGGTGCATGGGTTGTTTGGGTGGACTTAGGACACACTGAAAGCATATATATACATAAAAATTAATATAAATATTAAAAAAATAAAATCATTTTCTTAATTATTTTCAGATTTATGAAATAATAAATTCATTTTTCTTAAACTTATTTTAAATCCACGAGCGAGTCCGGCCGTGTGGAGGTGAGGCACGTGATTTGTAACAAAGCTGAGCTGCTCAGCAGCCGATGCCAATGGAATATGGATGGATGGTCGATGATGGTATTACCAACTCCAACAACTGATGATTAATTAGAATTCTAATTAAGCAGCTGTCTACTTACCCTCACTGGCCTAAACAACAAACATACACTGATACATATATCAAATCAAGACTGTAATTAAGCAGCAGTCGTTAACCTCATCCTTAACTACATTCTACAGTCTAATTACATATTTAGATGACTAGCTAGGAATTCCCAACAGTTGAGAAACCTGAAAAATCCCAAAACATATATGTTTATATATTTGAACTCCATAAACAACCATGCATTTAGCCATGAACTAAATATATTCAGTATAATCATATTATTACGGGCAATCAGCTCAGCTCAACGATTCAATCAATTTATCGATCAGATAATCCAAAAGGAAAATCAAAATCACAAAAGGCATACCACTAATTAATAGCAAACTCAAATTTGATTTGACAGGCTATTCAGTATTAATTCAACACCAAAACTCTTAACTAATTAAACAAAGCCACAGAACAAAAAATATACGATCCTCAGAGAAACAATCACACAAACGTAGTAAATCCCCTCACCATATGTCAGCTAATCTCAGCTGTAATTAAGAGTGAGAAATGACAAAATTCCAGGAAAATGAGTTTCTTTTTGGATCTGAAGAAAACATTAAAAAGAAAGAAAAATTTCGCAACGGTGAAAAGTTTAATTTAATTTGAAGTTGCCAGTTGCGAAATCCCGCTGGCGCAAATGAAGTATAAAGGTGAGCCAAACGGTGTCGTTTCATATTTATCCTCTGTTGCACTTTAGGCCCAAATGCCGGCCTAAAGATAAACTACAAATGGCCTACGGGGTTTTGCCCTTATAATCAATCTATGACCGTGGACTCAACCAGAAAACTAGAAACTTGCCGAAGTTATACCGTACCTCGTAACATTATTTTGGAAATATTCGAGCTGTAGTACGGCAGTCCCATAGAAACCCTAGTTATCATTTCAGAATTACTCCTTTCCAAGCGAGAAGATTGATGTTACGCGTAGAATAATGGTTGAATTATTTTTGTCAAAGCCTAATGGGGAAGACGGCGACGGAGAAAGTGATTTCGCGAAGTTGATAATCTCTCATTTGAATAAACTGGAGTCGCTTTTGTGGCCACTAATGACTTCTGGAGGCCGATCAGAAGCTCGGCTGTGGCTTTGCAACACTATATCGGGCATAAACTCAATCAGTGCCGACCAGCAGAGGGAGTTATTTCTGAATTTCTTGAGTTCCAAGCAACGGAATTTTGATCTAATTTCTCAACTCTTGCAAATGATATTTGAGAAGAAACAGTACAGAGTAGGAAATGTTTTGGCCAAGAAAAGTTACAAGCTTGAAAAATTCTTTGAAGGTAAGTTTGGTTTTTTAACTTATTCTGATTTGGGGTTTTGAGGGATTTTCTGATTCTGGTAATAATTTAAATGAAACAGGAAATCCCAGGCGTATAATGCAATGGTTTTCTAATTTTTCTGATGGTAGTGGATTAGGGCACCAAAAAGGTGCTAAGGCATTATCGAAATTTGCTTTTGTAAATCGGGATATCTGTTGGGAGGAGCTTGTTTGGAAAGGAAAACACGGGCAATCACCTGCAATGGTTGCTACAAAGCCGCATTACTTTCTTGATTTGGATGTACAACGAACGGTCGAAAATTTCCTCGAAAATGTGCCTGAATTTTGGTCGTCCAATGAGTTTGCCGAGTCTGTAAAAGATGGTGAGATTTTGTTTACTGATATCAAATTCTTTATAGATTTTTTTGTTGATTTGATGTATAAAGAGGATGTGGGAGATGTATGGGAAGTCGTAAATGAGTTTCTTATGGAGGAATCTTTCTCGTCCTTGTGTCACCACCTCCTTATTATTCTCGAAGAGAGTGAGTTTTGTAGTTTCTTGAAGTTGTTGCGTAAATATGTCAATGCAAGACTGGAACCTAAGGATTTTGGTTGTTCATTTTCTTGGCTTGAGATTACACTTTCTAGGTGTAGTGATTGTGAATCTATTGATCAGCTGCTTTTGTTGAACGCCGTTATCAATCAAAGACGCTGGCTTCTTGGTTTTGTACATGATGATGAGTACAAGCAGGAAAGAGCAAAAATTAAAGATATTGTGTCGCAGATTGCTCAGCTTCACGCAAAGTCAACAACTTGGCATTAATTTTGAAGGAGTGCTTAAAGTTGGATACCATTGAGGCAATAAAATTGACGGGGCTTCATTCTTGGGTCATTTACTATAGGTTGTCAGAGGAATGCCTGACTCTGGAGTCTTGGGAATCTGTATTTGTGAGTAATGAAATACAGTTTCACAAATCTAATAAGTACACTGTGATACTTTATGATGGATTGTCGGAAGAAAGTGGATCAGACTTGGATGCTAGATCATCTACTAGAATTAAGCACAAGAAGAAGAAGAAGAAGAAGAAGAAGAAGAAGAAGAAGAAGAAAAAAAGAGTAATAAGAAGAGGAAGAGGAACTATGATGATGATGATGATGATGATGACAGATATGACAACAAGCTATTGGATTTTGATGCCTCTAATAGTGGACTAAATTTGCAATGTAAGGCTGTTAGTTGGTTGCTCTCTACTGATGGATTTTCAGCATCATGGACTAGTGTGAGTTTGTTGTTCTTAATTTATATATAACTTGTTAAGTTTCTTTGATGATAGTGGAAAGTTTTTCTGATTACTTCAATGTTTTACAGGCAGATTTACCAGAACACCTCTCGAAGCATTGCTTGTCTACATGGATGAAGTGGCTGGTTGCCAGGTGGAATAACAAGGCCTAATCTGCTTGGACTAAGATTTATCACCCTTACACTCAATGATGTGGCAGCAAGACTTTCTCTGCCCTGTATTTTAGTGAAGGTTGTAAAGTTTGATATACAGGGTACTCATTCTAAGCATTTGATCTATCAAATCTTTCATAATT
Organism: Azadirachta indica; assembly: GCA_022749755.1. NCBI lineage: Eukaryota > Viridiplantae > Streptophyta > Magnoliopsida > Sapindales > Meliaceae > Azadirachta > Azadirachta indica. Next base: position 1,783,562 of record CM040440.1, on the reverse strand, counting down.
TTCAAGAAGCTTGCTCGGGTAATTGCAGAAGTCTTCCAGATGATTATGTTTATCCAATTTCTGCTGATAAACTTGGAAGTATGGTAAGCAGACATTTATTAGATTACAGATGGTCTTCAGTTTACAACTAAAATTTTGACTGCTTGTGAGTAATATTTTTGTTTGACATGTTGATTTGATATGCAGGTTGAATGTCATGCAATCAACTCTCTGTTGTGCTGTGTAAACAGGTGCCGTTTGAATCCAAATTGTAAGCCTTTACTTTAGAATTTTTCAGAATTTTGTGCATTTGATTGATCAACAATCCATCTGAGAACTGACGTAGGGAGTTAGAATTGGAGTCCTTTTCCTTTTCCAATTCATATTGGTTTCTATTGTATATGCATTTAGGACAAAAGAATTGCAAGCCATTAATCATTGGTGGAAGAAGCTGACTTATGGAGATATCTATCACTGTGATATATTACGTGTTATCTTTTGAAGAATGCTTTGTGCTATGAAACCCAGAAACAAAAGGAAATGTTTGAAAAAATTTACCATTTTAGATTGGCTCATCGTCAGATAATGTTAAAATTGCTGATGAAAGTTTCAACAGTTGACAGTTTTGATGGAGAAATATCACAACAATTAAACAGCTCATAATACTAACAACGAGGTGATAGAGGAAATAACTTGACGTTAATTTGCTTATTATACATGAAACATGATGTTTACAATTAAGATGTGATCAGGTAGCAAACTATTGTTTGATACAGGACATCGATACTGCCAAGATCTCAGAGAGCTTCCTTTTCAAGCAACCATGGAATTGCAGCCTTGCTGTCGTCAAGCCCTACAATAAAGCACAAACAGAAATGTAAATTACACTACAAATTTGTAGGTTATTTGCAGCCGTATATTTCAATTCTGGCAGAGAGTGATTGTATAACTGATTTTTCATCCTCAGCGTACCCAAAAAGATTTACATTAGCCTCATGAGTAAAGAATCTTAGTTCAAGCTGAAAGACTAGCTATTAATTTACAGTAGGTAATCCAACATAATGGTCTTCAACCTTTTTTCGCTGCAGCTTTTGCAGTTCAAAAACCTACAGTTTCTCAAAATGTCTTAAAAGATTAGTTTGCTAAACAAGAAACAAAGCAGAATCTACATTTTTTTTTTCACATTTAGAATGTACAAAATCCACTACAAGTTCATTTTCAAACGCTACACCTGATGCCAGTGATGGTAAGAAGTTGGATCTGTTTTTTTTTTTCTGACTACAGCAACTATATAAAGAAAGAAAAAGCTGAAAAGACTGAAATTCTACACAGAGATAACTCATTGAGGGATTCGCAAAACAGATTCTCAACTTTCAGTAAATGAAAGGATAATCCAATCACTTTATGCTGCAGGAAAAGCCAGCACTTTAGCACATTCTGGAAAAGTTTTTGACCAAAATGTTGGTTAAATCCAAATTCTAGCTTGCTTATTTAAGCAGATTCTCCAAGCGGTATGTTCCAACAGGTAAATTGTATCCAAAAACAAGTACACTTCCAAAATAAGAATAAATAAAACCTTTGTACTCAAGTATCTATTGTCAAGTAGTAACAATAAAGTAGATAGAGAAAGAACTTACCCGATGACACATATGCTGGCAAGCTAACATATTTGGGGCATGAACTCCTTGAGGAATAATTTTCATTTTCAATTATACAATCCCGCAGCTGAAATAACAAGAGATTTTCAGAATACACAATAACATTCCACATGAAAAGTAAACACAAATAGAGCACTAGATGACATCCACCAACACAAAGAGAGAGAGAGAGAGAATTTAACACAATGAGATGGAGGTTATTCTAATCATCTGGCACAGAAGGCAGATTCTGACCTTGAAGTCCTTAAAAAAGCATAGATGAAGTTCCTTCACAGCACCTTCTGAGCAAACCAGTTTAGGGGTTGCATGGAAAGCATTCTGAATGGCAGATACAATGCCTCCAAGAGGATATTTTTCAGTATTTGAAGGAAGGTATCCGGCTTCATTCAGTACTCTCTGACAGTAGATTTTTTGTATCAAAAGCAAATATTAGTTAAATGTATAGACCAAATGAGTAGAGAGAAAATTTTCCCAATAAGTTACAATGAATTTCAGTTGAAATATAGATTAAAAGCATACATTACTTCTGCTAATAGCCTTTGCGAAACACAGGACATTTCAATCACAATCAGCTTTTCTCAAACTTACCGTGACATTATATTTAAAGTACACATTGAGAGTAGTTAAAAAGTAGCTGTATTCATCTCGAATTACTGTCAAAGAACAAGTTCCATGCTTCTCTGCAAGTAACAACTAAAAATTTTAGGTATTTGTAATCAACTATATCAACCATGTGCCATACTTTCATGCTTTGCAACCAACTATATCAACGATTATGAACAGGGGTAAAGTTGAAGATAATTACCCCACTGCCAATGCATATCCCGAGTTCAGCCATCATAAGAGCATAACAACAAAGCACGGTGAGTTTTGAAACATGGTGAGGGATGATTAAGAAAAAAAAAAAGGGTGTAAAATTGACAACCACCTCATGAGCCCAAAATGATCCTTTTGTGCCATGGCAAGTTGATGATGAACCACAACTGTAAGATGGCCAATATTTCTCTAAAGCATCAAGCAATGTCGAAATCTACATATTACATAATGTAATATATATAAGACACAAAGAAATGGCTATAAATTCTAAATCTAATACAGAACTAGGGATGGAACTGCATTGAGAATATGAAACATTATAGGCAGATATATGAAGACAATTAATCATACTCTACAATCAAACAAAACATTCCTGCTTAATTAAAGAATATGGTGCAAGATGGAAGACATCATTAATCTGACAGTAATTCACTAGCCACTGGGACAACTCTTTAATTCGACCATAGACATGCAAAACCATTCTTTCTGAGAATCTTAAGTCCTGTGAGGTGTTCCCTAAATTTCTCAGCCCTGACCAGATTTGCACCTCCCCTGCATGCACAAGCCAGAAAACCCACAATGGAAGGCAATATCCAAATTCAAGAACGTGAAAATATACCTCCTTTTCATCAAAATTTGACCGCTTGCAACAGGCAGGCCAGGTTCCATCATTATAGTCAGGCCACAATCCATCTGCAATACAGGTATAGAGATATTCATGTACTCCCGGACAAGTTGCTCCAAAAAAAACAGTTGGGAAAGCAGAAACAGCAGCTAAACCTAAGAACAAATCATTGACTGTACGCAGAAATGATTTCAAAACGATCAAGACAAAGAACATTTTTACTGTCCACGTTGTTTTTACTTGTAAATTGGTTGATTGGCTTCAAAACACAGAATCACTTCACTCTCTGAAATATGCCATGTGCTTATACGTTCAAGCCTCCAACCAAAAACATATTTATTTCCGATCTTTTAAAGAACCAAGAATAAGTTTCGAAAATGCTTTTAAATCAACCTTATACATACTTACGGATGGTAAATTCAGTAGGAGCGTTTGATCTGGAAAAGAGAACAAAAATCAAGAATAACTATGTAAGTTTCTCACAGCCTCGATTTCCACATATAAGTTGCACCATAAAACAACAATTTCTACGAGCTAAAAAGAACATAAGAAATAAGTACGAATTAAAAAAAAAAAGACAGAAAAAACCGATTAATGCATAATATACAATCGAAGCTCAGAGTCTTAGACATATCATCAGTAGATGAAATACGACCCAAATATCAACTAAGATAAAGAGAGAAAAAGAAAATTTTACCCTCGGCAACAAGCGTTGGAGGAACAGCAATGACGAGTGTGTTGACAGATAGAGCCAGGCCATTGTAGCGCCAAATTAAAGTAATCGAACTCCCTCTGCTCACCAAGATCGTCTTCTACTACTTCTCTGATTCGGTTTGCATCAAGCTTGCAAAACGATGTCGTTGCCACCAAAGCTACAGCGATCAATAATTGAACCAGAGAAGGACATGCCATTGCCGTTAAGTCGATGCTTCAAGACGAAACTACCTAATTTCGATGCCTTGGTACCGGTTTTCTTATATATAAAGAAATTAATGGAATAAGACTGGAGGTTAAAATCGTCATTAGCTGACCGTTGCGAATATACTGTGTTTATGCTTTTATGCCTTTTGCAGAAGCTGGGAAATGGTTCTCGGCACCTCTTTATTGACAAGTATGCCAGCCTTGCGGTATGTAGGAGTGTATTCAGAATTCAGTGGAGTGCAGTTAGTAACATGGGTTTTACTGTAGTTCTTAGTTCATGGCTAAGAGCTTGTTTTGAGTTGCGTTATTAGGCCCGCCCTTCTTTAAAAAAAGTAAACAAATTCTACATTACAAGTAACTTCGTTTAACCTACTAGTAATATTTTTATTGTTATTATTAAAATAAACTTAAAAACTTTGCAGCATTTATTTGATAGTGGAATCAAAAGTTCAAGTTCTTTAAAAAAAAAAAACACAATTTTTTTTATTTCTCTAAATTACTACTAACATTCATGTTTATGCATATGAGCTTATCTATTTTAACATTTGGAGTCCGTTTGAGAGTGTCAAAAATAAAATATTAACATATTTAACACTTATACTCTTTAATACTTTTTCTTTTAACAGTTTTTAGAAAAATAAATACTATTTATTAACAATTATCAAAAATATATATATTATATTTTCAGTACAAAATTAAGTTTTTGGATTTGTAATTAAAAAAAATTAGTATTAACAAATTACTATAATGGATATTATAAAATTTTTTTCAAATTAAATAATATATAAAATTAATATCTATGCATAGTATTTTTTAATAAAAATAAATATATTTTTTAAAATAAAAGTCATAAAAATAAATTGACATTCTATATTTTTTAAACTAAGTATTCTATAAAATTTAATGGATACATAATAAATATTCATGTATTAATCATATTTTATATTTAATATTCTTAATAATAATAAATATTATTACTAAATAATATTTTATTTTATAATTATTATTTGTTGTCATGACTGCTATTAAAAATTAAATAAATAAATTTGTCATAAAAATAATTGTAAAATTTACTAATTTTAAAAAAATAATAAAATAATCAATTAAAAAGAAATATAACCAAGTAAGATAAAGATTGAAAAATTTAAAGTTAATTGAAGACATGTTGAAAATGATAAAATTTTCATAAAATTTTGGTGGATATTTTGAGGTTTATTGAGGGTATTTTGGAAATCACAATATTTTTATTATTAAAATTTGGGTGCTATAGGTTAAGCACTTTATGTGCTAATTTCATAAAAATACATCATTAAATATTAATTCAAAAATCACCTTATGTGCTAATATTATTTAAATAAGTTTTTTTTTTATTAAAAATTGTCAAACATGTCAATCAGCATTTTTAAAGTGCCAATTACCACTTATAACATTGGTACTATCAAACGAACTCTTATCATGTGACAAGTTATTGACGTATCGATTTAATTTATAAACAAATGACAACTTATATTATATAAGGAATGATAATAATATTGAAAATTTTTATAGCTAAAATCTTTCAACTTATATCAATATGATTTACTCGTTAAAATAATTTCTCCTTTCACACATATATATTGTTATATTAAATTCATGATATGTGATAATTTTATTTGATTTATAAATAATAATTTTCTACCGTAACAATTCACATTTACCACCACCCCCCCAAAAAAAAAAAAAACTTGCATGACAATCAAAATATTCTACAATAATTTGTTATCTTGTGCATTTTGTGTGACTTTAAAAATATTATTATATATTATATTCTAATTTTTTTTTTCAAACACAATAATTCAGCATGCAATTTATTATTATTTAATTTGTAAGAATAATATTATTAACACGATATTTTAAATTCGATCATATTTTATTACAAAATTTAAAAACATTAATATTATTGATGTTGAATTTTATGACAATTTGATATCAAATAATAGTTTCTTTATCGTGTTGTGAATAGACTTGTAAAAGGAAACACAATAAAAAAAAGCTCGTTTCCCGGCAAAAACTCTGCGATACTTAAAGTTACGTATAATTTTTAAAAAGTATTTTAATAAGACAGGAATTTGGTAAAGATTTTGCCTTCCACCCAAGCTCACAGTTTTGCAATTATGCATAATATCTTTACCCATGATATTCAGATGTTGGGTAATTGTAGCAAGAGTCTCAGGGAAGTGGGGTTGTTAATAAGTATCCCATAGTCCTTCTATTATACTCTTGCTAGCAGTTTGCCTTCGTAGTAGGTGAAATCTTAGTTTTGCGATACTTCGACAGTAGATAGACTTGGTAAGAGTTTTAAGGAAAGTTGGGGTTGTTGGTGGTTATCCTCACAATTTTTTCGCTTGTATTCTTGCAAGTGGTTATTCTGATATTTATTCGAGGTGAGATTTCACCTCTTGACCTAAGCTCGTGATTTAGAATCAGGCTAATTTGATCATTTAATATTGATGAGAGTTCACCTCGGGGTTGATATAAATTACTTTGTGGTGAACTATATTGATGTTCAATTTCTTCAATTCACCATAATTTAATCTTGAATACTTTTTGTTGTCTGAGTTTATTGACCTCAAGATATTTCTTCCCAAACAAATATATTTTATAAAATGCATAGTAGTGATTAAATTATGATTAAACTATTTATTATCCATTTTTTAAGTGAGTTTAGTTTCAAATTTTCAATGTTCAACTAAAACAAAGTTAACAATAAAACTTTTTATGTCAACAGAAGTCAACTTATCAAAATATTTTACTTGTATTTGTTTAATATAATTTTTCAAGTAAAGTTTGTTCAAATAAACCTTCTATTAGGTATAAGCAGACTTTTTAATAAAATTTTATTAATTGTTTGATTGTTAAAAATAAATTATATAAAATTTTGAGTAATTATTTTAATAAATAAAATTTTAATTATCTGTTTTAAAGAAATAGTTGAAGATTTTTAAAACAAAATAAAAGTATTTTAAAACAATTTCACTTTTTAAAAAAAGTTCAAAATATTTTACAATCAAATATTCAAATTTTAAGATTCTTCATATAGAAGAAAAAACGATAATCAAACATACACTTATTAGGTATATTAATTGTTAAAAATGAAAAATATTTTAATCATTTAACCAATAAGTCCCGAATTCAATAATGCAATGAAAATTCATAGTTAGAATTTGAAATAGCAGTCAAATTACTCACTATATTAAAAAAAATAATAATTTGGTTGCACTTTAGACTCGTAAAATAGACCCAAATTGTTTTATACAGAATTAGAAAATTATGTCTCAATTTAAATTTTATTTAAAATCGATGGAACTTGTGTCACATTTTTTATAGTTACAATAATTTGCAACGTTTAATAAGCATAAGGATCATTTGTTAAAATTGATTAAAGTGTATATTTATTTATTATTATTATTGAAAAAATATAAAAAAACCGATATTAAAATAACGCGAGTGATTTAGATGAATAATGATAATAAGAATAATAATTAAAAAATAATAATAGTAAATAATATATAAGACAGCCCAATTACTTAACCAATCAAAGAGACCAGACAGAAACGACACAGGCCATTCCTCGTCGTTCGACTTTCGACTCTCCAAACCCTAGTACCACAGCGAACGGTTCTTTCTCTCTCTCTTTATTCACGACACTCTCTTTCTCTCTCGCTTGAATCTTCTTTGATCTGTCAATTTCTTCCAATTTCAACTCCGAAACGGCGTCGAATCTTGGAATTTTGCAATTCTGAGGCCAATTGTTAATATCGTCTCGGATTCGGAGCAGTCAATTGCGGACTGAGGAAAGAGAGAGGAGTTCGAATTTACGGCGTTGACCTCTTGATCTGAAGAAGAAGAAACTTGAATTCTTTTTTCAGGTTATTTGTTAGTCTCACCTAGTTCGTTCATTTTGGTTTGTTTAGTATTTCTTTCTAATTTCTGTAAGTAGCTCATAAAATTTGTGAAGAAGAATTAGGGTTTACGAACTACGAGTCGTATGCATAGTTAAGTGGCCAATACTATTGATGTTTAGAGAACAAATGAATACATAGCAGTATGAAGTAAGTAATCGAGATGGTAGTTAATTGTAATTTTGTTCGTTGCGTTATTGATTCGGACTGGATTGAAAAAAATGTGTTTTTAATTTGTATATTTTACTGTTTTCAATCTGATATTGAGTTTAGTTCACGGCTTTTGCACCAGAATGCAATTTGTGGTATTGGGTTGATCCAATGGTTTGTTTATTCGTTGGTTGTGATTAATCATGGGTTTCACTACTATACCTCTAAGATCTTGTGTATTAGATTTTTCAACTTTTGGTTTTGTGTTAGAATTTCAACTTCTGCATTAGGATTTTCAAGTTTTGTTTGAGAGGTTTCAAGTTTCATGATCTTGGTCATAATGGTTGTATTGTCCTTATTTATGTTCTTAGAACTAATAAACATTGTATATGGTTTTCTAAAGGACGTTGTAGTTTGATTTTCTTGAAACTCCTCTAACTCCCTTCTTTGCTGAGAATAGAATAATTCTATTATTTTGCCTGTACACTTGGGCTGAGGGGCTGGTAGAGTTGAGGAAGATTGAATCCAGCATCAACTGAAACCTTAAAAGGGTATGAAGTTGGGTGTTTCACATTTATTCTGTCTGAAACTGAACAATGTTAGCAGCTTTGAAGCACTTCTTAGAGACAACTAAGAATTTGAGTTTAGCTGCAATGTTAGCTATGCTATATCATATGTGCAAATGATTAAGTAATTCCTACGAGCGTAAAGAAAGAAGAGATGCAATTCTAATTGTTTATTTGAACTTTATGACATATATAATAAGGATAGTAATATGTTTCATGTTAATGGATCCTGTTTAGTTGAAATGATGTTATCTGCATCCTGTTCAACAGGCTAGTTGTTGATTTTGTTCCTAGCATCCAAGGGGTTTTGTTCATGTTGCCATGCTTTCTGTTTTGGGAATTGTGGACCTGGTCCCTCTTGTGGAGCTAGAACTAAATGCCAGTGTACGATTTTGTCAGTCCTTGTGGATTGGTAATAAAGAATCAAATGATCTGCATACACACCCATACAAAGTAAATTAATAGATTCTAAATCATGTTAGAAGGGTAATTTAGTAGTAGGTCCACCAATGCTAATGCCTGTTCTCTAAGAGGTTTGAAGGTGTATGATCTAGTCTATGGTAGCTCTTGAAGTTATATGCAATAGTGGATCTATGAAGTCTTCTGTGAAATACCATATTCTTTTAATGCAATTTCTAACTCTCTCATATCCATGTACAATCTGAATTTTTTGTAGACACCTACTTTATCATGACAATTGCTGTTCTTCTGTTTGTTGATCTGATCCTATTGATCTTTGAGGGTATTAATTCTGTGTATGCGGATTGCAGCTGATAATGATCAACTTTTGAGCTATGGAACCTGAAGGCAAGAGTTTTGGAAGAGGTAATAGAGTTTAGACATTTGGTAATTTATTTTATTTTTTCTATTTCTTCTCTGTGCTGTTTATATCATATTGATTATACATAGTTGAGTTTATGCCTACAAACATGTATTTATGTTACGAGAGAGCTACAACATTTTGAAAGCAAATTTTTGCCATGCATATATAGTTCTTCTTAACCTACTGCTTGAATTTACATATCTACCTAATGTTTTTTGAGGAACCATGTCCCCAAAAAAAAAATAAATTAATAAAGGAATGAAATAAAGATTTAAAAGGAGCAAACTATGTGAGTTTATAAATTTTTTTTAGTGATGAGAAAAAAATTATTTTAGAGGAAAGGTACACAAAGAGGGACGATCATGCAATGAAAACCTGAAAATGAGATAGAAAGATATATAGGTCCATTATTTCTGCACCTCAATCAAAGTTCATTTCCTGGTGCTCATGCCTCCTAATCCATAAGTGCTTAAAATAACTAATGTTTAACCTTGTAAAGGAATTTCTCTCTTCTTACTCTTTCAAGTAGGAAATGTATCTACAAAATATATTGTTTGAGATTCCCAGCTTGCTTTATGCATACTGGGGCCTACTAATACCACTAAATATTGGTCTAGAATATGTCCTTTTCGGGTGAATGATGTATCGGTTTCTGTTAGTCATGTTTGTTTATGAAAATAAAAGATAGAAGTTATCTTCGTTATGTTGCATGGTGAATTTGTGCAACTATCTAGAATGGCTATTAGACCTGTAAAAGCATCTTAGTATGGTAACATTTAAGTTGAATGGAAAAAATTGGAAGTGCAAATTCTGTCGAGAATTTCCATCACAAAAAGGTAGGAAGGTTTTAAGATTCTTGTCTAATTGATTTAATTTTCTTGAAGGTTCTGAAAACTTTGTAGTGCAGCATGAAAGTTGAAATTTGCCTGTTCTGCATTCCCTATTTTCAATGTGATGATATGATGTAACATTTCTGCCAGCTGAATATCTTTTTAAGTATCCTATCTTGGACACCATTGCTATTTGGGTTTTAGTTTCTCTCTGTTCATATTTCTCTTCATATCTTTTAATGTTTTACTTTTTGTTGATGAGAAGTTGTATTTTTGAATATTTAGGACCAAGGGAACTGACTGGTGCTGTTGATCTCATAAGCCACTATAAGTTGTTGCCACATCATGATTTTTTCTGCAAGCGGTCACTTCCTTTGTCAATTTCAGATACTCATTATCTCCACAATGTGGTGGGCGACACAGAAATCAGAAAAGGAGAAGGGATGCAACTGGATCAGCTTATTCAGAATAATTCCAGAGATACTAATGCCAGGATACAGCCTTTTGACCTAGATGTACTTAGAGAAGCCTTCCAACTGAGGGAAACTTCTCCTGTCGATTTGCCTCCTGTAAGAAAATAAGTCCTTTGATGTTTAGATTTGTTTCTGTTGCTTTAATTTGTTCCTTGCACAGTTTTACTCTTCTTGGCTCTTGCTATGTGCTGCTGGTTTTATAATTCATGTACTTGCAGTCGTTTTCTTTTCTATTAAAAGTTTATTTGATATATTATTTCTTCTCTCTCCTTTAGGCCGAAAAAGGGGTTCCTACCATTGCTGGAAAATCAAAAAGTGAGTCTAAAGACAAGGAGAGGAAGCATAAAAAGCACAAAGACAGAGATAAGGAGAAGGATAGAGAGCACAAGAAGCACAAGCATCGTCATAAAGATCGAAGTAAGGATAAAGACAAGGATAAAAAGAAGGATAGAAGTGGGCATCATGATTCAAGTGCGGATCAGTCTAAGAAACACCATGAAAAGGTGGGGAAACTGCTACTCTCTTGGATTCATATCTTATTAATTAACATATCAAACAAAAAAAAAAAAAACCTTGTGAAAAATGTAAGATTGTTTTATGTCCTCTTAGATTAAGGGGAAACAATAAAAAGTTGAGGCCCTCAATTGGCCATGTTATGGTACCATTTTGTATCACAGACCTGGATGGATGGATGGATGGTAAACATATTTTAAAAAAATTGACATCTCTTTTAATTTTTAAACGATGTATGGCTGTGTGCCACTGAAGTCGATGCTGATAGCAAATTGATGTAGATATGATCGTGGTTCAATACAATAATGGCCTCTTGGTTTCTGGTCATATATGTAATGGATTTTAAGTGCATTGCTTATTATTTAAATTTAAAGAAATGTTTCAATGAAAATTTCGGTTATAAATCTTTCTACTTCATATATAATTTCAGAAAAGGAAGCATGATGGAGACGAAGATCTTAATGACATTCACAGGCAAAAAAAAAGTAAGGTAATGACGATGAGTTCTAATGTTTTAAAGTGATTTTTTTCTTATATTTGAGTCACTTGCTCCCTGATTTTTATGTGAGTTGCTTTATTATACGTACTGTTAATTCTGTACCCTTGCAATGAAGCCCTCTGCTTAATCCTCATTTTATTGCAGCATAAGAGCTCAAAAATTGATGAAATGGGTGCAATAAAGGTAGCAGGCTGAAGGGGTGACACACTGTATTTCATTTATTGTCTCAAATGGTTGTTGTTCAGAGTTTGGAGGGGTTTTCCACTAAATTATTGTCAAATTTTTGGAGGTAAATAACGCCAGAATTATCCTTATATATTTAATTTTATCCTGCTCTCTATATATCTTCACCCATACTTTATCTTTCACCCTAATATATGAATGATCTTTTGGCAACAAAATTATCTTTCTTTGGTTGGAATTAGTAGTTCATAGTCATTGTTATTTTGTTTTTGTTTATAAGTTTGAGACCATCTTAAATGTTTTCTTTTATTAATTTTTTGGCAGAGTAGCTTCTGAACTGACTAAAGAATGTTAAGAAGGTGAATTCACCAGAAGCAGAATGTTTGTATGAAAGGTAAAAATGACTGAATATGAACTCTTTGTATCATAACAATGGTCTAATATAATTGCTAGTAACATGGAAAACTTTTATCTTTTTCTTCTTTTCTCAGTCTTATGGCACATTGGATTTCTCAGCTTGTACACATTGTTGTGATTTTTTTTAACTTTTTAGAAGTCCAAAGCTTAGATTAGTTTTGTGATCAAGTTTCAATTGGGTTTTTCTACTTTGAATTGTAGGAAAAATGGGCCTAAGGGAGGGAATATCTATGTTGATTCCTTTCTTCCCCTTTTTGTCTTTGCAATGACTAACTTGTCCTTGTTACTCAAATTGGATGTAAGGGTCTGGCTTGTTTATTTGTCGGTTTTTTGGGTCCCTGACATGAATGGGGGTGAATACCCAATTTTATACGGTAAAGCATTCTTTGTAAATAACAAAAGAGAAATGGGTTATGTCATCAAGGGAATCTTCTTTTTTAAGATGAATATGATTCAGGGAATTTTTATTGCTACTGGTTAGCGTTTTGAGATGTAGAATGATTTTATTATTGTTGCATTCTTTAGTATTCTTTTGAATGTGATAAGCACTTAATAAACTAAGGTTAACATCACTTTGGGATGTGAAGTTTTTGTAAAATGAGGGTATATGGTTTGGTGGTGGATGATTTATTCTTAATAAACGGCCAAGAAGTAGATCTTATTCCAAGTGCTTGCTGGTGTTTATTAAGACGGACGCTTACACCAGGAGAGACACACCCATGAGAGGCTAGATAGCCGTAGTGATTAACATGCAGTAAGAAAACCACTAAGGGCTTTTAAACCTTGCAAATTTACCAGAGAATCTTTTAATGGTCGGGGAAGAAATTTTATTATGTTGAATCCTCAGTGTGAGCTTGTTTGGCTCCTCTTCCTCTACTGCTGCGACTATGGGAAGAGTGTTTTTTTTTTTTTGGGTGCTCGTTAAAAAGAACTCTGGGATTGTTCCACTTTTTAAATTGTTTGTTGTACATTACATGTGGGCAACGAATTCTTAATTGCTACGCTAAAACTTTAAATAACATAATATATATAAACCGAGAGGTCCTACGCATTCTGAAAGATAGAGAATGCCCAGTTTTCGGTTACGAGCCAACCCTGGAACCGTTGTCTACGTAACACAACTCTTGCATGAGCATAATAGATAGTTCATAATCACGGTGCTTAAGATGTCAAGTGATTATGGGCTTATTTAGTGGTCAGATAGTTGCCCAGAAATCAAATTGGGTCACAGCTTTTGGGCTTTTCAATCCAATGACGGCATAGTCATTCATTGGAGAGACAGAGCGCATTGCAATTGCTATGCATACGCGGGGTCACCCTGTACTATAGTTAGAAAATTTTCTTTTTTCTCTTTGGTATAGAATACAATAAATAAATAAATGCATCATCGTGTAATTGCGCGCGTGCCCCAATAAAAATGTAAAAAAGAATCAAAAGAACCTAATAGTCAATCTGTCGTTGTCCCGCAAATGCCGCCATTATTTGAATTCTGGAATGGAATCGGAAGGGAAAGGGGTTGCTGCTTGAATTCAAATATGAACATCTCTTGGTCGGCTTCAGTGAATAGTGTGATGTTGAGCTGGAAGGAGGATCGGACACCACAACAGAGTTTGATAGGAGGAGACGAATAATATGCAAGTGCTACCCAAGCGTTTCTGATAATTGAGCTAAAACTAAATGTTTCGAAAGTTACACCAAGGGATGGAAAGTTCTATGAAATTCTATATTATTTAATGATAATAATATGGGTTTTGCTTGTTTTGTTACCTAGGAAGCAAACCATCTCAACTCCTGCAGCTAATTTAAATTATGTATTGACTAGAAAATAAGATCTGGAATCAATAACATTTATTGCATTATATAAATAAATAAATAAACAAACAAACAAACAGAGTCTAGTTGTTTCCCATGTGAGTTAGATTCAATTGCAAATCTTCATGATTGGAAACAAACGGTCAAGAAATCATCATCATCATCATCAATTGGGACATCCATATAAATTTTCCCATGCAAATGATTTAGATCACCCATTTATTTTATTTATTTATTTACTTACTTACTTTACCATAATTAGTCTTGTACATTAATCATTCATTCTTTTGAAAAACCCTTGTGAAATAAGATTAATCATTGAATGTGATAGCAATTTTCGATACTACTCTACTATATAACAACTTTCACTTGTTTATACATCATTATCATGTCATTTGATTTCACGAAGAAAAACATCAAGTAAAAGAAATTAAATTTTTGGTCCACCCCCACTTCATTTTTGGATATTCCCTTTTTGTTTTTTCTTTTCCCTTCTTTTCTCGAGTTTTGCTTTTATTTCCTTTTTCTTTTTTTATCTTCTTTTCATGGGGTATCCTATAAAGTCTCCTCCTTTAAAAGAACAAAACCTAAGATGCTATTAACCAAGAGGGTAAACTTCACAGCTCGTAAAGAGAGGGAAGAATAAGATAGCATTAGCAGCAAATAGATTCCAAGCAGCATCTTTGATTTAAAATATACAGCATTTTCCAATTGTTGCTCCATTTCCATTTCATCTTTTGGGAGTCTCTTGCAATATGTAGTCGATCGTGTACGTTTCCGCAGCACATTAAAGGGGACACTGAGTCCCAAACTTTTGAGGTAGCCAAGTTGGTTGAATATGTTTGTCATGTGACATCAAGAGTGTTGTTTTGAAAATGTATCTAGACAATAACTTTATTAATTATTTCGCATTAAAAATATAAAAATATGATAGAAAATAGGTTAGGTAACATTGGTCAAATATATATCTAGAAACATACATCTTTATTTTATATCAATCATTTTAATAATGCACTTAATAATGCACTTAATCACACTGTTTTCTAATATATATATATATATATATAAGTTTATATATATAATTAAATTTATAATTTTTTTCTACATAATAAATTGTGAGTGTTAATTGATATAATTAATAAATTTTTTTAAAATAATACGAAATTTATATTTTAGTCATGTCAAAATTAAATAAAAAAAATTATGTATATATTTATGTAGTATATATATATATATGTATGTATATGTATGTATGTATATTGGATTAATGGTTGATGTTGTTGAATCTTTCACCTAACTAGATAACCCAATTTTGGTTTTAGTGATTCACTAAAGCTAAACACAAAAAAATATAAGGAAAAAAAAAATCTATGCCGCATGCTTTATTGACATTTTATAATAATCCAACTTTCTTGAGCTAAAAAATTGCATTGATAGCTTTTGTGTTTTTTGCATATAAGTCCTAAAGAGTGAGGCAGAAAGTCACAAAGATTTGACATTGAATGGAAGAAAGATAATTTGTGTGGGATCACAAAAGTGTTTATTTATTTATTTATTTATTTATTAGGAAATTTGTAGCAAGAAAAGCTAGCCAGATTTGGGATAGTATTTGGAAGAACTTTTTATTAAAAGCATTTTTATCAAAAGCACTTCTCATCATCCTCCTCACTATATATTTGCCTTAAAGCAAAGTAAGCAAATAACTTAATTTATATCAAATAGTGGAGGAATCAAAAACAAATGAGTGCTTCCAAAAACACACATAATGCAACATTTTTATTTTATTATATAATGGTTACTAATAAACTCCTGTTAGATGGGGACGTACACTTGAAAAAGTACTTTTTCTTTGCTGCTAAATTCACTCACTCACTAAAATCACTTTGCTGCCTTTGCTTTATTTATTTGTTTTTTTTTTTTTTTCAAATGTAGAATTGGGTGTATCTAAGAAAAATGGTTGCTTTTTCTTTTTTATTTTAATTATTAGGGATAATACTACTATTCTAGCCTAAGCATGCAGCTATAATATAATGGGATCTTAATTTATACCAACTTTACAATTTGTATTCATTATTAAAAGAAAGAAATTAAAGTGTGTTGCTTATTATTGTTATTATTTAAATCTAATCACCCTTTAATAATTTTTATAATTAATCTTAATTAATTTGTATGATCCACACATTTGTAATATTTTCCACTTTCTTATATATATAGATATTCATGTAGAATTAAAAAAACGAAAATTTGAGTAGAAAGTTAGCACTATTTTTTAATTCTTATAATAAAGAAAAAATATAAGTAAAGTTAAATATGTTTTTATAAGTAAGTATTTTTAAAAATCAAAATTAAAATATGGCATCTTAAAAAGAAAAAAGAAACTCTTTATATACTTTTTTTAAAAAGATAAAAATAATATTAATGTTATTTATTTATTTATTTATGTATGTTATTGTTGGAAAGGAGAAGCTGGTAAACACACCACCCGAATTAGGATACGAGAAACCGCGTGTGAAAAGAGCGGACATGAAATTTGACTGAATCATAATTTTAATTAATTAATTTAAATAATAAGAAGAATAAATAACATGAAGTTGGGGTAGTATTAGTAACTACCTGTAAGTGTATAAAGTAGTAGCGTAAGCACGTGCATTTTTTTATTTAGTTTGATGTCGGCCCAATAGTTTGATGCCAATTTTACTACCCACCGTGAAACGAATAATATTTCTGCACAAATCAATCATATCATAATTGCAAATCTCACTTCAATTATTGTACTTTTTTTTTTTTTTGGGGTTTAATTATTATTATTATTATTTTTATTATTATAAAACCACTGGTAATATTTGGATCAAGATCAACCGATCCCATGATTATTTATTTAAAAATTATAAAGCAATTTACTTATGGGTAGAAAATGACCAAAAACAATTTATAAAATGACATGAAATTTTCTGATCTTATTATGGCATCATTCATGAATATGAATATGAATATGCAAGTGAAATGCAAGCAGTACAATTTTGGTAGTTTATAATCACAATTCCTAATAAGTATTATTTTAAAAATCAATACTCAACAATTGTAGTGTAGTGTCGGTGCTATCTTTCACTATTTTTATATAATTTTTTAACTTTTATTTTTCAAGGACATGTTGTATCGTGTATGTGTGTGTCCTCCAGTATCTCGTTTTGCTGCTAATAATAACAATAATAATAACAAATCATAGAATTAGGAAAATAATCTAATCTAATCCGTTAACATTAATGAAATTCCTAATTTAACTATGCCTAATGAATGATACACTAAATCATCCCACCATTAATGTAAACAAATGAAAATTTACAGTGAGACTGAGAGGTCGAAATCAAAGTCAAACGAGACTGTGAAAATGAAATGGGTTTAAATAAATTTGTAAATCAAACAAAACTAAACGGTGTGAGTTCTTGCCGTTTTTATTGACTGCACCCTGCATCTCTGCCGCAGTTGTCGGTAAACGGAAACCCGAATTCCCGCTCACCAGAATTTCCTCTTTTTTTTTTTTTTTTTTTTTTTTTTTTTTTTTATAATTTTTTATTATTAAAATTTTAATTGAAAAAGAAAAATGAAAAAAAATGATGGCGAAAAATCGGCTGATGGGTGCAGATGAGATTTTTCCTTTTTCTTTTTGGGGCATGGCTGTGATGCAGCCTTATTTTGTTCTCTCTCTGTTTCTCTCTCTCTCTCAAGTTACAGGGGGATTGATTAATAGCATTTGAGTCTTTGTTTCTGTATTTTTACAGATGAGTATATAGTTTTTCTATTTATATCAAATGAGTCCTCACCACTCCTATATCAAACAACCCCACCAAATTAAATCTATTATATCACAATATTTAAAGAAAATTTTAATGATTTTAATAGAGGTCTAGGATCAAAAATTAATTGCTAGTTACATGGTAAGTCACCTCCAATCCAATCCCTTAAATGTGAGATGACTTTAAGTTCTTTTTTGTGCAAATCTTAGCAGATTTTTCACAATTTATTTGATAGTAAAATTTGAAATTATGATGCATCGTAAACTCGATTGAGTAAGGTATCGAAAAATTTCTAAATTATAAAGAGTTTGTAATCCAAAAAGGAGATGAGGACTTATTTGATATACATGAAAATATGTATGATAATTTGTGAAAATATAAAAAGTGACGTTAATATCAAGTCCAAAGGAAAATATAGATCCAGTCCAATCCAAAAAGAGGTAAACTGAAAGAAAGAAAATGACGTTGAAAAATTTGACTCCCAAAGAGGAAAATATTTTATTTATTTTTTTTTATACTAACGATTGTAAACAGTATTACAAACAATTAGCTACCAGCAAAAATAAATAAATAAATAAATAAATAAATAAATAAAAAAAAAATATTAGAAATCAATCACACCACACCACACCACAACACTCACCACTTACCAGCAGAATCTTAGCTGGATGCACCTCAGTCTCACTTTCACTCTTCTTCTTCTTCTTCTTCTTCTTCTTCCCACATTTTCCCTCTGATTCTTTCCCTTTTCCTTCACTTTCTTGCCATAAACAGAATATTAATTAAAAATTAAAAAAAATAATAGTCACACACCCATTACTGCATTCCTTCATTTCCATCTGCTTCTCTTCTCTTTTCTCTCTGTATGTATACTCATCCAATCACTCGTTAATCACAATGCAATCCTCCTCCTCCTCCTCCTTCTTCATATTGTTCTTGATCTTATCCTGCCTCCCCTTTCCTTTATCCTCCTCCACCTCCATTTCCAGCCGTCGGATTCTCCATCAACCCTTCTTGCCCCTCGATTCTATTCCTCCTTCTCAACCTCCCTCTCCTCCTCCTCCTCCTTCTTCTCCTCCTCCTCCTACTCCCCCCCCTTCTCTTCCCACTACTAAACACCCTTTTTCTTCCACTTCTACTCCTAATCAATCTCCATTTTTCCCATCCTACCCTGCTTCTCCTCCTCCGCCTTCTCCCTCCAATTTCGCTTCCTTCCCCGCCAATATTTCCTCCCTCATCGTCCCTCATTCCCCCAAACAATCCAAACCCGCTTCCCAAAAACTCCTCATCCTTGCTTTCGTATCCGTCTTCTCTTCCCTCCTCGTCGGGGGCCTTTTGGTCTTTTTCTACTGCCGCAAACGGAGACAAAAACGACGCGACTTTTCTGACGCCAAAAGTAACACTAACGGTAACATCAACAGTAGTAATAATAACAGTCATCGGGTTTACCCTCCAAATGTCGACACAATCGCGACGAGAAACGGCAGCCGGAAGCTGAAAACTACGCGTACTTCATCCAGCTCGGAGTTTCTCTACTTGGGCACTTTGGTAAATTCTCGCGGCGGCGTTGACGATGAAACTGATTCACGCGCCAATTGCGTTTCGCCCGAACTCCGGCCCTTGCCGCCACTCGCTCAGCAGACTAGTTTCAGAGAGAATCACGCAAATGGTGACGTGGCGTCGAGCGCGGCGGAGGATGAAGAGTTTTACTCGCCTAGAGTTTCATTGGGCGGAACCGGATCCGGTTCCAGAAGAGATTTTGCGGCTGTGACGGCTGACGGAGAGAGTATCGGAGGAAAGAACAGTGAGTCGAGTAGTTGTTCATGTTCGTCTTCGAGTTCTCGGTCTTTATCGGTGAGTATTTCTCCGCCGATAAGTTTGAGCCCTAGAAGATCGGAGCCCAAATCTCCCGATATTTCTCAGCCGAATCCCCCGCAATCGGTTTTTGCGATGATGTCGCCTTTGCAATCTTCCCCAGATCGGAATATTCGATCGCCTACATTGTCCATAGTTTCCACATCGCCAGATACAAGATTGTCGCCAGCGAGATACAATGTTTTGGATCGGAACGTCTTGTCTTCTGGTTCTACATCACCCGACATAACGAAGCAGAAGAGCCAAAATGTATCGCCTAGAAAATCCACTGTTTCTTCATCTTCTTCGGCTTCTGCATCACCAGATAGAGTTTCGGAGAAGAACCAAGATGAATCTTCTAAAATGTCTAATGTTTTGGATGCAAGTGTGGAATCTCCAGTTTCTTCATTACCAGATACAAGTGTGGGAAACAAGATTAATATGTCATCAAAACTGTCGAATGCTTCTTCCTCTTTGCCGTCTTCAGCTTGTACATCACCAGATAACAGAAATGAAAATGCTTCTCCGAAGAGAATATCAAATGTTACAAATTCAGATGGAGAGTCTTCTTTATCATCTTCTCTAGGGAGCGGCTCAAATCCTTCGCCAAGAATGTCAATTGATTTTGATCAAATTTCGTCTCCGGTGAGAATTAACAGTGCTTTGGAGCAGCCTATTTCAGCCCCGCCGCCGCCGCCACCACCACCACCACCACCACCTCCACTACTACCTAGACAAAGAAAACAGTGGGAACTGCCTGTGGTTTCAACACCTGTTGGTCAAACAATCTCCAAACCGCCGGCTTTAATACCACCTTCAAGGCCTTTTGTGATCCAAAATGTAGCAAAAGTTTCTCCAGTTGAACTGCCACCTAGTGCTAAAACAGAGGAGAATGTTGAGGAGACTTCAAAACAAAATTAAAACCTCTTCATTGGGATAAAGTGAGAGCTAGCTCTGATCGAGAAATGGTCTGGGATCACCTCAGATCAAGCTCTTTCAAGTAAGATACTTGATTTATTTGATTTTGGAAGTTGATTTTTGATTGTTCAGTTATTTTCTTGGTATATCATGTTCACTGTAAATAAGCTTGTTGAATTTTTGGTTCATTGCAGATTGAATGAGGAGATGATTGAAACGTTGTTCGTTGTAAATACTCCAAGTTCAAAACCCAACCAAACAACTCCACGCTCAGTTCTTCCTCCACCAAACCAAGAGAATAGGGTCCTTGACCCCAAAAAATCACAAAACATAGCAATTTTGCTGAGGGCACTCAATGTAACTGTAGACGAAGTTTGTGAAGCCCTTTTAGAAGGTATATGAAGTATTAGTATGACACTTTTGCTTTGATTCCCAAAATATGACGTTGGTGATACGTTCCTGACTTAATTATTTGGATTTGACATATAAGAAGACAGTTTTTTAGTGGAGGACACTGATGTTTAAGTGGAATTTATAATATTTTAGCCTGAAACTTGAATTCAAGTTCATAACATTTAGTGTTGACTGTACTTACACATTGGAAACTAAGTGAAGTTTAGATTAAATTGTTGTAGTTGCTTTGTCACTACTTCTTCCTCTATTTTTAGTTGGTGCTTTTGAAATTTGTAGCTGAACCTATTGTTGTTTTTATTGCACGAGAAGATATCTGGAATGCAACTTCCAGGAGTTAATACAACTTTTATTAAATTCATCTTTCAATTAAATCAGATGGAGTTTTGAATGTCTTTCTCTATATAGACTTCCATCATCAGCTGTGTTAGTTCCTTTTCTTAGATGTTGAGGTTGCTACTAAAGTGATATCTCTTTCTATACAGGTAATGCTGATACCCTTGGAACTGAACTTCTTGAAAGTTTATTGAAGATGGCTCCCACCAAAGAAGAAGAACGTAAGTTGAAAGAGTACAAAGATGATTCACCAGTCAAGCTTGGTCCTGCAGAGAAGTTTTTGAAGGCAGTGCTTGATGTACCTTTTGCATTTAAAAGGGTGGATGCAATGCTTTACATAACCAACTTCGATTCCGAGGTTGAGTACCTCAAAAAGTCCTTTGAAACACTAGAGGTAAATTGAGTTATTTCTTCTCTCTCTGAGCTGTCTTGTTGGTTGGTTGTTTCTGCTTATGTCAAAAATGTTAATGTTCAGCCATCCATGTATCTCAGTATTGGAAAATTCCCTGTTCCATGCAGAAGTACTTTTTCTCTGTTATCTCTGAGCTTGATTTAGATCATGTCTGAACTGGACTAGTTTCTTATTTTCTTGTTGACTGGCTGATAATGTCTGAATTGTACTTTGTTAGTGCTAGATTTTGTGACTATAAATGGTCTCTCATGGTTTTTTTTTTTTATCTTCAGGCTGCCTGTGAAGAATTGAGAAATAGTAGGATGTTTCTGAAACTTCTAGAGGCTGTTCTCAAGACTGGGAACCGTATGAATGTTGGGACAAACCGCGGTGATGCCCACGCTTTTAAGCTCGACACACTCCTCAAACTTGTTGATGTCAAGGGCGCAGATGGAAAAACCACACTCTTGCATTTTGTTGTACAGGAAATCATAAGAACTGAAGGTGCTCGTTTGTCAACTGATAACCAAAATCAGAACTCTGCTTTGCCAGACGATGCAAAGTGCAGGAAGCTTGGTTTGCAAGTTGTTTCTGGTCTCAGTTCAGATCTCTCCAATGTGAAGAAAGCTGCAGCCATGGATTCTGATGTGCTTAGCAGCGAGGTATCCAAGCTTTCTAGAGGCCTGGGAAACATCAGTGAGGTTGTGCAGTTAAATGAAACACTGGGGTCATCAGACGAAAGCAGCAAGAAATTTTCAGAGTCAATGAAGAGGTTCATAAGAATGGCAGAGGAGGAGATCATAAGAATTCAAGCTCAAGAAAGTGTTGCTCTATCTTTAGTAAAAGAGATAACAGAATACTTCCACGGGAACTCAGCAAGAGAAGAAGCTCATCCATTCAGAATCTTCATGGTCGTCAGAGACTTTCTTACAGTTCTTGATCGGGTCTGCAAAGAAGTTGGTATGATAAATGAGCGAACAATAGTTAGTACTGCACATAAGTTTCCAGTTCCAGTGAATCCAACACTGCCACAAGTTTTTACCGAATTACAAGGAAGGCGGCAGTATAGTTCCTCTGATGATGAGAGCAAGTCTCCTTAGAATTTTATGGCTTGCATCAGGAGAAACTGCCTAAAGTTGGTGGTTGGAGCTTGCAATGTGCATACTTGCTTTGTAGGTTTATGTAATTTATTTTGTTTTTTTGCCTTGATTTTTTTTTGTATTTGTGTAAATCCTTGTAAAAGATTTTGGAAAGGTTGCGTCCTATAGACAAATATACAGAGGAGATTTTCTTTGGGAAACAATTGATAAGGCAGTCTGTGAAATTAGTTGTATGCCTCGTAAAAAAAACTGTGTTATATATACCAATGCTGTTTAGTAATGAAAGGCTGCATAAAACTAGTCTGTGTTATAAACAGACGCACGACAGTTACAAACAAACATGGACAGTTTTAACTTTTTAATTAACTTATTGAAGCCAAGTATTAACTTCCACAATTTATCAAGCGTCCAACAGCAGCTACTTTATTCTGCGACAGTAATGAATTTATCAATTTTCATTTCATACAAACTTCTTAACCAGTCTTAGAAACTTCATTTCCTATTGTCTTGTGTTAGTTATAACCATGTCTATCTTTTGGCTGATTGCAAGGCCTTAGCATCCATGCGCTCGAGAATACAATGTGCTTCTTCCTCGGTACCGGGAACCACATTCCGAATCCTAAATCCATTTGTTGTGGCCTTGGCCTCTGGACGTACGGTGAAAGTGAAATAGAATGTATTTGATACCTGTTTCAAATATTTGTAATAATATATATGAGAAACTACTGAACATGGAAACATTTCCTAAAAATGTGCGGTCTCCAGGAGATTACCTCACTGGACCGGATCTCAGGCCTTGTAACGTGAGCAATGACTTCAATGTTAATTAGAGGCTGATCAGGATTCTCAAGTTCTGTGTACAGAACACAAGACTTGAAACGCAAAAAGTCTCCAACGTCTACCTGTTCAATACACACAAATTCCTGAGGTGAGATCAAGCCAAAAATTGCAAAACAAGGTTATATCCTGATTTTCGGTAATTTGTCTCAACAGCCAATATTAGTGTAACAACACCTTGGGTAAGGTAAAATCAGAGTTATCACATGATGCTAATATTTAGAGCAAAGAAAATCCAACCCCCCAATTAAATCATGCCGTATATTAGTGCAACAACAACTTAAGGTAAAATCAGAGTTATCACATGATGCTAATATTTAGAGCAAAGAAGATCAACTCCCTCAGTAAATCATACCAACAACAGTTCCAAAAGACCTAAATATGTTTTTTTGTTCAACGAAGATGAATAAAAGAATAATATTAGGATATGCTTTTTCGTTCAACGAAGATGAATAAAAGAATAATATTAGTATAAAACTGAAAACTTGCAGAGTGATTAGTTGCTGTGAGGAAATTGCAGCAGTGCCAATCACAGATGAACTAGAATAGTTTAAGAAAGCTGAAAGAGAAATTCATGCTTTCAACAGGCCCATGGGTAAAATACTAAATCAGTGTTTATTCAGAACTAGGGCTTTCCTAGTTCGGAGACTTCAATTGATCACCATCACAGTCAAGTTAATACAGCTAGCTGAACTAAGATTTAGGAGGATATAGTTACTCACAGGTCTTAAGAAATCAACATGGTCAACTTCCAGAAAGCAAGGTACCAGTCCGGCAAAGGCATAAGCTGTTGAGAAAGCTAATTCAAATGCTCGGTGCATCAAGAACCCCCCAAAGATTCGACCATGGATGTTCCTTTGCTGCGGCTGACAAATCAAAGAGTTTTCAAGTCGGGCATCTCTTAGAAGAATGCTGTGTTTCTGTCTGCCAATGCTGGCATGTCACAGAAGATCCGTCCCTCTGCCAACAATGCCTTGAGTCTATTTGCCTCCCCATTCTCAAATTCCTTTCTATCTCCTCCTTTCTTCCTTTTCCTCAGTTTGCTTCTAGCTTCAGCTTCTTCAAAAAGAAACTTCTCGCATTCAGTTTGTGGTGATAGCCGGTTCACAGGAGCAGCTTTTCCAGTCTCATAGTCACGTGCCACAAATATGAAGTTGGCTGTCAGAACTACGGAGTCTGAATCATCAGAGTCCTCTGCAAAGCAAAGATCATATTAGCTCTATGCTGGTGCCACAACTGAGGGAAAGTAAATGATTTAACAATTAGTTTCAAGAGAATTGCTCTACCTTTTCTTAACAGATTTAAAATGACTTTAAAGGCAATCTTATCTCCACCAAAAAGTAGTTAAAATATGAGCAAGTTCAAGTTGAGTTTCAGTTAAGAAGGCTTCATATCTCACATACTCAGCTATTGAAAATTCTGCCTTATTATATCTTCACATACACAGTTTGTATCAAAAGAAGTACCTTTTCTGAATTGAATAACCTCAAGTTGAATTTCAATTGATGATTGGCCCACCCATATGACAGCACCGACTATTTTCAGATCAATGTCAACACTGATTGGCTTCTTCAGTACAATTTTGTCGACTGAAGCAGTAACCAGCAAGAGTGGCCTTGTCATGCTATCATCATCAGAACAATGCTAATTCACCAACAAACAGAAAATTTCACTAGGCAAGTATATCAAAAGATGTTCCATTTGGATAAGTTAACTAAAGGCAAGCACTTGATATGTAATTCACTTTGGATGAACTTTCTTTCAAATAACATAACCTAGCAGCTCATTTTATTATGCTCGAGCAATTGCACAAAATTAAAAAGTAAAGAAAGCTAATTCCATGACAATCATATGCAAAATCAAAATTGATCTATTGGCACATCACTAGAACACCAAAATTTAGCATGTCAAACACAATTCACTACTCAATTAACAAAATCAATCATAACCCTCTTCAAATACTCAATTTGGAAGCAATAACAACAAAGCAAACTCCATCAAACCCCTCAAAAAACCAAAATATTTTTTTTTTTTTAAAAATAAGAAGGAATAACAAAACAGCAACAGAAAAAATAGAAAACACACCTTAACAGATATAGTACCAGCCAAAGCATCAAGATCCTCAAGCAACTTTCCAATCCTGACCTCATTCCAAGGATCTCTATACTGCTCTCTCAAGATAAAATCAGTGGAAAAATTATACAAAATACTTGTCCTGCTTTGAGAAGGAGTTTTGGTAAGCAAATCAATTTGTGGGGGAGCATCCTTTGGTGGATCAAGCAATCTTTCAAAGATTTTAGACCTTGCTTCCCACAAAGCAGTTGTGACTGGGGAATGGTACATTCCGGGCCACAAACTTATGGGCTTTCTGTTTGTGAAAGAAGAATTATTGGAGTCTCCATTGACAGCGGAGGGGTCGTCGAAAGGTGAAGCAAATGTTGACACAACAGGAATAGTTGTTGGAGACGAGGGGTTGAACTCCATATTTTTTGGAAAGGGATTGGAGATAATTGGTTGAAGATGAAAGGAGACAAGTTTTTGTTGCGGATGGCGTGAGAGAATTTGAGAAGTAAGGAAATTAGTTAAAAATATAATAATAATTTAGGTTCAAGGTCAAATGAAGGAAGGAAGGAAATAAGGAAGGAAGTAGAGAAATATTACGGTATACAGTGATGTTATAGTTAGTAGTGAGTTTGGTTGTGTCGTTGGTTACTAATTATGAAGACAAAGTTGAGTTTGTAACATCATGATGATGGTGATCATACCATACATCTTCAATGGCTACTGGTACAACATCTTCAACAGTTCTGAATAATCACCACACATTTAGTCGTGTGGAGCAGACAAAATCGTGTGGCATTTTTTACTCCTTTTTTCAAAATGATTTTTATTTATTTCACATTACGTACTTCATCCATCCGTTGTAGTCTAGGTGGTTAGGATACTCGGCTCTCACCCGAGAGACCCGGGTTCAAGTCCCGGCAACGGAAGTAGATTTTGTAAATATTTCTTTCGTATGAATGTATATATGTATATTGTATTTTGACATCCCAACTTTCATTCGTATGTTAGTATTATAATTTCTCACATCGAACGTGAAATAGGCCATCTTGTACAAGCCGCAAAGGCAAAGCAGATCGTTAATTTGCATCTGCTATATTATATATTAATTTTAATATTAACTAAGCAATCAGACAAAATTTTAGCAATATCTAATATTTGCTTTGCATACTTATTAATTCAATGACTACAAATTATTATTTAATACAAAAATGCTGAGTGCATTCTGAAATTAATTAAGGATCGAATTGCAGCGTAATTTTTGGAAGATAATCAAATAAAAGCAGCTCTAGAAATTCCAAACTGCAACAATATATTATATTAATTAAGCACAGAATCACACAACAGTTGTCCCTAAAGCCGCAAACTTTGAGCCGACCTGTTCAAGCAACATACAAATTTACTTGCTACAACGGGGACGATTATATAATTATTTTTCACTAGTATTCATGTCATTTATTTAGCTTCTCTGTGGAAGTTATTTCACCAAGCCAGAACATTTAATTCCCAGATCCAGCCAGTCGCCGTCGTGTGGCATTTGAAACAGAAACTTGACCAAGCCTGTCTGAATCTTTCGATACCATCCGCTCTTTCAGTGGCATATAATGTCGCATCCATGCCCCAATATAAACCTGAAAAAACATTGATATGAGAATGCACCCTTTTTCCCCCTAACCTAAATCCACCATTCATTATAATTAGCAAATACTTGCCGGAAAACAAACTCATTATTCTTTCATTCTTTTTCATAACTTTGTGACTGCAGCACATAGGTCGACTACCAAAGTGACCACACTTCTACATGAGTGTGCACCATGGATTCATGAAGCTGAACATTTAAAAGTAGCTATTACAAGTCACAAGCAACCTTTCTTCTCTTGGCACAATTTAACAAAGACCTATCCCACCTTTATTCTCTGAGATGTATTTGATCACACCATGCGTGGCCTAATTAGGATCTAAAGTTTTGACCAGATGTGCTTTATATATGGAATAAAAGCATGTATGATCTCGAGTACGTAAAATAGGATAAATAACAGAAGAGATTTAATACATTATTGGCCCTACTGAAGAAAGGAACAAGTTAAAAGAAGATGTAAAATGTCATAAACCGAAGAACTAACCTGTTGGGGTCTCATTATCTTTGTGTCAGGATCATCCAGGGACTCACGCCAGTGTGCTAAGTACCCAGCCATTCGTGGGATGGCAAACAATACAGTGAAGAACTCTGGTGGAAATCCCATGGCCCTGATTACAGAGTAGTAAATTTTAACCGATTTTACACCCAGAGGAAGCAACATAGAGTAAAATCAATTACATCTAGTTTGTACCTATATATCAACCCAGAGTAGAAATCAACATTTGGATATAACTTTCTCTTAATAAAGTACTCATCAGAGAGTGCAGCTTTCTCCAGAGCAACAGCTACCTGCAAATGGAATACGATATACACATAAGTGCTCAGTAATTGGATAAATATCATTACAGTATACCTATTCAAGAAAATTCACAATGGCCGAGTACCAGAGCATACTCGGGTCACATTTACTTCAGAATCTATCTCCCTTAAATTAGAAACGACACCCTCTCTCAACAAGATCTTGTAATCTATTTTCATTAGAAAGAAGATACAGCAATGACCATAATTTAATAATCAACTTGATCTGTGACAGATATCACTTTGAGACTATAACAGCAGGTGACAGACTGAAAACTTGACAAGAATCAATAACACTAACAGATTTTGTTCCTTCTGGATAACTATGATTCACTGAGTTTTCCTGTTTTTCTACTTCAGGGCTAAGCTTCCTTTTTTCTCTTTGTTTGTACAGTGCAACTGTCTACGCATAATTTAAAAGCATAAAAGTACCTCAATAAGAGGATCACGGCCCACAATGGAAAATACTTCCTCTGCCAGTTTCCTAATGACCTTTGCCCTGGGATCGTAGTTTTTGTACACACGGTGCCCAAAACCAGACATCTTCCGCTTTCTGGATAAATAAAGTTATGCATATATCAGAAAAGCTAGAAAAGAAAATTTCCAACACATATTGCATTGCCTAACATATCAGTAAACTAATAGATTCTATTAGTCACACAAACTACCTGTTCTTCACACCTTCAATGAACTCAGGTATTTTCTCAACAGTACCTATCTCATTCAGCATCTTAAGCACAGCCTAGACAATCAAAATAGCAAAGAACATTAAACAACAATAGCACTCTCTTGTTCATCATTGGAGAGTTTAACAAACCACAGCAGCAGTACCTTCAAGCATGGAGCACATTATGAAGATAAAACAAGCTATTATGCTCACCTCATTGGCTCCACCATGAAGAGGACCATATAGGGCTCCGACAGCTCCAGCAAGAGCAGTATATACATCAACACCACTGCACATATAGGTATAATTATGTGATAAAACAATTTATGGTTGTTTCATTTCATTTGAGTTTTAAGGGCTTAGATGCCTACCTTGATGCAAGATGACGGGCAGCAGCTGTGGAGCAATTCATTTCATGTTCAGCATGCAGTATGAATAGAACATCTAGTACACGAGCTAGTCGAGGATTGGGTTTATAAGCCCTATTGCCGCTGTAAGTTTTATAAAGGAAACATTTAAGTTTTAAAGTGACCCCAAATTCCATAATTTTGCAGGTTATACTACAGTATTAAAATTGACTTCACCATTCTTGTAAAGAGAATCTAATAAAACTATAAGGCATGAGCATTAATCCTCTGAGGGATGAGAAAAAGGACAAGAAGAATTTGAGCAGAGAACAAACAAAAGAAGAATTTGAGCAGAGAACATACAATGAATCAAGCATGTATAGAAAGTTTTCTGAATAAGAAAGGTTGCTTGAAGGTAGAACTGGAGGCCTCCCAGCCATCCTCAGATAAGCTGCCGCTGCAATCGTTGGTGCCTGAAAAGGAAACATTTGATTTAATTTATTTGCAGATTGCAATAAGGTAGCTCTTATGCTAAGGATGCAAGATGTACAAAACAAAAATTGACAAGCGATTCAATGTTAGTTTTGTGAAGGAGATTTAAAAAAGATATTTGACTGAGTAAACCTTGCCAAGAATACGTGCTATTTGTTTGTCCCTCACTTGTTTTGAATTGTAAAGATCTTGGCCCTGTGTCCACAAAAAAATTCATTATTAGAAAAAAATATATATACAAAGACGGACCTTCTAGCATCATAAAATTAATTTAAAATATACATAGAATACACATAAATATCTAGCAAAAATATTGGAGCATTAAATGTTCACGCTGTAATAAGTTTACTCAATAAAAATTATTATACCAAAATTTATCTGAAAGGTAAATGCCTCTAGAATTTAAGGGTATCCATTGATTAAATGCCCTGATCATGTCATTGAAGTATGGAATGGATATCGGATGATATTATTGCAAGACATAATGAAAATGTTTTGACAACACGAAATTTAAACTGTGAACTTACTCTGAGGGCAGGATTGGCATCAGGATGAAAGATAGAAAGAGCACTCATAGAACTGACAAGTACTCCCATTGGGTGTGCATCATGAGGCATTGCCTGTATAATATCCTATACAAGCACATAATAACTTGTCAATTGTATTGTTTAACTTAAAAAGAATAGCAGATCCATCTGAGTATTTCATATCCATTGTTGGGAAAAGCAAATACGGTTAAGTTTCTATGGGTGAAAGATATTACAAACTCAGTATACTTAAACTCTACATTCTTCTTCACTAATAAACAATGATGCTTTGGTACACACAGCTTTAGCACAATTCATGAGAATTCTTAACATATTCCAAGCATATCTTAACTATATAGTTGAGCAAGGGAAGCAACAAACACAAATATCAAAAGAAGTCAATTGCATCAGATATCTTAATTATGTTCTTGTATTCTGATGTGATTAATATGATAAAATTCAGTATTGGCAAAGAGCACTAACCAAAATTCCCTGAGGGACTGCTGAATGCTGAGACACAGTAAATTCCCAGTCTGCCAGCTGAGTTTCAGAAGGCAAATTCCCATACACTTAAAAAACAAAAAGGATGAGCAAAATTTAAGCCAACAAATATCACTATGTAACCCAGATTAATCAGATTGATATAAGATGATGTAGATGAATATAGTTACAAGATATAAAAGCTTACGCAAAAGATAAGCAACTTCCAAGAAAGAACTGGATTCAGCCAACTCCTCAATAGGGTAGCCTCTATATCTAAGAATTCCCTCATCTCCATCTATATAACAAATTGATGATCTTACAGGCGCCGTGTTCAAGTACCCCGGATCATAAAGTTTCAAACCTTTGTCATTCTTTCCTGTCTTTATCTGTCAATCCACGAAATTAACAAACAAGAAGAAAAGACAAAACCAAAAAAAAAAAAAAAAGAAGATTTTAGACTAATCGAAAATTATAAAGATACTACCTTTTTGAAATCGGTGGATTTAACGGTTCCCTCCTGAGAGACGGGAATCTGATATTTTTCTCCGGTTCTTTCGTCGACGATAGTCAAGCTGCCCTTGAGATTTCCCGGCGGCGGTACATACGACTGAGCCGAGACGCACTGTGGCTCGATAAGCGAGTCTTGATCGGAGCTTATGGATGCAGCCGCCGCCAAATGAGCTGACAGCACTGCCAACCGCCCACGAGCGGTAATTGCGGATGATGACGATGAATCAGCAGTTGGCGCCATTGTTAAATTGGGAAAGAATGGAGAAAATTTGATCGATGAATGAACGAATGAGAGTCAACAGGAATGAGAATTGTTCGGTTTGTTTCTTCGAGTTGGGGAGAAGCTTCAAGCTATCACTAATCTAACTAGTCAAAAATTGACTCTTATATATGTATATTTGTATAGCCACTGTGTAAAAATGTGATTATTTCTAATTTTCTTCTGTTTTGCATTTTTAATTTCATTAATGATAATCATAAACACTCTTTACCCTGTTAGTAATCAGCCATTACGGACAACATTCTGTGGGCGGAATCGCGATAATGCCAGAATCAACGGTCAAGATTGCTGATGATGATGGCTGGGAAGGTTAAAGGGCGAGGTAGTTTGATTGCTCACGTAACGACGCCATACCATTATAGTTAATAAGACAACGAGTTAACGATACCGTTTTGTGCGTCTCTTTCTGAGGGAAGGCTAGAGCTACCTATGATGTATGACTATGGGGCTGTACACTATAATGTTGTAATTTTTCTTTTCTAATCTTCTTTATAGATTTTAATATTGTAATTTATCAAAAAAATGGTAAAACAAATGAACCTAAGAATTACAGAAAAAAAATTAAAAAATAAAATAAAATAACAAAATGTGTGAAAAATTTTATGAAATATACAATACATAGCGTGTACTGTAACCTAAACCTTTTCATTTTCTATAAAAGTGCATTACATTACAAGGAAAAAGGTGACAATCCTTTCATAGGTTGTTAATTATGGGTCCCACCCCCACGGTGACACAGCGTATAAGATTTACCAAATTGATAAGTCCTCGGGAAGCTCAACACTTATAGCTGTCTCTATTTTTTTTTCACACACACATATATATATATATATATATATTTATATATATATTATTATTATTTTCTATTGTTATCAATGTGATTCAAAAAAAAAAAAAAAAAAAAAAAAACGTTTTGAAGAGTGCATACCACAGGGCACACGCCATGATACAGCCACCTGCCTGGCAGAACGCTTGCACACTAAATGTATATGAATATTTGGAGTGGATCATAATTATCATATCTAGAGACTCTCGGTGAACATCAGATGCAACATAATAAGTAAATTGTAATGTCATTATACGAATACAAGATCAAGACTTTAAAACTAATACAGAATTTAACACACACAAAAATTTCAAGGATTACAATCTTTATATTCATTAAACCAACTGTAAGATGAAACAAAAACTAGTGACTAAAATTTCATTCAGTATAACATAAGTGAATGCTACAGATACAGAATAACGGCAGCTATCTAATCTATTATTGGCTATTTTTGGTACCAAATGCGATGAAGTTTACACTAATATCAGTGGACAAAGACCATCTTCCTGTCAATGGGTTGTACA
Source organism: Azadirachta indica (assembly GCA_022749755.1). Lineage (NCBI taxonomy): Eukaryota > Viridiplantae > Streptophyta > Magnoliopsida > Sapindales > Meliaceae > Azadirachta > Azadirachta indica. The sequence goes on along the minus strand of CM040440.1, from coordinate 1,750,561 downwards.
CAAATCCAGCCATCTCTTTCACCTGCATTACATTGCATACCATAATAAACCCGAAAGATCATCAATGCCCTAAAAAATGATCAAACAGCAGCGTACACCATGGGTAAAATTAATGCAATGTAGCTGAGCCAAGATGAAACAAACAGCCATGCAAGAGAATGTGTATTTGGCTTACATCAATGGAGGCTCGTTGTAGTATCAGCACAAGCTCTTCGGGTGTAAGGAAGCTTGACCACTGATGTGTACCTTTAGGAAGCTGCACAAATCATAAATCTAAAAATCAAAATGACCAAGCTTAATGAGATATGAAAATGAAGTCATTAAGATATATTTCATTTTAGATATAATACATTACATTGATTATTAAGATAGAAAATATAAAGACTGTCTTTTATAGCACTTGAATGAGTTTGAAGATCAAGGCAAGTTCTTAAAAAGGCTGCATCTTGATGGCAGTTTATTTTAGGAGAATGTGTATATTTGAAACAAATACTAAAAATCTTTAGAGATGGTGGAGATGTCTAAAGAAGTAACACAACATTCTGAACCATGAATCAGAACAAGAAAAGCAAAATTATATACTGCAATGCCAGGATTTGCTCTACATGTAAATCAACAACAGATAACTGGCTGAACAAATGAAAGAATAATACCCAATTAAGGATGTACTCTGCTGCAACAATGGCAGTTGCATATGCTCTCATAGAGCGGTTTATTGTTGAAATCACAGTAGCTCCATCAGTCACGGTTAATGCTGCCAGAGACTTGCAAAATTCAGCAGGATCTGCTACGTGCTCAATAACCTTAAGTAAAAATTATCAACTTACAAACAAAATTGCGCCAGAAGGTGGTAAACGTTTCTAGCAGACTTAGAATAAAAAAAAAAAAAGATGAACAAAAGCAAGATTAAAAATCCAAAACTTCCTAGGATACTAGTTATCTTTGTGATCCTTATTCGTCAATGATCACCAAAACACCTTATTACTGTTGCAGGAGCTTTTCTTGCATTGTCTTTTGGGATAAAAAACTGAAATTATAGACATGTTTAACCAATATCTCCTATGGGTATTGGCTCTTGAACACAAGGAGGCAAATAGACTTGCATGGAACTTGTATACACATATGCACAAAAATTTATTGTAGAGCTAGTAGAATTAAGTTCATTCAACCCATGCTTTACTTTTCTCCACTGTCCGTTGGTGCATCAGCCAATTAAAATTGGGGTGCATTTGAACAGAAAACAGGGAAATCTACATTTATTACCCAGCAAATATATGCCTAATAGTTGTAAGTTCGTTCCATCCAGGTCCCCCATCAACAGATTGTGAAGGTAGAGTGTAAGAAAATATTCAAAAGAAGTATGCATGTGTGTGTGCATAGACACATGCATGCATTCCCAGCCAAAAGAAAATATTGCATACGCTGACATATGGATGGAGAGAGAAAGATTACCTCTAAAGCAATCACAGCATCAAAGTCTCTCTGTTCCTCTACAAGCTTCTCTGTCCATTGAATTATATTTATGCAATGAAAAAGTGGCTCAAAAAAGAGATGAAATGAAGAAATAATACAAACATCATTAACAATGCAAGTGTCTAATCCAAGTAACCTTTGACATTGAAGATGTATAACCGTGTTAGAATTCTTGATGTAAGAAGCATATCAAATCATAGTCAACAAACACATCAATATTATTAAAGTTACAATGCTTTACAAACTAGTATATCTTTTATCCACCATCACTAATGATTAAATTCACAAGCTCAATTGATTCAAGTTTGTCTCCTGGAAGCCTTAGGGAAGGAGCAAACCAATTAGCACATGTACTTTAATAAACCAGATTAGTCTTACTGGACATTTTGTGGATATACAAAATCAAGAATCAATCCTCGCATATATGTTTCCACTAAGAAAGATGCAAACAATTTGCAAGCAAGAAGCTATGATAACTTAAATTCATCTAGAATTGAGACTACTCGAAAGCTTGACCTACACAGGAGATAAACAAGATTGGCATTTACCAGCTGTGGTGCAACAATATTCAATATTTGAAGTCTCTGGATCCAAATCCTGTGCAAGAGATATCAAGTTAAAATCTAAAAACGATCTATATGAACAAAATGGAATCTACTCATGTAAAGATTAAACTTGTAATTTTTAGTACGATAGTGCTTAAAAAAATGTAATTAAGTTGAATTACTGTAGCAGCAGAGCTCCAATAATCATAATTGCCAAACAAAATTCGAAAATTACTGCCTAGAGGAGCAATTTGTATTTTGGTTATATTCATTAGCAAAACTTTGTTAAATTCCAAAAGTTAGCTTATGGCAGATATAAATATAATGATCTCATTTGAGAAGATCGAAATAAGTGAATGACCATACAGCATGAAGGCGCGCAATCTTGATATTCTTCTCCACAGCATCAATGCCAGTTACAGTAGCTCCCATTCGAGCCAAAGGCTGACGAAGCAAAACAAAGGAATAAATACTGGCCAAAAATCACCCCTTGTTGAAAACCATTTTAAGATAACATTAATTATGTAAGCAAGCAAACTAAACTGAACAAGGCAGAATGAGACTCAATAACCAATATATATCTATCTCCATGTTCCACGAAAATGTATTATTATCACTGGAGTTGTCCCTTAGAATAGCTAATATTCCAGTAAGATAACATGTAACAAGACAATGGCCTGTCTAAACATACTTGCTATTGAATGGGTGGGAAATCTCTTTGCAGAACATGATGACCAATTTCATGATGCAACACATCTATTGAATAATTATCTTTTGGGTCAATCACTTATTCCCTTCTTCCCTCCTGAGAGAAGGACCTGATACCTGATTACTTATGCAATGATGAGCGACTTTACCAAGTTAGTAACTTAACCAAATAGTTCTCATAAAAGAAGTCTCAAATTATCCAAGCTAGTTCTTGGTAGAAATTAAAGTGCAATAGACTTCTCTGCTATATGCTGTTACATCTCACGATGCTATGGTGTTACAATGCTTCAACAAGTGGATGAAGATATTCTACAAGATAATTTTATAGCCTCACTAGAAAACCTTGTCTCCACTTTAAACATCACCCTTTTCTTTTGGGACGCATTTCAGTGCTTTATCTATAAGCAGAGTTGTTTCTTTCTAATAAGTTTCCAAAGCTAATATGGAAATGTATAATTAACGTCTACTTCCTCTCTCTCAAATCTTCATATTATATCTTAATCATAACTTCCCACTTCAAACCTCAATATTGCAGTAGAAGAAATCGAAAGCAAATGACATTAAATATACCTCAGAAAGAATTCCACCTCCACAGCCCACATCAACAATATTTAGTCCTTCAAAAGGCCTGGCACAGTAAGGATCTTTCCTGAAACAAGGACAACTAATCAGAATCCAATGAATATGCCTGATAAAGAAATTTCACTTCTTATTATACAAGATAAAACTAATATGTAATTAATGCAAAACATAAGCCATATACAATGGAAGACCAAGCATTCAAGGTGAATCCTTAAACTGAAATGAGTAACCACCGGCCATGCACTAAACGTTCCTCTTCCAATTGTCAGCTCATTGCTTATTCTATTATGGGTACCAAAAGAACAAAAAGAGTCTAGAAAATCAAAAGTTGAGTGGCACCAACCAAGATGCATTAAGAGCCATTGCAACTGCAATGCACACACATGAACACCCATTCATAACAAAAAGAAGTACACAAAGTAACACTCAATTATTTCTTTGCTTGTTAAGACAAACTGCTAAACAAAAGCATCAAATTTTAGAATGCCAAAGGTTTTCATTAACATTTCAGAAGTTATTCGGGGATTCGATTTTACCGTTTCCTTAATAGACAAAGAAGTGAACTTGGTTCATCAGAAAAAGAAAAAATGCAAGCACGATTTCCAGCAAGTTCATGGCTATCGTCCATTGTTTGGAAGACTTAAATACTTAACTTGTAGCACACTTATATACAATCTGAAGGACTTTCTCATACTAAACCAAGTTATATTCCAGTATTCATTTGAAGACAAGTATCAAGTAAAGCTAAGCAAAAGCAAAATCACAAAAAAGCGAAAAAAATTCTAATTTTGATTTTGAAAAGTACAAGCAAACCAACCTGAAATGTCGACAGAGAATAGAGCGGATGAAAGCCAATCTCGTAGGATTCATAACATGCAATGGTTTAAACGGCCCTTCAGAATCCCACCTAACGTTAAAATGAGAAAAGAAAATAAATTTATGCATATACCAATCGAAAAGGAAAAAATTAACGAGAGAATAAAATGTAAACGAACCAGGTATCAGCAATGGCGGAGAATTTGGCGAGTTCGGGGTCTTTTAAAGAGGAAGGAACCGCATTCCTCTTGAGTTGATCGCGAGTTTTAGCAGTAGTGGAGGATGAATCGGTTGCAGCCGAAGAAATCGGTTGTCGAGGAAGGTTGGCATCTGAGAAGAACCTGACATTGAGAAGGGAATTTTTACATCCGTTTAGAATTCGGAGTTGCCTCGCCGCCTTTGAAATTGGACTCATTCTCGTTTTCCTTCCTTCGTCGGCTCTGTTTCGCAGGAATTCTGAATTAGAACTGCATTTTGTGCTGCGTTCACTGCTTGGGTGTACTTAGAAACTCCGAGTAAATATGTTTGGGCCCGTCTCTCTGAAATTTCTTTGATATTAAGATGGTGGCCAATTCTAACAAGCAAAATCATCCCTCTTCTAACATTTGAACCGTACATTGCAGGGAATCCAGAAAAGCAAATCTAATTTTCATTTATACTAGATGGGATCGAATCCTAATTCCAAAATATTTAATAAAATAAAATATCGAACTGAGGCTTAACATACAATAATCTTGGACATATTTGATTGCGGAGAATCCAAAATGCTGTGTCCAACTCTCATTGATCCTTAACAGAACTGAATTCAAAATTATAAAACTCAAATTAGCAGGGAGGTCTATAAATTATTTTTTTATTTACGTGTGATTTTCACCAACCTCATAGATGTATGTGAAAATACCCCGATATTGGGTACTGTGGGGCGTCAGATCATCAATCATCGTTGAGAATTATTACACACACTTCTTTTATTGCTAAGCGTGAAGAATTTGTTAAGACTAGCTATAATATATTAATAAATAAATAAATAAAACTCTTCCAATTTACGAGATGAGCAGACCAAGCCTTCCAATAAATGCAATAGAATCAACTAATTTATATCTAAACAATAATAACATTTATGTAAGTAATCATATAACTCGTGAAAGAGTGATCCAAAATAATAATGAATGCAGTATAAAAGTGAAACTAGAAATCTAGTTCTAATGCTTGAGAAGCTCATCAGGTAAACTTTTTTCAACGAGAAAAACTGAAAAAGAAAAAGAAAGGAGAGGACAGAGTTGGAGAAACATTCAGGTGAAAATGTAAATGTAAATGAATGTACTTGAAATAGACTTTGAATAGAACTACTGCTTTCCCACGTGAGGCCACTGAAAAATTTTCTTTTCTTTTACTTTCTATACGAAAGAAAGAAAGAAAGTGACAGATATATGGTTGCTGTCTCAATCTCTATTTTCTTTTTGAGTCAAATTTCTATTTAATATATATTTCAGAATATCATTATCTCTTCTTCACTCAATCTCAGCCTTGGTCACTCTGTTTTCTTCTTCTTTTTTTTTTTTTTTAATGATATAATTTCTCTCTGATAATTCACTATGCATTGCATGCATGTCCCTGCAGCTACCTCGCCTACCCCACAAAGACAAATTCATAACCCAGTTTGTATAAAGAAGCCCATCTAAGTTTCCCTTATATATATATATATATATATATATATATATATATGCATATTTCCACTTTCACAAATTTAGTTTTTGTTGCCAAAATCAAACTTAATATGACATTTTGATGACGTTGGCAGATCACAAATGGGTTGTTGGTTGTGACCGCTGATCATCACTGACTAAATGACATTAATTTGCTGCATGTTTCGAAACAGAAATGAGCTTCTCTCATGAGCATTTTTTTCATTCTTTTTACTTGCTTGTTTTTCACTTCCTTTAAAATGGAAACTTAATTTTGATTCTTCACAGATTATGTTTGCCCACCTAATTGGGGAGATAATTCATCAGATCTGATCGACGCTCATAAAATCTTTAATAGTACAGCGAAACTGTTTATGCATTGCATTGTAAAGAAGTAACATCAAAAGTGGGATCCAGCTTTTCTTTTTCCAATACATAATTAACTTCTTTTTCAAGTGTTCATGTGAGTCAGTCCTTTCTCTCTCTATTTCTGCCTCTGCTGCTCGTCTTGTTTCATCAAAAACTGTAAACCTGTAGTAGTCATTGTACTAAAGCCAAGCCCCACTTCCTCTTGTGTCCTTTCCACTTATTTTTATTTGCTATAAAAAATTTACAGATTTTATTTAAAGAGTTGTGTCTTCATACCGTAATCAACAGTTAAATTGGTACATATTTGCTTCTCTACCCAGCCTAATTTTCAAGTTGATTCATTATTACTCACTTTGCAGGCCCCGCAGAGAAAAACAATGTCAGATTATGTTTTCTACTGCACGCTCATCAAAATTAAAGGCTTTAAACCCATCCATTTTCTTCTTGTGTTTGAATTTGGAAACCATATATAAATAAAAGCTACATGCAAAATGTACATGCTGCTTCTAACACCAATAAAAATAAAAGCATTATTAATTGGCGTTTTTTAATCCTGGAATTCCGTGGGATTCCTGGGGAGGTATAAGGAAAGTTAACTGAGAGTTACATGCGTCTTTTCCCTTGGAAAATTTCAGTTCAACTCCGAGGGATCAGTACAAGTTCATCTCGGGATAATTAACTTTTTAACTTCATCCCAACTCATCCTCCTTTTTTTGCCTTCGCGGCTGTATGTAATCACATAATGCACCATTTCCACAAAACCAGAAATTTTGTAAAAGAAAAAAGATAAAAAATCTGCTTGAATTAATGATTTATTGCAAATAATTTTGACTTCATTTTTACCGGTCTTTAAACAAAGTATGATGTTATGTCAAGTTGTGAAACTGGAAGCTTGGATAACAGGAAGTATATCCCACAAAATGGACAAACAAAAATAGGTCCTACTGAAATTTGCAGTGAGCACATGTTCATGTTACATGTCCAATTATGTTTTATTTTCCTCAGGCTAAACTCTAAACTTACCATAACTTGAATGAATGAAAATTTGAGAGAACATACTAGAATTAAATTGAAATACTCTGTACAGTTGCTCATCTGGCAGCAGATCTGAGTGATACAGAAGAACCTAAACTTTCTGCATAAGTTAGCAGCAATTACATAATCATCTACTTGAACTTAAAATGCACACCACAACTTGAAAAGTTTTAATCCAACTCCCATAAATACTATTAAACAACCACAAATATGTAATACACACATATCACATAAGTAGAATGTGTACTTAATCATACTAGAAACAACAAATAAAGCAAAACAAAAGCACTTAAAGCAGGAAAAAGAGACTTTGAGAGTCGACGTGGAGATTGAGATTTCTTCAGTGGCTTGATTAAAGAACCATTTTTGTTGCTTCCACAAACGCCTACACCCATTCCAATCTTGACACTATATGCTTCAGCTGGATTCAGGCAAAGACCTGGGTTTCCGCTGAGGTCCAGATTCCTGCCCAATCTCTTCAAGAAACTTGAATTGAATGGTACTACACCATCTAAAAAGTTCCTGCTAAGATTCAAGTGATAAATGTGAGAGAGACTGGCGAAAGCTACTGGAATTTCACCCGTTAATCTGTTGTTTTGAAGAGACAAGGTGCTTAAATTCTTAAGTTGTGAAAAGCTTGGTGGTATAGAACCTGAATATCCTGAATTGGCTAGCCTGAGTTCTTGTAGCTTCACTAGTGTACCAAAATCTACGGGCAAAGGTATAAACATTGGATTATCATCCATAAGGAAGTACTGCAAGCTTTGTAACTTTGCCAATCCTATTGGAAAGTTCCCTGTCAATCTGTTGTTACTCAAAGCCATGAAAACCAGCAGATTGAGCTTCTCAATGCTATCTGGAATGCTACCAGTAAGTGAATTTGAGCTCAAATCGAGCTTTTGAAGCATACCCAACTGGCCAATAGTGTTTGGGATGGACCCAGTAAGTGAGTTATAGCTCAAATCAAGACCAACAAGATTTTTGAGGTTGCCCACTTGGACTGGTATAGTACCTGTAAGCAAATTATAGCTCAAGTCAAGGTGTACCAAAGAGTTCAAACCGAAAATTTTAATTGGGATTTGCCCAGTTAGGCGATTCTGCGACAATGTAAGGATCTGTAGGGAATTCAAAGAAGAAATTTGAGGTGGGATCGGACCAACAAGAGCAGAGTTTGATCTGAGACTGAGCTGTTGAAGTGAAGAATTGACGAGTCTGTCAAGTGAAACAGAGAGGGTTGTTTCTGTGCTAGTGAAACAATTGAAGAAGAACACAGATTGTAGACAAGGAAGAGCAAATATTTGATGTGGAAATGTGGCGGTGTTCTTACAAGTTGGGTTAGGTTTGATTCCAAAATCAAGCCTAGTGACATGGAGGTAACCATCATTGCCTTGTTTGCACTCTATTCCAAGCCAAGAAGAGCCTGGTTTACATGGGTTAGGATATGAGACTCTCCAGGTGTGATCACTGGACATAGATTTCATGATCTTGAAAAGAGTTTCAGCTTCAGATGGAACCATGTTGGTGGTTGATGATGGTTTCTTTGCATGGGTAGGAATGGTAGAGACAGAAGGTACAGAAGAAAGGAAGTTGAAGAGGAGCAGAAGAAACAGAGAGTGAGAGAGCGAGAATGAGAAGGAACGGCACATCTTGGAGTATGGAGAAGTTTCTTTGATCAGTTGTAGCAATTACATGAATGGTTTTAGAAGTGAGTTTCATTTGATATTTTCGTGATAGGGGACTCAAATCTCAAAGACTACTACAAGTCTATGGCATGAGAATAAAGAGAGAATGCCTTGGGGGAAAGATGGAAGTGATTGAAGTGATATGTGGGGCAGATATTCTCAGTGGGACATGAGATTTGAGTGAGAATTTGAAGCCAAGGTAGGGTCAAAAAGATTGAAAACATATTTGATTCTTGATATTCTTGAGAGACAGATGAAGAGAGAGAAGGGTGGGTTGGGCCATATGAGGCATGCTTCATTTTAACAGACATTTGACAAAAGTGATAAAATCATAGACACAAATGAGAGACATAAACTATAGACTATACATCTTCGTCACATTCCTTTTAGAGCTTATGGAATTCGAGTAAGTGGTGGGCTTTTTACAGGGGGCAACAAAATTATATTTTTCCATTCTCCTCGAGTTACATTGTAGATAATTGGAAGTTGGAACCATACGGAGAATGTATAAATGATGAATAAATCAAAAGCTTTTCAAAACTGAAAATGGGTGTTATTCGAAATATTATCTTGTTGGAATTCAAGTGCAGTGAGTGGTAACATCACATATTGTGGTAGACCGAGTGCCTTTTATGTTGTGCTGATGACATAAAAATAGTTCACTGAAAAATTCTTCTCTTTAGATTTTCATTTTTCTGATTATTATTAAATAAGAGCATTCCAGGATGATTTCCAAGGCCATGGTGGGGTGGTCTTAACATGGTTAATAGCAATCCCGACAATTCGGGGCAAATATTATTTATTGCATGCCAGCAACATTGGGACCATACCTTTTAGAAAAGTAATTGTAAACTTTATCCTGCTCTCAGACTCAAATTCAGCTAAAATTAAATTATTAATAAATAAGAAAGCTTTAAACTTTACTGTAACTCATCACAGAAACCCATAATAAGGAAAACCATGCACGATGACGAGGTAGTACATAGTTTGCTCTTAATTAATGAAAATGTTAAAATGCATGGTCTGGTTTTATGTTTTGAGTAGAGAAAAAGCTCGACCTCCATTTACAAATGTTTAATAGTACAAGAGAATAGGTGTTTTCATTTTCTCATTCCTTACCTGTTCGCATTTTACTAGGCAGGTGAAAATTTATTTGTCTGTACAGGGAAGAAAAGGAACAGAAGTTTGGATTTGAAAATGAACATGAACTTACCCACCAGACAAATGGATCAGTGGGTTCTTACATCTTACAAAAGGGTCTGCCCCTGCAATAGTTTTATGAATTCAGACAAATGGGTCCTTACGTTCTAACATTTTTTTTTTCCAGTGATGGTAATTCGAGGTTCGGTTTGCAAGAAATAGGAGACAAGAGGAATCAAAACGACAGTCGTTCCTAAGTAAATATGTATTCCTGCACTGCGAAGGAACCATGCAGATGTTATAAGGATTTTCAATTAATGCGCGGAAGTAGTGAAACATTCACCTTCGTCTACCCATAATTTTTTGTTGTGCCAGGAGGGACTTTAAAGAAAAATCTATTTGTAGTTTCTACAAAAATATATTATTTGCTCTGTCACGTGGCTAAATATATACATAAGGATTTCACTAATGAATTACAGATCGATCAGACTAGTTTTATCTTTCTGGGCTACATCTAGGAGCGTTTGCAATCTTCCTCTTAGGGTGCCTGCTATAACACAATCGAAAATTTAGGGTCAAATACTCTAGGAGGCAATCAGGGCAGAGAAAATAATCTTAATCTCCTGTGCAACAGTTCTGGACAAAAATATCTTTGCATACTTGGCAGTTAATTGCATTTATTAGGTGCAACACTATTATCAATCTGCTTTGCAATGTCCTCACTTTTTTGGGGTAAAATATATCTCTGCAGCATTTGCCTCACCCCAGTTACACGACAAAGTTGCAAACCAGCACTCGCATTTGCTTACAGACCTTTTCTAGACATCAACTTCATTTGCACCAAGAGAAACTTGTGCACTTTTGCCATCCCCAGCTGCTTTATATAGCTGTAATTGAACATCCCTGACATCAGTGTGGTATTGCTGCAAATTTATGCCTTCACCAGCTGCTTGACATGGTTCAGATACATCATCCTTTGTATCAGCACAAAATTGTTGCAAATTCACATCCTCACTGACCCTGTTTGCTGCAAACTTAAAAGTATCACCTTCACAAGCTGCTTGACAAGATTGTGATTGATCAACCTTGCTATCACAATGGCATTGCCCTGCATTGGCATCCTCACAGTCTGTAAGATATAACTGTGACTCACTGATTGGGCTATCTAAATGTTGCAGCTGCAACTGATCAACCTCATCAGAACATAACTGTACTTGATCATTCTTACCAGGTGCACTGGAAAACTGAAATTGGTCTTCCTCGCTAGTTGCAAGACATCTTGTGGAATTATCCTTTTTACTTTTCCCATTAGGTTTCCTTCTAACCATCTCCTTTTTCCTAACCCTTTTACCAGGTTCAGTCTGTAAATGATCAAAATCACCATCATCATGATGTAATTGCACTTGGTCATCCTCAATAGTTGCACCAGAAAAATGACACTGGCTGTCTCTGCCAGCTGCATACAAATAAGCCATGTCATCCTTCCACTTTCTTTTTCCACTAGTATTGCTCATTATGCTTCCCTTTCTCTCTAATATCTTCTCATGTTCAATCTGAAAAGTAGTAGGCATCCCAACTGCACCTCCAACTTGGTCTCCCAAACAATAATGGGCAGTATCCCTGATCCTTGAAATTGACTCCAGTTGTTGGGGATCCAACCCTTTTATTGAGAATGTATCTGCTATACATGCAATGTCTCTCAAACCAGCACTCTGTTGAATCAAACAAAGAAAAAATCGTCTATTGAAATCACTTGTAAGAATATGAAATCATCAACTGACTCTGCAGATACTTACCATTCTCTTTTTCTTGGTTCTAAACCTTACAGTTCTTGGGTACTCAGAAGAGGGTGGTGTAGGCATTCCAATAAATTTACGAGTAATTTTCAAGTACCAATGCATGTATTCATTTGCATCTGCACCATCACCACTTTGTACAATATTGAGATGTCGGTGCAACCACTCATTGATCTCAGCTTCCATTTTCCCAGATAAATCAACCCCACTATCAACTCCACGGCTCTTTCTCTCCCAGTGTGGCACGTCTTGTGGGATTGATTGGGGCATGCCATGTTGTCTCAAGCAACGATCTGGAAGGTGTCTTTCTGCCTTGTCAAAGCAAATCAACATTGTCTTCGATCTGCCAAGAATCAAACTACTTCGAATACTGTTGGGGATTACTATGCTATCAACATTCTTGTAAGGAAGCCAATCCACCTACATGTCAACACCATACCAAAATGTACATTGAACTATAGGACACATGTAAGAGTACAAAAGAGATAATAATAACAATGATAAGAATTACTTCCCAAATCATTTACAAAAACTAAAGTACAGATAGCGCAAACGTACATCGCAAGCCTTCAGAGAATCCAACGCATTACGATAAAAAACTAAATCATTTTTCACTGTGACAGCATTTTGTTTTCCTTTCCACCTAAGTACATATGGAAAGTGGTCACAGGCTGGATCTTCTTTGAGCTTTGGTCGGCCAAAATTCAAGTGATAGTAACTCCAACACTGCAATAATAGAACCCAATCAAGAGTCAGCTTTTTAATAGACATCTAAAACATAGCAAAAGAGCAGTAGTACTTAGAAATTGACCCATTCGAGATGCAACTTCCCTTCTCTTTCAATTTAGAAATTAAGCATACACCTTTGAAAGAGAAGAGAAAAAGACACAGTCAAGTTTGATTAACCTGTATCAGTGTTAAACAACCACTGATGGTACTTTGAGATTTAAGAGAGGCCTTCCCAAGTGCTCTGTACAAAAATGCCAGTGCTGCGGCACCCCATGCATACTTCCCTGCTTTGTCAAAATTCTCAAACAATGGGAGGTACATAACAGGTACTTTATTCCCTGTGGTTGTGGAGAAAATAGTACTGCCTACCAAGTATAGAAGGTAAGCCCGAGTATGGCACTCAACATTTTCCATTGAAGCATCTTCAGGACACAGAGAAAAGTACTCTTTCAACCAGCTCAGTTTCACCATTCCACCACTCATATACCCAGATTCTGGCACTTTACCCAGAAACCTCTCACACACCCTGTTGCACGAGGTATATGTTACACCTAGAACAGGTTCACCGTCAATTGGCAGTCCTAGCAGCAGTGCGACATCTTTAAGAGTTATTGTCATCTCTCCAACAGTCAAGTGGAAGGTATTTGTTTCCATTCTCCACCTTTCAACTAGTGCAGAGATGAGTGGATTATCAAGACTAATTGAAGGTATCTGTCTCAAGTACCTGAATCCAGCCTTGTCCACCAACTCTATTTGCTTTTTCGTGAGTCGCCATTCGCTCAACTTTGAAGTGTGTTCATGACATCTAAGAGCACCACGTTCCTATGAATAATAAACACTTAAATAATCCTGAACATAAATGACAAAGATGAGAAAAGAAAAGTGCTGGGAAATAACTACACCTGCCCCTCCCAAACTGCAGAGGAGACATGCTTCTCTTGCTCATAAAGCACAGATTTATCAATTGGCCCAGGATTGGTCACATCAGAGTTGATCACACCAACAGAACCACCAATCGGTCCAAAGTTGGTCGCACAGGAATCCATAAAGGCTTCTTGAAGCAACTGGTAGCACAAAAGACAATGTTAGCTCCCTTAACTCAGAGCACAATCTTTACATCTACAGCATAGTCATGGCCAATGCCCATTGCCATAGTAATTACAAACACGAAAAAGAACAGAACATAAAAAATAAAAACAATTACCATTAAAACCAATTGATTAAAACTACTAACTGTATCCAAAATGAACGTTAAGTTGAACTAAAATACTGCATTGACCCAACGAATATGAACCAAAGTCTTCAGACAATGCAAATTGCAAACATATAAATTCTTGCTACTGCCAATGGAAAAGTCAGTAATTTCAGGTTTTTAAAAAGAATTTGTTCTTTCTGAGAGTAAGAATTACACAAACAACCTTTTCTTCAGCTTTATGCCAACTTATTCATATATTTCAGGTGTCATTTGATGAACTTAAATATTACTCTGCATTTACATAATCCTGACCAAAAGTTTTCAAGAAAATAAAGAAAGCAATTTAGAACTGGTAAACAGCAAGTAACATCTTTTCCATTTCAAACAGCAGATACAAATCAAACCCAGAAGCTGAAAGCCAAAGTAATATCTTTTCCCGAAGATTTTTCCCGGGAACCAAACGGAACCCAGATACAAAAATATTAGAAGAGAAAAAAAATGACAAAGTGAAGGCGTAGTTCAATGAATTAATATTAATACTGCAGACATGTAATATACACAAATAAATATCTATATCTACTGAAACTAACTGACCTGGAATTGAAAGTGGAAAGAATAGAAATATTAAAACGACGAACGACCATAACCAGAAGCAGAAAGGAGAAAGCAAACCCTTAAAACGACAGTGTCGTACACAACCACTTATAGTACTTGTTTAACTTGTGTTGTGGGGTTGCAGCGAGATGTTTAATAAAAATAAAATACTGTAAAAGAAAATACGAAATTAACAGCAACGAATTGACCGTTCTGCCCCCCAACAACAAAAATTAACAGCAACGAATTGACCGTTCAGCCCCCAACAACAAAAATCTACAGAGGAACGAGGTACATATACCACCAGAAAATTTAATTTGTCGTTAATTATTTTGACCGTCGATTTTATGCTTGACCATTATGTTTTTTCATTTGTCCATTTTATACTGGAGTAGAGTGCAGAATTTTGTTAAAAAGTTACATTTAACTATAAATCCTTGTTTTGATTTTCAGAAAAATAAATAAATCTCAATTACACTAAATTCATTATTATTATTGTTATTATTTACGTCCATAATAAGTTGCTTGATAATACAATTTTTGTACCGCATAAGACGATAAAATTTCGAAGAGAATGAGCGTACCGAAAAAACCCGAGACAAGACAGTCTAAGTAGTATTTTGCCAATATGGGAAACAAATGTTATTCACTCAGAAACTAAAGAAGTTTTCAATATTCATACAATTTGATATTATCCTCCGAATCTGACCTCCCATTTTCTGGATCAAACGATTAAAAACGGTCATTTACACCGAAAGAAAAAAATCAGAAATAAATAGGGGTGGTAGGGTGGAGCAATGCCTGATTTTCTGGGGAGGAAATACAAAAGATTCTCTCTTTGAAAGAGGAAAAGAAAATATAAACATGAACTGGCATTTGTCCAGATGTATATGCTTTTCTCCAGCAGCTAAAATGGATCATCCATGGCAAAATTGATACAAGATTGACCATATCCCATCGAGAGGTAGATATATTAGGAGAACATTCGGAGGAAATTGTTTGCATATGCCATTGGCTTGACGTCAGGGTGAGGCTGCAATTTCATCAATGACAGCAGAAAATTTAGAAAATTAAAAAAAAAAAAAAAAAAAAAAACTACAATACAAAAGATGTATAAAAACAACAAAAACACAAGGTACTTACCACAGCCGAGAATGTAACGATATTTGGCTTCAAATCAGGGGCTTCAAAACGAATGAAAGCACCCTTGTTACCCATCTGCAATTTTCAAGTTTACAAGCCCACGTTAGAACAAAATTGCTAGTACCACAACCCAAACAAGCTCCATTTATTAGGATTTCCAGTTTCACGTTTCTAATGAACTCTTCCAGAGAACAGATGTGTTGGCAAAATCAAAAGAAAAGACACTCTCCTTGACATGAAACTTCCCCTTATGTGAACTATTGACAAAACAAGAACTCTCAATATTGCAATAAGCTATCGCATAATAAAAACAGTACATTCTGTGCACAAACGAGGTAGTTCAAAATCATCTTGAACCATCTAGTCCATGTTAACTAGCGAAAAGTGTGATATTGTACAATGTAACAGTGTATAACTGACACTTAGACCTTGTAAAAACAAAAGGACCTATTATGATTCGAGTGTTTTACAGTTTCGTCCCCTAAAATGAATGTTGCAATAACATCTCGTAACTTAAAACTGTTCACATGCAACTCATTTTATCAACTATGGGACATATAAGGGCCAGCCCAATAAAATTTATCATTCCAACAATATTAGGAGGATTTATTGACAAAGAATGCATTGCTACTCAACCAAATTGAATTTTATATACCTCTACTTCTTGATTACATATCCTACTTCCAAATTGTGTCAAAATGACTGTAATAAAGTCCATCCAATCCACATCAAATTTAGAAAGAAATATCCCACCAGTCGTAATTTACTTACCTGATCACAGTAATTTGGTGCAGAAAATACAGTAATAAGTTTTCCATCATGCTCAATCTCATAACCTTCATCCTTTACTTCATGTGATCGCACAACTAAATCTGTCAATTGAATTATGCATGTGAACCCAGTTACATGGAAACATTAGAAGTATTGACAACAGTAGAGACTAACTAGAACTTTTTCATGTTTACCTAGATTGTTATCCTGCAGAAATCTTTTTGTCACATCAGCACCAAAGGAGAGACCCACTCCTCTCTTACTAGGACCTCTTCCCGGGAGAGGCTGTGGATCACTCCATAGCAGTTCACACATCAATCCTAGTGACGATCAGACAAGAAAAAGTGAGAACTATAAAGTGTTTTTAGATTAACGAATTATAATAAAATAAAAATACACAGCACACCTTCTTCCGGAGGCTCGCAAAATCGATCAATTGCCCTAATATCAGAGAGTTTCACCCCATCAACACTAAAAAGACCTCCATGTACTACAAAAACCTTCTTATTCAGTACATGAGCCAATGGCAAACAACAGAACACTTCTGCGAAGAGTTCCACAAATGTTTCACTCAACTTGGAGTGAACTTCGCCCTCAAAACCATAAATTTTGTTCATGCTCTTGCTTTCATGATTTCCTCTAGAAAGATATATAGCTGAAATTTTTCCAGACCAAAATCCAACATAAAAATGAAATTAGAAGTTAAATACACATTAAAAATCAGCCACAAGTTCACATAGGGATAAGTATCATATACCAATCAATCACATTAAAGCAAGACACGAAAGAATTTGCTTAGAGGAAATCAAGAATTAATATATCATACACACTGGATCTTACAATACAAAAATCTCATAAAGAAGGCTGAGACAAAATACTGGAAGAAAAAGGAACAAAGAGGGTTCACCTGATGGACACATGCACTTGAAAGCAAACAATGTTAGGATGACCTCAAGTGAAAATGATCCCCTATCGACAAAGTCACCATTGAAAAGGTATGGATTCTCTTCTGATGGAAGCCCATTAAGCTCAAAAATATTCAACAGATCATAGAACTGCAAGCATCATGTACATATATAAAGAAAAGTGTAGATGCTTTAAAGTAGGAAACAGGGTAATAATAACCAATGCATGACTTGCAGCAAAAATACGGTTTTCAGAGAGCATTAGCCACGTGAGCAAAGCCTATAAAGTTAGAATGAGAAAACATGATCCCAAAACACTTTCTAATTAGGTGCAATGGAAGCAATCACTTAAAAGTTTAAAGGAGCTGAAAAGCAAGCAATCATTTTAGTATTTAAGAATTACTAAGTAGTCCAATTACCTGACCATGTACATCACCACAGACAGTAAAATGATTGCCATCTGGAATATCTATATCAACAAGCGAAGGCAGAGCTCTTAACATCTCCCTCGTTTGTAAGACAATCTGGAATGCATATCTACAACCATGGCACCACCATTGAAAGTGAAGACATCATATAAGTATCATTTCATTACGTACATTCATAACTACCTGTGCTTGCTAACGTACCGTTTGTGTAAGCACTTCTGATTCTTGAAATCATCCATCATTTTCTTCACAAAATCCAAAGTAATAACATCCCCCTCGATCCTTGCACCAGAATATTGTGGCTCCACCTCTAGAATGACACAGATTTGCAAATTCATTAATAAATATAGGATCAAAGCTTCTAATGAAATTCTTCCCACATCCATGTGATGGAATTCAATCAGAGCTAAAGAAAAGGAAATGAGGACAATCAATAATCCCCCAATGAATGTGTGCCAAGCATGGAAATATGATGCCAAGGTCATTCTCCATGTAAGAAAATCATCAGCTAAAATAAAAGAATTTCCAGACCTTAGTTCATCAAATTCAATTAAAGAATGATTAATCTAAGTTAACAAAGGTATGCCACAAAAGCATTCAACAAAAGAATGTCCAAGTGAAAAACTTGAACGATTATGTGCCAATTAGACGGGGGGGTGTGGGGGGGGGGGGGGGGGGGGATTCCTTCAGATTGAAGATATGGCATAATGTCTCCATTCTAAAATGAATTAACTAGTTCTTAACAGTAAGGATTTTCGGGCTTTTGAGATTATGAAAATGGGTTGTGACCGAAGTTCAACAATTTATTTATTCTGGTTCAAACCTAGTTCAAATTTTTGACTCTTTGTAAAGACACCACTACCACTGGTGCCACCCCACCAATAAGCCCCAAGAACCATCAGAACTGCCACCAAAATTCCAGCGACTGTTGTGGCTACTGCTGGCGCCACCATTCCCACCACTGCTGCCACAACTATTGCCGTCACCACCACTATGGCCGCTTGGGTGGACACAGATGATGAACTGGGGCTCATCCCTATTATGTACAATATTTTAAAATTAAAATAATTAATACTTATTAATCTTAAATAATACATTAGATATGGAAATGAAGACACTTAAATGTTTCCTTATGATTGACCTCCCAAAGCAATTTCTCTCACTTACCTGCAAAAACATTCACCGGATGCTTTATATTGTTATGGGGTTTTCAGTTCATAAAATTATTTCTGTATGTACATCATTCATAATTCTTTCACTACATGAGACTAATTTTCTATTAATTACACGGGCTATGACCTGAATTATTTTGATTCTTTTGCAGAAACCATTTCAGTGCAATTCGCTCAACATCTAAGGATATTTCTCATTTTTCTTTCTACACAATTTTTTAATATGGCCATTATCTTCTGATCCTCTTTTAGACCTTTGGATTTTGGAATAACTTTTGGCTGCATGAATGAAAGAGAATGATGACTTTGAGTTTTCCCAACTTGAAAACCAAGTGATTTTATCTTTTGCTTCCATGCTATGATCTGTATCATGACACAAGACATACTACATTCCAAATAAATTGCACTTAAGATGCATCAGCATATACTGACATCAATGACAAGTTACGTTACTACCCATCATACAAAATTCACAACTAACCATATCTTTACAAGTGTATTATAAAATTAAAGAAAACTCAGTTTAATAGAAACCTAAAGGAAGAGAGGGCAGTTAGCAAGTTCACAGCTACAGAAAGGTTGAACATTTATAAATTACCAAAGTTATCAGAAGAAAGATCATGAAAAAGGAAAAATAGAATCAGTCCACATTGCACCACTAATGACATTAAGTATAGAGAATTACACTCATGTGAGCAAATTTCTCTACCAGCAAGAATAAGATGACCAGATAGTCGAACTATCATATTTTCTTTGCTTAAACCCCTACAGCATGCTGTGTATGTTATCTCCTTCACCTAAAATCATTTTTCATATTCTTTTTCTTTTTTCACATTGAGAATAACAATACAAAAATTATCAAGAACATACAGCAATGATTATAATGAATTGCACAGCAATATTGAGATGCCAGATCTTGCAAGTTAAGAGATATTGACATTTCAGAATTCAAAAATAAAGCAAGAGGATCATAAGATCTAATGATATAAAAGAAAGAAAAACAACTGGAGGCGAAAATGTACCTATGGAATGATAGTCAACGGAATCAGCTATTGAATGCCTTTCAGACTCAGGGACAGCAATTGCTTCTTCAAATTTTAGTTTCTTGACTGCTTTTTCACATTCCTTAACTTTCTTGGCAGCATCAGGATCATTTGGGCAAAGTTTCTTGACCTAAATTTACGTGTATGGAAAAAAAAAATTCCAATATCTATCAGCAAAGCACAAACAATTTGTTTCACACACTGGCACAATGAGTTTACCATAAATCAGAAGATTGAATAAAAGGAGTTTTTATAGTCATTTAAAACAAAATAGAGAATTTGGAAAGCTTCAATTTGCAAAATACCAGAAATATTTTGCACTTATCAGAACTCCATTCCCCTTCTTGATGATAAGTACCTGTTGGAAATCCTTTAGTGCATCTTTAAATTTCCCCATTGCAAGATAAGCAGCACCTCGCCTATAATAACCCTGTATTCAAAGAATTCTCAGGAAAAATATACAAAAATTATATGTGCAGGAATTATTAAGATTTACAAGCATACCTTTGAATATTTTGGATCAATTTCAATAGCCATTGAAGCATCCTGTATGGCACTACCATACTCCTCCAACTTTGTGTGGGCAAATGCACGGTTGGCACAATACACAGCATTCTGACTGTTTATTTCTATTGCTTGTGAATATAAATCAATAGCTTGGGCATATTTGTTGGCTGTAAAATAAAATGACAGGATTAGCCCTGCTGAACATGGAGACAATAGGAACAAAGAGGCAGCACAGCGGTACTTTAAGTCCAGCGATTGGGCTTAATATAGAGAGAAAAAAAAAATGAAAAGTAGACTACCTGAAAGAAACAGCTAAAACTAACATTGATGAACAATATGATCATTGAAATGAGTCCAGATCATAAGCCATTAACTTTACTTAAATCAGATAGTAAACTGATAATGCATTACTTTAAGTAAATTTGAAAATTAAAACAGTACCTTTGAATGCTTCATTAGCAAGGACTTTGAGTTCTTCAGCTTTTGAAACACTAGAATTTTCAACTTCCATATCGGGCATAACTCTTTACTGTTATTCCCTTTAGAAGTTCAAGTCAGGTTCAATGTTAGCAAACTATAGATATCATAATGACAATCTTGCCCTTCTATACAATGCTCCACTGCTCCAAAAGAGAATATATCAGCCAATTAATTTGCTCTTCTCTACAGAACACAAAGCACATCTATGAAAATTTACAATCAGAATAAAAAAAAAAATGAATCAGAAGCCAGCCAATTTGACAGTCAGAATCACTCATGATAGCAAAACCAATATAGCTCCTCAACAAAAACCCACCACTGAATTTCAACTTCCTCTTCAGTATAACACTACGCCCCAAAAGAAAGAAGATTTATAACTGTGCACAATTATTAGTAGTCAAGAAATAATTATGACTGTTACATTCAGCTCTAGAAACTAGCAGTTGAACTAAATGAACTAACAATAAATAGTTGAATTTTTAAAGAAGTAAAAATCTTTTTGAAGTTCCAAACACCAGAACGGGATTCCAATCTACTACCAATAACAACAAAAAAAAAAAAAAAAAACCTCCCAGCCCCGACCCAGATTACAAAGAGAAAGTAATTAAAACCATTGCATGCAGAAATGGCCAAATTAACAACAAGAGACAAGAGTTAAATACAAAGGAAAAATATTCAAACATCCCCAATATATATATATGAACAGTAAATCAGGAGAAACGAAACAGATAACATCTAATCTTGTCGAGTAGAAAGAGTTTAAAGGGTTATATAGCATAGTGCAGCTTAGTTGAGCGAGGGAGTTGAAAGTACCTGAAGCTGTCGGATGTTTTGACTCGTAGAGAGAAACAGAGAGCGAAAGTATGCGAAAAACAGAGGAGGAGAGAGAGAAACCCTAGTGAAGAAGTTGAGTTGTTACTTTTATTATTATTTATATTTTTTTTATTATTGACTGTGAATGTGAATTGCGAAGCCTTAGGGTTTGGATTTTATTGGGTCGTTAATTTATTGTTGTAATTGCTGCGTGATGAAGGAAATATCTAGAGAGAAAAAGAAAGAAAGAATGAAAGAACGGACGAGACTCTCGTCTAAAGTCTCAACTGGCACCGACTTTTTCTCACTAATTAATTCAATATAATTATAATTATATTTCTTGTTATTGATAACTATGTACGTACGTATATATTTTTCAGAATTTTCTTCCCTTGGATGCATCGTTTTCTATTTCTATCTTTCTTTTTTAAAATAAAAGCTTTTCACCATATTTCTTTAACAATATATATAACACTAAAGTTCATTAATGAATGCATTAAAAAAAAAAAAATGAAATGGGGAACTTAAAATATCATATTCAAAAAAAAAAAAAAAATCTTCTTAGTTTAAAACTTGTATGTATCCATATTTGTAACTTGTTGTAAGTGCCAAATCAAGATGTGAAAGTTGAATTTTGTACCTCTTATTACATTTAATTTAATTATATGCTCTGTACGATGCCAGGCAGTATTGGTGTCATAAAAAATATTCAAATAATATATGTCATGCTTCATTTACAACATTTGGCTTGTTTTTTTCACTCCCTACTGTCACAGCTTAATTTGAAGTTTACTTTATTCTTCTTAATTTTTCTTCTTACGGGAAGAGCTGTGTCCTCCACCTACCAGCGGAATTCCAAAACACTTTCATCCATTTGAAAACAAAACCACTAATTAAACAAACCCAAATTCACATTATTCGTTAAGACTCTCCCAACAACACAAAAAACAATTGATGTATTCTCATCACAATTCTATCCATTTTAATTAGCAGTCTGTGTTTGACGTAATTTCCAGGCATACACACATACCATAAACAACAACAACAAGAACTTCCAACCACTAACCAACAGATTTTTTACTGTCTTTGAATCTTGACAAAGTTCAATCATCACTAAACTAGCTGGAGGGTGCGCTTGAAATCGTCGTGCTTTCACTTACAAAGCGATGAAGGCCTAAGGTGTTAGGTAAACTCGCAATGGTAATTAACGCTCATCAACTCACTTATTTTGGTTCTATCCAACACAGCACAAAGCATTTAATAACTGTCTGATCACTCCTTACATCTTTCTAAGTCTCAAACGCAACTAACATATTATAGCATGCATGGACGTCTCAACACATAATTCATGTACATACATACATACAGTAATTTCTATTTGTTTTTATTAATTGGAGATCTTTCTTTTATATAGACTAGTGATTATCTTTCAGAACTTTCATTCCTTGATACATCACATCATTTTCTACTTTCTCCAAACAATACTAATGTCATCTCAAATATCCAGACTATATGTCAAAAATTCCTTGGACTTATTTGTAGGAAGTAGGAAATAAGGAAAATTTAAGCTAACTTAAAAAAGAAAAATTCCAATATCATATATTATGAAAATATGACTAACGCTATTCTTCATTTACAACATAATTTAGCTTGTTCTTCTCTCCCTCCTCTCACAGTTTTGAACTTCTATTCTTCTTAATTTTGAACAAACAAAGATTTCAGTGCTTTCTTGAATTGAACATCTTCCATTTCACAGAAAAAAAAAAAAAACTGAATAACCATCTCTCAGAGATTTATCCTTGAGAACAATTTCACCTCCTTGGAAAACCACAGCACAAACTCAAAATCATGTTCATTAAGATTCTCCCAACACCTATTAGTTGTTCATCACAACTGTATCTTTTGTCAGAAACAGGAACAGCTATACCTTCTAAAAGTTAACATTATCCATAACCTCATAGTTCTGACTAAAATCTGTCAATGCTAGATATTCATCCAAGTGCCATTCGGGGGTAATCCCAGTAGTCATGTCCCCAGTAAACGCTTCTTTGCTTTTTGCTGTGATAGTCCCCCCAACTCCACCAATTCGTTCATCCAAAATTCTAGTGGCTTCACAAGTAGACAGCATTCTAGCATCTCTTCTGGAAATTGACTGGGACCATTCTGTTTCAGAAGCTTTTTCAATTGAATCCAACTTATTCATGGTAAATGATACGCATGATTCTGTCGATCCGAGTCCCACTTTGACACCGGTCAGCAGAAACCTCTGATGACTAGAAACATATGAGTTGGCAGTGTGAATTCCAACATCACATTTCTGGCAAAGTAAAGCTCGATCCTCCAGACAAAAAAAGTAGCCTATAGCCTCCTATAATCAGATTAAACGAGAGTATTACAACAACAAACAAAATAATCCACCTCCAAAATACGTAAGAATATTAAGACAATTGTGATGACTCGTGAACAAGGACCGGATATGTGAACACTCAAAAGTGCACTGGTGCATGCCATTTGATCTCAGAACACGGATATATTCCCATGAACACATGTCTTTTTCAGTGACACAATTAAACTTTCTCGATCCATTGCATAAACATAGGCCACAGTAGGTCAAATTATTGAACTTCTCAGCATAACACAGAAACAGATGAGGCATTTGCTGCATGTTTAGTTTTAATAATCCATTCTTTACCATGGTTAGCCAAATAAATAACCTTTTGCGGATCCATTTGTCACAAGATGACTTTGTAATGAGCGGAAAAAAAAAAAAAAGAAAAGAAAACTACCAAGCACGGCCTATTCTTTGGAAATAAGCTAAGACAAATACTGAAATACATTTCACACTCTACATATTATGCCAAAACTAAAAAACAATTTGTCATCCACCAAAAAACCAATGCAAAGAAACACTGGATAACAAAAAAATTAGGCAAAGGCTCAAAGCATATGCAAGATAACACTAAATGAGCGATGAAGTAAAAAATATGATTAATTCACCCCTTGACAAATAACATTAAAATTGATATACCATGTTAACCTTTCTCAAGAGGTTGGTAGAACTAAATCAAGGAATAACTGTGAAACGGTGGAAGCAAGAAAAAGAATTCAGTATCATAGCAACAAAAAGGCCAACGTACTAAGCCTGAAGCAACTTCTTGAGTACCGTTCATCCTCTTTCCAGTAAGAAGTGCAACTTCTCAAGTATTGTTGGACATGCCAGTCCTTCCACAACTACCCTCACAGAGTTTCAGGATCAGAGTGCAGGGTGAAGCATTAAAAATCTTTTAAACAGGATGTAAACTGAGTCAATCCAAGTTTTCAAGCATAACAAACCAACAACTAGCATAATTTTAAATACTCATTTGCTTTTGAAGTGGAAATTACAATATTAGTACATCATAACGGATAAATACATTGCATAACAGAAAGTAGACTTCCCATTAGCAACAAATGCCTCATAAGTTCACCGTATTGGAGAAATTTGGATCACCACATTAAGCAGAGTGTGGTTGAAGTAATTTCCTGGCATACATACCATAAATGACATCAACAATAAATTCCAACCACCAACCTGCTATCTGAAACAGATTCTTTAATGTCTTGATAAAGTTCAATCATCATTAACCTAGCTAAAGGGGATGGTTGAAATTGCTGTGAGAAGTGTTAGGTGAACGCCTAATGTTTAAAGCTCATCAACAACATATTTTAGTTCTACCCAACACAGCACCACACAACACTTCAATCCCAAGTATTTTAGCCATAGTTTAGCATTTAATAACTACGTCCGGATAAAACTTCCACAGATTAACCATGTACTCGCTCGCCCTCTTTCTACTATTATATATGATTTAGCTGAAAAAATATAAAATTGATTAAAAAAAAAATCCTAAACATTAACATTAACAACTTCCAATGTTTAGTATCTCATTGAAATTCGAAGCACACAAAACAGAAATTATTCACTAACTATCGCAATAATTTAAATAAACAAGAGCAACATATTATCAACTCTCAGCCAAAACTACTAGTTGAGAATAAGAATGGAACAATAGAATTAAAAACAAATAAGTACCTGACAAAGATCACACTTTGGCATCTGGGAAGATGAATGAAAAAGAGGGACTCGCTGGTGCTTGCTCGCCAGCTTGTTGGCTGCATGCACCTTCTGGTCGCAGTCCCAACAAAGTGCCGCCTCATCCGCGCAGCACAAAACCTTCGCCTCAGCTGCCTCACAACCATTACACTGTATCCTCATCTCCTTCGAACTCTGAAATTAATCACTTCGCTGCGTTGAATTTAGGGAGGTATTTATGCGGAGGGTTTAAGGAATTACTATAAATAGACGCGTAAAATAAAAAAAATGAAGCTTTGTGTTTTCACGTCAAGGGTTTAAGAAGAGAGATTCCTTGCTTAAAATAGAGTGATACTTGAAACGTAAACCGGCCACTGGTACCGATATTAAGATCACACGTGGCTTCAGTTTCATTCGTCGCTGCCACGCATGTTTGCAAGTACGAAAGGAAGCGGTGCCGTTTAGCTAATTCCGTCCATCTCCTTTTAATTACAGCGATAAGCCTAATTAAGGGATAATTGTTTCAAAATGTTATAAATTTTTTAGTTGTAAATTATGTACATTTTTGAAAATCCTCTTTATTTATTACACTAATGCCAAATAAATATAGAATGATTAGTTATAAGAAAATTTGACAACCCATTATTACTGTTACACGAAAATAGACCAAAACTCACTAAATAGAGAAAAATGAGGTTATTAAAAGAAATTATGATTATTAATAATAAAAAATAAATGATTTAATTTTTAATTTAATTATAAGGCATGAATGACTATTTTTGTTCTAATGTACTTTCAATCAAAAGAACCAAAAACAATGTCAAGTTAGTTGATTATTGACATTGGTGTCACCGGGGTGGGCGCGAGGATTGGCAAAACGTGTTTTACTAGACTCGTTGGCATGTAAATTTAAATTTTTGCTCGTTTAAATTAAGCGGCTGAGATTAAAATTTATGTTTAAATACTCGTATGATTATAATAATTGGGGGATTAAGAGCCTTAAACTTTGTATATTTGCATCATAATTGATAAAGTCGCTGCAAATAGTAAATATTTTGCATTATTTCTGCTCTCTGTTGCATTTTTCTTTCAAAATTTTTTCGTCATTAATTAACTTAAAAAAATCATTATTTTTGTACTGGGCTGGTGATACTTGGACAATTGTACGTGTACTATTGAGGCCTAAAGTAATGGGTTTGGGCTAAAAATATCCCAACGTCAATGAAGTCCACAGGCCGGATTTCATTACAGACTTTAATTCCAAGTCTGTGCCCGGGCCCGACCCGGAGGGGAATTAGCGTACGAATACGATTAATATGGAAGCCCGGGCTTCGATATTCCGATAACATGAAATAAAACCCTCATGGCTTCTTCCTTAGCGAAACGACTCGATGCCTTAAACCCATGGTTACGTGCAGCTACCCGCCAACTCCGGTTCGCAAGAACGGAATCCGGTCCACCAAGGCGGCGATCGAAGTCACCTGTTTTTTCCCTAACAAAGACCACCAAAGAGAAATCAGAGTGGTGGATTGTCGACGGAGAAATGCACGAGATCGGAGATCACGTGCCGCCACGCGAGCGATTCGTTATTCCCAGGGATAACATCCCCAACAAGCGCCGGAAACAGCTTCGCGAACAGTTCATGCGTCGTACTCGACTCGTCATCAAGGAATCGGTGAGTTAGCGTCAGTTTATATTAGCGTTGTTGCGACTGGAAAAAAATTGTACTGAATGGTTTTTTTTTTGTTTTGGTTTTTTATCAGGAGCATGAAGTGTGGTGCAAAAGATACATGGAGTTGTTTCAGGAGTTGAGGGAGAATTGGGAGAGGCTGTATTGGGATGAAGGTTACTCAAAGAAAATTGCTCAAGATCATGCTAATTATGACTCTGCTGAAGATGATGATCAAGATTTTAATCCTTACAGGTTTCTTTGATGCCGTTTTTAACTCATTTATCAATTAGTTGCGCGTGATTCTGTATTAGAGAAGCTTATATTCAGTGTCTTTTTTTTCTTTGGTGTGTGTGTGTGCAGGAGCAGCAGGAGATCTCATAGTAACCAAATGAGGGTACGAAATTGATTTATTTTTGATATTGGATTTCTATTTTCAATGTTATTACATGTTAACGATTCAAGTGTGAGGTTTAGGTAGTAAGAAAAAATCAGTTTCAGGAAAAACCGTTGGATCTTTTAGTTTGTAGTCTATGTACATTTTATTGCCGTTATTTTCAAGTTTACTTTTATGTACATTTTATTGTCTTTATTTTCAAGTTTACTTTTATGTACATTTTATTGTCTTTATTTTCAAGTTTACTTTTATGTGACATTACCATCTAACTGGATTTTAATTGCAGGACCAGGGTTTCTGGAGGGATAGCCAAGGCAACACCTGGGAGAAGGTCAATCAAATTCGGGACAAGTTTGAATATGACAGAGAGAGGAGAATGAGAGAGAAAGGTAGGCTCAATACCAATAGATATCCAATGCTGTAAATGATTTATCCTGTCCATTTGTTTTATGTTTTCATATTTAAAAATTTCATGTTGATAATCCAGCTTGAGCATGGTTTAATTCTCATGTTAGTGTAGGAATCTGTTATTTTTGGAATATGTTGTTGTCAGAGCATGGGTATGACAACTTGGAGGTGAAGTTTTACCTTGATGTTAGCTCATTTGATTACAATAACTATTGAGCAGAGAGTAGCCTCTTCTGAATGGCTACTATTCACTTCCATTTTTTACAGCTCTACATGTAGACTGCGGTTGTGGTGTATTTTTTGAGTCAGTTTAGGAATTTTAGACAGTGGATGATTGATCTGATTTGAGAACATTGCTCTCATTTAATTAGTTTTATTTGATGCTTTTTGTCCAAATTTCCATATTTTCTGGGTAGATTTGTTTTTAGGAGGATTTGACTGTATCCTCAGGCTATGTTTCACTGTCACTTGTTGTAAATCGAGAAACTTTCAAATCATAGGAAACTTTCCAAATATAGTTCATTTGAATGCTCTGATTTCATTTCTCACTTAGTTGCATATCAGGTTTATGGTCAGCTTGTATTTTCTACAGAAGAAGGTAGTTGTTTAATCTTTAATTGAAGAACAGATTAGACTACCTGCACTATATTTTTTGTCTGAGCACACTAAACTATTATTAAGGAATTTTCCCTAATTGTTTCTGTATCACAATTGAAGCATGGTTTGAAATCTCATTCATTCAAAATTGTGGTGCTTCTTGGGTGTGGTTCTTATTTATTTTTCACAATTTGACTGCAGCATTTGCACCTATGAATGGAGCAACTTATTCAGATTCACAAGATTCATATTCCCATACCCTAAACCAGCCATTTGACACTCAGAGATACTTTGCTCAGGCTGAAAGGAACTGACAAAAGGACTGCCGAATATGTATGCGAAGAATCTATTGGGATGTTCCTTCTTAAGCCAAGGGAATTTCATTGAAGATTATGGAACATTGATAAAGGTAACAGTGCCCAAGAATCAAGGCTATTTACCGGCAAGCAAAGCTGGAAGTGGCTAAGCTAAGGTCTTGATAGAATGCGTTGCAATTAAAAAGGGATGCGTGTCTAAATTTGTGATCAACAGCTATTATGAGATGTGTTGTCAACTACGGAAATTATGAATGTTGAATTCAATTTTTCACATTGGAGGGCACCTAAAATGTAGGTAGAATGGGAATGAAAAACTTTAATTAAAATGTTCGGTCGAGATATCTGTTTTCATGGACACCCAAATGGACTTGACGTCAACTCTCTATGATCTCTTTTTAGTTAAATGTTTTTTAGAATTTATCAATAAAAAAGGACTCAAAAGTTGTGAAGACAAAACCTAGCGACGTGACCTGATTTTCGAACAATTAAAGTGACGATTGATGAACTAAAAAATAAAAATAACATATTTGAGTTGATGACAAATGACCCTAGGTTTTGGAGAAAAACAACCAGGAACACAACTAGACTAAAATTAATTATTTTGAAATAAATTAACATTCATCAAATATCGTTAGTTCGAAAATGTTATAAATACTAATAATTCAGAAACAATTCTAAAACTTAGAAATGAATAAAAGTAATTCAATCCACCAATGGTTCAATTTGGTTGGGCTTTCTTATCTTATTTTGTGTCCACACCAGTAAATTATTGTTTTATTATCTTAATACATTGAAAAAAATTATATTGAATGCACACTAAGTTAAAATCAGTCCAAATTTTGGTTTTGAGTTTTCAATGGAACAACACAAAACCAAACCCGTCGGTTCGTATAAAGTCGACTCAAAATAAGTGGATAATTGTTTAAAAAATTGCCTTTTAAATTATGGTCAGAAACAAAAATTTCCAAATATTAACCAAAAAAAAAAAAATTCAAAAACCGAAGGTTTGTAATCAGATGCTGAGTTGAGGTATCAATTTTTCCGGGCACTAGATATGCCAACTTTCTAATCTTTTAATTTTATACATATATGTATATATTTATTAACTTATTTTCTAAATGAAAGGGCAAACTTGCTGACAAAGGTACAACTACTCAAAGCACCTAATCGAAGGAAAAAAACGACAAAGAGATTGCAAGTCTTGATAACTTCAACAGCAGCAGCATCAAAGAGTTATAGACCATAACTCTAATTTCGTTCGAAGCCGGCGCCAAAACGCAAACGTAAAACATGCGTTTGAAAATGAAGATCTGAATTCCGATCAACCGAATTTGATATAGGAAAAATCGGAAAAAGAAAATGAGAGGAGCTCGGCTGTGCGGATTGCTTAGTGAATTAGGTTACGAAGGAGCAGATACATTAGACCCCGACAGTTTCGAATGGCCGTTTCAGTACGACGACGCACGAACTATTCTGGACTGGATCTGCTCCTCCCTCCGTCTCTCTAACGTTCTCTCCCTTTCCGAACTCTCGCAGTACGAGCTAATTCTTTTCTTCAATTTTGAATTTCAACTAATTAATTACTGATAATTTAAATTAATATGCAATAACTCTGCATTTTAGGTATGAGCTGTTTCTGGAAGAAGGAAAGCTACTGGAAGTAAGCATTCATTCTCTCTTTGATTTTAATTTCTTAATTCTTTGCTGCAATTGAATATGACTTTAATCATTCTTCGATGAGATTGTTGGCAGGGGGAAGATTTGGAGTTTGCTTATGATAGCATATCGGCATTTTCCTCAAGAAGAGATAATCAGGATGCAGTTTTTGGAGCCGAGGAAGGTCTCAAGGATATACGGTAATTTCTGTTTATTTTTAATACATCTTTCTTGCTGAGAATGTGTTTTATAGAGTAATGAATATATTCAATTTTGGATTAGATTTCGCTATTAACGGAATTTCATGGTTAGCTTGTTAGATGTACTGTTGATTAGTCCTCCATTTGTTAAGTGACAGATAGAATTGTTTTCCTGATATTTCTCTGAAGCTGGAAGTTTCCTTGGTTTAGCGATGATTCCATTGTGTTCTGTTGTTTCATGCAATGATGGTTTCCTTTTCTTCTTTAGCGAGGCAACTCTGGCATATAAAGATGAAGCTGTAAAGTTGCAGAGACAGCTTAAGCATCTGCAATATCAGTTTGACATGCTTACTGCTCAGGCTTCAACTTTGGTACAAGGGAGACGTGCAAGAGTTGCATCTACTTCTACTGTCAATGGACAACTTACAACCTTGGATGACAGCCTTTCAGCGAGAAATTTGCAGGTACTGGAAAGTAATTAAGCTTCTCAATGGTTTCTTTCTCCCACTCTCCTTTTCCTTCTTTTCTGTTTCCTTCTTTCCATTTCCTTTAATGTAGTTGGAAGAGAATTTCTATCTTACTGTATGTTAAATGGTGCATTATTTTATTATTGGATAAAAATGTTTACAAAAAACATTTGCTGCTTAAACACTCTAAAATTTCTGTTCCATTCTTTTATTGTAATCTAGATGAACGCAGTTATGGAAAGGATGGCTTCAACAGCACAAGAATTGGCACATTATCATTCTGGGGATGGTACTACTTCCTTTTTCATTCTTCTACCTCTTCTCTATTGGCTATCTGAGAAATTTAGAGATGAAGTCATGAATAAATTCCTATTTTAAAACTGCAAGTATGATCACTCCATTCTTTCTATTGTATGAGTTGATTAACAGAAATAAATTAAAACATACAAAAGTGAATTGGGGTTTGTTTCAGACACTTGGGTCCAATCAACTTAAATCTATTGTAACCATTGGTTATGTATATTTTTCATGCGAAAACTTTCATTTTGGCTATATCTAAATATTATTTGCATAGTTTCCTTGGCTTATAGTTAATTCCATAAGTTGGGTATTTTCTGAATATTTTCGATCTTAAATATAAGTACATGGTCTTTAACTGGACCTAATTCTTTTAGTTACCTCCTTCTTCCAGTAATGCGAAAACTGATGAATGTTTATGCTAAACCCTCTATTTAATTGCCTAATAAATTTAAAGGAGGGGATCAAATAAAAGAATGTTATTTTTTAACTATTTCTATGCTGTTTATCACAAGCTGTCAATATTGTTTACATGTGCAGAGGACGCCATCTACCTAGCTTACTCCGACTTTCATCCGTACTTGCTGGGAGATTCATCTTGTATAAAGGAGCTAAATCAGTGGTTTGCTAAGCAATTGGACACGGTGCGTTAGTTGATATGACATTGATTCTTTTCCACTTCATAGTATATTAGTGTCTCCATAGTATTTGTAGTCTACATATCCTTGTATTATATAGTAGCTTGTAAACTTTATGTGGCTGGTTTTGATTTTCTTTTATATTCCTAGACTGATGAATAAATGAAGAATATAATGTTGTTAGTCAAGGTTGTGTCAAGTGTTAATGGTCTTATCATGTGATTGGAAATAGGGTTGTTAGTCAAGGTTGTGTCAAGTTTTGATGGTCTTACCATGTGATTGGAAGTAGGGTCCTTTTCGTTTAGTTGCTGAGGAAGGAAAATCAAAATGTTCGCCGGTAAGTCTTGACGACATCTCAAATATATTAGTAAGAGGTATGCTTTTCTATTCCTTATACTTTTGCTGATATTATTTCTTTTGCCAGACTGCTCTGTTTTTAATTGATTGTTCATTTGCTCACTTCATGTTCAGTGTCTTGATCAAATGAACTTGTGGATATGTACATGTCTATTCCCCCTACTTGAACAGGAAAAACTTCCTTTTCTTCCTTTTTTCTTTACCACTTGATGCCCATTCCCCTTTAATTTTGCAATTACTACCATTCATCCCGCAATATGTTTCTATGAATTTAGCAGAGCTAGATATATTTAACTTAATTATTTATATATGGTGGCTTATTTTTGGGTATCATTTGTGTTGTGATTGTAACTATGGTAGTCTTTCTGTGGACAATACAAAGAAGTTGATGATATCTCGTTTTCTATCTCTGAAAGCTACACTAATTCTACCAGTTATTAAGGGATTCTACTGACACAGACATATTTGTCAAGTACATAATTGAGGATGTATAAAATCTGTAGCGTGAATTTTGACTTATTTTAAACCTATTTCAGATACTTTTTGTTTTCACTTTCCACGTGCTTTGCAATTATTACCATATGTTGAAGTATATCCCATGCTGGCTGAATATTGATTTGTATTTCTTGTTTTGCATTGTTGCAGATTTAGAAAAATCCCATCACCAACGTGTATCTGAATTACAACGGCTTCGTTCTATGTATGTACCTTTTCCTTATAAGTGTTCATCTCTGGTCTTTTTTTTTTGAGAATGTGCCAGAAGCAGGGACTAGATTTTTTCTCGTGGACTCTGTAAATTTCATGATATGTTCTGTTACTATGTGGTTTTCTTCTTCATCTGTCACTTTGTGTGTGTGTGTGTGTGTGTCAAATGTATATTATGGTTTACAGGTACTCCAATTGTTTGACAGATTTGGAACAAGTGAAAGACAATGGGTGGAAGCCCAGGTTGAGAATGCTAAGCAGCAAGCTATTCTTATGACGCTTAAATCTCAAGTGGCATTAGATGAAGCTCACATTCATCTTGATCTTCTTTCACTTAAGTAAGAGCACTATGTATCACTAGTCAATTCAATTTACATCTATAATTTTACAGTATGATACATTTTATAACTCCAGCAATCTTGCACCTGTAATTTTAAGTTTCAGTATTTTGGTTGCTTTTTAACATTATAAAACAAGATATAATTTTGAATGAGGTGATATGTATGGAATGTGCTTTCCAGGGATAAAGGACGATCTGGAAAATGCATTTTGAATTGTTTAAACATTTCCTCCTTGTTCTGTATCTTGCTAATCTTTTTTGTTTGTCACATGGTATATTTTTGTTTTGTCCAAAATGTGCAGGAGAAAACATGTTGAATTGATAGGAGAGCTCTCAAATCTTTACCACAGAGAAAAGAAGTTGTTATCTGAGGTTTGTATGTGAAATTTTAATTTCAAGTTTATATTCTATGTGTCGTCTAATTTTTTGTTTTAGCATTTAGAAACATAATTGCAGCATACTAGACACTGTTGAATCATAATCTACTTCAATATGTTTTGTTTAATCAAGTTTAACTGCGTGATAAGTTTTGCAAAGTCTGTCGTTATTGGTCCAAGGATGCAAAAGAATTACAAGTTGTTTTGGTTGATTGTCTGAATTGTTCTTGTAATTCCCAAAAGATATTGATGCTTCAATATTATTTATCTTGCATAATCATTTAACTGTGGTACGTGTATGGATGATATGTTCTTTCCTGGTGACTATACTACTCTTTGTTTTTTATTAACACTGCATTCTTTTAGACTATTCCGGATCTTTGTTGGGAGCTGGCTCAACTCCAGGACACATACATTTTACAAGGTATTGAGTGATAGCCTTTTCATTCCAAGATCATTTGAAAGGAAGTAAATATCCAGATTTGTATCTGTGGCAGTGAGTTATTC
This sequence comes from Azadirachta indica, assembly GCA_022749755.1. Taxonomy (NCBI): domain Eukaryota; kingdom Viridiplantae; phylum Streptophyta; class Magnoliopsida; order Sapindales; family Meliaceae; genus Azadirachta; species Azadirachta indica. Next base: position 1,715,946 of record CM040440.1, on the reverse strand, counting down.
TTATGAAGATGATATGGTTCTAAATTAATGAACTTGTAGGTGATTATGATTTGAAGGTCATGCGCCAGGAATTCTATATTAACAGACAGAAAGCGGTAGGTTGGCTACTTCACATTTTTATCTTTTTGCATGTTTGTTTAATTATAGCTTGTGGAACATATTTAATTTCTCTTTTCTTTTGGCAGTTCATAAGTCATCTGATTAATCACCTTGCAAGGCATCAGTTCTTAAAAATTGCCTGTCAGCAGGAAAAGAAAAACATGCTTGGAGCATATTCACTGCTTAAAGTTATTGAGTCAGAGCTTCAGGGATACTTATCAGCAACCGAAGGCCGAGTGGTACTAGGCTCTTAATGTGTGTGGTTGTGGGTGTGTTAAGCTTTGATTTAGTTTTGGTGCTTAGGGAATATAAAATATCTCTCTTATAAGCCTACCACTTAAATACGTCTATCTGTATGCAATGTCCTTTTGTTACCCTTCATACAGTATATATAAATTTTTTTCAAGAAGATGAACTGCAGTTGTTGGGACTGTTTTTCTGCCCAATTCCTGTAGATCGTGTGAGACCTTATTTTATTTTCTTTTCTGAAATTATAATATTGTTACAGGGTCGTTGCCAGGCACTTATTGAAGCTGCAGCTGATGTACGGGAACAAGGGGCAGTGGATGATCGAGACACTTTTCTTCACGGTGTTAGAGATCTTTTAAGTATCCATTCAAGTAATGAATTTGATTATTAACAGATTCTTCTTTGAAGTTACGGCAAACTGAAAATGTGTAATTTTAATTTTTCCCTATGTTTGTGATTTCTGTTAGATACTCAGGCTGGGCCGTCAAGATACATATCAGCTCCAGGGATTGTTCGGCAGATATCTAGTCTTCATGCAGACTTGATGACCCTTCAGTCTGATCTTGAGAATTCTCTTCCAGAGGACAGAAGTAGATGTATCAATGAGCTGTAAGTCATGCTTGTTTTTGTAAATCGGTGTTGCTTTCAGTGTATGATACTTCTGAGCTATATATTTTTGGATTTATTTGTGAACATGTTAAATTGTATACGTGCATTAGGTGTACTCTTATTCAAAGTCTACAGCAATTACTATTTGCATCGTCGTCAACTGCACAGCCAATACTGACCCCTCGTGTATGTCCTTCATCATCACAGCCTTGCAAGTGTCCAGTTTTTTATTCTCTTGTTGATGTGTATGATGTTTTTGTTGCATTTGAAGGCGTTAATGAAAGAGCTTGATGAAATGGAAAAGATCAATGCAAAACTTTCAGCTGCAGTGGAAGAAGTGACGCTCGAGCACTGTAAAAAGAGTGAGGTTCGTAGTAATAGTAATGTTATGAGGCTACTGCTTTCTTGTCCTTGAAAGTGATCATGGAATTATCTTCGGATTCATTTGCAGATAATAAAACATCATGGACAAGAAGTAGGTCTTCAAAGGCGGGTATTCGTGGATTTCTTTTGCAATCCTGAGCGTTTGAGGAGTCGAGTCCGAGAATTGACTGCTCGCGTCAGAGCCTTACAAGTTTCTTAATCCCTAACCCCTTTTTATTTTGTGCATGATTCTTATCTCCCCCTCTTTACCCAACTAACATTAAAATAAGTATTATCAAAAGAAATTGATTAATTAATGTAGAAACAGCTTGACGAGATAATACTAGTTTTTCTTTTCTTTATTCGCTCTAGTATAAGAATCTCGTAACTGCGGCACCATATTTATCATATTTTATTTTGAAACAAATGAAAAGCTGAAAAAACGTAATAACAACAACAAAATAATCATAATAATAATAATAATAAAAAAGAGAATTCACACATATCTTCCTTAAAACTTGAAAAACTTAGATGATAAATTTGAAAAAACTTACAGCAGTTGACCGTTAAAAGACCGCTTAGGGGAAGGACAATTAGGGTAAATTCAGCCTGATTTATCAATTTTGTTGAGCGTTTGCTGTGTTAGCCGAGTGAGACAAAATTGCAAAGAAAGGGAAGTTGTTGGGATCGGAAAATGGTGAAGCTTGCAAATGGGTTCCGGTTGGGAATTGCTGTACGAAATACTATATTTGCAAGCCAAGTCGATCAATTGGCCGCTGAATTCGCCGCTATGATAACCATTAACCACCCCGATTGTGCATCCGTGAGTTCCTTTTTAATTTTTGTAACCGGGTTTGGCATCGTGAGAGAGTCAGTGTTCCCTGCAAAAATTGATAAGTGGCCCCCAATAAATACATAAAAACAGTAAACAAAATATAGGTTTTAAGCTCACAAAATTTGTTTCTATCAAAAGAAATGAGAAATTAAGGCTATTTTGGCCCTTTGATAGTAAGTAAATGGATTAGGGAGAGCAGGTACGTGTCGGTTTCTTCAAATTTGTCCTTTACGTATAAATTTTCTAAATTTGCGGGCGCTATGTGTTAAGTTTTCTTAAAAGCGAAGGTTTTTTTTTTTTTTTAAACTTTTTCTATTGAAAAAATAATTCTCTCTTTCTCTCGTCTCAATACATCTATAGGAAGCCAAGATTATAAAAGGTAATATGATAATTAAAACACTTATTTAGAAAATAAATTGACAAATTAGTTAATATGATACATAAATTACACTTTAGGTTTTTTTTTTTTTAATCCTACTTTATAGAAAGAAAGAAACAAAGAAAGAAGGAAAAGGAAAATGAAATTTATTGAAAAAGGAAATTAAAGGTCTTCCTTTAGGAAGGAAAGGAAAAAATCATAACTGTAGATCACGTGATATGTTTAATCAACCACTGAAGTCGCAGTTATACTTATTTCAGAAACGACACTATTTATTATATTATATTTAATGCTGTAATAAATCCGTTTGCAATTTACTCCCAACATCCAGAACTCTGAAAGCTACTGCCAGTAGTACTACTCTCACTCTCGTGTTTATATTCAAACCCCACTTTTACTCTTTTCACTGCTTTCCTTTTTTTTTTTTTTAAAATATATATATATAATTTTTGGCTTAAAACCCAAAATTCCCACTCTGAAGATTGTATGTGTCTTGTACTCTACATCAATTAAAGATTTCAAGAAAATAATAATAATAATAATAAAAAGCCCCCAATCACAAGGTAAATAAGGAACCGAAATCCACCCATCCTTAATATTACTCTTAATCATATGACATGATTAATTCCACTCTCATATTAATTGGTGACTAATTGTAATGGATATGGAAACACTTTCCCATTACAATATATACACCACAAATTAAGCTCCATCCATCAATATCCTTGCATATACATATAACAATAATATGATTTCCAATACCAAACTCATGCATATATACATACATATTATATATATATATATAATATGTATAAGTATGTGTGCAGTGCTTCCTATATAAATTATAAATAAAGCTTAATTTATATCCCTTCCTTCCTCAGCTTCTCTGAGAGCATGCATTTACTTCACAAAAGACAAGTTGGCAGCAAGCAGCTTGAGAAGAAACCAAGAACTCCTTTCTGCACCCAAATTCAAATACACACAATAATAAATTAAATTATGTAAATTTTATATTAATTTATTTGTGTATGTATACATTATGAGTTAGTTAAATTAAATTCAACATTGATAAAAATACCTTCTTGCTTTTTGAGTAAAGTAGGTGTGGTGATATCTTGTACAAGTCTTCATCAACAGGTTTAGGTGTTGGCCTGCAGCTGCTGGCCATTCGAGTAGTAGTAGTAGTAGTAGTAGTAGCAGGGCTTGCTGCTGTTTTTTCCATCTCTTCACTCACCGTCCAATTTTGCTTTTTCCGATTATCTTTATTACCTTGAACATGCTCACCAGCTTTTCTCTACACATTTTATAAAAAAATAATAATGATAATAATAATCACACACCTTTATTGCATGCATTTGCTCCTGCTTTATGTATAATTATTTATTATTAATTAAATATTAGTTGGTTGAGAAAAAGAAAAAGAAAAAGAAATTTTCTACGTACAAAAAAGCTAAAGTGCATTTACTGTTGGAGCATGCATATATGGGTTGGTTTGTTTTTTATCCATTGCTTAATTTAATGGAAATGAACCTTCTTTTTTATGCGGTACTCATGTTTATTGCTCTCTCTCTCTCTCTATCTCTCTTCTTCTTCTAGGAATTTATGAATTGAAAGAAAACTAGCCACCTACCTACCTACCTAAAATAAAAAAGATGGAGAATTTCCTTTTTTTTTTTTAATATAAAGATGGAGAAGTTAAAACTGCAAAAGATGAAGATGAGAGTTTCTTGCTTCATACATTAATTTAATTGCTGCTACAGTTAATATTGATGACGCATTTCCATTAGCTTTGAGTATATCATGCGTTTATGTCTGCAGCATTTTCAAATATTTGAGCTTCAAATTAATTCACAAAGGAAAAATGGTTACCCTTCTGCGAGGAACAACAATCATAGCAGGGGTGACGACATCATTCTCATACAAATCACCAGCAACATACAAATCACGATCTTCAGAGTAACTGTAACGAAGCAATCCAGCTTGTCTTGCTGTGTCAAAACACTGAGTGAATGGCAAATCGCTGTTCCAATCCCAGCTACCAAAAGCTGGTACACGACTACTCTTGTAGTAATAATCCTACACCCATCGCCCAAAACAATAACAACAAAGCCATTTTAGACTAGCATGTTTAACTAATAATCACAACCCAGAAGACGAAGAAGAAGAAACTTACTTCCATTGGAATTGATTTTGCGGTACTGGAGGAGGGAATGACTAGAGCTTCTGAAAATTAAAAGTGTTGGCTTGCTTTCTTTCTTTCTTTCTCTCTCTTAATGTTTCTGCAATGTCAAGGTGGGTTGCTGGTCTAGCAATATTTAAAAAGAGTTGGCAGAGAGAGAGAGAGAGAGAGAGAGAGAAGAGCATGGAGTAAAGTAAGCGTATGGGGATCCAAAGCAGTGAAGTTTTTGTCCTAGGTAAAAAGAAAGAAAACCCAAAAAACGAAGTAGGAGACAGAGAGACAGAGAGGTAAGGTATGGTAAGCAAGAAAGAGATGGGTAAGGGTTGCTTTTGTTTAGAGTTTTTTTAATATTCTCTCAACTCAAACTCTCCTTCTCCCAACTTTATCGCTTCTTCTATCAGGAATCAGGATTCATTCAGGAGTGTATTGAACTTTTGCTTTTTCGCTCTGCTTGTCTCTCTGATCAAATGCATATTCCGATTCATGATAATAAATAAATAAAAAAGTGAGAGAGAGATAGAGAGAGGGTTAATAATTTCTTTTGTGTAATTTATTTATTGGTGGGGTTATCCAACCTGCAAGCAAAGCAAAGCAAAGCAAAGCAGAGCAAAGCAAAGGGAGAGTGATGGAACCTTTTCTAACCCCACACGCGGAGCAGAGTTATAACTTTGTGCTCCGTGCAGGCCGATTCCAATTGCATTTTTCTACAGATCGAAGACTCGGTTCTTCTGCAGCTTCCACAACTCCCAATGATTTCAAAAATAGATTTAATTGGTTAATTAATTAGGTAGCTGTCAGCAGTTCCTATATTCTTAACCCTATACAAATATATATATATATATATATAGGTGATCACCGGGACAGGTCAATGCAGCAGCAGCAGCGCAGCGGCAGCTTCTGCATGTTTTCAGTCTTAAAAAGTTGAAACTTGCAATGTATTAAACAAAGCCAGAAGATAAGCAAATTAATTAAAAGCATTACTTTTTAATTAAATATACATGCATCCGTTTGCAGTTGTAATTTAATATGGAGATAAAATTAAGGACATGTGCATGCGGCAGAGAGAAGGCGTGTTAACTGTGAGCTTTAACTCTGCTTCGTCAATTCAGACTTTTCTCATTTCTCAATATATATGTAAATATTACATGAGTTGATTTTTCGATGATATTATTCCTGATGATGACCACGAGAATGATGTATTAATATTTGGGTTTGCGGATGTAGAAATCTTTTAAATTTATATATATATATAAGATGGATCCATGAGAATAAATTAAAGGGGAATGGAGCTTCTTTTTAAAGCTTTTTTTTTTTTTTTTTGGTGGGTATTGTTTTGTATTGTATTGTATTGTATCGTGTTGTATTGTATTGTCGATTGTCATGGTGATTCCATGCAGGTAGGGATCTTTAGTGTTTATAAATTGTCTGAAAACCAGTGCAAGGAAAAGAAAAGAGAAAGGCTACCAACAGAAAAGGGAAAGAGAAAAGATGGATTGGTATAACTGAATTTCTTCTTTACTTATTTATTCGAATTCTTCGTAGATATTAAACATGTTTTTGTCTGTATGTGCAGCGTATGATTATGAAGTTACTTTCTCTTTACTACTCTTCTCGTGCATATATGGGCTTGAGGGCAGAAAGGGCCCAAAAATATATTTGCCATTTATATTTCAAATTAAGATGACTTTAACAGCATTAATTTCTCACATTATTTTTGGGCTTTAACTGACACTGAAATAGTAAAGTCATCATAAAGACTTCAAAGCAAACTCATCCGTCCACTCCACTACTGAACAAACTCACAGAACCACTAACATCTGTCTGTAATAAAATTGATGATCAGACACCTGCAAACTGGAAACAGAAACAGTACTTTACATATACATCTATATATGCATCCAGGTCTTCTTCTTCTTGTTCTTCTTCTTCTTCTTCTTCCTCTAGAGTAGTAGCATCATAATAATGAACATGGTCCTCCTCAATATATATGAATTAGTGATTCTGGATTTTCCATCTCTGCTTCTTCTTCATCGTCATACATAACCACTCCTGCTTCTTCTTCTGCTTCTTCAGAAGTAATTGGTGTGGATACTTTTTCTTCGATTATGGGAATGTCCCTCTTCACCTCGTGATTATCAACATCTGCTTCAACCTGACGTTCATATATATATATATATATATATATATTATGAATTAGTATATGGATGCATCCATACAATTATAGTTAACCGGGAAATTTCAATTTAATTAAAAACCAAATCGAAGAAAAAGAGAGCGTGCGGAATGAATATATATATACATACATATACCTGCAGCGTGGATGCCATGGATATAATAATTTGAGAGATCGACGGACGAATTGGTATTAACACGTACTGTCAAGCCCTATATATACTAGTAGTGTATTTCATTTAATTATTAATTAGTTAATTAATATTAATTAATTCAATCGACGTGCATGTGTGTAATTTGTTGATGATTTTTTTTTTTTTGTTTGGTGGGGGGGGGTGGTGTTAAAATTTCGTTTGAAGGCTGTCGAAGAAGTTTACAGTTTGAGAATATATATAAAATAAAAGATGGAAGGAAAGGAATAAAGAGGGAAGGGTGGGTGGAGAGAAAGAAAAGCATATATGCATGGTTAATCGTCTCTGTATCTATGTGGAATTAATTAATGCTTTAATGATCATCACTTAAAGAACCCATTCTATTCTATTATAGTCTAGTCTATTCTAGTATTACAAGTGTCATTCATAATATATAAATCTTAGAGCTGGTATATATTGCAAAATTATTAGGAACTGAATGGGCTCCGGGTCATTATCAGCTGATAATTCATATGCAAAGCAGAAGCAATAATATAATTAATAATGGAAACACTATTTCAGGTTCTGCCCTTCCAACTTCCAAGTAAGCTCTCTCTCTCTCTCTCTCTCTCTCTCTCTCTCTCTCTCTGTGTGTTTCTCTGCTTGTGTTCTAAGATGTGAGCTTGTAAGCCATGATCTGCTCAAACCTCCATTGCCTGATTGTTGCAAATTAAGAAGCTAGCATGCACTAATTTCTATGGCTTGCTCTGGATTGGGATATTATTATTATAAATGGATATTATTATTTTATTAGCCAAGTACGTATTAATAATTGACATCATGATCTTATATGATTATGAATATGATCATTTATCCTCTCCCAATCGATCCTAATGAAAAATTAATTATGATATATAATTCGTTTAACACTATATAATATTAATGAATTAATTAATGGACGGGATCTGTATGTAAACCTATTTTAATTAATTAATTATGTGGACTCCTTTGAATTGATCAAGACCACCTGCAGAACAGCGTTTTTACCGATCATATCTATATATATATATATATATATGCTAGCTGCTGAAGCTCAAAGAACAATTAATTAATAGTTAATTAGAACGGAGATACATGCCAAACAACTTTATGGTTATCTTGATGCATGCATGCTAATGCTTTGCTTGCTTCCCTCTGTCACAAAATTAACGAGCTTTACTTCCATTAAATAGTGGGCTGTTTTCTTTCTTAAGGAATTGTTTGTTATATATCTCCCCCAAGTCCCACCCTATAATATTATTAATGTTAATGTACTAGTACTACTCTTTTTTCAGTCGTTCTATTCCTCGCTTGGGCCCTTCTTTCCCAGTGGCCCGCCCTCTCGTCAACTTCTTCGACAATCCTTGCTAAGCCTAAGGATATCTCCTGTCTGTGCAAGTGCTAGTGCCACATGCTGGCTCACGTTCCTTTACATCGTTGTATGCACCTTTCCTAGCTATCTTTTTACTTATAATGCGTGACCTGCTCAGTTCTTATTATATTATAGTTATAATTGTTCGTTCTCAGTTGACAGCAACGTTTCTTTTAACTTATGGTCGAATTATATATACATGATGTTGCGTAGGTAATAAATTATGAAATGTGAAAAAATGGGTTTTTATTTGATCGGAAGAACAAAATCTTTTAGTTCAGCAGCAAAGTTAATTCACCCAGGCAGCTACAAATAGCAAGTAGAGTTACAATTATTGTAAAACAGATGCTATTGGATTAGATTATGGCTTTTCGGGAGATTTTTCGAATAAAATATATGCCAATCTTGTACTTGTCATTGAAACGGATGACTAATCAAAAATCAAATCACATCACATCACATCACATCACAGTCACAGTTAAAAATTTTATCATTTTAGAGCACTGGTAAAGCACGGAAACAACCCACCCAATAATCCATCCCCTTTCAAAGAAACTATATTTATGACAAATTAACAACAGCAGATTTAACTTTTCAGCTAAGGATAAGTGTAACACACCATCGCTCATCACCAACATTACCTTACGGCTCCTGCGCATTGCCCTTGTCGTTAGCGGAATCAAACCGCCTCGTCTGTAGCTTTACTTAATTTTATGAATTCAAATATTTAATTTTACAAATAAACATAGACGATATTCTGAAATAACTCACGTGAACCCCACTATTTCACGGTCACATCACAGCCCCACAGGAAGGAAGACGGGCCTTTCGAACCCGACGTCTATTCATTTGACACATTGCCCACACTACATGCCCACCTAAAATGTAGCAAACAGACGCGTGTCAAAGTCTGACTCGCTAGTCGCTTCCCTATCCCTCCTTTTAAGTGTATAACACTGCCCTAGGTTCTCTCCTTATTCCTTGAAATCCTGAACATATTTTATATTATTTTTATAAAAGAATAGATAAAAGGGAGAAACTGAGACGATTACACAAACAATACCAGCTAAAGCAAGATATTTATCGTGACACGAGGCAGAACAATAAACGACCATCCCACGCCCCACAAAACAGCAGTGCCGGAAAAGATGTTCGTACCCTTCCCATTCATCAAGTTAACATAACATCACCACAAAATAGCAAACATTATATCAAAGACTTGAAACGAGTCCAATAACTGCCAGCTGTCAGTTTTTTCCACAAAATTAACCTAAGCATCCACCACCATCAACATTACAACAGTATCATCAGCTATTCGAGATACTAAAAAGCCTAGACTGCTAATTCATGTCCTAACCCGCGGAATTAAAGACAAACAACAAAAAGAAGATAGTTAAGATAGTAGATCACTATCTCTACATCAAATCGGATCCGATGAGATCAGGCCACTATTAAGCTTCCACGTCAACAACGCATTTCTTCAACGGGGAACAGATGAGCCAAGTGAAACCGTACGGATCCTTCAACTTTCCCACGCGCCCTCCACAGCACGCTCCGCTACCTTCAGTGACCTCGCCCTCAGCAGACGCTCCAGCGCTCACGGCCTTCGCAAGGGCAGCATCCACGTCCTCAGTCTCCAGGCAAATAACGCATCCGGTCCCCAGATTCTTAGCTCTGGTCATACCATAAAAAAATGATATACAGAACTCAGCCAAACACGCCGCAACATAAACATCCAAAGCAGAAACAAGTCAAAATCAGGTCAAGCCTGTTAAAACGGTACGTAGATTCAAGAATAAAAATCCCAGACACAGAATAAAAGACATTTAAACAAAAACAAGAAGAAAGATAATTTAATAAAGCTATTTTTACATAAATAAAGCATACGAAATTACTAAAAAAATTTAATATAACGCATGCATTTAATTAGATTTTAGATAAAAATAAAAAGCAACAGAGAAAGTAATTTCAAAAATGAATAATAAGAACTATAGCAAGACATAAAGTTGCCAAAAAAATAAAACATGAAAGATTTAAGCATGTAAATGTTAAATGAAAACGAACGTCCAACAAAAGAAAAAACAAGTAAACTCCATAGAAACAACAAGATCCGATCAAGCACAGCATGGAAAGGTAAAGACAAATATGAGGGAAGAGACGTACGAAGCACCAGAATCATCATCTAGGTCAGCGACAAGAAAGGTTGAGCCGGCAATCTCAAGTTGAGCGCAGGAGATGAGAGGCTGCTCCTGCTCAGCCTTGCGTTTGGGTAGCGTGCTACGGCCGATCTCCACAGCGTCAAACGCGTTCTTGTAGAACTGAACAGCATCAATAGCTTTTGGTGCTTCCACTAGCAGCTGCGGCTTAAGCCCCGTGAAGCTCGCCGAGACAGCCGAAGCAGCTGCTTTCTCAGCTCCAGCTCCGTTCTGAACCTCCTGAACAGCTGCCATTGATTGAGGTTTGGTGTGTCTTGCAGAGTGTGAGCAAACCCTAGGAGAGAGAAAACGAACGAGAAAATGAAACGAGTTCTGTGTGGTGAGTGTTCAGGGGAATTTTATAGAAGCGGGGAAGCGGAGCCGTTAGACGCGAGTGATGGGTAAAATGGGTATTATAATAACTTCCTGGGTTTCTGATTACCCTCTTTCCGTTTAATAATTTACTGATGATGCCACCGTCACTCGTTCCCCATGCTTACTCCTATACCAAAAATACCCTTGGCGTGTCAAGCACTCCACACGTATGAACCAATGCAAACAACTATGAAGATGCCCAAATATTGTCCCACATATTTATTTTGGCATTAATAGCGCTGACTAACTAATTTTAAATAATAATAACTCTACATACATGTACAGAACGCACCGTATCATAACTGTCGTTTACAGCCAATTTACCTTGGAACATTTTTTTTTTAATATTTCAGCAAAGCCTGCAGACTGCAACTACTGTGTTGAAGAAAACTGACGCAATGCCTGTGTGTTTTCTGTCGCATATGGCATAAAAAATATTAATAAACAACTTTGAGCTAAAATGTTTTAGAAGTGGGAATGTTCTTTGGGTAGTTTTTTAATTGGAGGCATCTATCCATTAGGGATGAAATTGCTTGAAGCAGAGGGAGGTTTTTGGAAAAGGAACTAAGTTTTGAATATAATATTACATAGTAGTATTACTGGCTCTGTCTGTCTGGTCTAACACGAGGATCAAGGAGACTGGTTCGGATTTTAGAGTGGATTTCAACCTTTTTGGAGGCATGTGGATAGGAGTCTTATACTGTCATAATCAGCTTTGCTTTTTTACCGCCCAATCGTTTTCTTGGGTGGGTTAGTTCAACCAATTTGTCACCCACGCGCCACTCTCGGTTGCTCTCGAGCCCCCAGGGCCGAAATTTTTATATTTTCTGTCGAATCCACGGAGAATCTGCCACGTGCTACAGACGTGAGTCTTGTGCTGTCGAAGTTACCCTTGCTATAAAACCAAAAGTAACCAGTTTTTTCATGAAGCCGTCTTAGCTCAGCCGGTAGAGCGCATGGCTTTTAACCATGTGGTCGTGGGTTCGATTCCCACAGACGGCGGATATAAATAGCTATATTTACATGTATTTGTTTTTTAAATTATTGTCGTCGTTATTTCCTCCTCCCAATGCCAACGCGTTAGCGCGACTTAACAAAATCAAATGCAATTACTTTTGCATATAACCCTCTGGCATGAAAAAATCATGGCCATTTAAAAAATCACGATCAATGGCCAAATAAGCCTATAAATTATGTTTGCACGTCTATTTAACTGACATGAAATTTGTAAAATAGCTTCAAGTAATCAAATACATTCCCAACAATTAAATCAAATTATACTCCCAACAACTAAATCAAATTATACTTATACGTAAGGATCAAACTTTATCTTCAAATATCAATAGAAAATATTATATGTTCAATTTTATGTTCCAGTGTTAGTGTTAGGTATTATAATGATTTCATAGCTATTACCTTGTCACCAAAGAAAATTTCGACCTAATACTTTATTTTTGTCTTAATTGATCCTGATTCAGCATTAAAAGTATATTGATTCTTTTAAAACAGGCGCTAGTTTATGAATAGAGGAGTGTTAAATCAAGTTTCCAAACCCATTTATGAAACTCCTTTTATAGTCTTTAGAACAAATTTCTTTAAGCTAAGAAAAAGTTTTATTGTTTGCAAACGAGGACAGCAAGTAAGAATGAAGATCGAATATAAAGTTAATCTTCTTTCAAAAATGTTAATGTAATGTATAAGATTTTATATGCCTTCAATCTCAGATTATTTTTTGATTGACATGCCCTTAATTTTGTATAAGTGATTTCAATGGCATTTTGTTGAGAGAGGAGATAATGCCACCCTTGAACAAATTTCCACAATCTTGATAATTATATGATAAATTATTTCTATGAAAAATTAACACATACATTACTTAAATTTTGAAAAACTCACATATACATTGAAGATTTGAGAAAATTTATACATATCTTCCTTGAACAATTAGTTGATTATCAATTTTTACTAAAAAAATTAAAATATCTTTAAAATTTAACGCTATATAGAAAGAAAAAAAAAAATGAAAAATTAAATAATTAAATAATTAAAAAAAATTTTCAATTATCAAATTTTAAATTATTTATCTAAATTTTTAGAAGAATTTAAATTATTTATCCAAATCTTTTACAATATTTTGAATTATTTGTGAAAATTTTTTAGAACATTTAAATTATTTAAATTCTTTATATATATTTAAAATATAAATAAAATAATAAAAAAAAAAATACCAGTAAAAATAAAAATAAATAAATTTATAATATATTAATAAACATTCATATTATCAATGTGTCGTAAAATAATAATATTATCTATTTAATTAACGTATTTTAGATAAATATATTATATTTTATTAAATTTTAGAAATTTATTATTTATTTTTTTTTTATTGTATGGGAGCATAGTAATTATTTTTTTTAATAAATTAAGATTTTTTAAAAGTATTAAGGCTAATAAAGCATTAAACGATTAAAAAAATTTTATAAAAAAATTAACAATTATCACGCGTTTACAAAAAATTATTATTTTAACAAGTTGTCCGTATGTTTATCGGTCGACTAACAGCAAACTTTAATTAACTAACGGCAAAGAGAGAATAGGTGTGATTTTCTCAAACCTTATGCAGGCACGTGTTAATTTCCCTAATTTCTCTTAGCTAAGCATGTGGTTTACCCCAAAACCCAAAACCCCTCAAAGAGAGCCGTACCGAGGCTAAGCAGCAGCGTAGTGACGAAATGTTGCAGACAGCCATCCGTTTAATTCCATTACCTTCACCATCTGCAGCTCCGAATAATTCCTCACCGCCTTTGATTTCATTCACATCGCAATACAACAAACAGTGTTATCAACAATGCCGGAGTAAACAAAAACAGAAGAAAAAGAGCAAGTTACTGAGATTTTGCACTAGTTATGAAGTTGGTGGGGGCTACGCAGACGAAGAGTTGGACTTGCAAGACCGAAGTTACAGAATCCAGCAAAAACAACACATAAATGGTGACCAAGAAATAGACGAAGCCCAGTACGAAGCCATACTTAAAGGAGGTGAGCAAGTCACTTCTGTTCTCCAGGAGATGATTACTCTGGTAAATTTTCACTCTTTTCTCAGTAATCAATTCATTTCCTTCGAAAATAGTTTGTGTATTGCTAGAGAAAGAAAGTGCTTCTGTAGAGTGAGTGTTCAATTTATGATATGTGGCTGCAGCTGGAAGACATGAACATGGATGAAGCATCTGAGGAGGTGGCTGTGGAATTGGCTGCGCAGGGAGTTATAGGTAAAAGAGTTGATGAGATGGAGCCGGGTTTTATGATGGCCTTGGATTACATGATTCAGCTTGCTGAAAAGGACCAAGATGATAAGGTAAACTTTTAGGTTATACCCCAGTTAACTGGCGTTGATTTGGACGATTCTTTGAGGATTTCTGGTGGGCTTAGCAGATTTCTTTTGAATAAATCGTGTGTGAATTCTTTCAAATGTGATTGTTAACTGCTGAAAATGCAGAGGTGCAAGCTTTGTTCTATTGTGCATTCTGTGGCTGCTTCAACTGATTGGAAAATGTTCGCAATTTGGTACTCTGTTGTCTGACCTTGGTTGAAAATTTGAGAAGGAAATTTGATACGATGGAAATGTGTGAATATTAACTCGAGCTTTGTTATATTGTGCATTCTGTGGCTGCTTCAAATGATTGGAAAATGTTTGCAATTTGGTACTCTGTTTGTGAACTTGGCTGTATATTTGAGAAGGAAATTTGATACCATGGAAATGTGTGAATATTAACTTCATGGGTGGACTTGCTTGTCGGTGGACATATAACTTCACTGTACAAAATAGTTGTCATTGATTATTAGAAATATCACGAGTGTGTGTGTGAGTAGAGAGAACCCCTCTGTTTAACTGATGGCCTCATTAATACTTATGACCACTGAGACATCTTGTTGCTTGCATCAAGCAGCTTGATGTTCCATTGAGACCTTGGACATTTTACTGGTATTAGTCATGAGATGGTTGATAAACAATATCCAGTTCTATGCATGATTTATGGCATTCCGTGTCACTTTTTGCACTTCCATGGCCTTAGGTAATTGCTACAGTTTTCTGCGGTTTCAACTGCTGTATGTCTTATACTTTAAGAGCCTTTTACAATGACTGTGAAACTTAAAATTGGTTTTTGACTGTTTATATTTTGTTTCTGAAGCGCAAGTCACTGTTGGAGGTGGTCAAGGAGACTGTATTATCCCATCTTACAAAAAAATGTCCACCACATGTAAGGAAGTTTCTGAAAACCAGTTATTGATTCTAGTTACAATTTAAAAGCTAATTCTCATTGTTACCCATACTTTAATAATTTGTGTTCTCTTATAGGTTCAAGTGATTGGCCTTCTCTGTAGAACTCCCCAGAAAGATAGTAGACATGAATTAATGCGCCGAGTGGCTGCTGGGGGTGGTGTTTTTAAAAGTGACAATGGCATTAAGGTTCATATTCCAGGAGCAAATCTCAATGATATAGCTAACCAAGCTGATGACTTACTAGAGGTAATTGCTTCAGAAACTGCACTATTCGCTTCTCGATATTAAAGTAAATCCTTGCTGCATAGTTCATAAAGTGTAGTTCATAAACGACTTTCTGCAGTTACAACTTTTGTTCATGACACTTAGCAAAATGCTCTCTGTCACAACTTGGGATACAGAAAATGTTGGACCCTTTTCCTTATAGGTGGCCAAGTTCATCACGTTAATTAAGGTCGCTTGGAGACATTTCCAAGTGTTGCTGTATATTTACTTGAAGACCGTTGCTTTACTTGAAAGATGAATTCTTCTGGGTTCTTTAAGAAATATAATTTAACACTGAGTGCAAAAGTATATAAGAAGGGAAAACATTATACATCACTATATTTGCATACTCAAAGAAGAAAAATAATCAAAAAGTGGTTTAGATGATTTGGAGCATTTATATGTGAAGATGCGTCCAATAATGAATATGAAAAACGTATCTCATTCAACACTTGAGACTTTTGTCAATATCAATGAGTTTTACATCCCTCATGATGAAGATCGATCATGGAAGACCTAATGATATAGGTCCTAATTCTACCATTTGAGAGTGTTTAGTTGAATGTATTGTAAAGTTTGTTCTGTACCAGGCATTCTGATCCATAAAATAAGATTTTTACTCCGACTGCTATTGAATTGAAAGTTCACCAAATGAATTCCTTCAATATGCTGTTTGGATCACAGACAATGGAAACTCGAGCAGTTGTTCCAGATCGAAAACTACTTGCAAGGCTTGTTTTGATCAGAGAGGAAGCTCGAAACATGATGGGAGGTGGAATACTGGATGAAAGAAACGATCGTGGTTTCAGTACACTTCCTGAATCAGAGGTCTCCATTCCTGCCTTTATAAGATTTCATATCAATTATGAAATATCTTGCTGCTTCTCCTGGTCCTTTATTCACTCTTTTTACTGAAATATATTATTGAATTCTTTTAATCGTCTCGGATAAATCCATGCCATGCCTAACTGTTGTTATTATTCTTCTTAACGATGATTATTTGCATCCCTACAAATCAACAATGCAGGTGAACT
Source organism: Azadirachta indica (assembly GCA_022749755.1). Taxonomy (NCBI): domain Eukaryota; kingdom Viridiplantae; phylum Streptophyta; class Magnoliopsida; order Sapindales; family Meliaceae; genus Azadirachta; species Azadirachta indica. The sequence goes on along the minus strand of CM040440.1, from coordinate 1,699,369 downwards.
TCTTAACCAAACTGGTAGCTCTGAAGCCTGGAAAAACTGTCCAGGAAATGATAAAAAATGTAATGCTAGGGAAAGATGAAGGTGCAGACAACTATGACAGTGATGAAGCATTTGTCAACGGGAATTTCAGTGGAATTGCAGGAAGGGTAGGATTCATTTCCTGATACAAGCTACTTTTTTTTTCCCCCCATAAGTCAAAACAAATTGTCTTTTCATTAGGTAAAATATGTTTTCGCAATAAAATATGTTTTCACAATTATTGGTGTCACAAGATGGTTTTTAATCTTGTTTCCGCGTTTCCCAGGGAAGTGTTACTGGAAAGAAACCTCTTCCTGTGCGTCCTGGTATGTTCCTTGAGACTGTCACCAAGGTAATCACTTCATCTACGCTGTAAACCTATGTAGTTATTACAGAACAGTACCAACCCCAATAGACTTGAACACGTCAAATGGGATTGTGCTAAATCGAAAATTGAGGACAAATTCTATTGGGCTTTTAATTCATGGTCTCGTGCTTACTTGCTTAGGCATTTTTGATAATCACTCGTATTTATCCAGGACTGTGGAAACTAGCAGATGTTCATAGATCAATACTGATAAATTTTCATTTTTGTACTTGTTAGGTCTTAGGTGGCATATACTCCGGAAATGTCCCAGGCATTACAGCACAACATCTGGAATGGGTAAATACTATTTATGCTGATAATGTGAAAATGATTGCTGGATAACCTTATTAAGACCTGTTCACTTAGTGGTAAATTAATCAATCTTCTTGTGACCCATTTTGTTATTTGTCTTGCATCCAGGTCCATCAGAAGACACTTCAAGTTCTTCAGGAAATAGCGTTCTAGTTTATTTGTAAACGAAGGCAGATGGTTCATCACATATTAACCCATTTTGGATTGCCCTACACTGTTGGAAGAAATGGAAATGGGGCTCAAGTCTGGTAAATACTGCTTGCAACTCCAAATATAGCGAAAAGAATGAACCATCAAGAGGCTGAGTACTTGTTAAATGTGTGTATATATGTTAATTTAATGTTGTTCACCATCTTCTTCTTCTTCTTCTTCTTCTTCTTCTTTTACAATGAAACACATTGTAAACTTTAAAATACTTAATCGGATCCTCAATGATAACAGAAATGAAATCCATATGAACTCCAAAATCATGCTTCTGTTACAACCCGAATCAACAAACAATGATGAAGATTTCAATTTTCTAGTTAACAATAGTGGAATGGCATGTGGGTTAGGGGCCTACTTAATAAGAAATGGTGATATATTTTGGGATCAGTGTAGACCTTTGTAATGATTTGAATGTAGTGAGGAGTAGAAGCAAACACAGCAAGGATTACTACATATTCTGCCAATTATTAAGAAAAGCAGCTTTTCCCCACAAGCCCTCTTGTGTTGTGCCTTGAGTGTTGCCTTTTTAGTAAAGCAAAATGTATATACATATAAGTCTCCCACCGACCTGGATTTCTCACCACGCCTTATTGTTATGTTATGTATCACTCACTTCGGACCACTTTCGCCTTTGCCTACGCTGTCCCCGCCTGCCCTCTAGTTCGTTTTTCAAGTATTTGCTCTCCGGGAGCTTCTTTTGATCAAGTAATAAATTAGTTTGATATTACCCACGTGAGCTGACTTTAGGATTCGCATCTCTATTATCGCCTGGATTTATGGTTTATGGACTTAGTGTGCTGAAGAGGGTAAATAATCTTTTAGTTTGAAGTTTTCATACGTGGGCTTTGTTTTCGTTTCACACGAAGAAGATAGTGTTTCCATTTTTTTTTTTTTTTAATTTTTGGGTAGATTGAGATTGTTACTGTTAAGAGATGGAAATTGATACCATGATAAACTTACGGACATGATGATTTGACAATATTAGCACATTCAATTTTCTCCTTAAAATATCTGTTTGGTTTCTTATTAGTTGGACAAACAAGAAAACATCAAAACAATATTTTGTTCAATGGCTTTTCCCTTAAAGAGATGATGCAATAAATCTGTTAAATTTGCAGCTGACATGTTGAGAAACTTGGTATTCCCAAAAGAGTCAAAATTCTCAAGTAATCTGTGCACTGTTAGCAGCTTTTAACTCGAATTGATAATATAATAATGGAATTGGGGTAAAAGGTGGAGAAGTACCAATTGACTGTTCCATGAAATTTAATTAGATTAACATCTTATCTATATATATATATATATATATATATCCATCTTACTGTCAAATATCAATATCATAAACACCTCCATTTCTGCTACCATATCTCCTTCTGGTCCCCCCAATCACATGCCCCTTTTTTTTTCCTCTTTGTAACCTCCGTTTTAGTTCATCAAAAAGGAAAATTAAAGTTTCAAAATCTCCTCATACCATTCATGTGAATTATTATTATGCATGCCATTCCTACTTTACTTTAGTACTAATTAATTAGTATTTATATAAATATATTTTTTACTTGTTACTGTATGTGGTGGTAACTTGAAGAAAGATTTATTATGAATATGAACCAGAAGTTACTTACCAAACTTTTTGGTTTTAAACTGGGATTTGAAGTTGAAGGAAATTGAACTTGAAAAACGACCGTTTTCTGTTCTGCTCTGTGATCCAACTCTACTTTTTGGAAAGCAAGCAAGCTTTTCTTTCACGTGGGGTTCTGAATTCCTAAACTGGCCAAATCATCACCTTCTTTTCAAATTCAATTACTACATTGTCCTTTCAAACCAATTTTTTATTGGATTATTTATTTATTAAAATAAATAAATGTTCACTTCCCAATTGCGTACCAAATTTTAGACATGATGCCCACCTTCTTTTATTGCAATTCATGAATCTACCGTATTCAATTCAATGCAATATCTACACAGAAGTAATTTCCGAACAATTGCAATTTTTTCAGAACAAAAAAAATAAAGAGAATTTTATCAGTGATTCAAATGCTGTTATTGGGCACAAATTTTTATACAAATTAATTCCTATGCATTAGTTACTTTATTACCGTAAAATTTGAAAATAAGTTAGCGGGTTAAGGACAAATTAGTCATAATTTGAATTATGAAAGCGTCAGTGTGTGGCCCAGCCCAAGTGTGGCGTGGGACCCAAATTCCTACTCAGAGAGAGAAGGGATAGAATGGTCATAATTCGAATTCTAATTCAAAAAAACAAAAACACAAGTTTGCTCTACTTGCAGTTGCAGTGTACTGCAGCTATTAGAACAAAAGATACAAAGGAAGCAGATCAGTACATCTCATCTACAACCAAACTTAAATCATCCGAAATTCTTTCTTTTTTGAGTTACGAAATCGAAAGAGAAAACTAGAAAAATGTCTGGTTATGTAGGGATTCTTGTGTCAGATCCATGGCTTCAGAATCAGTTCACGCAGGTGGAGCTTCGGAGCTTAAAGACTCACGTAAGTTCATCCATTTTTCTTTTTCTTTCTTATGATTTTGATCCCTTGTTTCAATTTTAAAGAAGAAGAAGGTGAAAATGTGCAGTTTATGAGCATGAGAAGAGACAGTGGAAAGCTAACGGTTGGCGACTTGGCATCAAAGATGTCGAGATTGAAAGTAGTTGGCGAGAATCTCAATGAAGAAGAGAGAGCTTCATTTATTCAAGATTTATATCAAAATAATCTCAACGACGAGGTTGATTTCGAGCTCTTTTTGAAGGTAAACTTTTTTTTTTCTTTTTGGACATCCATTTGTTTTTAAGCCGATTAATATTCTTTCAGCTCATTATTCTTGCTCTTTAAATTTATTTGAATTGTTCATTTTGTGTTGTTTTTGGAATTGCAAATGAATTATCGTATGAATAGATATGCGTGAGGATGATATGTCCTCTGATTTTCTTCATACTCGATCAATCGTTAATCGACCTAGTAGGTGGACGACAAATCGTTTAATAATGCTTTTTCAGCTGCCAAACAGGTCCATGCTTATGTTTTTGTGGATTGATTTATGTTCTCTCACCTCTGTTTGCTTCTTCTGTAATTAAATTTGGATTTTGTCGTCGAAGTTTTGAACAAACTTATCATAAGTATTTCGTCCTTTATTTTATCTGTATTCTCAGGAGCCAAACAGTTAAAAGTTAACCTGTTTTTGATTGAAATTTTGAAGACATTTGATTCGTCAAATCGATTTAAGAAAATATTATTTTTGTTTATGTGGAAAGTATCTTTCTCTTATAAAAGAATTTGAAATTTAACTATTAGATTGTTTTTCAAATAAACTTATTCTGTTATCCGTTTGGTTGAAGTTTAACTTCTTTGTTAAAATCATAATAGGTTTATTTGAAACTACAAGCACATGCAAATGCAAGAACAGGAAGCAATGCAAAGAACTCGTCTGCATTCCTCAAGGCCGCAACCACTACATTGCTTCACACCATCAGCGAGTCTGAAAAATCATCTTATGCTGCACATATCAATAACTACCTAGCACAAGATGAATTTCTGAAGAAATACCTTCCAATTGATCCTTCGTCTAATGATCTTTTTGAGATTGTAAAGGATGGAGTTCTTCTTTGGTAACTAGAATTTTTGGTTGATTCTGCTTTTTGCTGGTTGTGGAAATGTTAAGATTTTGATGATAGTTTATTTATTTATTTTTTTTCTCTTTTGCTTCTTGTCCTGCAGTAAGCTTATCAATGTGGCAGTTCCCGGTACAATTGATGAAAGGGCTATTAATACTAAGAGATTGCTTAATCCATGGGAAAGAAATGAAAACCATACCCTTTGTCTAAACTCTGCTAAGGCTATTGGATGTACCGTCGTCAATATAGGGACTCAAGATTTCATTGAAGGAAGGGTATGTTTATATGCCATTCAACCAATCTCCCCTCTAACCTTGATTCCACGGAGTAGAATTCCTTATTACAATTTTATCTAATAATTTTGTTTGAAATTCTATTGATCACTAAAATGGATATCCGTTATGGTTTTGTTTCAGCGTCATCTTGTGCTTGGACTGATTTCTCAAATCATTAAGGTAAGATTATTATGGCTATTATCTTAATTTAAAATTCAGCAGACAATGAGTTAATGAACACTTTAGTGGACTTTGGAACCATAAAGTCAAAGAAATGAAAACTGCGTGACCTTTCTCTGTTAATTTGATATAGTTTGACCTTCCTAATTGTTATGCTGTTGTAGATACAATTGTTGGCAGACCTCAACCTGAAGAAAACACCTCAGTTGGTGCAGTTGGTGGATGATAGCAAGGTAATAATGTCTTCTTTCAGCGACAATGTTGGTTTGTTTAACTGTCGGCATGCACAATTTTATATTATAGTTTTGCTGACATAAGTTGTCCTTTTATATTGAACAACAACAGGATGTGGAAGAGTTGATGAGCCTACCTCCAGAGAAGATCTTATTGAGGTGGATGAACTTTCATCTGAAGAAAGCTGGATACAAGAAGATAGTAACAAACTTCTCTTCTGATATAAAGGTACATAAGTGCAATCCTTTTTTTCTTATGTAGCATGTTTAAAGAAGAAGAATGTGATGCTTTATGTTTGTATTTGCGAAGAGAAGTATTGGCCTTTTTCCAAAATTTGAAATTGTATTTTTCACTGTTGATTGTTCGTATGGCTCAAACTCCAATCTAAGTTTACTCATCAAAGGTTGGAAGAGAACCTTGAAAATTTTCTTATTATCTTATACTCTGGTACTGCCTTTAATCATGGCTGCAGCATTTTCACCTTAAAATTTGCTAGATGATTTGTCCCTAAAATTAGGACTTGGAAGACCTCTTGCTTGAGAATGATAATGTGAGATGTCTTGTAATCCAATTATCACATATTTCATTTATTATCATAGTTTAACTTGTTATACCCGAGTTTTCCATACTAATAATTCAATGATAAGTAAATAGACATCTTCTTCTTCATGAGTATGTATGCTAAAGCCAAAAAAAACTGATAATTTTGTGGTACAGCATGCTGTATTGGTTTTCAAATTTGTCTGATAATATTGAGCATACACTGGGCTATGCAGGATGGAGAAGCATATGCTTACCTTTTAAATGTTCTTGCACCTGAACACAGTAATCCAGCCACGTTGGCAGTAAAAGATCCATTGCAAAGAGCAAAGTTAATTCTGGAACACGCCGATAGGATGGGTTGCAGGAGATACTTAACTGCAAAGGATATTGTGGAGGGTTCCCAAAATCTTAACCTTGCTTTTGTTGCACACATTTTCCAGCACAGGTGAGAATGTATGCTATCTCAAGCAATGGATTTTGTTGGTCAGTTAACTGTCAACTTTATAAAGATTATTGCTTTGCATTAAATTTCATCATCTTTCACTGTAGGCGCATAAGAACCTAGTGGCATACAAATATTTTATCTGCCTTTTCTAATACGTGATGCACGTAGCTATAAAATTCCTCTACATGAGATTTGCTACTACGCTTTATAGAAATCTCAAGGTCAGTCAAGCTGTTTTACAAGGTCAGTTCCTTGGTATTATCACGCAGAAACTGGTTTTTCCCTGCCCAACAAGGAGCTGGTCTGGGGACTAATTGTATTTAATAATAGAAAGTTTTATTTCTTGATATTTGCATAGTAACCCTAAACTACATCTTCCGTGGTATGCCATCTACGCTTCAAGATGGATTCTCCCAGACGTTTTGTAATTGGTATAACGTTTTATTATATGCATAAGATGCCAAACAAATGAGTAACATATACTGCTTCCATTATTTATCGCTTCGTAGTTGAATGAACAGAAACTAACCACTGCTTTTACATGCAGGAATGGACTTTCAACCCAAACAAAAGAGATATCTTTTCTTGAAACTTTACCTGATGACACGCAAATTTCTAGAGAAGAGAGAGCATTTCGTTTTTGGATCAATAGCCTTGGAAATTCAACATACATAGACAACGTCTTTGAAGATCTTAGAAATGGGTCAGTATCAATTTTACTTAGAGATTCAGTATTTTGCTCTTCTTAGTATAAAAGAATTAGTATCACGGTGCTCTATGCAAAAGTTTTAGACATAAATGTAAAATTTATATTCCCACATCATGATTTTGCCAAAGATGTTACATAGTTTTTGAAGAATGAAAATAAGAATGTTTGCAAATAAGATTTTGTGCCAATATTTTTAGAGATGCACAATTGCGGGTTTTCAAATTCTATTCTTCAAAAGTACTCAAGGTCATTTTTGAGCTTAGCGATAATTTTTAGCACTTTTTCCTTAATAGTATTTTTGAAGCATACGCTCAGCACCTGCATTTTCTAAATTTATAAAATTAGGAAACAGGTTTCAATAACATATCTTAAACTTTTTTTCTAACTAATTTTATCCACTTCGCTGATCAAGATGAATAGAAAAAAAAATGCTACAATAATATGAAATTTGGTCGTGCAGAAGTTTGAGATTTTGATTAGTTTTTGTATTTTGAAAATCATCTTAGCTCCAAATGGACTTGAAGTTGTAGTATCAAAGATTCTTCTCTGATAATTTCACAGAATCTATTCTCCCCTAAATTCTGGTGCGTTTGCTAAAAATAAGTGTTCGTCCGCAGATGGGTACTTCTAGAAACTCTCGACAAGGTGTCACCAGGGATTGTCAATTGGAAGATCGCAAATAAACCTCCTATTAAATTGCCATTCAGGAAAGTAGAAAACTGTAACCAAGTGGTCAAACTAGGGAAGCAACTGAAGTTTTCCTTGGTTAATATCGCTGGAAATGATATTGTACAAGGAAATAAAAAATTAATCTTGGGTAATCCTCTGTTATGCCATCTTAATTTATGTTATTGTGAAAGGTTTTTGGTTGTTGTCCTGAAAAAAGTATCTGGCTTTTCATTTCAGCATATTTATGGCAATTGATGAGATATAATATCCTGCAACTTTTGAAGAATTTGAGATTCCATTCCCATGGAAAAGAAATAACCGATGCTGATATTTTACAATGGGCCAATGCCAAAGTGAGAAACTCAGGAAGCCAAAGTCGTATGCACAGTTTCAAGGTATAGTCTTACAATTAGATATTTCTAACGTATTACAGTATTCACCACTTTAGTCTGATTTTAGCAATTTAGCTTTCAAAGATTACTGGAATTGTTCCAAAATTGTAACCAGTGATCCATTCAGTTTAATTCCTCTATTTTTATTTGTATTCTGAGAAAATAAATTGAAACTTTGTTTCTACATTTTAGAGAAGCACATTAGAGTGATCTTACTGAGCTAATCACTATTTGATTTTACAGGATAAGAGTTTATCAGACGGCATCTTTTTTCTTGAGCTACTCAGTGCTGTTCAGCCTAGAGCTGTAAATTGGAGTCTTGTCACAAAGGGAGTAACTGGTATTCTTTCTTCATATCCTATGTGATGTGTTATTTTATTAGCTAATAGCGTGAGCTGTAAAGATAAAAGTTGATGAGTTCTTTTGAACTATTGGAGCCGTGCATTACAGAAGATAATTGTTTGAACCATTATGCGCACCCCATTCCTTGTTGGCAATAATGTTAGTTGCTTGGATAGTAACACTTCAATTCTTGTGTGATTACTAATGCTACTAATTTCCTTTTTTTTTTTTCCTAATTATTATTATTATTATACGATTATTCTGAGAAAGATTCTATTATTTCTCATTGTTCTTTCTCTTTTTCCAAACTTTTAACAATTTTAGATGAGGAGAAAAAGATGAACGCCACCTACATCATCAGTATTGCAAGGAAACTTGGATGCTCAATATTTTTGCTTCCTGAAGACATAACTGAGGTATTCCTGCTGATTATTGGTAATATCTTCATGTTTTTAAGACAAAAATATTTATTTCGCAAGAACAAGAATTATGAAACTCAATTAGATTTCTCTGAACATTGATGTCTGGAAAAACCTTGAAACTGAACCATTGGAATAGATGCGGCGAGAAAAGAAAGAACCAATTACAGGATTATTTCTTTGCTTCCTAAATGGTATTATATCTAACGTTAAACATACATGCAAACCCAAACACATGAGTAAAGTATCCTGTCAATGAAAATTTGAGATCCTAGAAGGACATTTTATACACCAACTTGCATTTTGTTGTTTAAATTCCCTCCTAACAGTAAAGCTGATTCTCTTTCTAGTTTTTTCCTGTAACTACTTTGTTGGGTTAGGCTAGGTTTAGCCCTCACTTTTTGACATTACACTCGGTTTCTTTACGGAATGATATCTCTATTTACTCTCACTTGAAGAAAAAATTGTCCCAGTTTGAAATTCTGCACGTCAGCTCTCACTATCTCGACATAACTTTTACTATTCTGGTACTTTTTTTTTTTTTAATATAATATCTTTTTCAGGTGAATCAAAAGATGATTCTTACATTGACTGCAAGTATTATGCTATGGTTCATGAAACAACCAGTTGAAGACAAAGCATCAACAACCTCCGATAGTGAAAATGGAAGCCAAACAGAAACAATCTCAAATTCAACATTGGATGATTCAGCTTCCGAATCATCAATGGAAGAAAATGGCCATATATAAAATAGGTTATAATGATCATCACCGAAACTCAAATTGCTGTTTGAGTTTATTTTCTTTTTCTTTTCTTTGTTTTTTTTTTTTTTAATTTTTTGTCAAAATTAAAATTTGATTGCAAAGTTGCTTGTAGGACGAGCATAGGAATTGGATTGTTCCTAAAGCAAATTTTGCTAAAGCAATTGCATATGTGAATAGTTTATATTATATTGAAAACAAATCAGGGGAAATGGAAATGGAAATGAAAATTCAAATTCGTTAGAAGAGTGACGAAGAAAGAATGAGACGCGTTGCTGAGTCAGATCGGCAATTAAGTGGTCCTCATAAAAGAAAGAAAAAGAATAATGTGGAAGCTAGTTATAGGGTTATCTAAAAACTGAGGAGCATAATTATGAGTTGGTTAGAGAGTCTAATTGAAAAGGCTTGATGTATCGTGTATGTCTAACTATAGGCAAAAATGAGGCCCACCATGTGTGATCTTTGGCTAAACTCCTCTTTTAAAAGATAGAAACTCCAATCGAGCGTGCGTTTTGATCTGCATGTCTGTCTCTTTGTTCTTTTCCAGTTTATTTATTTATTTATTTTGGTCCTTTTTCTTGTATATCACAATTCATACTAAACTAACTACCCATTCATTACCTTTAATCACATAAACAATAATAATTAATTAATTAAAATATAAATGAGGTTAAAGAAATTAATTAATAAATTTCAAGATGAAGATGTAATAAAAAGTGGGACGGGTACAAGAACAAAAACAATAGTTTGAATATATGTTACTATCAATTCAAGGCTGTCAATAACTAAAAATTGGAGTCGGAAAAAGTTGTCATTTTCGTCACACATCCATTCCCACTTGATCATCTAATATATGATGTGATGCTGAATATTGTGGTCCAAATCATATATATATATATAATATTTAACTAAATATGCATATAGGTAATCTATGTATGTACGAATGTAAAAAGAACCCGTCGTCAAGTCAAAGAAATTCACGGTGATAAATATAATATTTAAATAAGAATTTCGATATAAAGTAAAGTTTTGTTCCAGAGGTTAATTATCTTCGTTTGAAAGATTATATATATATATATATATATATGGGGGGTCACGATTGAGCGTACAAAACATTTTTCTACAGAAGAATATATACAAATTGTTCTTCTCAACTCAGGAAAATGAGTAGAACAATATATAAATTGTTATTGAAATAACTTATCACATTATAGGCATTTTCCATTCTCTTTATTGAAAGTGAAATTAAATCTTTATTTATTATAGTTTGCTTTTAAGTCTCAATTACTATTGGTTTGTTTGCGTTATCCTCTCCTCTCTCTCTACCCTTTTTTTTTAATTTAATTTCCACATAAATTTATCGTAATGTAATTATAATACATACACATATATATACATATATATACATGTGCATATATTTACAAGGAAGTTCACATGGTTGTGATTTGTCCATTGGAAAAGCAAACCAAACCAAACATAGTGACTGGTAAGTGTGGAGTGATTAAAATCAAGATTTGATTAATAAATATATAATTCTAATATTGATTAAAAATCAAAATTAAATTATCACGGTCAAAAAGATAACGTTAACATGTAGGGCTAATACATGTTGGCTTTTTTTTAAAAAAAAAAAAGCAAATTAAGCAAGAATACTTAATTAATAATAAGATAATTAGAGGCCATATAAACTATATATATATATATATATAAGTTATAACGCAGTTACAATATCATTATCAAAATAAATAAATAAAGTGAAATGCTACCTACTAATAATAATAAGGTTCCTTACTTGTTAGCAAAGTTAATTAAATTAATTTAATATAATATGATATGAAAGTATAGTATTTTGTAAGGAGCTAATATTCGCTCGTAGTAGTAGTAGTAGTAGTATATAGTACATATTTAGTGCCGACATTTTCAGGCCCATCAAATCATACCACTTGTGGTTGCCGCCACCAGTTCCGCCATCACAAATTGTCCTTAACTCACTATTACACAAATTATATTAATTTAATTTTAATTAAAGGAGATGACAACAACGATAGGAGTAAAGAAAAATAGTAAATATATAAAATCCATCCAATCCAATTCAATTCAATCCAAGTTGGGGAAACGGAAATGGAAATGGAAATGGAACCATGTGCCATCATATGGTGGTTGGCAATTTTCAGGCCCACTTCACTTTCTTTTTTTACATTCGCCAGTGCAATACAAACCCCTTCAACATGAAAACGATGGATGCAAACGAATTTAATTTAATTTAATTTAATTTATTAAAATCTTGTGTAAATTGAAAAAATAAAGGAACATTCTTTTATTTTTTTTTAATATTATTAACAATAACAATAATGAAAGCTAAGATTGATTGATTGATTGATTCTCTTCAGTGTTCACATCACACGCACCTTCTTCCATATTTTAATATCTTCTTGCCTTTCTCTTTGTTTCACCACATTATCTCTCTCTCTATATCGTTATTATTTATTTTTCTGTGAGGTCTCTCGCTCTGACTCTGTGTTTTGTAATTGTGTGTGTGTGTGAGAGAGAGGGAGAGAGAGAGAGAGAGAGAGAGAGAGAGAAGTAGTGGTACTGGTACTGTATTAGATTTTGTGTGTCAGAAGCTGTTTTCTTTTTGTTGTGGGGGAGATTTTTGTTGTTTATAGGCAGCTGCAGCCCCTAATTCTTCACTTACTTTTTGTTGTGTCAGAAACAAAGTCTCTTTTCTTCTTTCATATGCTCTTCTCTTCTCTTCATTCATTTTCATCCCGTAAATAAAAAATTAAGAAAGCTTAATTTCTTAATTTCCATACCCCACTTTCTGTCTGTGTGTGTATGTGTGTCTGTCAGCAACCCTAAAAAGAAATAAAAAATTTATCATGAATTTGATCCAGATCAGTCCTTCAAACCCTAGTTCTCTCAAATCTAGGTTTTGCAGAAGGTTTCTTCGATCTCTTATGAAAATCAAAACAGTAGTACCCACTACTTCTTCTTCTCCTCGACAAATCTTTCTGCAGCGATCTCGTAGAATTAAGATTGCAGCTGACAAATCAATGGCTTTAGCTGCTGGTAAGAGAGCTTGGAGTAGGGCAATTCTTTGGAAGATTCAGTACAAAGCAAAAGCAATAAGACGCCGTCGTCCTTATTCATCATCAGTCAGAAGAATCTGCAGCTGCGGCAGCAATAATCATCCCAATATCAGAAATAAACGTTTCAATGACAAGAAAAAGAAGAAGAAGAAGAGACATGATGGTGAAGAAGGAGAAGAAGAAGAAGAAGAAGAAGAAGAAGAAGAAGGAGAAATTGGGGAGGCCAATCAGCTTCGACAGATTGTTCCAGGCGGTGAAGGAATGGATTTATGCAGTCTGTTGGATGAAACTGCGCATTATCTCAAGTGTCTTATTACTCAAGTGCAGGTGATGAGAAGTATTGATCAATTCTACTCCCAATCCCATCTCAATTAATTATTAATCATACTCATGAACAACAACAAACACATTATTATAATCTCTCTCTATATATATATATTAAAATTATGGTTTCAGTACTTCTATAAATTAAAAGAAGGCAGCGGCGGCGGCGGCAGCGGCAGCAGATAGATAGATAGATGGATCATTGATTAATACAGAAATCAAACTTATTGGCTTTTAATTAATTTGCAGAATAAACAGTTATATATATATATATATATGTTATGTGTACATATATATTTCGTTTGTAACCCTTGTTTTTATTACTATTACTATATATATGCTTAAATTTTACCTAAATTATTGTTTGAGTAATATTGGTGTGATTATTTAGATTTCAATATATATATATATATATATCCTCTATTAGTTAGTTAAATTCTTTTGTTTTATCTCATCTTTAATTTTCTTAACTTGATTTTCTTCTATATATAAATAAAAATAACGAAAAATCAAACTTATAATTTTAACTATAAGTTTAATTTGCATATATATATATATATATATATATATAGACATATATGTACAAAAGCTGCTAATAAAATTAAGTTGAAATTTTGTGTGTGTAGAGATGATATATATATATATATAATTTGTGATTGAAAAAAAACCAATTAATTAATTAAACCAGTTTTAGAATAATATATGCAATGCATATATGATATATAATACACATACACAAAATCTCAACTTAATTTTATAAGCGGCTCTTGTACATATATGTCTATATATATATATATATATATATATACAAAAGAATAGTTTCTAGATCTTTTTGAAAAATTCAAAAGAAATTAAAAGAAATGGAATATGTCAATATATATTTTTACACAGATAGATAGATCAGGCAAATGCATATGTGTATATATAATATAATGTTATATGGGTCCGATCTTCGAGTAAATTGATGATTTTATGCTTCCTCAATTTATTTGTTTTTGGGTTTTTCTTCATGAATTGAAGACCATATATATATATATATATATATAAATGACCCTTGTATATGTATGTAATGTGTGTTTTACATATATATATATATATATATATATATCTTTTAGGGTTGTCATCCATTTAATTGGTTCAAAAGTGATAACCTAATGATTCCTTTTTATCCACCCCCACACACACCCCCTTAATTCTTTCTTATCTCTTTTAATTCATCTCTTCCCATCCCGACATTAATTTTATTAATTCATTCATTCATTTCTCTCTCTCTCCCTCTCTCTCTCTCTCTCTCTCTATATATATATATATATATATATATATGCTTTCCTTCTTAATATTGAATTAATATTGGAGTTAATTTATTATTTAAACTATATATTATTTTTGAAAAAATCACATTGTTATAGTAGTACTGTATTTTATGATCTTATCAAATCTTAATTTGTTCGGTGTCCAATCAATAGATAATTGATTATAAATAAATATATATATATATATATAAAAACTATTGATAGCTGGTAAAATTAGCATCTTAATTAATCAAAAGTAGTCATGATACTACTAGCTATATATGCAGTAACTAATTAACAAGCAGTACTTAATTAATTATTAAAGAAATTAATCATGACCAAGTCATAAACAAACAAATAATTAATAAACACTAAGCATCCATATACATATAAAAATATATATAGAAGTTACTGGCTACTACTTGATTAATAATTAAATTAACCTATATATCTAACTCCAGGTTATAATGTTAATTCCAAAAGAAAATATTATTGCAAAATATTTGAAATTTTCTATAATTAATATTGCTGACTACCTAATATATATAATAATATCCTTGCCTGCCTAGCCTAGCTAATTATATAATATAATATGTATATCACTACGTAGTTTTTCATTTTTTGTTTTTTGTTCTATAGTGCTTAATTGATTACATATATATTAATGTACCCAGTTTGTAGAAACTTTTGCAAATTGAATCATGATTTATCCATTCCATTACTTTCTTTTCTTTTTCTTTTTTTAATTTTTCTAACATGATTAAATTAATTTAACAATTGATTGATTTTATTAGTTATATTATACATTAATTCATTTTCTTTTTTACTTAATTTGAATTAGCTAGCATAGCATGCTTTTCTTGAATTTCATTTGTATGTATAAGCGAGTTATTTCAGCAGAATTAATTTTGAATTATATATATATATATATATGATTGATTTACATGGATGTTTTCTTGGGAGGCAATTCAAGAAATAAAAAAGGGGTAAGATTTTATTGCAAAGGAAGATATATATTTTGATCGATAATAGTAATAGTAATAATAATAATAATAATAATAATAATAATAATAATAATAATAATAATAAATACATATATATAATATTGATATTATTAATGACTGGGAATGTGCTGTGCTGTAGACGATCGAGTTGAAGGAGGATGGAATTGATGATTGATTGGTTTTGAAATTAATTAGCCAGGAAAACAGAAAATCAAACAAATTAATAAAACCAATTAATTAAAGCTAAACCATATATATATATATATATATAAAAAAAAAAGCTGTATTATATTATATCACATTACATTATATATTGTTTTTGTGAAAAATGAAAAATTTTGGCTGCCATTGGATTGCCATTGCCATTTGGCATATGATATGATAATTAATTCATTACCAGGGAATTTAAGGACCACAACCCATCATCCATCAACTATATATGTATGTATGTATGTATGTATGTATGTATGTATGTACGTACGTACGTATGCATGCTTGTTTGCTTGCTTTTGCACTTGTTGCTTTGCCCAACAACCAACTATAAGGGGGTTTGTTTCTCTTTTTCAGGTTGTGCTGCATGCTTGTGCACATTAGAAAACACACATACATACATACATATAAATATATATATATATATATATATATACTACATGCTGTTTGTTTTTGTATATGATTTGAAATTATATCCTGTAATTAGTTCTAGATACACAAATTAACCAACAGCTAACAGTAACAGTCACAGATAGTAGGTATACAGCCCTTCTCAATTTACAACTCTTGAGACTAAGACAACCTACCCCTTTTCCCGGCTATTGATACATAATTAATAAATGGAGCTCCATTCCTATTTCTGTGTATCCATCCATCCATCCCATTTTTGTCAGTATATATATATATATATATTCTATTCTACTACTCTCTTTTTGAACAGTTGGGCTTTCTTCTTTCTATATTATACTAATACTAAAACAACTAGAAGTAAAGGAAGGATGTTGATGAAAAGGAATAACTCTGTACATATATCTGTTGTTAAGCGGCAGGTGAACCTGTACTGTCCCAGTCCCACATGATTAAGTTTCGTAAGTCACGGATTCGATAGCCATTCCCCCAAAAGGATGCAAGGCAAAGACCCATTATAGCCATTGCCACCACCGAGCATGCTGCTGGAACTGCTTGACTGCTTCCCAGAAACTGAGTCGCTAGAAGCCCCGCTAATGTAGAGCTTTGCATTCCTGTGCACAACGATATTGTCCTCCTTACTTCTTCTCCTTGCCTGACATTTATTTTAATTATCACTGTTATTAATTTATAAAACACAATTAATTCCCTTTTACTTCAACAACATATTACCCTTTAACCTACGTAATTTGTTAAAAGTATTATGACATATTACATGAAAAGCTAGAATCAAGCAGAAGGCAAGGGCATCAAACAATTTATGTACATTAGTCTCTGGTGTTACCCACCCTACTAAGTACTAAGAGCAGAGTTATTAATAACTCACCAAGTCAATCATTTCTGCCAAGGAGAGGAGGGCAGCGCCTTCATAATCAATTAAATAAAGTTGTTGGAAGGAAAGGAATAAGCAGAAGAAATTTTCTACGTAATTTGGAGGGGATTTTCAGCAGCAGAAAAGGAAAGGAAACTCGAATGAAATTACTTTTCATATCCGCAGCATGCGCGCCCAAACTATGATATAACATCAGTAGAAAGTAATCTAATCTTTTTGATCATGCCTGCATTTGTTTCCAGCATATGAGGATGGCACTGCATCAGACCCGCTCTATCTAGTGCCAAAATTTAGAAACACCTACCCTGGCAGACCTATCATCTCACTCTACCAGAGTGCGGACTATTTCTCAAAACAGGTCAAAAAAAGAGCTCTATTCTTTCCGGTAAGACATTGGGAACTCAAAACAACTAGCAACTAACCAAAGTCCACCAAACAAGGGCAATGACAAGGAGAATTTGCTTTTACAGTTCTATCGAGCAACAATTCTCCCTCACCATATGTAGGACATTAGATTCTGAGTAAGAAAGAAATTACCTCAAAGCTGGGATTTTGGAGACCCAATATCCCACAGCAAATGCCACAGCATGAAATGTCAACACCGGAAGGACCAATTGAAGACCCTCCATGGATAGAATCTGACTCCTATTAATTGCCAGAGGACTACCGATACACAATGAAGTACATATCATAGCAACAAATGGCATCACAGGTCTAAGGAAAGTCACAACTGGTTTCGCGTAAGTATTCAAGAAAAGGCCAATAGCAACTGGAACTAATACAACCTGCAAAGACACACCAAAAATTTCAAACATCAAGCAACGACGATAAATGAATAAACCTACCAGTTCCAACATACATTTCTGTCCTCCTAAGGCACTCATTACCTGCAATATTGACTTGGACATGGCAACGGCGTCAACTGGCACAACAGACCCAATTAGAAGGCCAGTTAATAGTGGTGTGAAAAGAACTGAAGCAATGGTTGTAGAGCTGGTGAGGAGAATGCTTAAGGCCACATCTCCTTTGCTCAAAAAACTGGCATAGCTGGACAATTGAGCTCCTCCAACGCAAGATGTGAGGACGAAACCTGCGTAAAACATCATAGAGATCCCGAATGCCCTCGCAATGAGCATCCCGAGGACTGGTTTGAGTACATACTGCGCCACAAACCCAACAGACAGCGCTAAAGGTCTGCAATGAATGCAAAGATAAACAAACTTTTGAGGATTATTCAAAATCTCGCAAATAAGCAACGGTTACAAATAAACTGCATACACTACTAAGAAAAGGAGTTCTGTACCTTTTAAATGCAAGAGCAAAATCATCAATGGAAAGTCTAATTCCAATAGACAACATTATTCCACCTAGTGCTGGGGCATATAATTCCTTGGATACCCTGCACAAATTTTAGCCAAAATCCTTTCTGCTGTTAACTACTGTTCATTTGAAAAAAACTATTATATAGGAAGCAAAACAGGCATAGGGTAGAAAAAAGACTTCATCTTAAGCCTTAAATCAAACACATGAGAGCGGTCCCAGATATCCTTTATATACCAATCATAAACTTGAAAGTAGAAGTCAAAATTTAGTAGATTACCGAAGGAATAGCATTTTGAAGTACTACATCAGAAATATAATCAATATACACTTGTTAAAACCAACCCAAAAAAAAAAAAAGGTCTTTATTTCTATTATAGCAACAAAATTTTAACTTTCGAAACCCAAATTTCAAAACTCTGTGGTCCAGCACGTCTTAGAAAGCCAATACTTGGCTCAAAAACAAAATCCATTAGTCTTAAAAAACCATGAAAAAAATAAATTCAAGTTAGAGAAAATTTTCAAAGTATTTTAATACAATTTGAACGATATAATATTCAAAAACGGATTTCTAGAAAAATAATATTTAAGAAAAACCTCGGACTAAAAAAATGATAAAATTTAAACTTGTTGAAACCCAATTTATACTGATTACAAACACACATAAGAAAAAGAAAAAGGTTAACGAGTAAAAAAACAGAACAACGGAAGAAAAAAGAACGCACCAGGTAAAACTTGCTGGCTGTGCAAGAGCAGCCACAGCAGTGGCAGCAACAACAAAAGGAAGCATTGCAGACAAAACCTGAGACGAATCGTTCTTCGACACGTCAGCTACAGAACCAGTGTTTATCCCAAAGGAAAGCAGCGAAACATTCCCTTCTCTCCGTTGCAACCCGACTCTTCCCACAAACGGTGACGTAGAGCATGCCAGTGTATGCAACCCGCCATTTACTTTAAGGCTCTTTTGAGGCTTCAAAATTGAATTATTACGACGAAATGAATGTAAAGAAACCGTATTCCTTTTCTGTATGCACAGTTTCGACGGTGTAGAAGTTAATAACGAGGCCATTTTTGCAGTTCTGAAGATATTAGTTTTTCTGGGTTGGTAGTGGCGTGACGTTAGCCGGCCGCCGGCAAGTGGCGGTTACCGGTGAGGGAAAGGAGAGGTGGAGGGTGGAAGTTGAGAAGAGATGAACAGATAGAGTGACAATCTTATTTTTTTTATACTGAAGAGTTTTTTATTTTTATTTTTATTTTATTTTATAATTAAGAGACAGGAGTAATGAAACAGATTGAGTGGTTTACGGAACAGGGAAAGTTGGTAGGGTTTTGGGTGATAATCAGGACGATGGAGGGTTATGATCTGATAATCGGGTCACTGGGCGGTGGGGATGTGGTAGTTTCTTAATTTTGCAAGGAAGTGTTTCTATTGTTTAATAATTTGGTAGCTTTACCATAAATATCTCCATACAAATATTTGGTCACATAATATATAATAAATAAATATAGGGACACAAATGAATTAAGTATAGACAAAATGATTGAGGGAATTTTTGTAAATAAAGAAAAGTGTAGGGGGTAACTGGCAATAAACGTGAATCGATAAAATTGAGGAGGGCAGGGAATTGTCAGAAGGAGATAATGGTGATGATGATGACGACGATGATAAGCATGAAAACAAATGCATTTGCATGCATGCATGCATGCATGCAGAGCAACTATCAGACACATACCACCATTCTGCCAGGTGTTTGTGCTCTTCGAGAATCCAGAGCATAGCAGACAAGTAAACAATCAGCCGTTTCTTGTTATTTTGATTTTAGATTTATTCCACTTTCTTTTTCTTTTAAGAATATATTAATATAAACAATTTTTTCTTACGGCAAAATCTGATTGTTTTTCGCTTGACCAAGTTTAGGACTGTATCTCTCTAAATAAATAGATAGCTGCCACATTCCATTCATAGTTATGATACATATATAAATTAAAAAAGAGTAATTTAGGAATGGAATTTGGCATTTATTCTATGATGCAGTACAGATGAAGGTGCAGTTTGTCTGCCATAGGCTTGTTGTATGGTTAACATTTTTTCTTCTAATCGAATAATATAATAGAAAGAAAGGCAATAAAATATATGAACAAATAATACATTACATTACATTACATCTCACAGCATCATTTTCGAATGTTGACTTTGATTCTAGTGTTGCGTTATAACAGCTTAGCTAGCATCAACAACATGTGGTACCAACTCAAACTCATAATTTCATCTAAAATGCTAAAATATCTTCCACCATTATTTGTTTTTTCTCATTCATTTATTTATTATTAATTCATTAGGTAAAAACAAGATTGCCCTTTTTTTCTTACTTGTCTCATGTACCCCGTGCGTTGAAAAGGTTTGTTAAACTTACCTTTTTAATAAATAAAAGAGATCTTCAAGTACAGTTATAATAATCAATAATCTACTGCAGTTGAATCTATCGAAAGTATTGATAAAGTCCTATTTACACCGTTTAAATATTTTTAGCTAATTTAGATAATATTTTATTCTCATGTGTAAAATAAAATCTACTCATATTTTAATACAATTTATCTTCACATATAAAAAAAAAAATTTTACTCATGCTTTAATACAATATACGTCACTTATAATAGGAAAAATTTGCCGCACGAAGGGTAAAAATTAGCTTAATTATTGATTGCAAGGTTCAAAAACGGGACTTCAATGTAAAAATAATATGCTTTGACAAATATGGAATGACGTGACATCCAAGGATGTGTTTAGTACCAATACGACCTAGTAGTAATGTGCTTAGTACCAGTACGAACTAGTAGTAAATTTTTTTTTTTTCTTTTAAACAGTGGCATATAATAGTAATAATAATAATATGTAGAATAATGGATAGGATTGGTGGAACTCAAATAATAAATCATTCCAAATGGGATAAAAGAATATCTTTATTTTGAGGATCCAATCTTCGACAAGCTCTGTTTCAAAAGCACCGAGTAAACAAACAAAATGTTGGGACCAGCAAATAATTTTCTTTCCTTCCCCCACCCCCCATCCTACTATTAAAGATGCCCGTTCTGTTTCATACCACTTTTCTTCTCAATCATAATCTCTGGAAAAATGTCACTCTAGAGAATTCTACTTTACTGATTCACTATCTTATGATATTTCTATCCCCATGGAACAGGATTTCTTTATCTACATATAGATAAACCATCCACAACATTACAGCATTCACACTATCTAGAGTTGGGCACTCTAAACATGAGCCACATATGTCAACTTCTGCACCATTTTGGAGTTCAAATTTCAAAACACAGCACATGAATAGTACGTCTTGATAAAAATTTATCATGACCACGAGATGGATGCAACCATGCAATGGATTCAGTGGAGAATTTCTATTAGTGTCTTTGAAACTGTAACCAGCCATGTATAATATATTCTTCTGTTGGAAAAATCAGAATTTTCATGACATGAAGAAGGCACATAACAAAAAGGAAAACTAGGACTGTTAATAAGATAGACAATACAGTGTTTTGAAAGCAATAATAGACTGATTTAGCAGACAATGGAACATGCAAACCAATCCTACATTCAGCAGCTATATTCAATCATCATGTTTCCTTTCAATAATTGATATGGATATAAAAAATCCTTAAAGGTGATAGTAGTCAAACCTAATTTCTCTGAAAGTTCCACTTACTATCCTGGAGTTTGTAGGCAGAATAGATAGACTTTCCAGCCAAAGCAGTAAAAGAACCAAGTCATTTCGTTTTGATTTACTGACATAAAGACTAATAACGTGCAATAGTAACCAGGAATTTTCATTCCCTCCACACAAACTATTACCAATTTCTTGCCTGACATGTGAAATGAGCAAGGAAAATCATTACAAAAATTCTACTAAAATAACAATAACACTGTTGAGTAAAAAAAAATAAAATAAAATAAAAACGTGAAAAAGGAAAAAGAGGGTCACCTAATCTAATATGAGACCAACATTAGGAAGTTCCAATGTGAAAGTGGATGCTAGGTAACAATAGGAGAGATTCTAATTTTCAAATATACTTAATATGTTATTAACAAGTTTTCCAGGGGGAATACGGGAGAGTGGGGCTTTTCATGAAATGTTTCAAGTGGTTTGTGGAACAAAAAACGCAAAGTTTGGGCATGAACCCAGTTTGGATCGGCTAAGGGATTATGTGCTACAAAATTAAGTCAAGGTCACTTCAGATTTTGCTGGTTTTCAAGCCTCAGAAGCTACCAAAATTTCTGCTTCAACCAATTAATTCAAGGTCCCAAACGATATTCAACTCATAAGACTGTCTAATTCTGCTATAGAACTCAAAATTCAAACACTTTTATCTAAGCACCTTCAGCAATTTGGATCAATAAGTGGATTAAAATAACTTGAACATAAAACCATTTTAAAGCATCTGATGAACAAGAAAATCCAATGAAGCTGAAAAATAAAAAATGAATAAATACTAAGTGGGAAGGACGACTATCAAAACAAAATCTAAATCTAAATCTAGAATGTAACATAGCAGCATAATGCATTACGCATGTGGACAGAGTTAAAACAGAGAAACAGATACTGGTTTTGAAGCACCTGACTAGAAAAACAAAAATCATAATTACTAGCCCGTTGAATTTATTTTTAAGTAACCGCTAAGCAGTTAAAGAAAATAGGGGAAGCTAAGAGCAAAAGATCAAATTAAATTTTCCTTTAACCGGCGACTGCTAAAAAAAAATCCTAAGAGCTACTCTCATAAACATCACTATACAAACCATTGGCTCAAACTCTCTGAAAATGGAAACTGAGTCTGTCGAGGTTTACACCTGAGCATAATAATGTAAATATAAGTTCCTTTGAAAAAGAACAAGACACATGCAAATTAAACAAGAGTTTTCCCATATTGCCATTCATCTTACCTCACTTCACCCATTAGTAAAATCCACTGCATACAGAACTTAAACCAAAAAGCACGCAACTGCATGATAATGGAGTTAGACAATATATATATATCTGAAACTAAGCAATAAAGCTTTCATTTATTGGATTTCTTATGCCAAGAAGTGAGGTATGTGTCTTGCATTCAACCTAAAACTTATACTACAAAAAGAAAAAAGAGCCAATATTACCACCCGCACTTATATTCATAATACAAATAAATGCAACATACAAATTAATAAATCTTGCAGAGTTATCACCTGAAATCACCTCAACCGAATTCTCCTGTCTCTCTTTATTTCTATCCGCCAGGGATGAAATATTAGCAATCTTAATATCAAAGCCTCGTGAAAATTTCTCTCTCAAACTCTCTGGCCATCCTCTATTAGACAGGAGCCGGCTTTACTTGTCTGCAAATTTTGCACTAGATGGAAAGGAAAAAAGCAAGCAAGCACACAAAATTGATGCATAGGATCCGCTAACGACTTTTTTTTTTTTTTTTTTTACAAGGGGACGTGATGAAGCAATAGCTAGCTGATTGAGATACTGTGCAGAACTTCAGTAACCTTCCTCCTCCACCGCCAAAATTTAATTTAAATTACATCTCTTCCATGTTCATATCTTTCATACTCAAATGGATAATTTCCAGATTGACGCTGCACATAGAATAGCAAAAAATTAAACTTATGAATGCTATCGCAAATTATTCTCCTTAAATATTAAACAATTGGAAACAAGCTAACATTTTTCTGAATGATTCATTACAATTTCGATGGAATTTCAATAGGCAAAATAAAACTAAATGAAAGGAATGAGATTAAACCTTGTACAGTGATTCCACCATACGCTTGCCGTCTCCAACAGCATCATTATCGGACCTAACTGCCATACAATCTCTGGGATTTTCGAACAAGGACAAAGAGAACTGCTTAAAAACGACACCAACATCAAAATAAATAAGACCCGAACTCGGAACATCGACACGGATTCCCTTCACCGGAAACCACAAAAACAACTCTTGCGCCGAAATTCCCGACAATGATCCGATCTGACCATAACTCAAAGTTCCCGACACATTTCTATCATAATGTAACTCGCTTTCGAATTTCGCATTGCAAGCCTGATCCAAGTATACTTCGAAATGCCCCGTTTCATCAACATTGAATTCGTCAATTCCTTTTGGAAGGAGACCCATTGGCAGCCCGTGCGCCTTCAGGATCTCGTAGATTGATTCCTGTTTTGAGCTAACACCTGACATTGTTAGCGTCAGGAATAACACTAAAAACAGCGGAAAAATCATTTTTATTTTTATTTTTCGGAATTGGTAAATTTGGTAGTTGCAATGAAGACAAGTGAAATGAAATTTATGAAATGTTAGGGTTTAAGGATTTGAGAGAGAGAGCAAATTCGAGAAGAAGAAGAAGAAGTAGATGGAGACAGTGGTGCCAGGCTGAGGACAGATGGGATTAGGAGAATGATCAATTATTGGTGGAACAAGTAGGGTCCATTTTTAGAAGGTGTTTGAATCTAGTGCGTTCAGAAGTTTCGGATTGTTTGAGTCTCTGCCAATATGAATTGAACACGTGTCTTCTTTACCGGATGTTACTGGAATTTAGATTGGATGAGCATCATTGGTTTTCGCCACGTGGTCAAAGTAGTTTATCGATGTAGGTTGGGTATTTATAGAAAATTAAATTAGATTGACTTTTTCAACAGCATCAGTAAATTATAATTTGTTTGAAACAGATTTTTGTTAAAAATAATTTTAATTTAATTTAATTATGTAATGCAATTAAGATCTAACGACAGTTTGGATGTTTAATTTAATTGGACAATTTCTATTCCGTTATATATAAATATAATTTTAAAAAGAAAAATATATTCTCAATGCTCGAGGAAGAACGGAACCAACCTCGGATTAAATTTAATAAAAATGTCATAATTTGTTTAATTAATTAATTAAGTTGAAGTTTGAAGTTCAACCAGAGAGAAAGAGGAAGGGCGTGTTTGGCCAGAGAGTAAAAGCCAGAACTGGAAAAGCCTGTTGTTTCTGATCCGAACAAGGAATATTTAAGTTGATAAATTACAGGTCACCTACTTAGAAATTAAAAAAAAAAAATTTGAAAATGGTTTGAAAGGAAATTAAAGGGAGAGTTGAAATAGAAGAAAGAAAGGCAGACAGGGCATGTGAAGGAAGGAGATATTAGTGGCGTGATTAGGAAGATGATTTTGTCTTCACGTTAACAATACAATAAACTATTATTATTATTGTTGTTGTTATTATTTCTGTAATTAATTGTACTAATAAATACTGTCTGTACTGATATGAAATCATATGCCTGTGGTTATGGCATGTAGTATATGAATAATTGTTGTATTTTTGTAAATTTTGTAGTCTCAATAATTGGATCATTTTATTCTACTACTTTCTCACATTAATTTTATTTTTTATTTTTTATGTCCCCTTAATTATTCATTATGTTGGTAAAAATTTTTGTTTATTTTGATATTTTTGTATCTTATTTTCCAGAATAATTTTTTTAAAAAAAAATGGAAGTATTTTTTTGAAATGAAACTAATAATTAATATATTAATCTATAGCATACGCATAGCATGCTCTAATTAAGTTTAGTTGAGACTTGAGAAATTAAACCATATATAAACTTTTTGGGTTAATAAATTTATCATACATTTAACATTCATATACTTGTCTTCCCTTTGATTAATTGGGTTGGGTTGGGTTGGGTTGGGCCAAAAACCTAATATATAATAAAATTGATTTCCGACGCCAGTTCAAGAACTATATTTTGAACTAGAATTGGAAAAACTATGTTGAGCAATGCAGTAGATAGCTTGAACGTGGCAGTAGAATTATTATTATTATTATTATTATTATTATTATTATTATTATTATTATTGTGAGAAAAAGGTAGAAACATAAAAATAGTTGTACGGTGGTCATCAATGTGCTAAAGAGAAAGAAAAAACATATAGATAACAATTAACATGATGATCAATGTTTAATTGTTAGACTTTTTAACTTATTGTGATGTTTAATTTGCTATAAAGAAATAATGTTTCTATATATATATGTTACATATATTATATATGCCTATGACCAAATTAAATTTAACAGGTATACTTGATTATTAATGGAAATTGTCATATTTTAGAATTTGTCCTGTTCTGGACTTGTCTTTTAGTTCAAAATTCAAATTGTTAATCATTATTTATATGAGTAATTTTATTTAAAATATTAATAAATTAACTACTTTAAGAAGAAAACATGGGTGTGATTGGGACTGGGCCAACCATTCTATTTTGTGTTTGGGCTCTCTCTCTCTCTCTCTCTCTCTCTCTCTCTCTCAAATATTGACTTTACAAACCCAAATTGGAGCTAAATGAAAACTAACAAACGGTAGCATAGCCATAGCTGCCTGCATATTGCATTCAATACTGACTACCGAGTCTGCAAGCAAGGTCAAGGTGGTGATATGTATGTGTCAATTAACACACACACACACACACACATATATATATATATATGTTTTAATCACAAAATTAAAAATTAATTAAATGGAATTTGCAACATGTGCAACAAAAATTAAAATTTAAGCTAACAAATACATATGAGTACAAGTACGACCTCCAAATCTAAATCACTTGGACTAGTTCAAGTAGTTAAGGACTGACTCCTCTCATCAAGAGATGTCAATTGCAAATGGTAGGAGTTTTTTTTTTATTTTAAGTAGAATTATCACTAAATATGAGATTCATAATTTATCTAAAATGTGTGCGTTTGGGGGTGCTGACTTAATCAAAATTTTCTATTTTCGGTAGATTCTCGATAAATTTTTATTGTACATATAATATAGAATATTTCAAAAAACATTACCTTAATTTATTAACTACACACATTCCAACTATTTACACGGATTTACCCTACTACGGATTGCAGCTTCTACAAAGCTCGGTTTTGTTGTCAAATGAATCAGTTGTGGATCAAGTTGTTTTTTTTTTTTAATTTTCTTTTCTTTCCTTTCCTTTTCTTTTCTTTTCTTTTATCGTGTTGTTGTGCTGTCGGTCAAAAAGCTTGCTCACTCTTTTCTCTAATTCCGTACCTTTTTATTTAAACAAATTTATTATTACTTTAATATTTTTTTGCCACATTGTCAATGATTACAGGCCCCACAATTGTTAATTACACCGTGTCGATGGTTCGCAGTCCTTCTATAAATTCGATAATCGGGCCCCATCGGTTCCCAGACGGGAAAAATAAATAAAAGTAAAAAATTGGCGCGTCAAGCTGTTTCCCTCTGATTCCCATGTGATTCTGTAATCTCTTACAGATACACTGTTGAGTGCTGACTGTTCCCACTTCCGAGAGCAAACACAACTCAGTCTCGGTTTAACTTCTCACTAAACTGAAGATAAGATCACCCACAACAGATTTCCACACACGGAGACAGGGATCCAATGCTGTCTGGTTTCCTGTGTTCTCGTCTTTCTTCCTTCTTCTTCTTCTTCTTCTTCTTAACTGGTTGTCTCGCAGGCGACCCTTATGTGTTCTATGACTGGACTGTTTCTTACATCACTGCTTCCCCGCTCGGAGTTAAACAACAGGTTTTACCGTTTCCATTTTCCTTAGCCTCAATTACATTTTAGATGTGTTGGCTTTGTGAATTCTGTTGTGTTTACTGATCTTTTCAAGTTGCTGGAAACAGTATTGTTCCTTTGAATGTAATTTTCTTATAAATTAGTGGGGTTCTCATTATTCAAGTTAGTTATACTGTACTTAGAATTGTTTGACACGAAGGATTTTGATTGAGCTAGATATTGGACCAAAGATTGTCTTACCTGCTAACAAATCAATGGTTGCTTGCCTTTTTTCATATGTTGCTGACACCTTTTTCAATTCGATGTGATTTTCCAGGTGATTGGGATTAATGGGCAGTTTCCGGGGCCAATTCTCAACGTCACTACAAATTGGAATGTTGTTATCAATGTTAGGAACTATCTCGATGAGCCGTTGCTTCTCACCTGGTATAATATTTTGGAACACGTTACAAATAGCTGGTAAAGATGAACTTATGGTTAACATTACTTTTAAACTTTTAATATAGGAATGGCCTACAACATAGGAAAAATTCTTGGCAAGATGGTGTTTTAGGAACTAATTGTCCGATTCCTGCTGGTTGGAACTGGACATACCAGTTTCAGGTGAAAGATCAGATAGGAAGTTTTTTCTACTTCCCTTCCTTAAACTTTCAGCGGGCTGCAGGTGGATACGGGGGAATTATCATCAACAATAGAGAAGTTATCCCATTACCCTTTTTGACGCCTGATGGTGATATCACCATCTTCATCAGTGACTGGTATAAAAACAGTCATAAGGTCAGCATTATTTTTGACTTGCTTACTCCTTTTGGTGTATATTAGCTATTCTAGTAAATTTCTGAGACGGTAATCAACAGTGATGGGTAACAGAAACTAAGGAAAGATGTTGAGAACGGTATAGACCTTGGAGTCCCCGACGGTGTCCTCATTAATGGATTTGGTCCCTATCGCTATGATGCAGCAGTTGTGCCTGATGGCATTTCTTATCAGATAATAAACATTGAGCCAGGTAAGTTCTAAGTGCTTATGTGATGCTTTTTTTTCTCTGCTTTTTATTTATATGGAGCATTTTCTTGCTTAAAGTAATTAACTAGTTTTATTATAATTTATGTATTTTCTTCAATTGTGATGAAGTGATACTTTGGTTGTCTATGATCCTTTTACACATGATACAATTTGCAATTTCCTTCTACTCCACTTCTGATGGTTTTGTGTGTTATGTGAAACAGGAAAAACATACCGTCTTCGGGTTCACAATGTTGGAATCTCCACCAGTTTGAACTTTAGGATACAAAACCACAATTTACTTCTCGTGGAGACTGAAGGATCATACACAGTTCAGCAGAACTACACAAATATGGATATTCATGTGGGTCAGTCGTACTCATTCTTGGTCACAATGGACCAAAATGCCAGCAGTGATTACTATATTGTTGCCAGTCCTCAGTTTCTTAATTCGTCGTCTTGGGATCAAGCTACTGGAGTGGCCATTTTGCATTACTCCAACTCTTTGGGACCTGCTTCGGGTCCTCTTCCTGCTCCTCCTAATGCATTGGACACATATTTCTCAATGAATCAAGCTCGATCCATAAGGTTGTCTTTCATTATTTATATTTTTGGATTGACATAAAAATATACCGAAGTATTTTGTAAGCTTTCCAAACAGTCTCTTCAGTCATTAACCTTCCTATGAAGGAAAGTGAGGAGCTGAAAGGTGACTTTGCTGTTGATCTCAATGACTTTTAACTGCTCTAAATTACTGATATCTTAGGGGGTGTAGACAATTGATTTTAATTCAAAAATCTTGGAATGTCTCTGTTTTTTGTCCCTGTCACTCCTAATGTTCTTATGCTTAAAGCTTTTGTTTAAATTGTTGATAGCCTTTGTGTTCTGACACATGTATGGTGACTACTGTGCATTCGTAGGTGGAATGTCTCAGCTGGCGCTGCTCGTCCAAATCCACAGGGATCTTTCAAATATGGTCAGATTACAGTGACCGATGTTTATGTAATTCTCAATAGGCCTGCAGAGCTTATAGATGGGAAGTGGCGTACCACACTCAATGGAATCTCATACTTACCACCTTCTACACCCTTAAAGCTGGCACAGCAATTCAACATTTCAGGGGTGTACAAGCTTGATTTCCCTTACAGACTGATGAACCGACCTCCTAAAGTTGATGTGTCTCTTATTAATGGTACTTACAAAGGTTTTATGGAAATCATCTTTCAGAATAATGATACCACCGTACAGACATATCATATGGATGGTTACGCATTCTTTGTTGTGGGGTGAGCTTCTAGTTTTGATATTCTTATATTTCTCTTTTTCTAATATTTTGGAACCTGAAAATTACATTGTAAATTCAATCCAAACAATATCCTATTTGGCTGTAGGATGGATTTCGGAGTGTGGACAGAAAATAGCAGAGGCACATACAACAAATGGGATGGTGTTGCCCGCAGCACTACACAGGTAATCCTTGTTATAATCTTCATGTTCAATGCTCTTGTATGAAGCCATTTGTTGAAAACTTTGCATAGGGAAGCTTAAAGCTTTAGCAGTATAGGAATGACCAAAAAACAGAAGAAATTACCTGTATTAGGAAAGAAACTTAGAGAGTTCTTAAGAAACTAGCCAAAGTAAAAAGTTAAAAAGAAAAGACCGCACAACAGTTAAGGATTTGGTAGTACTTAAGTATGAAAGTCACCAAGTTTTACTTATACTCGGCTATGTCTTCTGAAGAGGATTCCTGTTTGTGGTTGTTTAAGTACTTGTGGACCAACAGGAAGATGCAAATAAACATGCCAATCACACATGAATACAAGTTCTTGTTTCCCATCTTCTATGTTCAGGAAATCTATTGAACAATGACAGACTTCTTATTTCTCACATGATTGTAGGTCTTTCCTGGAGCTTGGACTGCTATATTAGTTTATCTTGATAATGCTGGCATTTGGAACCTCCACATTGAGAATCTGAACTCATGGTATCTGGGCCAAGAAGTTTATGTGAATGTCATAAATCCAGAGGTAGATAAATCTGCGCCTTCCATGCCTGACAATGCCATATATTGTGGTCTGCTTTCATCCTTACAGAAGTAAGCGGTCATAACCACAACTTCTTTGTTGTTTCAGACAATGCACTCCACATTTTCTTTGTTAAAAAAATTTTGGTGGTGGCAATAATTGAATGGTTGTTAAAAGGAAATTCTTTACTGATCTTTACTGATCTTTCATTAAATGTTTCTTGTCTTCTGCAGAGACCAAGCTCAGAGGGTTAACTTTTCTGGTGCACCGTCAGTTTTTGATGCAAGTAGAACGCTCCTAGTTGCATGCATCATCGCTATCTTTGGTTCTTTAATCAGGTAAACAACTTTGGAACCAACTATGAGAAGCATTACAACGTGTAATCCAGTTTAAAAAAGCTCAGAATATATTTCTGCTGCATGAGATAAAGTAGTGAATTAAAAGAACATATGGGTTCAATTTGTTTCCTCAGGGATGGAATTCATCGATAGAAAATAGTGCACAATTTTGTTGGATAAGAAGCATGTATCATTGCAATTGTAACGTGTATAATTATAATGTAACTCTTATCACTTGTTTTCTGGTATTATCAGCAGAAGAGAAAAGGTTTAGTTTTTTCTTGTATAGTTACTTTTGCTAGTCTGTGAGTTTTGTCATGATATACTTTGTTAGTTTCAATGATGAATACAGCAAGACAACTTGGAGAATTAGAGGTTAGCTTGTTTGTTAAATTTATGTCAATTTGAGTCTGTGTCAAGATATTGTCTTTGTCATACGGAATGTTCTAAATCAATGTCAGGCTCTCAAATATCCTAACTAATAGTAACCCTTCTCTTCTCTAATACAATTCTCGATCTGATGATAAGATGCAAGTAGAACTTGCTTGGTCTGAACACTCTGCTTAGTCTGCATATCTTGGCTTAAAAGCCAATGCAATTACTAAGTGGGGGAAGCAGCGTACCACCCAACAAACTTAAAAAAGAATGATTTCGCGCATACTCACAATATTTCTTAGACTTCAATGCATGTATGACAATTGGCAACTATACATAACATAACAAGATTTCAGAAAAGCCCTCAAAGTAACGTCCACCGCGAGAAACAAAGTTTGGATTTTTGTGAACTCTTTACAGCCTTACATGAAGCATCCATCCCCGCCTCTACTGTCTAACCCTATCACGCCTTTTATCAAACCCACAAAAAATCGACAAATAAAATAAAAAAAAAATTAGGTACAGTCGATGTACACGTCGAATCAAGGAAGACGGCGAAATGGTAGTTTTACAACAGAGCGAAGATGAGAAAAGCAACCAAACACGACACCTCAAAACACGACATCTCTCCCCTCAACATCTTTACCCCGATAATTTTCTTATCCTAATTTGTGGTTTCCTTTTTCAAGTACGGCAAAGGAAAAAATACCCTGAAGTTTTGATAAAGCCGAGTACACTCTTTTTTGTGAGCGAAAGCCGAGTACAGTTGACGTGCGAAAAAATCGCGTACGCACCTTCACTTTTACAGCTGTCAATTGACATATTAAGTTATTATTATTATTAGTTTTACCTCTAAATTTAAAAAAAATAGCAATGTGATATACACATATATATTAATCTAGCCCTCATTTTTTAAAAACAAAAAACTAAAATGATAAAATTAAATTTGTTTAATTTACTATTTTGAAACAAAGTTTAAAAAAGAAAATAAAAAATTTTAACAATAAGTTTGACTAATTCAAATATTAAAATATTTTCAACCCTCTTCTTTTACTTTTTTAATAATAATATGACATATATTATAAACAAATTTAAATGAAAGATTTTTAATATTTTACTTCTTATATATAATATAAGTATTAAAAAATTTTATTGTATTTGTATCTTTAAAAGAAAAATATGAAACTCGTAATTAATATAAAAATACAAATATGTTATATTTATTACAAATAAAAATAATCACAATTTTTTCTTTTTTATATCTTAATTAAAATTACATTACATTATTTAATAAAAATATAAAATATATATAATTACTAATTCTATCAATACATGACACCAAATTTAATTAACATATTGTCATATATTACTTTGGTCTTAGTTAAATTTTTTTTCTTTTAAATATTTTAAGAAAAGAAAAGGGTTATGTAAAATCAAATTTGGTTTCATGTGTTAATAAAATTAGTAATTAAATATATTTTATATACTTATTAAATAATATAATTTAATTTTAATTAAGATATAAGAAAGAAGAAAATTTTTGATTATTTTTATTTGTATTATATATATATAAAATATGTCTGTATTTTTATATTTATATTTTTATAATTAAATATTAAAATGTTAATAAGAAAGTAAAAGAAAAAGGTTAAAAATATTTGAGTATATGGATTTGATATAATTCATTGTTAGAATTTTTTTTAACAACTATATTTTTTTGAATTTTTATTGAAATAATAAATTAAATTTTTTTTAATTTTTTTCTAAAATTAGGGGCTAAATTATTATAATTGAAAAAAAATATATTTTACTTTATTATTTTAATAAAATTTAAAAATAAAAATAATAATAATGACGGAAGTAAAGTCAAGGATATAGGTTATTTTTCTACCCTTTAAAAATATTTATTTTTTTTTTCCAAATTTCAGATATTTTTTTAAGATTTAATAATATTTATTTTTCTCTAAATTTAAGGAATATTTGTCTTTTTTCTGTACAATAATACATTGTCACTTTCTTTTTCCTTAATCCTACCAGTAACTGTAGCTGGCTAACTGTCTTACAAAAGACTCAAAAATGCCCTTTTTTCCATGTGTCTTGCTGTGATTGGTCCTGAAAGTTGCTTCGCATAGCATTTACTGTTACCTATCATTGACCCAATAACATGTTTCGCGGTTTGAGTTTTCTTTCTGTCCTTGTCTGAACCTTGACTTGTAAGCAAGATTTTTTTTTTTATCAAAAAAGGAATTTTTTTATCAACTTGCATACTTTCGCCGGATATATATATATATATATGTATGTATGGAAAGGTAGCAACAGATTACCAAATAGTTCCTCAAAGACCAGTTCTTTGTAATTTAATCACACCGCGCGATGGCTAAAACTAGTCTAGACTTGTACAAGATACTAGTTTATTATTTGAGCTTTGTTGCGTTGACTTACTCGGCTCCTGAAACTGCTCTCATAACTCAGATTCCTGGCTTCTCTGGCACTTTCCCTTCCAAACATTATTCTGGGTATGTTTCATTTTTCACGTTTCCATTTCTTTGTTCCAGAGTCAACGGTGTCTCACTTAACAGTATTTAGTATTGACCAAAACTCAGATTAATGATTCTGTTTTTGATGCTTAATTTTGGTGGGATTTTGAAGGTATGTGACAATTGATGAAAATCATGGGAGGAATCTCTTTTACTACTTTGTTGAATCCGAAGGTAATCCGTCCAAGGATCCAGTGGTTTTGTGGCTCAACGGTGGACCGGGATGTTCTAGCTTTGATGGTTTTGTTTATGAACATGGTATTGATCCAATTGGTTCTGTATATGTTTTGTTTCTGTTTTATTAGAAAAAGAAAAGAGTTTTATCTTTTGTGTTATTGTCTAGTAGGAAATAGCTTTTCTAGATCAAATATATGGAAAGACAGACTTTTTCCAATTTCCATTTTTGCCTTTTTATTGATCTCTTTTCTAGGCAGCACTTACTTCTTTTGTTGAATTTAACCAATCTATGAGAAAACTGCTTTCTTGTATTCATATTGCAGGGCCATTCAATTTTGAAGCACCAAAGACAAAGGGAAGTCTTCCCATTTTGCATCTGAATCCATATAGCTGGTCCAAGGTCTATTTTTGTTTGGTTGCTTTTGTTTATCACAAAATATTGACTTATTTTTTTCGTTGTTCTATCAAATGCACGAATGAACATACTTCGTAACTTCACTTGCCTCTTGTTTAATGGTTTGTCATGTGCAACTCAAGCTTTTTTGTGATTGTTCTTGAATTTCAGGTTTCCAGCGTTATATATTTAGATTCTCCAGCTGGAGTTGGTTTTTCTTACTCAAAAAATCAAACTGACTACATTACTGGGGACTTGAAGACTGCCACTGATACACACGCATTTCTCCTGAAGGTAAATTTGAAGAAATAGGAAAACAAGTGTGATATATTGACATAATTTATAAATATTTTTCATTATTTGTAAGATATTTTTGTATTAACAAATTGCGTTTGTGAACCAGTGGTTTCAACTATACCCTGAGTTCCTTTCCAACCCATTTTTTATCGCCGGAGAGTCATATGCTGGGGTATATGTGCCAACTCTTGCTTCTGAAGTGGTGAAAGGTAATTCCTCATCTTGAATCCTATGTATTGTGTTAAATCTAAGCTGCTAATATGTATTAATTGTTTATTTATTTATTTTACAGGAATTGATGCTGGTACAAAGCCTATTCTCAACTTCAAGGTATGCTTCTGTGATAAGTCCTTTTGTTGAAGCTTAAAATTTATGGCTTAAATCCCTGACCATTCTGTACAGGGATATCTGGTGGGTAATGGAGTTGCAGATGAAGTGTTTGATGGGAATGCTCTTGTTCCATTTGCACATGGGATGGGCCTGATCTCAGATGAACTATTTGAGGTAGGTGGGGCTATAGATGAAAATTTTTCTTTCTGAAACCTTTGGAATTTTTCTTAGATTTTATTAGATATAATTTGAAGATGGAGTCTGAGTTTGAAACCTAGCTTAGTTCCAAAATTTTGTCAAAAACATTATAATGATGATTCAGGTTACATACTGTAGGAGGTGCAAAATGAGTGCAGAGGAAATTTCTACAACCCACTCAGTGATGCTTGTGATGGCAAGCTTTCCGAAGTTGACAAGGTAGTATAACTGCTTGTGTACGATGAATTTAAACAAAATTTAGATAATATGAATAACCTACTGAGTTATCAAAATTTCAGAATATAGCAGGTTTAAATATATATGACATTCTAGAACCATGCTATCATGGCACAGAGATGTGGGACAATGCAGCTGTTAACATTAGGTTACCATCCAGCTTCAGGCAGTTGGGTGAGACTGATCGGCCTCTTCCTGTGAGGAAAAGAATGTTTGGTCGTGCCTGGCCCTTCAGAGCTCCCGTAAGAGACGGAATTGTTCCAACTTGGCCACAGCTCCTCAATAGTGTATCTGTTCCGTGCACTGTAAGTCACTTGGATTGTTATCCTTGAAACTTTTTCTGGCTTTCCTCTGCTGGTAACGATTTCCTTTGGCTTAATTTGGTTGATCATGAAGATGATGCTAGTCTAATTCTTTCAAAAGCTTAAGCATTTACAAAAACACATTTTTCTGGGCTTTCTAGAATTAGTGAAAAGTTTATGCTGAAAACTGATATTAACTCTGCAGGATGATGAAGTTGCATATTCATGGCTCAACGATGCAGCAGTTAGGAAAGCAATTCATGCTGCAGAGGTTAGTGATCTTCATTTGACTGGTCAGTGCCAAATTTTGAGAGCTCTTACTTAATGAGCTTGTGGCATTATAGGAGAGCATTGTGGGAAGTTGGGAATTATGTTCGGACAAGATTGCATTTGACCATGATGCTGGGAGCATGATCATATATCACAAGAACCTCACTGCCCGGGGATATCGTGCACTCATATTCAGGCACATCTCCAACACTAGTTGTTAAAAAACTTGGTGGTTTCTTATTACTTAATTAAAACCACAACTCCCGTCATTTGTTTAGTCATGTTTGTTCACTGACGGCTGATGTTTATATTTTGTGTTCTGACAGCGGGGATCATGATATGTGTGTTCCATTCACTGGAAGTGAAGCATGGACAAGATCAATTGGATATAAGATTGTAGATAAATGGAGGCCTTGGACTTCTAATGGACAAGTTGCTGGGTATACAAATCTGTATTAACAATTATTTAGGAATGCTAACAGTTTTCTTTCTGCCATTAACAATATTTTTGCTAATCATTGATTTATCTTTGTTGGCTGCAGATACACTCAAGGGTATGAAAACAACCTCACCTTCTTAACCATAAAGGTATACTTTCAAATGCTAGCTTCGCCTGAACTATAGAAGTTCCAATGTATTAATTACTTGGAACTTGGGACATTATTATTGATCATCATTTTCCTTCCCCTGATGTTGTGTTGGTGCAGGGAGCTGGGCATACAGTGCCGGAATACAAACCGAGGGAGGCATTTGATTTCTATAGCCGTTTTCTGTCCGGAAAACCGATATGAACTGTGATCATCTTGTGTGCATATGGTTGATTTGAGAAACTAAGAGAAACAGTCTTAATAATGCCATCACTGATTCTTGTAGCTCATCATTATTTATGTACGAAAGCACAAGAAATACATGTCAATAAATTATATTATATTACATGAACACTGAATAATAGTTGAATTTTAACAAGTCTACTGTCAAAACACCGTTGTCTTTGTTGATTTATTATCATATGATACTTTCTTATCCAAAGAATTACCTGTTTTATTGCTTCTCAAAGACAGAATTTGCCCAGACATAATTATGAAATGAAATGGTATAACAACATTTACGTCCCTAAACGTTTACATTTTGATAAAGACAGGATAGTTTGTTCATTTGTCACAAATAGGTCCCTCATGTGACACTGTTACTGTAATGCAACGCGTAATGAATCATTAGATGGACCTTCAATCAAGCCCGGCCCACAACTGTTCTTCTGTTCTGTATATATGTAAGCGAATCCGGTTTTCTGTTCTGCTGTTGCCCACTCTCTGGTGTCTGCAACAAAAATGTCGCTGAAGCTTAAGCATCAACTGTCACGAATCCGCTGCTTCTGTAGCAAAACCCTCTCTCAAAACCACCGCAAGTACCCGATAAATCAAGTTACTAAAACCAACTTCGACGACTCTCTCGAAGAAATACAGAGCCGCATTTCCAGCTCAGACTATATAGCCGTGTCTTTACAGAACACCGGCTCCTTCTCCTCGCCGTGGCACCGCGTCTCTCCCGTCGACACGCCTGACACCGCTTACCTTAAAGCTAAGTACGCCGCCGAACGGTTCCAGATACTTCAGTTTGCCATATGCCCTTTCAAGCTTCAAGCTTCCAAAGTCATCGCTTACCCGTGAGTATTTTATCACCCTTATTGTTATTATAATGTGTATATATAGTCTGCGAGTTTATTCATTTCTTTTTTTTTTTTTTTTGTTATTGGGTTCCAGGTATAATTTTCATTTATTTCCTAGGGATGAACTGAAGATTGGGATGCCTTCATACAGTTTTACATGTCAAATTTCTTCTTTGACTTCCATGGCTAAAGAGGGTTTTGATTTTAACGCCTGTATATATGATGGTAATTTAGAACTTTATTAATATTTGCTAGTATTTCTTTGGAATAGAATTTTATTTTATTTTTAATTTTTTCTTTTATTGGGAAAGTAGCTAATTTGTCCATTAGCTTTAATGATTAATGTAGAAAAAGTAGGGCCGTTAGAATGTTTATTCTTCAGTATGTATCTCTTAGGATCAATTTTTACTGAAAAATTTGCACGTTATGCCTGAATTCATTAGCATGCAGCTATAAATATCTTTTTGCTGCTTGATATTTATGCAGAAGGAGCTATTGTTACTTTATGGTGAATATATTATAAACATTACACATTATATCTGCATTTTTTTGCATGATTAATGATTGGTTCCTTCTCAGTGTCTTTTGTTGGATTTGCAAAATTCTATGCTTGAAAATAAAAAATGGATCTTTTTCTATTAATAGGCATATCGTACTTATCCAAAGCACAAGAGTCTGCTGCAAAAGTTCGAATGGGGAATCCAATAGCTGTTGATCATGTGACAAAATCTTCTTCTGCCTCTGCTCTTAGTGTTGCTGATACAGTTTTTGTAGAAAGGATTAAATCACGAGTTAAGCATTGGAAAAATGTGTATACAGACTCCAGCGCAAAGATAGATGGTAAACTATGCGTGGTTGCAAGCTTCTAGTCATTATTTATCTTTTTTGCTTTCTGTTTTAAAAGGCGGACTTGCCTTTTGCAGAAGCTCTGGTGAGATCCCTCAGAAAAATTGTCTTAGGGAGTGAACAGTTTGGAACTAGACCATGCATGACTATAGATATTTGCAGTGAACGTCAAGTGCAGCTTGTACTACAGGTCAAATGAACAAATTAAAGTTTATGATCTTTGAATTTGTGCTGGTGCCATTATCAATTTTTCAAGATAAGATAAATAAATCAGATCATTGTTCCGTGTGAGATGATATCTTGAAATTTATCTGGATTGGCTACAGATGTTGGAAGACCTTTCTGGTGACCTTGTTCCTCTAATAATCCCTGCAAAGGGTGGAGGAACCCAGGCAGTTTGTGTTGTGTTGACAAGTTCAGAAGAGGACAGGGATCTTTTTAGGGTAACTAGTTGTTGGCAATAATGACTTGTCAGGTTGTTGTCTATTTTCTTTAATAATGGCTTTGATTGACAGAGGGAACTTGAAACTCTTGAAGTTGAACAAAATAGGAGAGCTCTTGGATTTCGAGAGGTGATCGATTTGATCTCTGCTTCACAGAAACCTATTGTCTCCCAGAATTCCCTTAATGGTGTATATCTATATAAATGAAAACCTGTCTTTAGTTTATAGCCCCTTTGACTTGTCTTTTCTTATATCTTCAAGATTTTTTTTCCATTTTTTTTTGCTTGCAGATTTTACATTTATCCATTCAAAATTTCTAGCTGCTCTACCTCCTAATGTGGATGAGTTTATCAGTTCTTTGCACCTGGCTTTCCCACAAGTACTTGATGTCAACCATCTCGTGAAGGATATTGGCCCTGTGAGAAAAACGACCAGCATTTCTGCCACCATCTCCAACTTGAAAAATAGGTTCTTTGCACCCATTGACATGGAAATTCCACATCAAGGTTGGTCTTTCACTATTATCCAAAACCACATAGTCACACTAAACCATATGCTTGCATTTCATGGATTTTTTATGGGACTGAGGTCTACTTACGACAAGTGAAATCAAGAAACTAGGGACTTTCTTGTCAGCCTGGAACAGTTATTTACTGTGGCCAAATTGAATTCATTAGTGAATACTAGTTACACCAATTGACTTCGGGTTCATGTCCATGAGAGTGCCAATGAACACTTAAGAGTTGCCTGCTATTAAGTGACTTGATTTTCTCTATTTTGTACCCGGATTTTCCAGGTACTGAAAATGAAGACAAGATTCATGGACAAAATGTTGTGAAAATATCTCATTTGTTTGGAAAATTATGCTCCATACTGAAAATCACTCCCAGTGCTATTCAATCTGGTGACCATCATCTCGCATCAGCCATTCACGGCCATGCAAACATCTTCAATATTAAGCCCAGCAGACCTCAAGAACCAATTGATGAGGACATCAACATTTGGACCAACAACACAAGAAAAATAAGCTGCAAGGATGTAGTTTTCTTGTGGGGATTTAAGGACAGGATATCTGCAGGAATGCTGAAGAACCAGCTTCAAGGATCCCATGAAGTTTTTACAGAAGCATTTCATGTCAAATTGGTGGATAGGAGCTGTGCCATTGTGGTGTTTTGGCAACCCGGATTGTCTGAAACTTTTCTGAATGTGATGAAAAGCAAAGAGATATCCGGGCCTTTACGAGAAATGGTATCAGAAGGCATCAAGGCAGCTGGTTATGACGTCTACAAGAGAGTTGTTAGCTCGGGTTTTTGGGAGTCGGTATTAGCAGATGCCTTGGACAAAGCCTTGGGAGGTCCAAATTATGTTTCAGACACTGATTCTGAAACAAAGCAATCAGAGATTTATCGGTTCAGTGAATTGATGATTAACTTGGATGAACTCTGATGTTATAATGAAACTCTTCCAAAATTTGTTATTGCTGTATAATTTATTAATTTTCAATGCTGAATTTTATACCAACATGTTGTAATTAAACTCAGTTATATCTTAATTTCAAATTAACTTTCTTTTTAATGAAATTATATAGGAAAATTTGCATTTTTTTTTTCTTTCTAATTTATGGTTCCACGAACTCCTGTATAAGTCAAACTCCAGCGAGCTCACTGAAGTTAATTGAAACAGTAGCTAGCAACTGAAAATGACTTCAATCTCGGTGTATCGTCAATCAGCCAACACCACTTTACAGGAAAACGTCGCCAATTCACATTCAAAGAGGAGATCATATACTGCTTCTACTTCCTTTGCATTCAGGTCAAGTTTTCTCGGCAAAAAACCGCTTTTTCTACATTCTGCCAGGAAAACCCTAGCCCG
The DNA here is from genome assembly GCA_022749755.1 of Azadirachta indica. Taxonomy (NCBI): domain Eukaryota; kingdom Viridiplantae; phylum Streptophyta; class Magnoliopsida; order Sapindales; family Meliaceae; genus Azadirachta; species Azadirachta indica. The sequence continues at coordinate 1,658,430 of CM040440.1, read as the reverse complement.
GCCCGGACTCGGACCCGCAGACTATTCTCATCTTAATCCGATCATTGCGTCTTGTCATACATTCGATGTTGTGATAATCGGCGCCGGTATAATCGGGCTTACAATCGCCCGGCAGTTACTTATCAGGTCGGATTTATCGGTTGCTGTCGTTGACAAAGCCGTCCCTTGTTCTGGCGCAACTGGTGCAGGTAAATCTCTCTTTATATTACGATGAATTACGATTCGGCTCTCGAAACTGCAAAGATACCACAATTGAACATATTTTGCATGTATTTTTTGTTTTTGTTATGCCAAGTATTTTCTGAGTGTAAAATTGCAATTCCTTTGTCCTTGAACTGTGGTTGATTTCTATTTCCAGGACAGGGCTACATATGGATGGTACACAAGACACCTGGGAGTGACACCTGGGACCTGACTATGAGAAGCCATAAATTGTGGAAGATGTTGGCAGAGCACATAAATGACCAAGGCTTGAACCCTCTTCAAGTATTGGGATGGAAAAAGACAGGTAATTACGCATTATGGTTTGTGAAGATATTCTTCAAACAGCAATGTCTTAGGACTCTGTTATAATGGTTTAAGGGTCACTGGTATTGCATTTTTCGCCATGCACAAATTTATAAGTCAGTTCTAAATATATTTGGCTACCAGATTCTTCTAAATGAATTTTGTAGTCTTTCTCTGTATGCAGTTAGTCATTGGATGGTATTTTGTTTACAGGAAGCTTGTTAATTGGTCGAACCCCTGAAGAGTTGGTCATGTTAAAAGAGAGGGTGAAGCAGCTTTCTGAAGCTGGTTTGAGGGCAGAGTACTTGTCTGGCAGTGATTTGCTTCTAGAGGAACCTGCACTACTGGTTAGCGAAGATAAGGAGGCTGCTTTTCTGCCAGATGACTGCCAATTGGATGCTGCATGTGCTATTGCATATATTGAAAAGGTCTCTTTTTATGTTTTTATCTACCTCTGTAAGATATGTGCTTGATCCTTGTACCATATTAAATTTTCTGTGACCAATTTTGGTGCACTCATTGTAAAGATGGTTGATGTGTAGGTTAACAGACATTTTGCATCAAAAGGCAGATTTGCGGAGTTCTATCATGAACCTGTCACTTGTTTGTTAAGGTTTGTGTTATCATTCTTTTTAAGCCACACTGAAACTTATGCTGAAATCAGACAACCATGTTACACTGCCCATATTCAGAGGTGATGCAGATTTCAAATCACCTCTAATAGTTTGTATTATGTTTAGATCTAATAGCACCGGGGAGGTTGAAGGCATTCAGACTTCCAAGAATACCTTGTATGGTAAGAAGGCCATTGTAGTTGCTGCTGGTTGTTGGAGTGGCTCCTTGATGCATGACTTACTTAGAGAAGAAGATATTGTAGTGGATGTCCCCGTAAAGCCTCGAAAGGTTGAAATCCATAATTTGTTTTACCATTTTATGTGTCACTTCCCTTTACAAGCTTTTTTCAAGCCAATCTTTCCTAATGCTCATCTTTATGGATGACTTTGTTGTTTGGACCTCTACATGAACTCAATTGCTGGTATTTTGCATCCTTCCTTCTGAATAGTGGTCAACTTATTGATTCTATCTTCCCTAAAAGAGAAAAAAAAAAAAGAATTCTTTTTCCCCCCTTCTTTGGGTATGTAAGACCTGCCTTGCATTTGAGCTTCTTACAGGGTCACTTGCTTGTCCTGGAGAATTTCAAGTCTCTCAAATTGAATCATGGTTCGATGGAGATGGGTTATGTGAGTCACCAAGATCTAACTCTACACCCAGGACTGGCTGATCATGGGAAACATTTGTCTATTTCAATGACAGCATCCACAGACATCGCAGGAAACCTTGTTCTTGGTAAAATTTTATGTTTCTTCTCTCAATTTGCCAGAATTGCTGCTTTGTTCTCCTTCAATTTTATGTATAAAGATAAATTTATTGTCAGTATTTGGTTATTTTTGTTTCAAGGGCAATGATGTTGTTTTTACTTTTAATCAGTTGCAACTGGTTTTGCACATCCTCCGTTGGCTTGAATGCCTTATTATTTAGCTTTAGCTTTTTAGCATAGTGAAAGGAACTTCCCCCTCCTATGTCTCAAACTGGTAAAAGTAACTGTCATTTATCAGTTATAGATGAATTTCTAAGCTTTCTGTCCCATAATACTTAAGAGTGGTATCTGATGTCTACATCTTTTCATTTAAGAATATACTAATTTTGTGTAGGTCAGCTTTGATAGTTGTTTCACATGCTCATCCTTCAATTCATCATCTGTCTTTACAGGGAGCAGCCGTCAATTTGCTGGGTTCAACACAGAAGTCGATGAATCAATCATTGATTGTATATGGGCACGTGCTGCAGAGTTCTTTCCCAAATTAAGAAACTTGTCTCTCTCAGATTTCATTAAAGACAGAAAAGTGAGAGTAGGATTGCGTCCTTACAGTAAGTCCATCTCATTTGGCTCTTTTAGAGTTAAAATTTGTTTTCCTTATTATTTGAATATTTGAATCAGTGCTAATTTTCTGGTTTCAGTGCCTGATGGGAAGCCAGTAATTGGACCTGTTCCGGGTTTGTCAAATCTGTTCCTTGCTGCTGGGCATGAAGGTGGTGGACTTTCTATGGTATTACCTCTGTTCTCTTTCTCTGACAAAGAATAAAAATTTATTTATCCTCAAATGATTTACACCTGTATGGAGATGGCTTGTTAATCTACCCATGATTGTACAGTTGGAAACATAAGTGGCAATGTTTTCTCCTGCATGGTGCTATTATAGCACCACATTTCCTTGTTACTTCATTTTCTTTCTCTAATTTGATACGTAGCCGTTTTCCTCCAGAATTTCCTATTCATTCACAATTTTGGTCCAATTTCTTCAGGCCTTGGGAACAGCTGAAATGGTCGCTGATATGGTGCTGCAAAATTCTTTGAAGGTTGATGGTGCACCATTTGCTGTTCAGGGGCGGTGTTGTTGATAGAATGCTAGTCAAATAAGAGAAATGAAGGAAAATTGATACATTTGCTCTCTTCACCATTTTGTAGCTTCTTGTACGGACTTTGTTCTCAGCGAAAACAATTTAATTCAAGTCACATCATTGTTCCAGAAATGGGATTTTATTTGCAATTTTTCCACTTTTAATGCTACTTTTTCAAGTGCTGATCATGAAAATTTTAGTGATATCTATGAGACCAAAGAGGGAGTTGAAATTATATAAGCATATTCGTTATCTTGTTGGTTAAACACAAAGCAATAAACTGACAAAACTACTCTTTCCGAAATTGTACGATGTAACAGAGAATCTCCATTCTTTGCCATCCGACAACCTTCAGTGTCACTGTGAAACTACTGGTAACTCTTTACCTAACAAGTACTCGTTGAATTTAAAAAATAAAAAGACTTTGATATGACAATCCGCACACGGAAGCGCACAGACTATAGAGTTTTTCAACGATTCTCTTATACACACTGAAGGAAAGTACATTAAGTGGATATACTGTTGGGAATACCTTTTCCTGTAATGCCTGCTCTGTATCGTAAATTTGAAGTATCAGGATGCAGAAGTTTGTATGGTATCTTTGCAGGTCCCCATCTGTTTTTCAGCCTTGAATTTCTGTTCCTCTCCGAGATTGTTTGCTCTATTTCTTTCAGCTTTTTATTGAACTCTTCAAATTTTTGCAGAACTTCCTCCTTGTCTGTCCAGTCTGATGATGGCCTCTCACCCAAGTAAATCTCATCAGATGTGTGCCGCGAGAGGACTTCTACTAATGCTATACCAAGTGTCGTCTCCAATCTTTCAGGTAACATTTTAAGATAGTATTTGTCTGGATCAATTATGAGCTCTCCAAATTCTTCTGTCCCTTCCTCTGGAATGAATTTTCGACAAAGTGTGGGACGATTTGGAGGGTAACCAGCATATGTATACTGCCCAAAGTTCACTGATGCATGAAGTGCTGATGTAATCCATATGAGAGTTGTTAAAACCTGTATTAAATTCTCACAACTGTTCATTTTGCACCACCATGTCTCATTGCACTTATCACCATGACCTACTTCCCGAATTTCTTTCCACCATGCTTGGATTTCTTCATCAGACTTCACAGATTCATCATCTTTGTAGAAGATTGAGCAATAGTCTTTGACCCATGTTATAATGGCACTCCATATGTCAAGTCCATCTAGACCATAGGGGTAGTCTTGGAAGAGTATTTGACACCCGGTTGGGTTGTCTGCGTCTTCCAGGGCCAAACGTCTGAAAAGTTGTTGCCATAGGTTAAATGCATAATATTATAAACTGAAACTTCTCTGTTTCTTTGGCTTTTTGGTTTAAGATAATGTGGGGATGTCACAGCCAATATATATAGAGACCAGACAGAATCAATTTTGTTTGATAAACAGAATAAATATTGGACTTTTGAAATTACTCTGAATGAATACCTTTTAAGAAGATCGATTGGGAGGGCTTGTTCATCAAATCTCCACTCTTTGTAGAGCTTAGAAGACAACTCCATACACATTTCACCAGGAAACAATGTCTTCTCTAGGATTCCACCAGAGTTTAGGAGGATACTCCGAGCCAATGCATTTATATGCATGGTGTCTTTGAAATGAGGATCTAATAGGCGATTGATTGGATGCATCACGCTTAACTGCCTTCTAGTGGCAATGATGAACGGCTCAACTACTGCATGAGTATGCAACCTGGAATATACAGCATACATGGAATATTATGTGAAGTATTGCTGACATCTATTAGCAAAAGTGTGTTAACTCACCAATGGGTGACCAGTTGATGGTAAGCTGAGTCATTGGCTAGGACATGAGCCTTGGCAAGCTGCCACACTGCAGCTTCAGTGCCCTCCTTTGCTGGAAGGAAAACCCTACTGGAAACCTCATTGCTGGAAGAGCCAGGCAAGCTCAGCTCTATTGCCACTGGTTTTAACGTGGCATCACTTCTTAAAAACAGTAGTGTTCGGGATGCATAAGCGCATATGCCCTTCGTGTTTAGTCTACTTAAAAATGGCATGAGATAATTGTGGTGATCCAAAATGTATATCCTCCACTGGTTCATTGCCTGCTGTGTATATTGGAAGTTAAATTTTGCCACTAAGATTATTAGGATTGCTCAAGTTATATTGTCCATTTCAGTTTGAGATTGCAGTTAGCAGTGCACAGATTACTATATTAGCAGGCAAGATGATCTATTGTCTGCAAGTGTCCAGTCTCAGAAATGAATGAAAAGAAAGGGAACTATATCTACCTGGGTAATAGTCAGGCCATCGATGCTGTTCTCTATGTGCGATAGTGTTATTGAACTCCCATTTGGTGGGAATACCTGCAAGTTATACCAAAATCAGAACACTGAGTGCCTGCTATGTGTTATTGTTTTAAGGCAATTGTTTTTGCTTCATATTTTGATTAGACTTGAATTTGATTTAAAGAAGGCATCGATTAGATTCATTATGATGTTTGTAGGATAGCAGGTGTTGGTCTTGTTTTTTTTATATGTAAAGTTCAAACACCATGAATGTAATAGTTAGCTGATGAATCTACTATTTCGTGTTTAGTTTAGTAAAAACCTCTAAGACGCGGATACATATGGGATTAATTCCAGCAAGCATTTGGCGTCCAAACTCCTCATCTTCTTTCCAAGCCAAGTCATTATCTGAAGATCAAAAAGCATTTAAGTAGCACAATGTAAGAGTTGATTATGAACTACCAATACCTATCAATGTCGAAACTGGGAAAACAAAGAAAAATGGATAAGAATAGAAGATTCAAGGTGGCATTACTTGCTATAATTTGAGGTTCTGGAAACTTAATGGGTTCTCCTTTGCTTGCATGTGTTATTCGTTTGAAAAGCTGTTCAGGAACTAATTTCTGCAGTTTCTCTGTCAACCATCCCTCCACCTTTTGGCTTCTATTGCTGGAAAACATGTTCCGTATCTCAGCAAATGACTGAAAACTGGAATCTTGACTGAGCAAGGATTTTGCCTCGGGGATGAGGAAATGTACAGTGGCCCGGATTGAATTTCCAATAAATTCAGATAATTTCTTGGGACTGAATCTCTCATCAGGAGGAACATATATCTCCAAGTTAATCATCTCTGGCCGGCTCTCAGTTGAGGGATCTATGTATAAAACAAGTGATCGAATTGCAAAATGGGTTGTCACGATGCCGTAAACAGAAAATTCAACATTGCCAACAAAACAAAAAGAGGAGCAAAAGTTACCTGCTTTGCATTTTGAGCGACCAGTTCTTCCCCTGCGAGGATATGGGAGATTTGCAGACCCGCCAAGTACAGGTCTAGCATGTTCAGGACCTTGATCGGGATTTCCAAGATCATTGTAGTAATCATAGTCATATATTCGATCCCATTCCTTGCGCTCTCCGGTTCCATCTCCCCTCAAGCTTGTAAGCTCTTCTTTCCTCAAATCCTTGAGAGCACTTGGGGTTTGGCTTGGAAGATAGCTCTAAGACAGCAACACGGAGTTATGGGGTTAAATTGCTTTATAAAGAAGAGAAGAATTAAGACTGTAATGTTATAACTTACAGTATTTGAGAAGAAAATCCTGTTTGTTTTAGTTAGTTTGATAGGGTAAACCCAAGACCTGCAATCAAAATGGATAGCCTGTTTGTCCTGAACGTGAAGAGTAGCAGATTGAAGGAAGAATTTATGTTTGTGTTGATTTTCTATGATAAATGCTCTCCTGGAATTCCAAAGTCAGTCGCCACATAGAACTTCAAGTAATAGGTTGTAGTTTTTGTACCGTTGCGCTTCTGGCTCCTTCCATTCTTAAGGTATGCTCTTTGGCTCAACTTCCCCCTACCAGTACCTATTATATGCGAAAAGAAAAGAAAAGAAAATATGAGCTGCTGAGCAGATTATGAATACTGACTGAGTTTGATATTATATCGATTGATATTATTATTGAACTTACCTGGGTCGACTTGCGTGCAGCTATATATCTGAAGTGAAGCTGATTTTCCAGGAGCTGACTGTCCAGGACTGGGAACAATGACGATTATTCCGTTGATTACATTTTGTCTGGAGGCATGATTAGCGGTAAAACATTGTGAACATAGGCCAAGGTGTTCCGTGGACATGATTTTGGTTGTGGAGTTGGGATAATTTGCAGAATTCAGTAGTTGATGTAAGAAATGGAAGAGAAAGTATGAAAATGAAGCTATTCATGTCTCATGTCTCAAGTGTGTGGTAATTATAACAAGAAAGAAAGGTTGACGTGCTTCCTTTCTTTCCTTTGTCTTTGGTTTTGAGTTATGCATCAAATCCATTGCTTGTCTTTCAGGTCTTCTTGTAATGCACTTTAGAGTCTAATGTTTAATAATCATGTAAACAAACAAGAAAAAAAAAAAAAAGATACCATCAATCAACCAATCATCATCCAATTAAAAGACTTGACTGATGACTATAAATAAGCTACCCAGATATTTTTAAGTCCATTTAATTAATTTCCCTTGTGCATCAAATTCAAATATATATAAACCCATTAGTATTGCTAGTCTTTCAGGTCTTCTTTCATGTAAAAAGCTGGATACCATCAACCATGTAAAAGGCTTTAAGACTATTTATTATTATGGTTATTATTTATAGTGACTATAATCATCTAATAATTTTGCATATTTATTACATAACATGGTTTTTGGATATTTATATTTTATCATATTTAAAACAGTTGATCAATTCATATTTTTGTTTATCAATCAATTAAATCTTAAATTTTTTATAATTTTTAAAATGATTTATTATAATATTAACAAATGTTAAAGTATTAAGATTAAACGACCAAAAAAAAAAAAAAACTCGAGTGAATGAGTTATTATAATAATATTGACAAATGTTGCTATTTGATTTCCTAAAATATAATAATAATAATTAAAAAAAAAAATTTCGCTCGGTCTAACTGTAGGCTACGAACCGGAGAAAGCCCACTACCAAACTGTCCATAGTCCATACTCAAAAAAAAACTCGCATTGCATCGCGTCTAGTCGAATCGAACGCCAATGGCGATATCAACACTTCAAAAACTCTCCTCCCAAATCCACCGCCTCCCTTCTCTCTCTCCCCTCTCTAAATCGTTTATCCACCGCTCCTCCGCCACTGCCACCACCTCCTCTTCGGCCAAAGTCTCCGACAGAATCGTCAAGCTCTTCGCCATCGACGTCGACGGCCAGAAACGCCCGATCGTCGGCTAGCCGGTCAGACTCTCCTTAAAGCTTTGACCAACAGTGGGTTGATCGACCCGGCCTCACACAGATTAGAAGAGATCGATGCCTGCTCCGCCGAATGCGAGGTCAACATTGCTCAGGAATGGTTGAATAAGCTGCCGCCTAGGTCGTACGATGAAGAGTACGTCCTCAAGAGGAATTCTCGGGCTCGAGTTTTGAACAAGCATTCCAGGCTCGGCTGTCAGGTGGTGCTCACCCCCGATCTTCAAGGTATGGTCGTTGCCGTCCCCGAGCCCAAGCCTTGGGACATTCCGTAATTTTTAGACCAATAAGCCAAAAAAAAAAAAAGAAAAGTTTCTACTTTTTGGTTTTTGGTGTTTGGAAGTTAATAATTTGCGAACTTTTTGAACTTTTGGTGCATGAGAACAGTTTAATTATGTTTTTTCTCAATGTGGCTTTCTTCTCTGTGAGACTGCCGTTCCCTCTCAAGTTGATGAATCTGGACGTGTTGAAAGTTAATTATGGTTATCTTGGTTTAGTTGCATTCACTTTGTGAAGCATGAAATAATATATTTTTTTCCATTGAATTGAGGATGATGGGATTGTTGTATAATGCAGTTTGAGGTTAAGGTTTTCATAGATTTTATAATATTGTTCTAGTCCGTTTGTTGAATGTAGCAAACCAATTTCTGAAAATTTTTTAGTTGAAATCATGGCGTTAGTTCATCTGATTAGTCTCTGCTTAGGCCATTTGATACATAACCGCGTGAATAGTTGTTAATTTGCGTTTCTTATGTGGGATTGCTTCTAAATCTTGGGATCTCCTAGTTTACATGGAAGGCCTAGCGTAATTTCTAGTCTACCTACAAGTAGATGCCCCACTTCCTTGCAGTTAAGAATTTCCAGTTGAATGATGTCTTTTGCCTAGCACTAGTAAAGCCTGGCCCTAATATGTAAAGAATTTTCATTTAAGAGAACAGTTTACTCTGCATTAGCATGATTTACATCATAGCTGGAGAATCCTATTTTGAATGATAAGTTATAGGCAGCTAGTGTCTGTTCACCTGTTTAACGAGAGGCCTTGATCTTACATTGTTATCTTTATTTCTGCTAAGGTTCTAGTCGTGTTGTTTATGGTTGGATATCTTTTCGTCCAACTTCAATCACAAATATGAGACTTCACTCCTGGAGGGCTGGAGGGTAAAGACGGAATGGAGGATACAAACTACGAAGTGCACTCAAACTATGATTATTCCAAAATGCTATTTACTTGATAGAAAACAGAGAATACGCTTTGGTTAAGCAGAATCCACTCTAAAATTGTGATGTTGGACTCATTTGCTCTTTTAGGATGTGGTCTATCTTTTGACGTTTTTGCTTCATTGAGAAAACCCTTGCATCTCTATGTTCCAAAATGTTTTTACTTTTAGTGTCTGGATGATTGCTTTGCCAAAGATGATTTCAGTGTCGAGGTGATTGCCTTGCCAATGAGTCTCATTCAGCTGGGATCATATGTGACCATTAAGATCCACAGAGTTCTGTTTTTCAGAGTTGGTAGTTGTTTCATCTGCCTTGTCTAGTTAACTACAAGTGTTAATTCTTAATGTCAGCTTTTTTTATATGGTACTAACAAATCTTTATTTTGTTAATATGGGCAAATATTTACTCTCTCAGTAACTATTTCAATTGTCGGGCTAGTCCATGACCTCTTCAATTGTCGGGCTAGTCCATGACCTCTCCGAAAATAAGAATAGGTCCCAATGAATCATTAAGATTCATTTTCAATAGAATCCTATTACTTGAAACTTGATTGCATGCTAATTTCCTTCTAAATTTCGAAATTATGAATTTATTTATCAGAAGCTCCAAATACTTTGGGAAAATAGGTTGATTTCAACAAAGTTCCTAAATGAACTGAAAAATACATATTACATTTTTGAGTTGTGAAAATACGGTTGGTTCAGCCCCCTTTTGTTCGTGGTTGTTTCATAGCAGGTCATATCGTTATTGGTAAACAAACCAATTTAATTATGCTTTTATCAGTTAAAAGTTATATCTCCTCCACGGCTTACGGGAATGAATCACCAAATAGAATATCTGTTTGAATTTTACAAATACTACATTGGCCGCCCGATTGCAAAAATAGGTTAATGAGATGCCATCGTCCAATTTAAATAACGAAAAACCATTAAAAAGTTTTGAAGAAATGAATAGCATTAAGTAAATCTGTAAATCGCACGCATATTGACTATGATGATAATGAAAGAGAGAGAGAAAGAGAGAGATAATAAGAAGAGTGGATAAATTGGGTAGAAATGTATGTAAGCATGTATCCAGAACATGTGCCCGATATGATCACCGAAAGGAAAGAGATCATATAGTCGAGTAGTAAGCTGGATATGTTTGGCTTTCGCAAACGAAGAAATTGCCTCAAAACATGAAAAGGGTTTTGGGACAGAGTGCGTTTGCTTCGCTTAATCCACTTTTGTTTTTGTTATCAGAAATATTATTATGCCAGTAGGTAAAGGGCCTGAAAAATCACCGAATTATCAGATTCAGGCGAGTGATACTGACTTTTTCTATATCGCAAGTTTATCATATTTTTAATTGCCCGGATCGTTTCGTTTCGATCCGGTCAAGAAGCTGACTTGCTTTGCTTTCTCTATCTGTCAACGTACTTCAAAAACAAAAACAAAAAGAAAAACAAAAACAAAAACAGCAACAGCAACCGCAGATGAAGATCAATTAATCTAAGACGAAGCCAGAACGTTCGACCGCCGACAAGATCTACTAAGAAACGCAGAAACTAGAACAACATACTGAAAGTGAAGCAGAATATGATGAAGTAATATATATAGATATAGATACATGAAAGTGAAGATTAGGGTTAGGGTAGGGCTCCTAACTAACCGGGCTTTTCATATTTGGGCCATTTCCCCAAGCCCAGCAGTGTTACCGCTTTCAGTTTAGATTTTACTTTCAAGGTTTCTTAATCTTATATCGTTTAATAATAATAATTAATAATAATATTACGCATTTGAAATAAAAGCTCTGCACGTGTCAAGCTTGTTTGCCGCCCTTTCAGACAGTCCTCTCCACTCTCTCTATCGTAAATCACTGTTGCACCTGCACCTAAATTAACCGTCTTAACATTCTTATTATTTATAACAATCCAATGTTAACAACGTCTTCTACGTACCCTCATCTCGATTCACCTAATTTAGGGCCAAATTAAATTAACCACAAAAATTCTCTCTAATAAAAATATATATATATATATTTTTTTTTTAAGACGTACTTCCACAAAAAGGGTAAAAAAAAAAAAAAAAAAACTCTCTTGGATAATCATTAACAGCATCACAAACCAATAATTCTGTTTGATTCGTGTTTGTTAATCTTTTCCAAAATTTCTCTAAACACTCACCGCATATTCCCTTTTTGTTCATATCTTCTGCAACAGATTCTGCTGCTCGATCGATCGTCTCATTTCATCAAACACTTGTGTACTACGTACGTACCACGCCTATACATATATATATATATACACACACACAAAGATATAATATATATATATATATAGAGAGAGAGAGAGAGAGAGAGATTCAATAAGCCTGTTTCTTCCAATGTATGTTTGTGCCATTGGCGATAATTCTTAATTTATGGCGTCAATTAATTGGCTAGCGAGCTAGCTAGCTGCTTTTGTAGCTTGAATTAATTTGTCTGTCAGAAATTACATTATAGTGATCATGGATACAGAACAACGCAGGGTTTTCCAAATGTTCGACAGAAACGGAGACGGGAAGTTAACAAAAACGGAGCTGAGCGAGTCGTTGCAAAACTTGGGTATTTTCATTCCGGACAGTGAATTGATTGAAATGATTGAAAAAATCGACGTGAATGGAGATGGGTATGTTGATATGAAAGAGTTTGGAGGTTTGTATCAGACGATAATGGACGAGAGAGACGAGGAAGAAGACGTGAGAGAAGCATTCAATGTGTTCGATCAAAACGGAGATGGGTATATAACGGTGGAAGACTTGAGATCGGTGTTGACGTCGTTGGGGCTGAAACAAGGAAGAACGGTGGAAGATTGCAAGAAAATGATAAAGATAGTAGATGTTGATGGAGATGGAATGGTGGATTTCAATGAGTTTAAGCAGATGATGAAATCTGGTGCTGCTGCCCTGAGATGAGATGAGATGAGATGAGATTATATATATTGAATTCATAATTTCATTTTTAATGTTAATTAATTTTAGCGTTTTTACTTTGTTGTACATTAATTTTATAGACTAAATTGATTGGTTGATTGAAACCAGTTACGTACCTCATGCACCATGCATGCATGCACGCATGCAGTAGGGGAAATACAAATTAAAATCAAAATTAATAAATATTCATATTTAATTAGTTTATGGAATTAATATTGGCCAACAACAACGTACGTCTTTTCATTATTTTTATAGTTTACTAGTTGATTCACAATCTTAATTTGTCTTATCTTGTCTTGTATCTTGTGTCTTTTATAAATTTTGACAACTTTGGTACCGTTTACAAGCATAATTACATGTATATAACCACCATCTTTCCCTTCGTTAAAAAAAAAAAAAAAAAAGCGTTATAATCTACTTTATTATAAGCATGTATCACCGTCGATACTACTTCAAATAATGGTATAAATTAAACTACCATTGGATGCTACATGTTACGAGGAATGGAATGGAGAATAGAGAAAATTAGTTCATTAATTTTATTTTTAAATAAATATTTAATAGAAATAAAAAGTTTATAATTCAAAATTTTTTTAATCTCTTTCCAATTAATCAAGTTTATAACTTTTATGTATGTATGTATATATATATATATATATATATATATATATATACACGCACATAATATTTTTTATTTAGTATCCTAACCCGCACCATTACCGTCTGTAGCGCAGGTGTAAGGTAAATATTAGCCCTGTTTCATATTAACTGGGCTGGGTGGGGCTCAGGCCCAACCCATTTGAGAGACGTACAAAGCGCAGACCGGCTCCAATTCAGAGCACAGTACAGATAGAGAGAGAGAGAATGGTCGGACGGGTTCTGGCTTCTTCAGCTTCATTGGCTCTTCGCAAATCTCATCAGCTCAAGATTCTCTTCTCTAACTCCATTTTCAATCCCTTCTTTTCTAAAAAATACCCTCTTCGCAGAACCAGGTATTTCTTTTCTTCTCTTCTCTTCCCACTCTGACTTTCATTGCATTACTACAAAAGTAATTTGTTTCATTGTAATTGGTTTTGGTATCTGCTGGATTTCAATTAATACAATATCTCTCTGTTTTTGTTTATTAAGTTTCAAATTCACGTTGATTCTGTTTTTTATTAGAAAAAGATTTTGTATGAAGCTTAGCTTATATTGCAGTAGCTTGGTTGATGTTATGTGCAAGGCTTTTGGTCAGGAATCTGCCATAGGACCACTCTGTAATTTAAAAATCTTTCCTTTAGACGGGTGTCTATGGATTCATTCAGCTCCTTTTCTGAATTCTATTGAAAAAGTTGTGGAGCAACAGAACCATTCTGAAAAAAACAAGTCTCCTGATGATGTTGTTGCTAAAGTTAAGAGGAAAAAGCTCAAGGGAAAACGAGCAGTTGTAAGGTGGTTAAAGTTCTTTAGGTGGAAGAAGAAGAAAGAGTATGAGAGGATGACGGCAGAAGAAAAACTTTTGTACAAATTGAGAAAGGTAGGAACATTGATTTCAAAGAAATTATTGCAGCAATTCTCTTACTCAACTTTCTATTGAATCAATCAGAAATAAATACCTGCATATAACGAAGTTGATTCTTTTATCTTTCATGTTAGATTCTGATTGATTGGTTTGAGCTTTACTTGTTCTTTTTCAGGCTCGGAAGAAAGAACAAAGGTATGTTGAAGCACTAAAAAAGCTTGAACCTAAGGAATCTTCGGAAACAACCCATGATCCAGAGATATTAACACCGGAAGAGCACTTTTTCTTTCTAAAGATGGGCCGCAAGTGCAAGAATTATGTACCAGGGGAAGAAGAGGAATATACCAGGGTGTAATTCTGAATATGCACCTGCATTGGAAGAAACATCAGACTTTGAAGGTGGTAGTGAAGACATTCTCGGCAGAGGAGGTTAAGGAGATTGCTGCTGAGCTAGCAAGATTGACTGGCGGCATTGTTCTAGATATTCATGAAGAAAATGAGATAATTATGTATAGAGGGAAGAATTATTTTCAACCCCCAACAGAGATAATGTCACCTAGGGTCACACTCTCAAGAAAAAAGGTTTTTTTGTCTCTTCCTGGTTATGCCTTAAGGACATTCAATGTTCTTGCACAGTAAAAGTTTTAGGTGCATATACACATTCTTGGAGAAAGAACCAGTGTCTGTGTTGTATCTCCGTTCATTTTTAAGTATATGAAGATTTATATTTTTTTTCTCATGATTTGAAAACCTTTTGGAAAATGGAATTTGGTAATATCACTCAAATGCTGTGCCTGGACATCCTTTATTGGATGATAATACACATGAGAACATAACCACATGCACAGACAAGCTCACATGTACACAGAGAGTAAATTCATTAGATTTAATTCTCTCTGCTGTTAGCCGATGGGCAAGACGTCCTTATTCTTGTTGTAAGGTTTGATATCCTATTCATTTATCCTGTTTTCCAAAAATCTTTGCATGATAACTTAATGTTCCCTTTTCTCTCTTACAGGCTTTGGATAAATCCAAGTATAGAGATGGTCTTCGTGCTGTTAGGAAATATATTCCAAAACTCGAGCGGGAACTTGAGTTGCTTCAAGCACAGGCTGAAAGGGTTGAAAATAGATCTGATGCAGTAGAAGATGCCCAAAACATGGAAATAGATAATGCAGACTCTGGAGGAATGAAGGAATGTTCTGAAGATGATGCTAGTACAGATTTAATTATGGCATCAGATTCTGAAGATTTATCAGATATTTTTGATACTGACTCTGAGGCAGAAACTGAGGAGAAGACTGAAAGGCCTCTTTATTTGCATGAGTTTGAAAATATTCCTGTTGAAAGTGATGAAGAACATGAAGATTTTGAGGAGCACCTTCGACAAATATCTATGGACTCAAGAAATGCCAAATCGATGGAGAAAGATGAGGACTCACCAAATTTTGATGAAGTTGATAGAATGTTTTTACGTGCTGCTTCTCTTTTAAAGAAAAAGAGGAGATAGGACATTTATAAAGCATGAGGTTGTAGCCAGTATTTTCAAATGGATGCTTACATGCATTTACAACCTCTTTGGAGTTAATATTTGGTGACAAGACCGATTTTTTGATACATTAGTTGTGAATCTGAACAATTTTTAAGGGGCATTTCAATTCGATTCTTTTCATTGGTTTTTCCTTTCATTGCTGTTTTCCTGCTTCAAGGCATTTCGAAGTACAGCTTTTGATTATTCAAACCCATGATCCATGTTTTCATCCCTTAAATCATGTATTTGAGAATGAAGTTAGTTCCCTCGGAATTGATCGATAAGCTGAGAAAAAATTGTTTTTCGATTATTTCACTTGAACATGTAATGTTATTCCCATACACAATGGAGTACAATCAAACAAATGGGCACAAGTGGTCTCCAGTGTTGAACTAAAGTATGTATGACGATAAAATCAGCTGAAAATACGAAAAAGAGAGGGGGAAAAAAAAAAAAAGAAAGATGTACAGTGTTCTAAACATGTCTACGCTCTGCTAAAAGGTGAACTAAGCATATCTGAAATCTGAATCTTCAAGTTGCCCATCTTCAAGTTCTCTTATGTTCTTAACTATATCTTGAACCCTTCCTGACAGATGATCGGTGTGTTCCTCAACAAATTTCAACACCATGTGCAATTGTTCCTGGTATGCTGCACACTTCCGTTTGCATCGCTGTCTCTCATTGTTTAGCTCTATGGTCAGTTCTCGTATTCTTCGATCCTTCTCATCCTGTAAAACACAAAATTAAATAGGGGAAAAAGTAGGTGAAACCAAAGGAACATACAATCAAAGAGGTTGAAATTTCTGGTCCTATATACAAACTCAATCAGCAAAACCTGCTAGAGTCCTTAAACTGGTAACAAATGGTTAACATGAAAAGTTGACAATATACTCAAAAACTACTCTTCAAATAAACTTTACAATGGTATTTGACCCCAATTTAAACAACATTGATCCTCTGAAAGAGGAAATGTAAAACTGCAAATATGCAAATAGACAACTAACTAGCAAGTGATCGAAAATACTATATCCTGTCCAGTTAAAAAGAGAAAGATAGCTTACCTCACTGATCAAATTTTTTGCAGAACCTCGCCACGGTACCTTACTAGGAGACATTAGTTCATGATTGTGTTCTTTTATAAATTTGGTGACAACCCATTTGTCTCCATCCCTTAAAGCTAGCCTTAACATTGCTGGACAGCCTTCTCGGGTGATAGGCGGTGGAGGAAGAACTCTGTCTTTCCTATACATGTATTTCTTTTCACGGAAACCTTCCTTTGAACAAACAAAATCTTGACCAATAACCATATTATTTATTCGTGAACGCCTGTTATGATGGATCCGAACAGTAAACCCCGTTTGCCTGCCATAAGCAACATAAAATTCTCGGGCATCATCTCTTGACTTGAACTCCATGCCAATATATGGTTCCACAGCATTGCCTATTGAGGGTAAACTTTCAAAAGACTGTTCTAAGATCTTGTCAACTTCACCTGTACATAAATCAATATTTTTTGAAAGATCGTCATCAGCCAAGTCGTGCTCATCATAACCTGCAACTTGCAAATATTTTTCGCTTTCATCCGAATCAATGGCTTGACTAGACGTGCTCTCCATTATGCTCATAAATCACATACTAGACACGTTCATCCATAACAACTGCAAGCAGGAAAGAAGAACCAATTAAATCATTTCTGCTTTCCATCAAATGAAAAAAGAAACACAGAAAATCTGCATTTAACCCACAAAACTAAATTGAAAGATGGTAAAACATATCACAATAAAGAAACATACACTGCTAGAGTTAGGAAACTTAAAAGAGCTAAAGTAAACACAACTTCGTAATGGCAAGTTTACAACCCAATAACACATTCTCATGATACATAATTTAAAGCATCATATAACGGAAAGTTACACATTTCAAGCCACAATGAACAAAATTTGATACACCTACAATCTCCCTAAACTGAAAAATTGGAAAAAATAAAATAAAAAAACACTTATTCTTCATACCCAAATTCAAGCCAAAATGAATATATAATCTTCAACCATTCAAAAAAAAAAAAAAGGATTATTAAGCCAATTTTCTTGTGAAATACAAATTCTATACAGATTTTAAACAGAACTGCTAACATATTAATCTACCCAGAACCAAATCAAAGCGGCAAAACACAAAACGGTCAAGATTATAATTTTATTCTATTTTCGCTTGTTTTCTAATCTAAATACAGAATTACTAAAAATAAAAATAAAAACACTGTTAAGATCGAGTGTTGATGGACTTACTGAGAGCAGCAGACCTTGAAACCCTAGGATTGAAGAGGCGCCAGCTGGGACATGAACTTGATGGACGCGAGATGTATCCTATCACATCTTCTTCATTCTTGGGCAGGCCTTGTGGCCCAACGCTTTTGCTGGGCCTCTTAGTAACGGGCTAATTGGCCCAGTGCGTGTGCTCATGAAGTTTCATCTACCACAGTTCGGTTACTTTAGTTGTAATAAAACGACATATCGGATTTAAAAAGAAGTGTAATTCGTATTCGTCGGTGTAAACCACTTCAGACTCTCGTGTGAAATTGAAGATCGTTGCTCATCTCTTAACCTGATTTCAAACGTACAGGGTTTAATCCAGTACGTTCTGTGTTTTCTTAAGGTTTATGCAATAAAAAATGATTTTTTTTTAAAATTTTTCTCTCGTGTTACAGTGAATGCCGAAGCTGCAGCTGGAACTGATGAAAGTTCTGCCAGAAGGGATTCAATTGGATCCGAAGAACAAGAAGAAAGAGGAAGAATAGAAGGAAGTTCAATTAAAGAACCATATGTGGCATGGAGTTTGACTCAGAAGCAGCTGTGAAGGAATTCTACGCTGAATATTCAAGACGTGTTGGATTTACGATGCGTATAGATCAGTGCCGTCGTTCTGAGATTGATAAGAGAGTACTTTCCCGTAGACTTTCATGTAATAAACAAGGGTTTTATGTGAAAGCAAGAGATGTTTTTGGACCTGTTAGAAAACCAAGAACTAGCCCAAGAGAAGGTTGCAAAGCAATGATGTTGGTCAAGTTTGATGAATCTGGAAAATGGATAGTGTCTAGATTTGTTAAAGATCATACTCATCCTTTGACTGTTTCCTCAACCCGTTCTTTTCCTTCGAATTCTATGGTGAGTTTTTTACTTACTTTTTATGTTATTTTGACCACAGAAATTGAGTAGTAGCTTGCTGACGTTATCACTTAAGTTGATAATCCTATATATTTGATATTGTATTCTATTATAATGCGTGTCTAGTTATTTTGCCCTTTTGTCAGTTTAGATGAAGTTGTCTTGTGTTTTTTCATGTTAAGAAACAGGATTTCATGATCTGAAAGTAAATTGAGAATTCATGAGTGTTATTAGTAGTGTTTCTGTCATCTAGGCTCTAGCAATGATGACCGTGAGGCCTTCGAGTGATTCAAATTGAAACTGGTATAAGAATTGGAAAACACTGTCAATAATCGCTTTTTGGCAGCTCGTAACAAGTAAACTTCTTTCATTCTTGCCACCAAAAGTGTGTGGCACATTCATTTGTTTCCAGGCAAACATGAATAAATGTGGAAAATGTCCTGGAGCCTTGAATTTACCTGGTCTCCATTTCCCTTTTCTAGTTCTTAATTCTTACCCGGCAAGAGAAAACACTAAAAATTCTTAATTTTTGTAGCAAAGAGCTCCTTTCATGCACAAATGTGATCAAGATGAAACACATAACACATATTCCAGTATAAATTACTTGCAAGTCATAAGTATCTGAGTTATCTGCCTCACCTGAATAGGCAAATGACAAATTATCTAACTATGGCAGATATATTAGATCTGTCGATCCCCATTTTATCTATGATTTTTATCATCTTTAAGTTAATATATTTGTGATTCTACTCTTGTAGGATGATAAGGAGGGAAGGATTCAGGAACTCACCTTGGCGCTTGAACACCAAGGTCAATTATATATATGAACTATATCGAGGGCTGCTAATTAGGTTCTTAAATGATGTTGAATAGCAAATAGAAGAATTATCAGGCAAAGTTGAAGTTGCTGTTGACAGTGTTAGAGAATTTGAGGGTGATAAGCAAAAGCTTTCACAAAATCAATAGAACTGGCAGTTGATGCAAGAACTTATGCTCTATATCTACTTGAGCTCATATGCATAGATTATCAAAGTTAACTGTGTTTAATGTAAGATTGAGCTCCGCTCGCAAACATGATGACCGAGCTCAAACAGGCCTCCGTGATGCCAATGTAAATAGGTTCAGGTTTATCGTTGCATAGTTCTTGGGGAACGGTTTGTTTTGCTAAAAAAATTTTGTACATGTAACTATTTAAGAAAATCTGACGAAATAAATATTTGGAATCTCGCCACAGGAATCCGTAATGTTAATGGTTAATGATTTCATCATTGGATCTCTTGACAATGGAAAATCTAGAGTTAGGTTGGCCATTGCAAACACCATATTGTCGTGTGTTTACTTGAGAATAAATCAATTTCAAGAAATAGTAAGAGAGAACTTGGACCATGAAGCTTCCACTTTATCGAATGTAAAAAATAAAATTGGTTACAGTATTAAATGTCATCTATCTTGAGTAGAAGAAGGTGGTTCTAATAAGTAATGTACATGACTAGAATCTCTCACAAAACCCAAATAGTTATTCACAAATTGTACTGGTAAAGAACTGCTCAATTTGGATGCCGAGGTTATCTATGGTGGGAAACTTTTAGCATTTCGGATTCAGCTTTCCTAATATTGTCAACAATAACTTGTATTTTCGAGGATAGTTCTTCAGTCTGCTCCTCAACATTACTCATAAAATTTAGCAGCTTTTCTCGATATGATGCACATAACTGCTCTTGACGCTCCAATTCCAATGTAAGTTCTTCAATTTTCTTATCCTTGTCACCCTACAAAAATCAACAAACATGCTACTTATGCTTAGACATAAATCTGATTCTAAAAACACTACATATATATGAATATTAAATAAATAATTTGCTATAGTTAGATGTCCTAACAGGGGGCACAAGCAGAAGAAAGTTGCAGGACTGCCCACCTACATTACAATAGTAGCATCTTCACTCATTATACAATCTTAACTAAAATCTTTGCAGAGCCTAAATATTACTCGTTTTCCTCATTAAAAAAAAAGCAATTTCTAGTAACAGGAAAATGCTCTGCAAACTAAAATAAGCATATTAGTGTGGACTGAATTTCCACAGTTAGTTCAACTGTTGTCCCACTAACAAAAAGGCTTAGGAAAACATGAAACTAAGAAAACAGTTTCAATTTTACATTTTGGTCCTTTAAAGGCATAAACATCGATAAAAGGTCATTTTTTAGCAGATACAAAACCAAATATGCTACTCAAAACCTACATATTATATGCTCTCATGATTTATACTGTCAAATGACAATATGCATTTACTATCCATATGTAAGGTTATAGTCATATCCTCCCCACTCCCCTCCACAAAAGCTCTTTCATTTCCTCCACTCTATCGACTAACAACCAAGCAATCAGTTGTTCATCTCAACTGTTGAATATCTATGCTGAGCTGCAGTGTCTACAACCAAATTAATCTCGGATATTGAGCTGACTTCAACTATGAGCTCCACATTTATAGATTAAGAGCGGGTGGAAACAACTTATCAAGATGCTAAAATTTCATAGATAGAAGTGGAAAAAGTAGAAACTCACCACTGTACTGTACCCATTGGCAGTGACAACCAAGGGATGATTGTGATCCTTTACAAATCTTGTAACAACCCCATTTTCCCGACTTTTCCATCTTAACCAAGATCGTTGCCTTGCAACCTTCTCGAGCACTTGGCCTTGGCTTCTTTTCAGGTCCAATTGTCCCTTTAGGATTAGGGGAAAAACCTTGCTTGTTACATCCAAGTCGACGAGCAAGTGTTCTTCCATCAATCCCAGAACGACGACGTTGCATAATACGAACAACAAATCCCACCCGTCTGGCATACCCCATATAGAATTTCCTGGCATCATCTTCTGATTCAAATTCCATGCCAACATAAGGTTCTAAAATTTCATCACCTCCTGATTCACCAGATTTTTCTATGACAGAGCTGTCAGCTGCTGCAACTCCTTCATCCAATTCCACTGTCAAACAAAATTAGTCAATAAACTTTTAAAAAAAAACCATAAAGTTCTCTTTTGGGTTAATGCAGGAGCATTTTTTCAGAAAGTAATGCAGCTTCCTTGTTATTTGATTTGTAAACTCTGACTAATAAACCAATTATTCTCAACATACTAGTCAACGTTCAAGTTTTTTTTTTTTCGTATGCTCTAAACTATGATCTCTCAATTGTCAAGCAAATGACAACATAGGTCATAATTGGCCGGGTGGCAGTAGAAGGCAAAATTTTCCATCAGTGTACAGATTGCATCTATGTGCAACTTCAGTTGAGTAGTGAAGCCACATAAGCAAGATTAAGCTTAGTATTTGCATACACAAGAAGAATGTTGAATATATACTGCTGATTATAAAAAAGGCCACAGGATGGAGCAATTCACTAGGAGGAGACATGTAAAAGAATCAATGTTTGTGTACATGATGAGGCAAAAACAGATTTCATACCAGTAGAATACCAAAAATAAAATCTTATTAACTGGATCTGTTCAGGACAGGAAGACAACAATTAAAGCCAGGGATATTGACAGGACAGAAACATGACAATAAGTATCATATTTCTACACATATAAGCCAAAAAATTATCAAAAAATTCTTAGCCATATCGAAGCCCATTTTTTAACATATAAGCCATTGTTCCCAAATATTTTAGTCAAGAAAATCTATGACCTTTATGGAAATTTTTCATAAAACATGTATGGTACAAATTTTCCTATTAACTATAAATTATCAAACTTGGACCTCATTTTAAAAGGTTAAACACGTGTTGCATTTCCCATACTAAAAAAAAAACGCAGTACAACATTTTTTGTTTTTGTTTTCCTGTTTCAAAAGTCTATAAAATTGAAGAACTAAAAAGGGAAAAAGAAAAGAAAACAGAATAACCCAAAAAAAATCTTGTGTTTCTTCTTTTACACAGCCAAATTAGAGCCTACTTTCTCAGAGAACAAGCAAAGCTCCCGCTAACTGGTTAAAATGATATATACAGATATAAATCGAATGTCGTTAAAGGCGCAGTTAGATAATTCAACAGAATAACAAGGGAAGATTTGAAAGAGAAAGCTGTAAAACTTACTGAATCAGAATCCAGGAGACATCCAAAATCTGAGAACAGAAACTGAAATCTGATTTCGTTGGCGGATACAGTAGGAGAGTCAAAAGTGGAATCACAAGTTTAATTTCGTCACCGTTTAATTGAAACTCTACTTAAGTTTGTCCTGCGTGTTGCTACTTAGACCGAAATTTTCGGGTCTTTGCTATGCATATCATTTTCCATTCATGACTTCCCGTTACTGATGTATAGTATATTTTTTTAATCCTAAATTAGACAAGCAGGCTGAGTTGGCAACATTTTACTGGTCATAACCTCGACAGTACAGTGTAGTGAGGCATAGGAAATCATTTCTCATCCCGACCCGTTTCACTTTCCAGTTTTCAACCCTCTCGAGCTGAAGCACTGGAGTTTCTGAACCCAAAACCTCTGTTTCTGTCTCAACAATTGATTTGCAGTTGGATCTGTATCCATCAAGTGAGTTTTTTTTTTTCTTTTTTGGGTTTATCATCGCAGCTTCTATTCTGTTTGATTCTTATTTGTTTATCGATATTTTGTAGATATGGAAATGTAATAGCTACCTGTTTCCATTTAGTGTTCAATCAAAGAAGGAACTGAAAGTGAAACGATAGTTTAGTAGGGAATGTAAAGCTGAAAATTTAGCAGCCTTCTTTAAGTTTGCATGCGGGGATGACGACAAATTTACAAAGTTGAAGTTTTTGTTGTTTCGATTAAGTGATTTCGGGTTTTTTATTGTCATCTTCTTTTTTTTTCCTTTTCTTGACAAAATGGGGAACTGATTGCTGTAACCATTTTTGGAGCATATGTCTCTACAAAGTTTCAATTTTTATTAAATGAATGTGCTACGAATATGAATTATTTAGTTTCTCAGGTTGGATTGGAGTTTTGCATAGGTTTTATATCCATGCCAAGTTGTCAAGATTTAGAGATTTAGAGATTTATTTAACCCATTTAGTTGGGTAATTCTTTGTGTAATGAACTGAAACTATAACTCTTGAAAAAATGGGCAAATTTATTCTTTGATCAAGAACAAATGTGAGTTTTAAGGGAAACAAAAGGTCTCTTGTATGATGTATTATTTGTCTTTAATTCTAATTTTTAAAACAGTGGGAACGTTAGGAAAGTTTTCTCTATAAATAAATATGTTGTTTTCCATGATATATATATATATATATATACACACACACACACACATGAGATTGAATCTTATGAGGGTATTGTTTTCTGGCAGTGGAAGAAAATCCTTCTACTGACCAGAATGGGGGAATGATACAGAACCTTAATGAGCAAGAGATGGTTACAACTGAAGGAAGTTCAGATATGGAACCATATGTGGGTATGGAGTTTGAATCTGAGGAGGCTGCAAAGGTGTTCTATGATGCATATGCCACACATTTGGGTTTCATTATGCGTGTCGATGCATTTCGCCGTTCAATGCGAGATGGGAAGGTTGTTTGGCGTCGACTTGTGTGTAATAAGGAGGGTTTTCGTAAGTTGAGGCCTAGAAGAAGTGAGAATAGGAAACCACGAGCAATTACCAGGGAAGGTTGTAAGGCAATGATTGTGGTGAAGAAAGAAAAAACAGGAAATTGGGTTGTTACAAGATTTGTCAAAGAGCACAACCACCCTTTGGTAGCCATGCCTGTAAATGGTCGTCGGAGTGCACTACTATCGCAAACTCCGGTGAGTGGTTGTAAAAGTACATATATCACTATATCTATTAAGGTTTATTGTCAATAAGTCCATTCTTGTATCTAGGTTCTTTGCTAATGTCTGGTTGCATCATGGAGTTAAATTTATTTTTATATCTTTTAGTGTTTGGCCTATTACCACTATAAGGCTGGTGGGCATTTACTTGTGTTATGATTCTTTAATTCTGGTTTATTTGAAGCTTTTCCTCAAGGAAATGTTGGTTGTTCTAAGCTATTCCTATTGTAAAAGTGGAGAACGTGCTGGTTCTGTCTGTGGTTGAAAGTTAATTCAAGATCTTACTCACAGCTGATGTTTGTAGAGTTAATTCGAGTATCTTACTAATGGCTGACATTTGTAGAATTGAAAATTGATTCTATGATGAGTCTATTAGCTATTTATTACAGGGTTGGTGCAAGAGCCAGGCCTCCAGTAAACTATGTTTCCCTGTTTTATTGTTTCTTCAGTCCACATTTTGCATTACTATCAGAAGATCTGTATTAGCATCCTGGTCTGATAAGGGATAGTTTTTGTTGAATTTAAATGCAGAGATATGCAATGCAATCCATATTTATCTTTCTCATTTCATCAATTGTTCAGCATTAGAAAGATTTTATTAAATATCTAACTTGGGACTGGAAAATTCTTGTACTTATGTGTAATGTATACGCAGAGTCTTTCACATGTGAAATATGTTTTGTCCATTAAGTTTGAAATTTGAAAATATGTAATCTTAACAAAAGAAAAAATTCTTTTTCTTTTGTTTTACCCAATTCGACTGTGCAGATATGAGGATTTTGCTGTTGCTGTCACTTGAGTTAGGTGATATTCTTATAAATTGTTGGTCTGTGTCAATTGCTTGAGAGGAAATAAGCACTTCTAATAGTGCCTCAGTGTCTAGTGCTTATTGATTTTTAGGTCATTGTTAGCAACCATCTAGCATATGTAGAATGTGCTTTATCAAAGGCATTCACTTCTTTGTTTCTTTGAGTATTGTGCAATAAAATTGATCATGCTTTTACTTTCTCTTTTGGGATTTTACCAGGATGAAAAGGATGTGAAGATTCGAGAGTTGACTGCAGAGTTACAGCGGGAACGAAAGAGATCTGCTGCTTATCAAGAACAGCTTGAAATGGTTTTAAGAGATATGGAAGATCATTCCCATCATCTATCAAGGAACATTGATGACATAGTTCAAAGTGTGAAAGAAATTGAGGCAAAGCGAGCAGCAGTTTCGCGCTGCTAATATCCCCATTAGACTGTAAATTTTTCTGTGCAATTTTCTTTTTATGATAAGGTTTAGTCTATAGACTGTGAATTAAAAACTTGTAGGCCTTTTCCTTTTTGGCTTTTTGCCTTCTCAGGGGTAATTGTCTGTAACTTGTATCTCAAGCTAACTTATTCTGTGACTTCTGGGAAATATATATATAGAGTCCAAGTTGGTTAGGTGTTGTTGGAACCTGGATGTGTTGTGACTTGTATTTTTTCATATTAGATATTCAGACAACATTTTCGCCATAAGACTAATTCTCCCAGAGGACAGGAACTTTATTCAAAAGATGTATGACAGCAAGGAAATGAAAGACTATCTGATATCGTACGTATGGACATGGTGAGTGTGATTAACTAGACTCATCAGTGAGTGTGCTTCCATTACATTCAAGTTTCAATATATTATATTAGCGCATGAAGGCACAATAGTAGTAACAGTCTTGATCTTCATTTTAGCAAATATCATGAGTGATAAATACAACAATGAGAGAAGATGAGACCAATGCAGTCAATGATATGTATATCACCGATCTGAAAGTATAAACGCTGCCACAAGACAAATTTCTCGGCCTCATCTGTATCACATTAACCATCGACAACGTCAGAAAGAATATCCCGAGCGTCAGAAAGAATACCAATAACAGTATCCTTCTCCATAATATATATATATATATATATATATAATTAATTAATTAAGACGTGTGAGGTTTTATTGCATGGACTAGTTAGGATCAAATTAATTAATTACGGTTTAATATGCATTCATATCATCCTATCCATGTATGTTAGGTAGGTACGCAACATATGTGAAAATGAAACAACTTAACATGAAACCGATAATAATATTATGGATAATATATATTATTATAATTAATAAAAAGTATTAGGTAATTAATTATTGATGATGGAGGACACCTGGAAGAATCATGATTGATTTGATTCTCGTGATGTCTCGTGAGGGAAAATTCATAATCAATTAATTAAATAGAAGAGATAGCTTAAAAATGTACTTTACTGTTTTGTTCGGTAGGAGTCGGCCATTGCCTGAGATTTTTTGTTACTGTTTTGTTAACTTTAATAATATTCAAAACACGTGAGATTATTTGGCACCAATGAAAGAACTAATTAATTTGACCTTTTACAGCCAAGACATTCGCATTATGCTCTACATGCATGTTATGTCGTTGATAAGCACACAATATTAATTTTCAAACGTATAACTTGGACTTTTACAACAACTTTATTATTTTAATTTTGTCATTTTATGAAAATTTTTCAATATAAAAGAAACGTGTTATTTGATGAATCAATTCATTTTAATTTTTTATATAATTATGTCTAAAATTTTTAATTTTATTTATAAAAAAAAATATAAAACAAATATATTAACATTAAAAATAACCTTACTCACAATTTTTCAAAAAAAATTTGAGTTATTTTTTTTAATAATATTTATTAATACGACTCAAATAATTATTCTTGTTCAATATTTCAAGTATCTTGAAAGACACAATAAACTCTTAATTAATTAATTAGCATATACATATGCAAGAGAAAATGAACACACATCATCACAATCTTGCTTTATTATATATATAAATATAAATTATAACATCCATCGATGGATTCTTACACAGTACGTAGATCAAGTCATCTATTAGGTACGATATAACATATTTTATAATAGTTTAATTATTCCAAATTGAAGGACAAACGATAATTAAGCTAGCAGCTAATTAATAAAGAGTGAACTGACTGACTGACTGACTCCAATATTAAATATTAAACTTACAATATCTATTCTCAGATGAAGTTTGAGAGAAGTTTAATCTAAATTAAATATTTACAATTCTGCTATAATTTAAATATCTCTCTACAATGTGTAGAGTATCTACTTTCAAAGTCGGATGGAACTTACAATATTTACTCTCAAAGTTGGATGAAACTTATAATATTTATTCTCAAAGTCGGATGGAATTTGAGAAAAGTTTAATTCACATTTAAATATATAAATATCTTTACACAATATCGGGTGAAACTTTAAAAGAAGTCTAATTCACATTTATATATCTCTACATAATATGTAGAGTATCTATTCTAAAAATCGGAGGAAAGTTTAATCCACATTTAGTGATCATAATCTATTGATATATAGATCAAATATATACTGAAAGTCTATATCTAAGAGAAAAGTTTAATTCACATTTAGTGATAACCTCACAAATTGTAGGAGAAATTTTGTGAAATTCCTACAGGTTCCGAACCCATTCCCTCTCTGAGGAGGGAAGTGAGGGAATGGGCTAACCCCAGATGGCTGGATATGTTACGTGTTAAATTGATTTGATATATATAGGTAAGGTAGGTGGGTAGGTAAGTAGCGAGCTAGGGGACGGTGGCAATTACCGCATACGCCATGGACGGTGCGTAAAGTAGGAGAGCAGTAAGCACAACTGCGCAAAGTATTCCTACAGACTGCGTTGCATAGTAGCTTCCGCAACCCAATTTTCCGACTCTAATCTGAATCGTCGACAGCATCAACAACACAACCTCCACAAACGATGACAGAATCGACAATGCCAATAAGAATCTTCTCCAAGTCTCCGTCAGAACAATTCTAAAGGCCGACTGAAATTTGGGTATGGGTTTCAGTTTCTTCTTGATGATCTTCAAGTTTAGAAGAACTTTCAGCGCTTTGGCTCCTAGGCTTGATAAAAGGAAGCAAGCAAATGATGTAACTTCGTACAATATGAATTGCTTTGCCATTTCAGGATCTGGGTTGCATTCCGCTTGGTTTTCCAGAATCCAGACTCTGTTGGTGTGGAGCCGCAAAGGATAGACCCACAAATACAGCTAATATGAACAGGGAATTCACATTCACAATATCATCAAGTGCTTTTTGATGAACATCTATAAGCTCTTTTACATCATTATTTTTTCGCTGTTTGCGCTGGGTTTTCCATTGATATACCTTGTGCGTCCCTGCGTGCTACTTGCGTAGCTACAAATTTAATAAATTAATATATGAAGCAAAAAAAATATATTCAATAACTATAATTAGCACTTTACAACTTTAATTTTATATTTTAAAAAAAAAATTATGAATGAAATATTTATAATATCTATATCTATCTATCTATATACAGATATATATATATATATATTATATAAAAAAGGACATATATTTCGTGAGATCAACGAGGAATAAATATATATATATATATATATACTAAAAAGGAAACGCCATCATGCATTCATATATGCATTAATTATGATAACAATTTGATTATTTAATTACCTGATCGAGAAAGCTAAGTAAATTCACAATGGAGTATGGATTGAGCTTCAAAGGCAGGCAGGCTATGGTGAAGGGCGCCGAGTTGAGGAATTGACAGAAAATTAAAGCTACCTCCAATTTAATTTCATAGAATGCATGAAGACGTAAGTTTATTTTGTGTAGTGTATATATATACGTATATACATATATATATGTGTGTGTGTGTAGTGTATATATATATATATATATATATATAGAGAGAGAGAGAGAGAGAGAGAGAGATCAGTACGTAAATTTCGTTTCGTTATATATGTTTTATTTTTATTATTAATAGTTAATTATGTTACCAATATTAAATTCATTGCCTGGTTAATTTATAATTAAGCATACGTAATGAAAGAGAAAAGAATACATATGTACATATATCCTTTGTTCTTTATTAGCTTTCCGTACGTGCACAATGAGAGTTAAAGCTAAAGCAATATATACATTACTTAAGATTATATATGGATATATTCCTTGTCGTGATATATATATGTATTTATATATATATATAATATGTATCCTGAAAGAATCAAATAAAGTAATGATTAAAATTAACCATATAGCTAAGTTTTAATTAATGTGCTAGCTAGTTAAATAAACTTTAGAAAAGTAGACTCTTTAGCAGCTGGCCTTTGTGTGCGTCTATATATATATATATATATATATATATATATATATATCTTATGGGTGGTTCGGGAAAGAACTAGTTGAGCTTTTGATACATGCTAGCTACAATTAAAAATGTTCCAATCTTGTGCTATACAAAATAAACTTTAGCATTGAGCCAAGATTCGTCAAAAGTTGATTAATTAAAGACATTCCTGCGTGAACATATACACTATAAGTACAGCTAGCTAGCTCTAGCTTTGACAGTATTATTACGCAATACTAATCCTAATTAATCACCGAAATAATATAATTTGAATTGAAGCTGGCGTACGTTTTTCGATCAATTGATGAGGAGGAGAAGAGCATATATACTAACTACCACTCTGCCGCCCGCCTCATTAATTAATTAAAATGGTTGGCCAATTGGTTTAATAAGTATTATCATCGTTAGATATCATGTTGTCAATTGTTTTGGGAGCAGTATCAAATACGGCATAAGCCATGGACGGTGCATAAAGCAGCAGGGCAGTCAGCACAATTGCACAAAGTATTCCTACAGACTGCACAGCATAATAGCTCCCACAAGACTATTTTCCGACCGTAATCTGGATCACTTCAATCATCGACAGCATCAGCAATATAATGCCAACGAACGACGACACAATCGACAATGCCAACAAGAATCTTCTCCATGTCTCTGACAGAAGAATTTTTAAAACTCTATTTATGGGTATAACAGTACGGATTTTAGACTTGAAGCTCTCCAAGTTGAGCAGGACTTTCAGTGCTTTGGCTGCTAGGCATGATAAAAGGAAGCAAGCAAAATGACACAACTTCATACATGATTTAATCGCTTTGGCGTTTCAGGATCCGGGTCGCATTCCGGTAGGTTTTCAGACTGTGTTGGTGTGGAGTTGCCAAGGATAAACCTACAAATAGAGCTATTCTGAAGAGGGAATCTACGTTCACCAGATCGTCAAGGTGCTTTCCGATGAACTATTATTGTATCTTCCTTTCCTTTTGATGATTGGGGAATTTTCTCATTTTCATTTAGGGTTCTTTGAGAGTTTTCCATATCTTGATCTCGCTAGAGTTAGCTGCAGGTTTTTGACTGCTATGATTCAAAAAAAATTAATTAAACAAAAAAAACATAAACTTTGTTTATTTTCCAGATGAGAAATCGTTTAATTATATATAAATGAGCAATTAATATCAATACATGCCCTTTTGACTTTTAAAATAAGGAATAATGTTGATATATTTTATTAATTATCTACAAATAATTAAATGGAAACTACTTTATGACCTCAGAATGCAATATTTGTATATACATGCAGATCTTGCATACTTGAATTGAATTACTCTAAATTTGTTAGGTACCTATATAGCGGGTATTAATTCATATCTGGAGGGTCTCATAAGAGGGAGCAACTAAATCTGCAGCAGTATTGATCGAGATTGTGTTTCGGCTACATATATATATATATATATATATATATATATATATGCTTGGCGATCGAGTTAATTCAGGTAACGTGACAGCTGCAAGCAAGCTCACAACTGTTTAATTTCATTGGGATGGGATTCATTACACAAATGTTAAAGTTTGGATAGTACGTATATAATAGAGAGAGAGAGATTCAGGTCAGACTTACGTACGTACTGTTAATTAAATTGTTTGGTCTTATGGTTCAAGACTCGTTTCTTTTAATTTGCATGACCGAGGTATCGAATATTTGATCGCTGTCTTTAAGCATGCATGCATAATAAAAGATACAGGACAATATACATCATAATTAGATTCCCGCTACTCTAGCTTGTCCGCACAGCAATAGCTAGCCATAAAGTTGAAGTTAAAACATCAATCACAAAGACAAAACGATATATATCTGAATAAATTCTTAATCCGAATCTCACATCAATTTCCATTAATCAATAAGAATCTGTATTCGTTTCATATATATATATATATATTTTTATATTTTCACGTACAGATGATCATTTTCCTGAGATCAGTGTGATATGTATGATGGGAACTAACCGATCATACAAATTTATAGATTTAAATCAACAATAATTTTGGGGAGCAGTGGCAACTACAGCAAACAACATTGAGGGTGCATAAAGTAGCAGAGAAACAAGAACAATTCCACAGAGTGATGCTACGGAATGCAAAGCATAATCGCTACCACAAGACAACCTGCCTACTCGTATCTGGATGACATACACCATAGACAGCGTCAATAACACGACCCCAATAAACGACGCCGCAATGGACAATGACAACAAGAATCTTCTCCAGGTCCCTGATAAAAGAATTTTCTTAAAGAGACTTTCCAATTTGGGTATGCGTTTGATCTTCTTCTTGATCTTCTCTAAGTTAATAAGAACTTTGAGTGATTTGGCTCCTAAACTGGACAAGAGGAAACAGGCAAATGATATGACTTCGTATTGAATTAGTCTTTTGGCCATGCCGGGATCGGGATCGCATTCGGGTCGGCTTTCGAGGGATTCCTGGTGTGGAGTGGCGAAAGATAAACCCACGAATACAGCAATTGTGAAGAGGGAATTTACGTTGACGAGATCATCTAGTGCTTTCTGATGGACTTCAATTATTACATCGTCATCGAAATTATCATCGATTTTTGTATTAGAGTTATTTGAGGTTGAAAGCAATTTAACAAGGTCATCCAATGTTCTTCGATGGATTTCTGTCATGTGTTGTTGATCATCATCTCGATCATCTGGTTTCTTCCTGTAAAACGAAAACAAAATTAATTAAAACATTAGATTCAATTAATTATATATTGAACTTAAGGCATACGCACACAGTAGAGTAATTAATTTCCACAGGCTAATAAACAAATCTGGTATTAGAAATCGAGAGATCAGAGGGATAAAATACCTATCCATGACAATATTTCTTTCAGGATCTTTGATATTAATTGTTCGTTAAATAAAGATATTAATTAAGTGAACAGCAATAAGATGAGCCTGTGCATGGATATTTTTTAGCAGATCATAGATAAGTCGTGGCCTCACATCCTGATTTCATGCATGACACATCAATCCCAGGTGCAGAATGAACCACACAAAGAGGGAGAGACAGTTGACTGTTTGTTTCATGAATGAGAACTACAGTTTGACGTATACGTTTCACTTCAGAGACAGAGTCTAGAGTATAGATCTAGAGTAGTGTTAGCTAGACCCTAAAACTTTTAAATTGATTTTAATTTATTTGTTTGACACCTTTTGATTGGCAATATTTAATGCAAATCTTATTTCTTTAGATAAATTTCATTCTTTAAAAATTTAATATATATATATATATATATATGTCGTCTAATATTTAAAAAAATTTTATATACGAGTTTAGTGCCAAAAAAATCTTGTTTTGCACCATTATTCCAAAGAACATGGATTTGTACTAGACCTTCATCTTATAAAATAAACGTCTCCTAAAAAGTACCATGAAAATTTTTGTGTAGACAATTACAGATGATCTACAGGATCTTCAAGTTATTAACATATATAACTCAGCTACAACTTCATTTTCTAATCCCAAATTAACAATCAATAAGTCAACCAATTCTTTTTTTTGATAAATATACATATGTTTCTTTAATTTTTTTTAATTGGAGCAGCAGCAACATTACAGCATTTGCCACTTGAAATAAGCAACTTAAACATAGGAGAAAAGAATTAATATTAATGAATATATGTAACGAGTAAATTAATTATATATTGATATTATCCCGTGCATATATATTCCTGTGTGGATAATGGTATTATTGCTTAGATTAGATTTGCTACTGACATGGGAACTGTTACAAATTAAATTATATTAATTAATATTCCAGTGCGTATACTGTGTAGTTAATTTTTGAGAGCAGTGGCGATTACAGCAAACAACATTGAGGGTGTAGTGCATAGCAAAGAAATAAGAACAATTCCACGAAGTGATATTGCTACGGATCGAATTCAAAGCATAATCGCTTCTACACGACAGTTTCCCTACTTTTTTCCCTACTTTTATCTGTAGCACAAACACCATCGACAGCGTCAAAAACACAATCCCAATAAACGACGCCGCAATCGATAATGCCGACGACAACAAGATTCTTCACCAATTTCAGACAGAAGAATTGTCTTAAACAAACCGTCCAGTTTCGGTATCCTTTTGATCTTCTTCTTGATCCTCTCTGTATATGTTTATAACAACTTTGAGTGATTTGGCTGCAAGACTTGACAGGAGAAAGGAAGCAAATGATATGACCTCGTAGAGACCGAATCTTTTGCCCAAGCAGGAATCCGGATCGCATTCCGGTCGGCTTTCGAGACTCTACTGGTTTGGTGGGGCGAAAGGTAAACCCCCGAATACAGCAATTGTGAAGAGCGAATTTACGTTAACCAGATCTTCTAGTGCTTTCTGATGGAGATATATTATTTCATGGTAATCGTCTTCTAATTTATTTGATGAGCTTGAAAGCAAGTTGGCAAGCTGATCTACTGTTCTTTGAGGGAGTTAGAATAAATTAATATGCAATATTTGATATATATATATATGTGTATAGAAGAGGAAAATCAGCAGCTTTTTTTTTTTTTTATATAAAATCTTATATCAAACCATCACCATTGAATTAAGTGTGAATCAAGGATCAAGATTATATTAAAAAAAAAATAAAAGATTCTTATAAATTTATTTAATAGGGTTATTCAAGTTTTTTTCTTTCTTTTATCTTTTCTCTCAATGAATAAATCTTCAAAATACTCTCTTTTTCTGATCTCACATGTTTTCTTTTGTTTCTTATTATTTTTCTTGAAGAAAAAAAAAACTTTTGGCATTCCTTTCTTAACACTAAAATTAACAACTGATCATTCCTTACTCAATACAAATAATCCATACTACATCTAAACGAAGCTATACCTCACTTGCTACTATATAAAACTTTCCCAGAAGCTATACCTCATAGTGTTAAAAGATTATGTTTTTATCTGGCATTAGGTGTGCTTCTGTTATAGAGACCTCTATAACTTAACGGTAATGTATTTTTGTCAAAAAAGGTCTTGAATCATAATTCATATTGAACTTTTAACTTTATACTCTATTTTATAGATAAGTTGTTTAGCTAATATCTTTTTGCATCCTCTAGGATATTTTTAAATCTGATTCATCTTATTTGAAGATCAAACTTAACAAATAGGGAAAGGATTTTGTCTGAAAAGAAAATTTTAAAATAAAATCAACACTAAAAATTCCTCCTAAGATTAGAACAACTTTTTATTCCAAAAACGAAAAAATTAACAATTAACCAAACACCCAAAGCTCTATATATATTTTTTCCTAGAAGAAACCCAAGAAACAGAAAAATGAAGACTTAGAAATTAAAACACACACCTTAAAAATTAATGGTAATATTGCTAAAAACCTAAATTTGTAATCAAAATTCTCTTTAAGAGAGATAATAAGAAACAAAAGAAAACACGTGAGGTGAGAGAAGAAGAGTGTTTTGAAGATTTATTTATTAAGAAGAAAGAAAAAAGAAAAAAAAGATTTAAGTAATCCTATTAGATGAGATTATAGGAATCCTTTATATTTTTTTTAATGCAATATTGACCTTAATTGACATTTAATTTAATAATGGTGATTTGATGTAAGATTTTGTATTAAAAAAAAAAGTTGGATGATTCTGCTCTATATATATAAATGGCAGCAATATTTTTTATAAACAAAACTCTTAGCTCGAGATTCGAACAGTTATCCATGGGAGATTCAATAATTAGATGGGTGGCTTCTGTCCTGTGCATGGATTTTTAAGCACATTTTGGATGAATCGGCCACCCATTGTGGTTTCATTTATGCTGGGAAAAGGAGTTGACTGTTGGTTTCAGAAATGGAAACTGGGGTTTCAGGTAGAATAATGTTAGGTCTAGCTGAAGCATGCATATTATTCATATCTTAAATGTTACCCCAAAAGGTCGGTATAGCTTCTTTACTATCAATCAAAAGAAAAAGAAATCGTGCTATTAATTATTATGAATTGAAAACGACCTTTTATATATATATATGTGAAGTATCTATATATGAGCTCACTGAGCTGCGCATGATATATAAGCCCATATAAGACGAAACTTCTATTATTGTTAAAAACTGAAAAAGCAAGTTTTACGTCAAATTTACCAGTTGTTGTAAATTAAAATATTATCCCGTAAAATAAGTGTGATGATCGATCTACTTGTTATATGTGGACATAAATTGAGGTTTGATTATCATCGATGCCAATTAGTTGAATTCACTAATAATAACGTAATTCACTTACAATTTAGAATCATTAATTTTTTTCGTTGAATTTATATGTTTTGTATTTTTGGGAGCAGTAGCAACTACAGCAAATACAGTGAAAAAAGAATTTTATATAAGGGAGAGAGGAAGGATTATTCAGAAAAAGAAATTTGATATTACTTGTACACCATAATTATTTCTTATTCCATGTTAATTAAGCTAGCTGCAATGAAAACTAAAGGTAATCCTGATCTGATGATGATACCATATAGACTTTGAGTTTTATTTATGCAATTCTTAATGACATACCAATTATTTACTTAGACCCCATAGTTTTCAGAATCTTACCCTAGCTGATTCTTGTTGATCATGTTGTTGTTGTCCTCTCTCTTGATATCAGCAACAAAGCAATCAGAAATGGTGGTAAATAAAGTGAAACCAGAGAAATACAAACTCTTGCAATCAGGGAAGTAATTAATGAATCTTGTAGCATAAACGCTTCCAAAATACACCTTCCCTAGCTAGCCCTATCTCTATCAGACGAATCACGGACAACATTAACGAAATAATTCCACCAATTGATGCCGCAAATGAAACAAACAGCAAGCTGTGTCTCCATCTAGATTCCAGAAAGACGTGTAAAGGTTTTATAGCTAATACGAGCTAGCTGGTTCTCGATATTATAAAAGTTTAATAAAAACTGTTGAGCGATTTTGGCGCCAGGCTTGATATCAGGAAGAAACCAAAGGATAAAACTTCGTACTACATGATCAGTCTCTTGGGCATAACCGGATCTGGATAGCAGTTGGGTCGGTTTTCAAGACTGTGTTGGTTTGGAGAAGCAAAGGATAAACCGATGAAGACAGCCATATTGAAGAGTGAGTTTACGTTGACAATATCATCTAGTGCTTTTGAAAGCACCTCTATCACTTCATTCAGACCTTTTTTCTCTTTGCTTTCCGACTGATCTTCATCATTTGCTGGACAATATTTGTTCCTGATACAAAATTAAAGATAAACAGTAATATAATTTAATTGTTAGATTCATTTGATCAAACTAATTAAATTGAAAGGGAGAGAGCAATATCATATCATATGAAGTAGCTAGCTAGCTAGAGAGTACCCGTCTGGACGTTGCGGCCCGGACATAGTGAATTTTCTGCTATGTCTGATCTATCTTAATTTATTGATTTCTTTCACTGCCTATAAGATCGAGTTGAGTACTTAGTTTAGTAGCTAGCTGACGGCATGCAGCTGGGTTAAGTCATTTAGCAGTCAATGGAAAGACCAAGCAGCTAGCAGATGAATGAGCTGACAAATTCAAATTTCAAACATTGAAAGATAGACATATTAACCAATAATTAAAGGTGGTTAAGATATTAGACCATATGGCAGATGATCATTTTATTGTTGATTCTGACTGTGAAAACAACTGTAAGCAGAAAGCGAATAGAGCGGATAAGCTAATTAATGCGTTAATTTCAAAGACATATCCAATAAAGCTCTTGAAGTTAAAGTGTTCAATTCCGATAAATTTTGGTGTGGCGTAGTTAATTATATAGTGAATTAATGATAAGGTTGAAATTTGGAGGATAAAGAAATATATTAATTACAAAACCGAATTAATATTAATGATGGCATATGATTTGAAAACAATTTTTTATCATATGCTAAGTAACAACTTTGTTCAAATGATGGTTTGTCTGTAAGATTAATGCAGAGAGCTAGGTAATTAATTGTATTCCAATATTGCTATTGTTTTAAGCTACTGCATGGGTTTGCGTTGTTGATCGATCAGATAGTTTTTTTGGTATTTAATTTGCCGATAATTAATTTGAATAATATGAATAGTTATATGGAGTTTTTGCAACTCGAATAGAATGTTCTGGACGTTCAGTTTGTTGTTTGTTCATTTGATTTATACATATATATATATATATATCATGTATTGGATGTAGTGGCTGGCCTGGCCCGGCCTGGCCCTGTTTTAATTCAACCATTCATACTTGATTCTTCACCTACTACGTCTACATCCAAGCTATAACAATTAATACTGCTGCAAGTTGCAGAAAGGGACTTGAAAGCTAGCTTCAAGGCAAGAAAATCATGCCCTGTACGGAATCAAAAACAAATTAACATGGTTTGGCTGCCAAATGAGAGTTTTGTCTTGTATGGTTTTAGCATTAATCAAGATCCTGCCTGGCAGTACGTCCATCGTATATCTGGTCATGAATCACCAGCTGGTAATCAATTGCACTTGGAAGGAACCCCAGAAGAAGAAAGTAAAAGTCATTAATGTATACAATCTCATCATACGATGAAACTCTTCCCATCATATATAATACAATAAGCATATATATGTACATATAACAATGACAGCATAGTATATATATATATATATATATATGTACAGCATGCATGTATTTGTTCTGTGGTAGAAGGTTTTGCACTCCTTGAAGATAAGATCAACACCAACTGAATCAGATGTTACCATGATATGAT
The DNA here is from genome assembly GCA_022749755.1 of Azadirachta indica. Taxonomy (NCBI): domain Eukaryota; kingdom Viridiplantae; phylum Streptophyta; class Magnoliopsida; order Sapindales; family Meliaceae; genus Azadirachta; species Azadirachta indica. Next base: position 1,620,082 of record CM040440.1, on the reverse strand, counting down.
GCAATGTTGAAATTAACCATTTTTAACAAATTAATAATGACAAATAAGTACATAGCACAATGAAAGCAATATATATATAACTGAGAATATGTGAAACTGTGAATATAGAGGGTAATCTGCACTACCTTACCTTTGACTCTTAGATATCCAGTATATAATTTATGTATCAACCAGAAGAGCCTAGACTGTGACCACAAGAATTTAGCAAAAAACAGAACATCGAGTGTCACAGGGCAACTAGCTAGGCCACAAAATCAAGCAAAACGTTACACAATAATCTAGCAAGCAGAAGTTTTAACCTAACAAAATCAAATCAGATTCACAAGGCAAACATAAATAAGCAAACTATCTCAAGTTGCTTTATTCTTATTTGAATCAAACAGATTAAGCCCACCCAAATATCCAGATAAGAGCATTGTCATCATATTAAGATTGCAAAGTACCAAATCAAATGTTCTGAAAATCAATCTTCTGAGTTTATATTTTAATTTAATGAATCCTCTCACATTAACAGTTTATCCAAGCATGCAGTTAACTAAGGCAATTTTACCAAAATCTATTAAGCAACCAAAGAACAGCAACTCAGAGAAGAGCTACCACTGCATAACTTGCAACCCCAAGACAAAAAAAGATTGAAACATAGTAATTAAGCTAATGATTCCTGTTTACACCAAAAGAACAACATACCAATTTGCCAGCAACTGTTTAGCACGTGTAAATCATTACAAACTCCCTCACAGATCTTGCAAGCATCTCAATCGCTAAATATTTGAAGATCCATCGAATATTCATAGCACTAGCAACTGTGATCCTCATACCTCAAAAATACTCCATCAGAACAAATTCCAACTAAAATTGAATTACCTGCCAATTTACACATAGCAGGTTCCTTATATATCCGTGCTTCCAAATTCATTTAAGAGATTTCCCAACTCAGACAAGAATCAGTACTTCACACATAGCATTGACCATGATGCCAAAATTAATCCTTTCTTATCACATTTGTGAAATCACAATCAACATGAACTACCGAGTACTTTCCACACAAGACCGACTGTATGCAACAACTACATTTAGCTAAAAAATTATTATAGAAGATAAGTAAATCTCAAGTGATCTCAACCAAATTTCAATTACCAAGATCACGAAAATTTCTCATACAGAATGTTACTAATCTTTACCATTGCAGTACAATACATTACATCTATGAAAAAAGTTCTAGCGCCAAAAGGCATAAACGGCAGTGGAAATGTAAACCAACAGAGCAGAAGAAACCAAAATAACCAAAGCAGCAACAGCATGAACTGCAGATTTACTTCCACAAGACAACATTCCCAACCGGATCTCAATGACATTAACTATCGAAAGCATCAAAAACAAGCAACCCATTACGGAACCAACAACAGCCGAACCCATCATACCAAACCTCAAAACCGTCAAATTAATGTGGGCTCGAAACGCTTCATCAACATCTTTGCTGTTTATCAAATTAATGGCGAGTTTTAAACCCTGAGCAACTAAAGACGAGAACAAAAAGAAACTGAACGAGACAACCTCAAAAACCAATAGCTTCTTGGCCACATCGACGCCGGCGTCACAGGCTGACCGGTTTTCCAGGCTGCGCTGGCCCGGAGTCGTTAGGGAAAGTCCGACAAAGACAGCAATTGTGAAGAGAGAGTTGACGTTAACGATTCCATCCAAGGCGGTGACGTGGACGCTGGTGGTCGATGACGAGGATGATGAACTGTTTCTTCTTGATGAGCTGCTATAATAGGCTTTTGGGTGCTCGTCAGATCTGTGAAAAAAACGAAGAAAATAAGTCAGAATAAAGAACTTCAGAGCCTGAAGAAAACAAAGCTAAAAAATGAAGCATACTCGGCCATAGCTCTTGAAGGGTTTTACCCTGAGAGTCGGTGAGTCGAGAAATGAAATGAACTTTCCTCTTTTATTTATTTTTATTGTTTATTGCTCTCAAAGTTGAATTGGTTGAGGGAAAAATGGATGCTTTGCTTTTTGCTTTCTGTTTATTTTTGCTTTTGGGAGTGGTTATAGGAAAGGAGGCATGTTGAGTGAGTTTGTAAGAAGGATCAATGTCTTAAGCCAAGTTTAGATTGGGCTTACTTCATTAGGACTAAGACATCAACTATTCAAGTGTAATGACTGGATTGCCCTTCTTGCGGTTGGACAAGTAAGGTAGTAACGTGCGTTTTGGTCCAAACATATATTTATGTATATAGGACTTTCCGTTGCGTCGTATTTGACTTTGCGGCGTGATCCACAATCCCTACGGCATTTCAAATCCGAACACCAAGCTGGAAAGCATCATGATTTCATGCAAAAGCTATTGACAAATTTTGGATAGATACGCGTCATAACTCAGATGCAAACAACAACAACAACAACAACAACAATAATAATAATAATAATAATAATAATAATAATAATAATAATAATAATAATAATAATATACTATGGTTTACGCTGAACCTGAATGACTGGTACGAGGAATCAAGAAAAACGTGCGGGATTATAGAAATTTCATTCATTCCTCCAGATGAAATTAACATGCAGGATCTCAAGTCATTTTCCAAACCATTAATAAATCAGTACCATATTCCAGGAGCTTTCAGTAACTACATCAATTACAATTTATGAGAATTAAGGATTTACGCAAATTTTGTGTTTGCTTGTCCTTTCTCTCTCTCTCTCTCTCTCTTTTTTTAAACTATCTTATTTTCCCGTGGGAATAAAAAATGTTTTCTTGAGATGGAAGAAAATGAGAGAATCTGAAATGGAAAACAGAGGAAGACAACACACTGTCAATGAAAACTAAATTATGTACAATATTCTAGCTAAAAATATGCTGCTAGGCATTTCAATGGGACTGAAAAGCATTGGAGAGAATATTTAAAGACTATCTACAATCTTTCATAGCTCTTCATCCTCAGCTTCTTCCACTTCCTTGACATTATCAATTATGTTCTGAATGCATTTGGTAACATGATCTGTGTGTTGTTCTACATCTTTCAAAACCATTGCCAGTTGTTCCCGGCACTCTGCCAGTTGTTGATTTGCACGATGGAGGTCTGTCAATAGCTCCCGGATTTTTTTATCCTTCTCACCCTATGCAAACACATGGTATTGTGAAAACAAATTTATGAATGAAAAATTCACGTATTTGAACATCTATGAAAGCTGCATTTGGTTCCTTGGAACTTTTTTTCCTTTTTATATTAAGAACCAATGGGTGAAAATACATATAACCAATGCTTAGCTAAGATCTGCTAATAATTCGACAACCAAAACAATATATCCTCAATAAAAGAGCTTAGGGGAAAAAAATTAAAAAAAATTAAAACTAAAAGTTGCACGCTGACCTGGCTCTTAGGCAAAATCATCTCTTCATGACAGTCGTGGGAGAGAGGGACAAACTTTTCCCCCTGTTTTCTTTTTTTTTTTTTTTGTAAATTTATATAGATTTCCTTTAAAATAAAAAATATAAAGCACGCTTTACCAGACTGACAGAAGAGAAAACAACATAAGAATTAGCGATTCCTACACTCTAATCAGTGAAATTTTATACTAGCCAGGGAAAGCCTCCATTCATACCAAGCCAAGTATTCAACTTTTGCTCTGCTTCATATGAAAAAATAGCATGGAGCTCTAGCTATTTACTATGGTTTTATCGACCAAACTAGTTAACATAATAAAGTTTCTCCAAAAATGTAACAAGGAGTCTCGGAACTTTTAAAAGTAAAAGGTAAAAACTATAAGATCCCAATCAACGAGCTGACAAATTAAATTAACAACTAATGGAAGCTAAGAATGCATCAAACCTTCTTTCTAAACAGTTTATCCATTAATTAATACTTCATACAAAAAATACAGCTTTCATGCATTTATGCGCACACGCAACTCAAATGAATAAAAACCTAGTAGAAGTAAAGTAATAATTGGAAGAATAGAGTTTGTCAAGTTGACATAATACTATGAGTCTGACAAGTTCTGGCCCTCCAAGAAAAGGTAAAATGTTGAACTAACCTGTGGTCGGGCCTGAACTGTAACCCGACGACCCTTGCCAGCTGGAATTCCCAGAGGATGACTATGCGCTGTTTCAAGTTTTGTAACAACCCACTTCCCGGATTTCTCCTTTCTAACCATTATCATTGCCTTGCAACCCTCCCTAGTAATCTCCCTTCGCTTCCTCACCTCAAGTCTTTTAGTCTTCTTGTTATTTACGCAAAACCCTTCTTTATTACAAAGAAACCTGCGACTTACAATCAACCCATCACGACACGAACGATGACAATTACCAACCCGGATAACAAATCCAACACGCTTTGCATATGCATCATAGTATACCATGGCAGTTTCTTCAGATTCAAACTCCATTCCAATATAAGGTTCTGCATTTCCGTCCACTTCATTTACAATCAACTCTCTTCCATCATAGAAATCAATCAGTTCTCCACCTTCAGTCATACAAATATCTTTTCCAGCCATAATTTCTATCATCTTGTTATCTATGTCAGCTTCAGGCTCTATTTCAGCAGAATCTGAAATCAGTCCAAAATCCCCATTTACGGAAGCAGTGAAATTCACTACTACGCAAATAGAAAGTTGGTCATATTCCATTCCACCTTAATTCATATTTCAACATAATGAAAAGAAACAAATTCTTCACAAACTAATTACTTTACAAAGTCCCTAACCATTTGATAACAAGATCATAAAAACTTCTTAAGGAGAAAATAGTATCAACAGATTATTCTCAACTCAACAAAACTAAGCCTCAATCACAAACCAGATAGAAACTAATAGTTTAATCCTCTTTCCCCCGTTCCAGCAAATCAAAAACCATATATCAGTAAATCGTTCTATAAATTAGCTCATTTCACCATCCAATTTTAGAGGAGAAAAGAAAGAAAAAAACAGAGAAAACCCATTATAGTCAAAATTTCCAACTTTCTATCAAAACCCACTCTCAAACAGTATGTAAGCTGCGATGGCCATCTTTCTTGTCGAAATTAAGCAACAATGAAAGCATTTTACTGATACAGTTTACTAATGAATACAAATAGTTAACTGAGTGTTTGTATTCATTTACTGAGTCATAATAGTCCAACCAAACTAAAAAAGATGTCATAGGCCAGAATATGAGCTGTCCCTTGCACTGCCCTCGATTCAGCTTTGTTGCAATGAAAAAACCCATAAATTCATATCAAGATTCATAGTGAAGAAGAAAAACCAAGTGATCCAAGAGTGTTTAATATAGTTTTCCAAATTCATATATGTTATTTCTATTATATAACTACTGATTCTTAAAAAAAAGAAAAAAATTCTGATTATGAAGTAAGCTAGATAAAACAGGAAAAATGAAAGGAATGAGAAAAAAAATAAACACTTGCTTCCTTTTCGGGTATAATTAAGAGTGATGAAGCTCTGATCTCTCACTCGTCTGCGTCTATTTACTCGTTTGGATAAGTTTAACGTACTTTCCGGGTTCGCGCAAAAAAGCTTCTACGGCTCTGATGGAGTTTCATACGGGACCCACCTCCTTTTGGGGACCAGGATCAGTTCTCAGAGCGACACCTGTCCATTCTGTGCTCAGACTACACATACAAGACAAGCCTCAAGCAAAACTTTTGTCCATTTTTCTTTGTTACGTTTTCTCATTTAGACGAAAATAGAGTTGATAATTGATATTTTTATTATTTATTACACAAGTAACAATTATGTACCTTAAAAAAAAACATACACTTATGCAATAGGTTCGGAGAAACTCACGTTTATCTTACACACTTTTTTTTTTTTTTAAATGATTAGTTGATATTCTAATTTTTATAAAAAAATTAAAATGTCTTAATTGTTTTCCCTATAATATGAAGATCAATCTAAAATAAAACATATCTATTATCTAGCATGCTTATATATGTGTAACATGGAGCTTATATTGTCTGAATTTCGCTCTTTTATACAATATACTATTTATTATTATACAATAAAATAACAATAATTTTTAAAATTTTTTTATCCATTGGATAAATATTACACCAAATTAGATGAAACATAAAAGTTAAAAAGTTTAATGTTATACTTTTAGTTTTTAAAATTTATAATATAAATATACTTTTAATTTTTAAAATTTATATTTAAATATAATTATCAAATTTTAAATTATAAAAAATTAAAAAATAAAATAATTGGTGACTTATCAATGAATAAATTATGTTTACAACATTAAAAATATATGTTAATCTAATATATGAAAATTGTTTTTAAGATTTTGAACTAAATAGTGTTGAAAAGTATGGATAAATTGATAAAATTAAATATTATTATTTAATTTTATATTTCAATTATTGACTTATACAAAATAAAATGGTTGAGCTAGTAGAATATTAAGATCAAGTAAAGCTATGGAAGAAGTATGTGTAAATTTCTTTAAACTAGTTATCTAAATGTAAGTTTTTTCAAATCTATCGTTTAAGTATAGATTTATTTAAATTTTAAGAAAAAAATGTGTTAATTTTACGTAGGATAAATGATAATGCCCATAACCATATATCCGAATTTTATTTTACGTATAATAAATGACAATGTGCACAACCATATGCTCAAATTTTTATCTTTGAATTTAATACATATTTATGATAATTAGACAGATTAGAAGAAAAGAAAAAGTAACTAAGGAGAAACAACTCCTCAAATTTTTTTTAATCAAACAACTCCTCTGTTTTTCTTTCTTCTTGGACATAAAATAAACAACTACTTTATTTGAGTAAGGAAACAAGCTATACTTTTTGTAAGATACATAGAGAAATTAGGCATTTAATTTTATTTACCAATAGTCCCCACAAGAACAAGTTCCATTTTCAAAATGGTGGAACCTGTTGCGATCCCTCACTATAATTTTTCTCTTGGTAATCTTGGCAATGAGCTTTATCATTGAGTGGCAATCATTGCATACCCTCAAATTTTTCACAACCCTAATTGTTGTACATGGTTTAGTGGAGATTAAACCATAGCATATTGCAAGCTTCTCACTGTGCATTGCTAACGCCCATTCTTTCTCCCAATCTTCAATATCATGCAACACTACTTGTGTTGATGGAGAGTATCCTTCCAATCTTAATATTTGGTTCAAATGTTCTAACTTTCTGTAGATTTCTTCCCTTCGTGGGTGTCTAATGTCTCCCAAAATGAACTCATGAATTTCGTTATTTATCTCAATGGAACTGCAAACTGGTTCCTTTTAGATTCCTGCCTCCTTCATCTTTGCCCTTATCTGTACAGCTTCTTCCCATTTCCCTGATGAAGCATATGCATTTGATAGAAGAACATAAGTTCCGGAATCTGCATCTCCACAATCCAGCAATCTTGCGGCAATCTTTTCTCCTGACTCAAGTTTTCCCATGGATTTTACAAGCACTTAGCAAGGCCCCTAACATAATGTGATCTGGTTCTATATTCATGCTTCTGATGAAATCATAAGCCTCCTCAGGATGACCTACGCGGCCAAGAAGATCAACAAGACAGCCATAGTGTTCAATCTGTGGTTCAATCCCACAATCTCTTATCATAGAATGAAAGATCTCAAATCCCAAATCGACCAAACCTCCGTGACTACAAGCATTCAACACACCAATAAAAGTAACATTACTCGGCCTGATCCCTTGGCCTATCATTTCCTGAAACATCTCAATGGCTTCAATGCTCCTACCATGCATAGCAAGCCCTCCAATTATTGAATTATAAGTGATAACATTTCTCTCCTTCATCTCCTTAAAAACTCTTAGCGCCTCATCAATTTCACCACACCTTGAATACATATTGATCAAGGCACCACCAACAATATGATTGAGCTTAATTTGATACTTTTCCATGTATGAATGAACCCATCTTCCGAGCTCTAACGCACCCAACTGCGAACACGCTGATAAAACACAAACAATTGTGACTTCGTTCGGCCTTACATTGTCCCTTTGCATTTCCCTAAACATATCCAAAGCTCTACTCATCTCCCCATTCCTAACGAACCAGTCAATCATTGCAGTCCAACAAACAGTATCCTTAATCTTAACCCTATTAAAAACATCAATCGCATTCTCAATCAGTCCATGCTCAACATAACAAGTTATCATGACCGTTGACGCAACAACATCATTAAATTCAGGCATTTTTTCAAAGACTTGTAATGCGTCTTTAAACTCACTACACTTCCCATTAAACTCGATGAGTTTCAAACTTATCGATCTATTAGACCCTAACCCTAGTTTCAAAACCTGGCCATGAATCTCTCTACCCTCTCTCAAAGCCAACGAACACCCACACGCCTTTAAGACTGAAGTGAGGGCGCACTTATCAGGCAAGATTGATTCATTAATTATTTGACAGTATATGTGAATAGCATCAGCATAATAACGAAATGACGCAAGCCCATCAATGAGAGCGGTGTAAAGGTAGACATAGTCCATGAACTTTAAGTTCGAAGAAATGCGTATAAGCTCAAAGACGATAAATGGGTCTTGCTCACGGCCATTTCTTATGATATTGGCGTGTATCGATTGGATTTGGTTTATGTGTTTACATTTTTGTAGTAATGAGATGGTTTGCTTTCTGTATGATGAACTCTTTATTTTGGGTCCTGGATTTGGGGGGGAAACAGAAACCGAGTGTCTGGCAACGGCAAGCGTGTAACAATCCATCGGCTCCTAAATCGCGAAGGAAAATGTGGGACGCTTTAAGTACTTGTTATTCATGACTGGTCCTTCGAAATTGCACAAAATTAGTTTGGGATTGAGGTTATTGCTGTATTTTGATATTACATATGTTTTCCAAAGACAGTACAAAATGAGAGATCCCAAGCTAATATTTACATACAAGAAATTATGGCTTTATGAGAAGCTTTTACAAAGAATCTCAACTTTCTTCTTAAGAATTTTCATGCCATCAATCAAAAACGCTTAATAAGTATCAGGAATTCAATGAGTTCATTCTGCCGAATTCTGTGCCTAGAATAGAAATATGAGGGAATGGATTAATCATCGGAGACATTCTCAGTTACATAAAAAACTCTTGGACTAAAAGAATTACGTTACGTGTAAAAGAATTCAGTTGCTGTCTTGCAAACTGAAACACAGGGCCATTGCAAATTATGCAATACACTACACCCAAGCTCATTTCGAAAAATCAACTTCCAGAGGTGTTGCTGAGCCAGAAGATCAACGGGCTCTGGGCAAAAGCAATGCAGAGAAAGAGATAGTGATACTTGCTTTATCTGTAACTCCTTGCTTCAGCAAACAGAATTCGCTTCATAGTCTTTACCAAGAAGATACCTATGCACAAACACGTCCAGCCAACAATCAAGTAATATGCATGACTTAACATGACACGTCCGAACACAGCCACAACAAAGCATACCCAGCGTATTCTACCATATCAAGCAGTGGTGCATCCCCACCTCCAATTGAAAGGAGTGACAACTTCAACAGCATGACTTCGGGAAACCAACCCACAATTCCTTTCATAAAATGCCAATTAACGTCTTCTGGAGTAAACCTGGGATGCATTGAACCAAATTTATCATACAATTTATGTTATTGTATGACAATACCAAAGAAAAAATGAGTCATGCAAGCAAGAACTTGACAAGACTTGACCACATTAAATTAATTTCAAGACTTACTTTCCACAAAAGACCGAATGAGATGCCACAAAGAACCGAGTAGTGGCAAAGGCCACGAATGGAATGTATAAATCTGGGGCACTTATGTCGTTTATTGGAGGTTTGCATGAGAGCCTGCCTCCAACAGGTTCTGTTATCTGTTATCCTTGTCCAGTGTCCCTAAACCAAAGAGAAAAAAAAAAAGAACACTGTTCCTTCAGGACAACAACTTTATACATAGGAAGAGTTGAGCTTGTGTTTACCCTGTGCAGAAATGGAAACAGAATAATCTTCAGTTTGTTCTTGACATAATGGTGGCTCACTTGGAAGTACTATTGAGGATCAGAAAAGTAATTGCCTACCTGCTCATTGAGAAAAGAAGAAAAGATTCCATAAGAAATTTTGTCATGGTGGCATTCTCTTGCCTTAACATTCAGCTTACATTGCTTTGAACATAATCAGAGCCTGACTGAAAATTCTCCCTCTATATGTGCTCAATCATCTTTGAATAAGTCCTAAACTAGCATCATAAAGTGCATTACCAAACAGATTGGAAGGGGCATTTGAGGGTGATCTCAGCCCTCCAGGTCGGGATTCCAGATTCTCATGCATCTCTCTATTAAGTGAAAAAAGCATATTTAAATAACATTTACAGTTGAAGGATTGCAACAAATATAAGCAAGAGCAGCACACAGTTCCATAAAACAAGCCATTCAAATACAAAGACAGCCATATATTGTAATTGCAAGAAAGGAGAAATTATGTGATAAAATACAGTTGAAGAAACAACACTTACTTGCTGAATACAGGAAACATCAATGTAATAAATTAGGCATCTAATAAGAAGTACTTTTAGCATAATTTTTCTTTGAACTTCATCTACAAGTTAGTGTAATAAATGTTAAATGAAGCCAGCAGACTAGCTTGGTTCACACATCTTCAACTACAGTCAAAGGGAATTCACTTTGCAAAATATTATAAATTTCACGAATGAAAAACTAGTAAATTAATTAGATTAACTCTTAAATACAACAGACAAGAAATACAATCAAGATTGCTAGGACTACTGGCATCACAACACTGAAAGTTTATCATGATTTGGTGAGACATGAGATGGATAATGTTGACTGGAAAGAAGAGTAAAAAAGACCTCTTTGAAACCCTAATCTTAGAAGGAATAAGCATAACCTTAGTGTTGTCCATTTCATTCATAGAGCTAAATTCAGCATACAACATGCGTTCTCTCTCAATTAATATTAGCTACGTGGCAGATGCAATTGAGAAAACAAATAGATACAAAAACAATCGCAAATGGAACATATATCTATTTTTTACAGCACAAGCTAGCTCTAAAACAACTGTGAAGAAAACCAACCTAAACTAAAAGGGTCAAATCTCACGCATTTTTTCTTTTTCTTATATCATCAAGATTCAATTCTTTTGTCTTTTCTCTTTAGTTCTGATTTCCAGAAACGGGAACAAACAATTATCAATTTCTAGATAGGTTTCCCCTCAGAATTAAAAAAAAAAAAAAAAAAAAAAAAAACTCAATAAGAACTCAAATTAGAAGGGAACAGAAAAAATTATAAATAAATAAATAAATAAATATAATATTGCGTACATGAAAGAAAACAACAAGTTTGTTCTTTCGTTCAATTTCCTGCTGATGGTTTGTCACTCAATCAGATCAATAATGGCGTCGTCCCGCAAAACGGACCTTTCGCTCGTTTCCAGTAAACCGACTCCTCGCACTCGCTCTTGGTATTCTATTTATTTTAAAAAATAATAAAAAAGATTTAAAAAAAAAAAAAGACAAAACGCATCTTCAAATTTTTTTTTTATTTTTTTATATTACAACATTACAATTAGATAACTTTTGGAATTTACTTTGGGGTGCGACAGTTGTTGGAAAACCATATAGATATCTATGCACACACAATGCGTGCATTATTTATCCTTTAACTTTACTTAAAATGTGACACTAATTTCTAATTTTACCTGAGGGGTGAAAGTTGTGAAATAATCAAGATGTCTATCTACTCATAATGTGTGCGTTATTATAAGACAGTCCAAATATCCTACACACAATCTATGCGAATATCATCAATAAAAATTTCACGACACTCTCTTTCACGTTTTAGTGAAAATCCCACGTTTCCTAGGTTCCTTTCTTGAGGAGGGGAGGGAACGCGGTCTTAGGCTGTATGGCTAAAATCTAGTTTTTAATCGTGAAGAAATTGTCGACAATCGTTAAAGAAGAAGGGAAGGTGGCATTAGAATGAAAAGTCTAACAACTATTACTTAGTTTAGTACCCAAGTTAATTTATGAAAATAGTTAAAAATATTCTCATTTTCCATAAATTTTAAACTTGTATCTACGCATTGAAAAGTCACTAACCACTTGAATTGTTTCCATTTCTTGCAGTTTTAAGGATTTTTTTTTTTTTATTTTGAAAAGAATAAATCAATTGTTATATATTTATATTGGGTTACCATTCAAATTAAACTAGAATCAGAAATCTACATTTGCATGTGCAGACATAAATGAAATTCAAAGTACAGCTGATGTATGCATACTTAGAAGATAATCCATTCATCCAAGAACCACTAATTTACCATGTCTCGTAAAGACACCAACTTTCATTGAGCCAATTAAAGAGAACAAATAAATAGGAAGACAATCTTAGTTTATATCCGCAGTTGCTAAGATCACAGGAAAAATATTAAGATCTGATCTGGATAATATATCACACAAGCATACGTACGTATGATAAACTAGATATAAAATGATGAGCAATTTGGGCTTCTTCCTGCAGTTGAGAGACACTCCATTTAGCTATGGCTGGGCGCTGAACTTTGATGAGGTAGATGTTTCTTCTAAGCCTCGGGTTCCGGTGACACACATGATCCACCAATTTGCCTTCTGTGCCTAGTTGTGATTCCTATTTTTAACCGTTGTCTCCCATGATTTGTTTAGTCTTAACATGACCACAAATATGCATATAACATCAACCAAAAATAATTAAAAGAAAATTCCAGAACATACCTTTTATCAAATCATCTTCTAGACTCTTATCATTATGATTATCAACATCTATGCGTAAGTCACAATAGACCAATCACCCACATCAATCATATTTCATCTCATATAAATATCAGTTAATCTGCAAAAGTTTAACTATGTTTTGGTAAGACACTTCTTTGGAATCTGCCCAGTGGTTTCATCAGGCGATCTCTAGCTGAAAAGTTCTTGAGGTCAAAAATCTTTTGTAGTAGATGAATGCTAAATACCAACTTTCTTCTGAAACCATAAGTAAGGTTGAGCTTTCCATACTCCCAGAACTTGAGAAATAAAGTGGCAGACAAACAGGAAACAGTGCCTTTCATATGTTCATGACATGCTCGGCTACTGAGAGCACACAAAATACCATAATATGTTTTAGCTTCTTAGAACACCAATTCTCACCATTATCAACCAGGCAAAGAGGTTTAAAGCCACTAATGTCTGAAAGTCAAACAGTAATTACTCAATAGAACAGTCAATATCAAATAGGCATATAATAGACACAATTTAAACTACTGGATGGAACCCTATGGCAAGTGTTATCAATCTTCAACCCTAGTTCAATGCTGCATTAATAAAAATTAAAGAAATCATGCACATTATAGGAACAAACCAAAAAGGGCAACCAATGCATCTGGACTCATGGCCAATAAAGACAATTGTTGAAGTTAAACCTAAACAAATAAGGAATTGAACTCCAAGGAAATACAGAATACAGAAGTTAACTGCAAGACATCCAGATTAATCAAAGACAGAACTGCTAAATAAAACACATTTTAAGGCACTTCAGTATTAGTGGTAGCTAACCATCATAACAAAACCCATTATATGGATAACCAAATGAAGAAATTAATCTTCACCTCAGAGAATAAAGCATCAAAGAGAATGAATATAAGAAACAAGTACAACTTCTTTCATGGTTGTGCATAAAATGGAGAACTTTGAGATCATAATTAAACAGCTGCTTGACATCTAATGGAAAAACAAAGAAAAAGGGAAAATAAAAAGAAAAACTTAATTAGGAAAAATGAATCTTTTCATAACCATGGCAGCATTTCATAGTGTAACAATTAAATGACTATTAAAAAAATTGAATGAATTTCTTGTTTCATCATAATGATTACCTCATCTAAGTGAAGTTGGTCATAAAACCAAACTAATGCAGTTCATATAAAAAGTGTCAGAATATTTCTGAAGACTCCAACCAAGGTGCCAATGCCTTGCTAAACGTTATTCAATATTGTCAAAACAAAAATGTTACTCTGTAGTAACAATAGATTTTGCGTATAACAATCAGATAAAGAGGTGGTTCAAATCACAAAAATGATGCCTTAATCGTAAACATAAACCAACCAGCAGCCTTAACAAGCACTATGTTTTCTTCTTATTCTTTTTTGTGCGGGTGTGTTTATCTATTAGACTGAATGACAGATACAAGCAAGCAATAAAATGACTATGACAAAGGCATCACTCGTATTTGAAACAAACCCCTGATCAAGTCCTATGGATATATGTTAATATAGAGAGAGTAGAATATCATTGTTCAATGATGAACTCGAGTATATGGCATGACTAGTACTTCTGGATGCATCCGTGCATATTTATGAACAAATTTGTTCACAAAGAATTTCAATTTCCATTAATGTCTCTCTCTCTCTCTAGGGTCTTGTTAGCTGGGTTTCCACTTTGCAAGTTGTCCATTTTGTGCACCAAAATGTCTGTCCATCTGTAACTATCAAATGTTATATAGCATATAAATATGTTTCGATCAACTAAAGTGGCCTAAATCAGTTGAGTTTAATGCTTTGCCTCGTTGACCTTAGTTGGGCATACAATTCTAAGAAAACAATTGACTTCAACACATCAGAGAAAATTAAATCTGTGATTAGTCTATCTCCCAATATCTTGTTTTTTGACAAAACAAAGTTTTATGCAGCATTCACTAGTCGCCAGACGACAAGGTTCAAGTATATAGATTATTTACCAAGCAAAAGTGATTAACCTTAAAACTTATCAACTTTGATAGGACAACTCTCATCTTCATACAGCCGAAACACTTGGGATATACATGATCCATAGCATTTTCTCAAGAAAAATATGCTAACATACAAAATGATGAATCAACAATACCATATGATTATGGGTGGCAGCTGGCTCCATTAGTGATTCCAATTGTTGCTATGTATAAATAGTTGGAAAATAGCTAATGAAGTATTAGTTTATTAGATGATAATAGAGGTGGCATATAGAATACAATAGATATAACTATCTATAAATGGCAATTGCTGATAGTGCCAACTGCATTATTGCCACAACTTTCTATATCTGCCCTGCAAGGAAAAAGGGAATTGTGGAATGAGAGAACGCTAAGCCTCATTGTCCTTAAAAGGTAGAAAGAAGAAATGAGAAATGATATCTAAGTAAGTATAACTGAAATTTTTTAATCAAACATAAATATTATTAGATTAGGGGACGGAAATAGAGCATCTTTTTCTTTAAGAATAACAGAAAAAAGTTATAAATCAAAATTAATTAAAGAACAGGAAAGGTTGTGTCTACAGTGAAAATAGCGTAAATTGCATTAAGCAATCAAACCAAAAATTTGCTAGAGATATGATACCTAGAACACCACAACTTATGGAGCATTAAAACCTATATATCCCTATTCCAAAGCCATGGAAAATATGTTCTTGTTCTAAAAATAAAAATTCATGTAGTCACAAAGTCTTAGAAACCATATATTTAGTTTATTCTACAGTTTTTATATTAGAGCAATTACTACAAGAATTAGATAGAAGAAGCTCAAGTAAAAACACTTGATGAGAAACTTGTGCAAACTTCAAAAGCTAAAGCTTTTTGGGAATGAGGAGAACGGAAGAGTAAAATGGTTTACATTTCTTAACCTTAGCACCAGATAGAAAGGTCCTTTTATGCTTTGCAAAATCCCATAAACTACCAAGAACACTCTAAAACAATTTGGTAGAGTAATATATAAGGCTCAAGTTTCTTATTAATTAAAATTTTAAATATTTAAATTTTATGAAAATAAAATTGCAATATTAGCCATTAATTCCTCTTAGGAATTGTTTGACACCACCAACCTAAGTGCATAGCAAATGATCCAGCCAGTTCTAGGAAGAAATATTCAACATATGGGTAACTACTAGAAAATAGCTCAAATTATGGACATCCATGAGATTCTTTTCACCAATGCTCAAAATTTTTTTTAAGCCTTTGAACTTATCATCTTAGTCCAATCTTTTTATTACTAAATACTGATCATAAACCAATTTCTTCCATATGTTTAGGTCGATTGTTCAACAATCCATCCATGTTGTTTAGGTTCTGGGCATGCAATTTAAAGTTTGGCTTGAACTGTGTTTTTCTAGAAACAAATGCCGCATACACTTGATGCTTAGTAAACTTTTGATTCCTAGACAGATATGCTATGAGATTAGTACGAAGTTGGGAATTAAGGTTTAGAATACTTCTGTGTTGTTGTCTGGAAAAGGATTCCTCTTGTTTGTGTACATGTCCTATACACAAATCCATGTTGATCACTGTTACAGTCTCCATACACGAATCCACCCTGCATCCAGACTTTAGATACAAATTCAACATTACTTGCAGTGAACTATTTGTTTCTTCCATTTGGAAGCCATTTACAGTCATTTTAAAATATTTGGACTGTTGACATTTCTTTTCTAACACTTCCAGTTACACTGCCTTGCTTCAAACTCGTCAATTGTATTTGAAATTCATCTTTTATGGTAGTAAGCAATCATATATATCTCCGGTGCATTAGAGAAATTTAAATGCAAAATTAAATATATTCAACTTCATGGACCATTACCAGTGAGATCACAAGGTTTTGCCCATGAAAAAGTACTATTACAAGGATATAAATCATCACCAAAAACATAGCATTTGATAGAACAGACAAGGGTTAATGATACCAAAACCACAATCTAAGTGATAAATGATGAGAATATCTAATATCTGAATTTCAGCCATAATAAGAGGACAGAATCACCTGCTGTAATTCATACGTCAGTATGCATAGACACACTGAATATTTGAATGCCTTGAGCAAACTGTGCGACAACGACAGAGAGCACGCTTGTTGACAATCATGTCGTTTGTATGAATGCTGACAGGCGTGCTCTCTCTCGTTGTCAAACAATGATGGCTCAGGTCTTGGAAAGGACTATCTGCAGAAGATAGAAATAATACAATAAGGAAATTTTGCAGACAAGAATGTTCAATTGAAGAACTTCTTAAATATTGTGTTTTCATCACTCAGATGATGAAAAAAGCCATTGTATTATGTGATCTTAAAGTATAATTCCTCTCACAGAACTTCTACATGCCTAATCTAATGGCAGCATGAGAAAAATCAACATCTGAACTTCTGATGTCATAAAATCTTACAAGAAACCAGGAAAACCATCAATGACCCATGTTATAATAAGCAAATTTCAACTAGAGAACATAGACAGCAATGCATAAAATGCCCAGATAAATTAAAATTCACATGAAAGCCAAAATCTCTAGTAAATAACATAGGCAGCAAGAGTCATTATCTCAGCACAAAACTTCAACTGGTAATAAATCGTCAGAAACAGCAGCAATACCATTACTACCTAATAAAGATTAATAAATGGAGCATCTTAAAGTGGAAGCATGATCCATATATATAAAGCAAACGAATTTGGGTGGTGACCTTAATTTTTTTTTCCTTTTTTTGTTAATCTAGTATACATCCAGGAATACGTATGTTTCCGTCCAGGCATTAATTTACATAAAATAAGGCATTATCACATGCAATCAAACATGTAGAACCTCAAGCAACATAGGATTTAACCAAACCCTCCTTGTTCAAGCAAATCCACTACATCAAAGCAAAAAAGAGTGAGAAAATGAAAAGTAACCAAGGGAAGAGAAGAATTCTACTGGAAATTGGACAAAAAGTTATGAATATAAGCTTGCAAGTTCATCTTAAGAAAGATCAAAAGTAAAAACTATAACTTACCAGCATCTGAAACCAAAATCCCTAGATCTCAAGATAAATAAGTCTGAAAGACTGCATAGAACAAAATTCAAGAACATAATCAGAGCTGCAAGCGGTAATTTTAAACAATATGTAATATTAAAGCTCTACATGTATACGATTTTCCCAAAAAGGAAAGAAACTTCGTACCCTTCTCAATCTAACACATATATGAAAACCATTAAACCCTAATACCCTTTAGATCGCGGAAAGTCTCTCTGATACTATAAATTTAAGAAGCCAAAACAAGACAAGCATAATTTCTATTTTTTTCTTTAATCTTGTTTAATTTGCTTCAGAAAACAAGATCAGCAGAAGCAAACCCTGAGTAAAACATTTTTTTTTAAGCTAAAACTTGCGCCAGAATTCCCAGATCCAAAAACACAGATCAGAAAACAGACAAACAGACAAATATTACACCAACTACAAACGCAGAAGCAAGAAAAAGAACAACTTTGAAAGTGGAAAACGACTTCTTTTAAGGAGAAAACAGAAAACTGTGATGCTGGAGAGAGTTCTAGACCTTTGTAATAAAGGTTTTTCTGAATTCTGATCAATTAGAGAATCCAACAGCATAGCATAGCTTAAACACGAGAATTGAAGCCGAAGACAGAGAAAAACGGATGCATAACTGGCATGAAGGAAGGGAAAAAGATAAGACAGGCCGGTTATTTAACGGGAAAAAAATAGATAATATTATGTTAATTAACTAATTACATAATAATTAGTTAGTACTTATTGTTTCATTGCATTGCATGTAACTATTATTTTTCTCTCTCGACAAGGGCAACCGGGGTGGGGAGATCTATTTCGCACCATCAAACGTGGAGATCCAAGGGTCAAAAGTCATCCACGTCATACTTGATGGTGGGCGTCATAATATGTTTCATGTATTTATGTAAGAAATGAAACGAACGAAGTACAAGACAGACGAAATATGAAAATTGTACCTTTTATATCCTTTCAAAACTGGCTCACGTGATTTTACTGCGAGTGAAGTGCACGTGTGGGATAAAAAAGATTTGGAGTCATTATCTATCCGAGTTGAGCCTCTTCGAGTCACATCAGCGATCGATGCTGCGGGACCCAAGTAAGGGCGATTCCCTTCTTACAATCTATTATTTTTAGTCATTATTTCCACAAGACAGGAGTGAGGCCCACGCCACTATTAATGGGTGTGGGCCTGGACCTGGGCCTGGTTTGATTTATGAAACATGGAAAGGGAAACAAGCAGCAGGCTGCCATTATTAATGGTAAATGTCTAACGACGACGAGTGAAGTGATTGTATTGTTAGAGCCTAGAGGAAATAGCCAAAACAAGGTTGCGCCGTATCTTTATTGTTATTTTATTTATCTATTTAATATGTATACAAAAATGGATCGCTCGCTCGCTCGCTCTCTCGCTAATATGAATATTTTTCCTAGTTGAATCGGGGTGCTATACCTTATCAAAGTATATTCAATTATTGTTTATTAACAAATTAAGCAAGATTCTTTTCCTCTGGACCTGCACTGCAGCGGCACTAGGTATATGGGCCATAGGTTAGTGACGATGCGAGATGGTGATGCGTCATCCGCTGTGGGTCAGCCGATCGCCACCGTTTTCCGAAAAGGACAGAGTTGGGCTGGGCCGAAAATATTTTTGGTAATTTAATTATCTATTGGCCCCCTAGGTCTCTGATAGACTCTCCATTTGCATTTGTTTCGTTACCCACATCCCATTTCTTTCTATGTTCACAACACGCGCACAAATTAGATAATTTCTCTTTCAAAATTGATGTGAAAGAGAATTTCATTTCATCCCAATTAACTGTAAATGAATGAACCAAGTCAACTGAACTGAATTATAATTTAATAAGGCAGGCGGGCGGGCAGGCAGGCAGGCAATAAATGAATGAATATGTATAATTGAGTAATTCAAAATAACAATAATAAAAACTATACGAAACAAATTGGATTTTGCCGAATTTGACATGCAAGTGCAAGAAATCTTAATCTTCTGACTGACTTATTATATATTGTAATTGTCTGTTATGTAGTTGTTCGAATGGAGGGCCTTTTTCTGTAAGTTGAAAAATGTGGCATGCAAATCTACACGCAGACGCAGTTATACAAAGCATAAAGTCAAATCATAATCACTAAAGCATAGCAAGACATGTGGAGAATTCACGTGTAATTAATCCATTCTTAATCATTCTTCTTACCATTGACTGTTGGTATTGAAAGAAATTCCAATTGATCAACGTTCTTAATTTGTTATTTGAACATTAAAATAATCAATAGAGTTCGGTAATAATATAATTGGGTACTTTGAGTGAACACAACACAATCCAGAAGGACTACCAAAATATCATCCCAATTTGCTGTGCTCGTGAACCTTGCAATTCATCACTAATAATAGGATCCATGTTCAATTATCCAGATAATAAATAAAGTCGGTCAAGGCAAAGAAAGCAGCAGCTGTTAGCCATAGATCTGCTTTAAAGGGCTTCAGGAAGATCCACAAATTATTGTCATGCTCACTTAGCAATATCATTATAAGATCCAACCATCATAAAGAGAATAAACTCGTAAGGTACTTCATATGTTCAAGAATTAAGGAGAGTCTTCAAGACGTCTATATAAACCATTTATTGTTGTGGCATTGTTTTAATGATCATGAAGCATATTCACTAATTCTCTTAATCCATTTTTCATCGGAACACTGCTCATTAACTTTTTACCACTGCCTCCTGGTATGGCTGCAGGTCCTCCTGACTATATAGGAATTTATTTTGACTAGTGAATTCATTTCTTTTGTAATCGCAACTACCCGGGTCCAAAATCCTACTCTTTTTAAGCCAGTTTTGCCTATTCCAATCACATTTACGATTTCAAATGCCCTCGACATTTGTTTCCCGTTTGTTATTTGAAAATCACCACTTAAAACCCTTGAACCCATAATTTCGTATTTCCTTGTAAAATATCAAACCTTTTTTAGAAGACTGGCTAGCATAGTGGTTAAATCCAATAAGTTCAGTTTAATGTCATGATCTTTACTTTCAAAAACCTCAGTTTTTGGCCTTTCTGCTGCTTTTGTTAGAGCCCAAACTGTATCGTATACGAGAATTCTATAGATATCTAATTCCCATACATCAGCATTCAGATCATCATTAAACATCTTCATTCTCCACCTTAGAGAGAAATTGTGGAGCTCCTTCAATGCCGGAATATATTGAATGCAAGAAATTCATAGTTGTCTCAGTTACAATCCAAGCATACCCTTTACTCTTTATACCTAACTTCTTAGTTTATTTTTCTCTCTAGCAAGATCTTTGCTTTTAGCCAAAGTGTGACCGCCGTTTTTTTTTACGTTTTTAATAAAAAATACTGGATTTCTATGCATTACCCTTTCGATTCTTTGAGTTGAAACAAATTTGAGTTCTCAACTCTCTGGGAAATAAGCATCGGCTAACTCTGTGCCAGCAGCCGCGGTAATACAGAGGATGCAAGCTTTATCCGGAATGATTGGGCGTAAAGCGTCTGTAGGTGGCTTTTTAAGTCCGCCCTCAAATCCCAGGGCTCAACCCTGGACAGGCGGTGGAAACTACCAAATAGTCTCTGGTATTCCACACAAAATGCATTCCTTTTTCGATGGAAAGATCTCTCTCTCTCCCAAAGTATTGTCCTCATAGACGAGCATATATAGCTTCTTTCCATCGAAAGGCTGTAATAACATCAGCAATGCCTTGGGGTTTGAGAAGCTTTACCTTGATCGATTTGAATAGAATACCAGGGGTGGAATAAGTTCAAAGAAGGGATATTCTAAATGATACGAATTTTAGCTCTGAATCCTAATTCTGCCAAAATTTGCCTCCAGTTGATAATTTTATTAATTCTATATTTTGCATGAGATTCAAGGCAGCACTTGAAAATATAAGATTCTTTAATCTCATGAATAAATTAATAAATGCATGATTATTTAATGTTCAACATAACCTTGAATACGTTAATAAACAAATAATGTGTGGTTTTTAATTATTAGGAACAACTTAGTCACCGTCTTATGTATTTAAGACGACTAAAATATAAAAGAGGAAAAAAAAAAAAAGTTCCAGAACACAGCTTTCAGCATGCAGTATGGAAAAGAAGAAAAATCAAAATTAAAAATAAAATATAAACGCCCGTAGGACATTGGTTTTCTTTTAAATTATTAGGAATACCAAGTCGACCATGGCCCAAGAGGTTGGGATTTACCTCAGTGAACAGCTGTATATGGATTAGTTTTTGAAAATTTGGATTGAGAGTGATTCCAACCATTAATTTGATGACAATGAAATGGCTTCCTGCAGCCTGGTTGCAAATAAACAGCTGAGATACAGCAAGTCAGAGAAGCATGCAAAAAGCCTATTACTTGTTATTGAAGAAAAAGAGAGAAAAGCTAAATGCTGTCCTGACAGAACTTTGACTATTTCAATTCTCTTGAAAGCTGAACCTAAACAAGGGGAGGTTTTCCATAGCTGCAATTTTTTCCATGGTTATTCCATAATGCAAAAACCACATCAGTTAGGCGTCCAGGCAAACTTGCAAGTATACGTTCTTGCCAAGTGGAATTTAAATGACAACATGAAGTATTAGAACATATGCTAAAACAATATGGAATATTGTTTTTCCTAAAACACGGTTAGGTTATGCACCAAACCAAAAAATTAAAAGGAAAAATGAAATAGGAAAACAAGGGGCACAATAACAGTTCAAAAATGCCCTTAAAACATATATTCGTAAAATAGCATATATAACAGGTATACCACAAAAGGAAAGGAATCATAGCGATTTTCAGATTCAGAAAGACATTATGAACATCTGGCAAAGGTACATATCACATTCACCGCCAGCCAGCCGCTACTTACTACCATGGAATTCCCTTAACTAGCATTTGATACAGTTTCCTTCATGACAACACAGTAACTGTCCAGTTCATCACAACGAATCACTATCATAAAATAAGGTATCCCAAGACACCTAGATGCATAACTCCTAAAAGCAAATTAACACGATTGTTAAGGACTTCAATCAATCCATGGTCAGGCATTGCAGCATCGTACATAGCAACAAAATAATACTACCAATTTCTTCAAACTTTTCTGTTCCTATCATCTGAGCCTACCCTGAAGCAAGATGAAGAGGTAAATGTAACGTACCATACAGACAGCAAATTTAAGGGGTATTAAATTAACCTTTCTCACCACAGTGCCACCGTATAATCTCATCTTATTCAAATGATTGGAGGCATCCACTTTTTTATACAGAAATATTTGACTCTTTCCCTTGGAATCAGTACAGGACCATTTTTTTCAGCATTCAAGTTAAAACTTTTCAGTAAGGAACAATTGATGATCCAATTTGAATCACCCTCGTCAAATCTACAAGGAGGAGTTTATAAGAAGGATGAAAAAGAGTAATGAATACAATAATTATACCGTTGGTTAAAACTTCGGCAAGTTACTTGAACATATTTTACCCGCCATTGAATTTCCCCGTGAGAATGGAGTAGATCCTTCATCTTAACAAAACTCTTTTCTGACAGCCATAAATGATGACAAGATGTTATAAACAATAGATAAATTAGTAAATAAACGGAACATGAATTTGCATAGAAACTATTCAAGGTCCAATGTTTCTATACATATACTACCCTATTAAAGTCCCATGTTGAAAAGACTTGCGTTAAGAATAAGGCCCACTAATCATGACAGCCACACAGGAAAAAAGGCCATTGAATAAAGAACAGTGATGGTAAGTACATGTATATTATGACTTGAAACCAAGACACAGCATTTTCCTTCAGACATTCTCTGGGACTGGAAATCCTCGTTTTTCCTTCTAGAACATTGCATTTTCTTTTTTTTCCGAAACCCATTTTTCCTTTGGCATAAGAAAGCGTCACCCAAAGATAAACACCTGAAACTCAATCCATAACGAATGTTGACAAAATAATTTAATTGAGATAAAATTGTATATAAATTATGGACAGAACAACAATTTCCAAAGTTCAGGCATTTGGACTCATTTTGGGCATCAAACAACCACGTTATTTTCTGCCCCCATGTCTACTGTAATGTATTAGGGAAACATCTTTTCAAAAAAGCAAGCCCAAGGAAAAAATGATTACGAAATTAAAATGCTTTTCAATCTAAAAGTAAAAATTTCAATGAAATCTAGCCTCCATATTTGTCAAAGAAAGAAATGAAAATAGTGCTCAAGTCTGTAAAAGTACATATAATCAAACACTTTGGCAAAACTAAGAAGAAAAAATGGAAACCAAAACCAAAACAAACAAACAAACAAACAAACTACTAGGCTGTGATTCCGAATTCTGATTTAGCTTACCTGGAAACAGATTTCCAGCAAGTTTGCAGCTAGAAAGCATCAGTGTTTTGTTAGCCGGCAAGAGGGAGGGTAGTTAGACAGGTAAAGTGGAGAAGTCAGTTAGGAGTTGGTTAACAGTCAGGTCTCAGTTAGTTAGCTCAGTGCACAGTTTTGTATGTTAGTTATTTCTGTTACAGAAAAGGTGCAGAGCTAGATATAAAGTGAGATGAGCCTGATGCAGTTGTATCCTTTATGAAAGTAATGAAAGTAATCTGTCTTTCATTTCTGAAGAGTGTGTTTTTGTGCTTAATATCCTTTTGATTCTTGATTATCTTTTCAGGTTCACTAGTAGTTAATGTTGCTGCTGGTTCTGAAGAACTGAGATTGTTGTTGGCTTATTCTTTCATCGGTTGTGGTCATAATCTCTACACAAAATATGCAGAAGGTTAACGCACAACATATGTATAAATTAAGAAAGCATTAATAGAAAATAACATCTCTACTCAAAACTAACAATGCCTTCAAAATTTTGGGATAGCCAGCCAACCCATTTCGTCAAGACTCATCCCTGCCAAGAAAAAAGGTGCAACACTGATAAAGCCATGAGAAATTATTTGTAAAAATGGCTCCATTAAGTCGTGTATTGGTGGAAGACCATACACTATCTTTCTTCTAACTTCAAAGCAATCAACTTTACTAATTCTGGGACACATAAGGGCCATTAGCTTTTTGCACAATTAGGAATTAAACAATTGCTTTGCCACCAACAACATCTCGTCCGAAAGACTCAAACAGTAAGCTATTAACCTCAATTCAACAACTTCATTTATTAGTTAAGCACCGTATCAATATTATTTGATCACAATGATGGATAAATTAGGCAATTATAACAAACATATTGTCCAAAGAAATACGGTCAATAATAAAAAAAACAAATTAACATAATATTAAGAAAACATTCTGTTAGAATCATGCCAGTATAGATACCTCAAAGATAACAATGCTGACGGAAACTGTGTTTTACCAGCATGCAACGCCGCAAAAAGAAATTATCATTGCACACAGCAATTAGACACAACAAGAGGAGAAAAAAAAAACATGATCTCCAGTGAAACAGAACAAATCAGAAAATAGCAAACCTTCTTTAACTTTTTTAAGATCATGTTCGCAAGAAATCTTGGTAGAAAATCCAAGCCAACGAGCCTCCAAGTTCACAGACTTTTGATTTGCCGCATCTAACTCATCTCTGAAGCAAGATGAAGATGGTAAATCAAAGTAGTATTCAATCCAATGAAAAAGCTACTGTATGAGCATCCCGCATAGATAATAATTAGTATATTATTTATGTAAACAGAACAACGAAATAAAACGTTATCTGGCAGCACATATACTATGAGTATCCTCATAAGTCATAACCTAGAAATGCATCACTTGGTAAAAAGAGTTGGTGATGTGAAAAACTAGGAAACTAGCAACCTTTTTCAAGGTCAACTACCACAAAGTAACTCGTAATCATATAACAATCCTAAAATTCAGAGACCGATCATCGAGGCTAGACAGAAAACCTAAAATTCAGAATTCCATTAGCCAGAGAATCCCTGATGGGAAAAGCAAGATTGAGAAAAGGCGCGAGCGTTTGAAATAAATGGCCGTTAAGAAGAATGCAAAGCCAGACTTAATAGTATACGATTTTAAGATCGACGGTTGATATTTAAGCGGGGGAATTTTAACGGTCAGAGATGGCCTTGAGGAATATTGCTTTTTCTCTATTTTTTATTTTTAAAGTGGTGTGGCGGACACGTGTGATTCTCTGCTTTTCGCTTACCACTATTAAATTAATCATTTTATTTATTTATTTATTTTTAATTTTCATTTAAAAGATTCGATACAAAACATTTTTGGGCCCAACATTTTGTTCCATCAATTTTCGTCTCAAGTTCAAGATAGCCTTTTGGGCTTGTGGATAGGAATTGTTGATTCGGAGCCCATGTGAATTAAAAAAACAAAGGAGTCAGAGTCACGCAAGAGCACGTGCACTTTCGTTGACCGTTGCAAGAAATAACAGATGTTTTGAAAGCCTTGAACACACATGAACCAGCATTAACTCCGACAACTTTTTCAATCCCAAGTAACTTCACAATCAGCTTTTTCTTCGCCACTAACCCTTATATCTACTTAATATTCGCATTTCATCCCTTTATACAATCACAGAACCGCATGGAACATGAAGCTAAAGACCAGCATTTCAACTTCTGTAAGCTCCCCATACGTTTGTTTAATGTAGTAATACATACTATACTTTGTTTTGATGATTTATTTCATGCGAAACTTGTAGTTACAGTTATGCTTGTTGGTTTTTTATGTGTTTGTCAGAAGTCAGAAACATTGCTCGCTTGACATGGAGGAAGTTGCTAAACGTAGAATTTATGATCGATTGAGCAGATAACTCTTATGTAGTGTCAATTGTGAGCTTTAATTTTTCAACGTAAAAGCTGTTAAAGGACAGATCTAACTTCTAAGCAAATACAATTTTTCTGTCTAGCAAAAATATGATGTATTTGCACTTTTTAATATATCGTATTGTATGGCCTTGATTTCAGACGTACACAAAGATGGACCTCAAGAGGCAGAGATCATTTCGTCGTCATGTCCTCCTTACAGTTCTCATGCTCTCTGCAGCTTTCTTCTTGTGCAGTGCCTTTGTAATCACAGGCTGCAAAGAGGTATAATTGTAGATATAAGTACTTAATGAAATCGGCATATTCAAGTAATAATATGCTTTTTTTGAACAGAGGATTTCTATATGGGGAATGCTTACAAGGTCTAGGATGTGTGAGGTTTGCTGATTTTCTTCCTTTCCTATTCATACTTCAATGAAAGTATTAGTTTTAGCTTTCCATGATTTGTTCCCGTATGTATTCAGACTCAATGCAAGCCACGTGGCAGCGAGACACTACCTAAAGGTATTGTCTCTCGGACATCTGACTTGGAAATGAGATCACTATCAGCCTGGGAAATAAAAAGGTTAGTCATGATACAGTTTTTCTGTGGTATTTCTTTCTCGCTTCACCAAAGGGCAACTCTCATTTCAGAAGTTAATGTGTACGCTTTGCTCAGAACTCAAAGAAATCAATGAGCTTATTGGCTATTGCAGCTGGAATAAAGCAAAAGGAAAGTGTAAACAAAATTGTCAACAAGGTCAAACAATGCTGAACTCTTTGTACCCTGGTTATATATATTATAGATTTTCGATGAACTTAGATTTCTCTTTTCCCTGCAATTTACCAGTTCCCATCGACTGATTTTATCGTGATGCTTTTTCATTATGATGGCATTTTGGATGATTGGAGGGATTTAGAATGGAGTGCTCATGCGATTCATATATCTGCCATTAATCAAACTAAGTGGTAAAGGTCCTTAAAAAATAGTGTAAAACAGGTCTTAATCATATTCTGGTGTTCTCATCAGTAACTTGATGTTTTGTAATATGTTTCCATGATTAGGTGGTTTGCTAAGCGTTTTTTACACCCAGATATTGTTTCGGATTACGCATACATCTTCCTGTGGGACGAAGATCTTGGGGTTGACAATTTTGATGCTAGAAGGTATATATTTAATCCTAGATGTGTCTAGATTGCCTGTTAGAAAATTGCCTCCTATCTGGTTGTTTTCTTCCTAACCATTTGTAGTAGCTTAAAAAGCTGAAGAAGAAAAACTGTATTCTCTTTGATGATAATTCAATTCGGAGTTCTTAGTTACTTTGGCTGGTTGAATCTTAGCCATGGAAGAATTAAGTCATAATTCAAAACTTATTGTTCTGCAATCCAATTTCTTGGTGCAGATATATTTCAACTGTTAAAGAAGAAGGGCTTGAGATATCACAGCCAGCACTTGATCCCAACAAGTCCGAGGTGCATCATCATGTTACAGCACGAAACAATGGAACAAGAGTACACAGGTTATTTCAGCGATCTTGTTTCTAAAGAATACTGCAGTTCCATTTGAAGTGAATATTTGTGTCTGATATTTTCCTATTAAACGTCTAATGTTGGTATTTCATTGTTCAGGAAGATTCACAGGTTGATTAGTGGCGGAAGGAGGTGCAATTTAAACAGCACCAATCCTCCTTGCGCAGGGTAAAAGAACTTGCATTTTTGTTTTTACAGTTCAGTGCGGTGCATCCGTGTGTTGTAATGATACAATGATACGTGATTCATGTTCAAATGTATGTATTCACCATTGCTTTTAAGCTGAAATTCTCTTGTATTTACATATTACAGGTTTGTAGAAATGATGGCACCTGTTTTCTCAATAGCATCCTGGCGTTGCACGTGGCATATGATTCAGGTTGGTCGTCTTTTCCTAGAACACTTCATCAGGATTGTTACGAAAGGGACTGACCGGTGAATCATTGTAATTGAACAAGAACAAAACCATTGCTAACAACTACTTCGTAATTCACCAACACCAGAATGTCATCAGCTAAAAGAATCCGAATACAATCGTTTACGTTTTCTTCATCTGATGACTAAAATTCTACTTTTCTTTTTCTTTTCTCAATTGTTTGTCAGAATGACCTGGTTCACGCATGGGGTGTAGATTTTCAGCTTGGTTATTGTGCACAGGTGATTTCTCAATCTAGAATCTTGCCATTTGATTCATTTCATTTCCTAGAGAACATACATGAAGTGAACCATATTCTTTTGACAGGGTGATCCAACCAAGAACATAGGCATTGTTGATGCTGAGTACATTGTTCATTATGGTCTCCCTACCCTTGGAGGTCTAGTAGAAAAGAAGGTAATCAAACAAAAACTAACATCTCAAGATATCACAATTTTACTTTCCAGGGTGGAAGTAATGGCTATTTATTTACAGGCACAATCATTGTCACATCAGCCAACTGCTAGAGATCAGGTAGGATTTTGTTAGTAGCAATATGTCCCCACTTTCACTGAAGCTAGTTGTATCCATGGCCTTCAAATCACTGACAATGTTAGGAAGACTTCAGTACTTATTGATTATTTATTTGTGCAACTATTTTATGCAGGTGAGAAACCGGTCCTATGTTGAATTAGAAATCTTCAAAAATAGATGGAGAAGGGCTACTAAGAATGATGATTGTTGGGTTGATCTATTTGAACAATCACAAAAGCCGAAGAAACACTAACACGCATTTGTTAAAATGGAGAAGAGATGGCTGGCAATAGTCAGCAAAGCTTCTGTTTTAAGAGTTTATATAGTACTTGAATTATTTTTCTTCGTAATTGAGGAAGCATAGTGTTGTTATAGTCCAATTCCGGTAGTTTTTACATTTGTTTTCACTTTTTGTAATTTCAAATTTTCAATCCAATCAAATATTGTAATAGTAAAACTCAATTCGTTCCAAAAGCTCAAGGAAATAAAGAACAAAGAAGAGGTCGAATACACACCATACACGTCTTAAATATTGTTATACAAACATGAAAATGGATCGTAATTATAATTTAAAGGCAAATAAACGTCAAAAAGAAGAAAACCAGAGAAATCAACTTTAATTTGAAGATAAATTACTTGGAAACATAAAGGTGGCATCCAATTCATCTTATTTGCTAAAAATTTCAGAAATAATTTGTCCGAGTTCTTCACCACAATCCTCCTGTACATGATGTCCTGCCTGCAAAATACAAAGAATTAACTGTATTCTTATTGCCAGTGAAAGAAGCCTAAACAAATTCTGGGATAAAAAAATGTGTAAATGCTATTTTTAATACTTTTAGAGGAAACTATCACCAGTGGAAGTTCAATTAGCTTATGATTTGAATTTTTGCAGAAATCTTCAACTCCGTCATAGTTCAACCAACGATCTCGCAGTCCCCAGCATACTGTAGTTCGAACGTTCCAACTTTTATCCATAAGTATTGTCCTCATTTCTTCCACATATTTCTGTAAGATAAAATCAGCAGTGAAACCTTTAGCAACAGAAAAACAATTAACTGAGTAAATAGAAAACATGAGCAGAAAGGAACAAAGAAAATATGTTCACCTTTAGCTCCTTTTTCATGGCTCTGCTAATGGCATTCAACGCAAACCCTGAGGAACCAGACGTGAGATAAGGTTTTCTATAAACCATTGCATCATCCTCTTTCATTTTGTAAGGACCGCAACTTGTCAAGGCTTTATCACTTGCCCTTAGAGGATCCTATTTGTGGGCACAAGACAGTAATCAAACATGTTAACTATTATGCTAAACCTTTGAGGACCAATTGAACTGAAATGATGTATAAAATAAGCAAACATATAACGCCTATCTGTTTAAGAAAAAGTTAAAATGTAGTCTGTCCACCTGAGAAAAAATTTCACCCAACAAAAAGTTGCTGAATATGGACAAGGTTGAAGGAAGGTTGGCGTGATTCGCTGTAAGCTTAGGTAAACAAGGAAGGGAAAAAAAAAAAAAAAAAAAAGGCATTCATTAGTTGTAAACATGAAGAGGAAAGCTAAGTATCACGTTTATTAAATGGCCAAAAAAAATGCTGATAGAAAATGATTTTAAAACTAATAAAGTATGATTAAAAAAAATTAAAGAAATGTGTGGCCAAGATTCAGGAGATCCATACAGGAGGATTGAGGAGAACTAGATCCTTAAGCTTTTCCTGATGATTGCTTGCATATTTGACAACAACAGGAGAAAAGAAGCCCTGAGAGGTACATAAAAAATTGGAAGCTTTTCAGTTTTGTGTTTCTTTAACATATTAGACAAAATGTACTGCTTGCAACCATAATTCTACAATCACAGAAGGAAAACATGCCTGGACAACAAGTGAGATTTTATCGCTGGCAATTTCATTAACAAGAGACTCCAAGGATGCAACATACTCTGCAAGCCCCCGAAAAAAAATCGTTTACTACAGAGACAGTATGCGAGCTAATATTTAGTTCTTATCTGCCACTATTTAGGCTAATAAAGCATTACCATCCAAGGTGTAGTCAAATCCATATTTGGGTTGAGGCTTTTCTGAGAATCCAAAGCCTGCAGAAACAAGATATAAAGAATAAAGAGAAAAACTTTCTTAGTTAGCTTATATTCTTTTAAAATGTGAAATTTTACAAGTGAAGCTATGCTTACCTAGCCAATCAAAAGCAATGGCATGAAAGTTCTTAGAGAGAACAGGAAGAACTTTGCGATAAGAATACGCCTGTGAGACAACATTAAATCACCAATACGAAAAAGATCAGACATGAAAATGGACTAAAAGATCAAACAATATAAATATGGTAGAATGCTCACTTGTGAAGGGAATCCATGAATCAGCAAAACTGAATGATTATCAGCACTACCGCTTTCAACACAGAACCATCTATTGCACAAAATCATATATAGAGAGCATGTTTCAATCGGTAAACCCTGCAAATAATCAAATTTCAATTAAAAAAAGCACTATAGAACTACTTATCTAATAATTTCTGTAGGATATTATTCTTTCAAATTACCTGAAAACATCATCGGAGATCTGAGAAGCAGAACCCATAGTAAGTCCAAAAATTGGGTCTTTTGCCTTTTCCCCGGAACCAAAAACAGGGTACGCTTTGACCTAAAGTGAAAACAAAAAAAATCATATGGTTCCGCAATGTTGTTAAACAATAAACACTCAAGAAAAGTTTCAATATTTTTGAATTGAACATGATCTTTAAAACTTACTATTTTTCCTTGCTTAAACCACTCATCGGATGGGGACGACCCATCTGTATATTTCCCTGTAAAAAATAACCGCATTCTTCTATAATAGAACTCTTCAAAAACTAAGAAAAAAGTGTTGAAAAGATTTCAAATGGTACCTCCACTGAAAGAAAAGCCATCTCCAACTGAAACAGGAGCATCAATCAGATAATCCTGGAGAAGTCAACATATATGCACGGTTTATATGAGTTGAAAAATTTAATGGAATTGATCAACAGAGAAGCATAAGCATACGTCTTCATTGGATGTGCAACTGATTCTTAAGCATTTTTTGCTGTTCTTGCGAGCAGTAAACTTCAGCGGTACACGGAGAAATGAAGATGCAGATGCAATGCGAGGGTGAAGAGAAAATGTTTTAGCTTGAATTATAGCCATGTTATATTGAAGTTAGAGATCTTGGTGCTGTCTAAGAACTTACAAAGAGACCGTTAACCGTTTGCATTGATAATATATGTAAGGTTTGGTTACATGAGGGACAGGTTGGTCCAAACAAAGTTGTATAAGAGATAGGAATTCTCTGGCTCTCATTCTTTAGTAAATAGCACTCACATTTATATTACTTTTATTTTTTTTATCTTTGCCGATGCTTAAATTCCCAATAAACGTAAGCTTATGTTTGATTTTTAACTAGTTTGCATGTGAACATGGTTTCTAAACTAGTTTCATTTTGCACTTTTAACTCCGCATGATAATCCCTTCATTTTTACTTTTTTAGATTTGCATGTGATAGAGAATTCTAATTAGCAAGATTTGAGGTTAAAACCTTCAATACTTTAACTTAATTTTTTAAATTGATTTCCTCAAAATTTTGGCAAATTTATAAGATATGTTTCTTTTATCATTGTTATTTGCGTGAGCTTCAATACCAATGTAGCTCTTTCCCCTTCGTAATCTTGCTTTCAAGGAGTTAATACATCTATCTAGCTAGAAATCTAAAAATAATTTCTGAATGCTTTCCGTCCATATTCCAATTATATCACCAACAACATTTAATCAAGTGAAAACCATAGCCAAAATCAAGCTTCAGTAAAAGAAGCAAGTTTCATTTGCAATAAACACCCCCGAATAGGTTGATTTACAACGAGTGACAAGGCTGAGATACAAAAGCAAATAAAACCAAAAGATACAACAAACATTCTCTATTTAATGTAGTAAGGAAGGTTAAGGATATAGAGAAGGAAATATGCCCAAATAACACCAGAAATTCCACCAAAGAAGAATCCTCCAGTGAATTTAGCCCATCCATCGGCAGTTTGCAACTCATCAGGTTCCTTCTTCCTTCCAGTCAAGGTCAAACTTGGAGCGATGGAAGGTTCTCCTTCATTGAAAGATGCAATCCCATAGATTGTTAAGCAAATGCTGAGGATTACAACAAGGCCACCAGCTGCCAAAGATCCTGCTGCTGCTGCATATTCTGTGTTTCTCAATGGCCCTGCCTTAACAAATGGACCTACCAGAAGTAATCCATGTGCCAAACCAACTTCTACTCCTCTCAGAAGTGGGTTGACTGCCGTCCTATAAGCTGGCAGATTGGAGAGATACCATGCAATCAACGGACTTGATGTAACCGGAGTCTCAAGACTTCCAATGAAAGGATCACCATTGATTGGCTCAATAACTTGGTAAGTTGGCTGCAGACAGCAGATACCAACCAAATCAGTCTAGGCTCTTAATAAACATAACAAGACAGAGCTGAATGGCATCAAACATATGCAAATAATATTACCTTGTCAGATTGAACAGCTTTGACAGTGAAACGGGGGCTTCTCTTGCAGGGAAGAACTCTGAATGGAGATCCGGAGGTACCCTTTGGTGTAAGTAAGCTTCTGGAAACAGAAGAAGCAAAGCTACTCTTGAGCTGGCTGGCCATTGGGGAGGAAACAACAGCCATTTCTGAAGGTTTTTGTTAAAAGACTTCGCTTCCAAGGGCTAGCCAAGAATATGCAAGTAAAATAGACTAGATGCTGAGTAGATTTAGAGTATCTTTCATTCGGAAATTTGTGGTTGTGAAGAATGCGGTGTCATATTTGCAAATATTTCCTTGGATCAAACATGCTTGCAGCCTTATCCCTTATCCACAACACTAAACAAGGCTTATATTATTACGTTATTACTTGCTGCATTACCGAACAAAATGAATGAATAAGCTCATTTATATCTTTATTTTTTGGATTTCAGTTCAATTCAAACGACATGCCGTTGCACTGGAGCCCCAAAACGCTGCGCATTTGCCTCTCCCAAATAATTCTCCGCGGAAAAGACGCAAATAACCTTATTATCATTCCGTGCGAAACAGAGTACTCTCAGTCTCACCGGTTTCCTTCTTTGCTCTCCATCTATGCCCTAATTTCCATCCCCTAACGAAATCTCATTCTTGCTGCGAATGCTTTGCAAAAGCCGATTAAATTTCAAAATTCCTTAACTTTATATATAATTCAATCCGGAGAAATTCTCTGCAACGAAGAACGCATTCTTTAACGACGGGAATTTGACGCTGTTAACTAATCCATTTATCAGCTTTTGAACTGTAACACTCGCGAAGACAGAAATAATCAGATGGCATTGCAAAATCTGAAGCTTCCCATAATCTTTCGCTGTTATAGTAGTCCAGCAAATACTGCAACTTCAAACTTGTTTTTCTATTCCGAGTCCAGCACTCCTACTCTTCTCGGTACCCGTCTCTCTCTCTGTGTTTTTCTGATACGACAGAATAGGATCTAAAAGTCACTTTTTTTTTTTTGGTTGGTGGAATTGTTGTTCAGGCAAATGGCTGAAAGGCCAAAGACATAATCCTATAAGAAGCTACGCTGTTGCGAAGTCAGAAAAGATTCAAATATCCAGAAAGTATATTTTCTTGCTTTGCATATAAGTCAAGCATTATCTTTTCATCTGGGTCTCAAAAATAGTTAAGATATCAGACTAAAAAATAGTTAAAGATATCAGACAGCTGGAGAAAAAGTATACCAGATTTTATAGCATGAAAAATGAATTGTTGAGAAAGTTATTTATCGTTGGAAGCTCAAATTTGATAGAAAAGACGAGGAATTTTCGGTTTCCTAGTTCATAGTTGATATATTTTGTTCTGTTATGGATGTTTTTAAAGGAAGAGGAGGCTGGATGAGATTTGTCTTGAAAGGTATCAGCAGTATAGTCGAACTTTCATTCAGTCGTGGATCTTACAAGGTAAGCTAAATTCTAGTATTGCCTACAATGCAGTTCAGTTTAGCTTTAGATTTAATGTCATTAAATGAATGCACATCTGTTAGCAACAGCATATTTAAATCTTGCATCCCTTCTTATACTCTGCATTGTAAACTCCTTTATTCTAAAGAGAAGTATTATAACATTGGCCGTCAAATTTGTTGTTTGATTAATTGATGAACCTGTCTTTCAAACCCGTCCATGGTGTAGGCAAAGTATTTGTAGATGGAAAGGTGGTGAACAAAGCTGGAACACCAGTCTCTGATAAAGCTGTTGTAGAAATAATTGCTGAAGTGCCAAAATATGTATGTAGGTGATTACTTCCAAAACAACCCATCTTGCAATTTCAGACATCTATTTTTGAGTTTATTGTGATTGGCGAGTAGTATGATCTGATTTTTGCTCCTTGGTTCATTCATCCACAGAGCAGGACATAAGTTGGAAGCTGCAATTGAACAACTGGGTGTTGATGTTGCTGGCAAAGTAGCTCTTGATTCAGGGTTATCCACTGGAGGATTTGCTGACTGTCTGCTTCAGTATGGTGCATCATTTGTTTATGGGGTAGATGTAGGTTATGGACAGGTAAAAAGGATTTCTTGTTTTGCAATTAACCCATGTTGGATTTGCATAGGGTATGACAGTTTTAGGTTTTCTTTTTGGTAGTTCTGTAAAAGCAGAGTGTAGAAATTTTTTTTTTTTTTTTTCCTTTTGAAGACAACAACTTTTCATTGTTTATTTGGAAAAACAGAAAAACTCTCTTTTTGAAAATTTTATCAAATATAGTACTAATGTAGTATTTTTCTTTTTTCTTTTTTTTTTTCTTCAATCTTTTATTTTCAAAGTAGATGGTTTACTTGTGTAGAATTAATTTTCTTATCTTTGACATAGAAAGGTGTATGTAATGTTGTTCCACCCATGTCCCACTTTTCTGATTGTTGCCTACTCTGCTATCTTGGTTCTGTAATAGATCTTGAGTGATCACGGATGTTTATTTCTTCAACAGGTAGCGGACAAAATTCGTTGTGATAAACGTGTTTCTGTAATAGAACGAACAAATTTAAGATACCTATCTACACTTCCACAGAGAGTTGATTTGGTGACTTTGGACCTTTCATTCATTTCTATTCTCATGGTAAGCTTTAAGACAACAATAAATTGTTTTATTGCTACACATATGGACTTGCATACTTTTCCACACCATTTGGATTCCCGCACTTCTTGCTTTCTGCACCTTGTCCTTTTATTAACTGATTGCTGCTACAGATGTTATGATCATTCTTTATTTAAGCAGGTCATGCCCGCTGTGGTGAACTTGATGAAGGAAGAATCTACTTTGGTTACCCTGGTCAAGCCTCAATTTGAAGCTCGCAGATCACAAGTAAAGATTTCACTCCTTTCTTACTTTTCTAACATTTATGTTTCAGCAGTTGCTTTGGTTGTATTCCAATTGATTTCTGAAAAAAAAAATCTGAAAATGGTGTTGATGAGGGAGGAGCCTTTCCGCTCCTAAAAGTGGCTTTGTGACCATACAAACTCCAGCAACTTCTTTTTACTTGACATATACCAAGAACTTTATGTATTGTTAGGGTGGTTGCATAAAATTGTTCATTCATCACATCTCCTTCACGTCCTGGAAAATGGGTAATTTCCTTCATTAGTGTGCCAGTATGTAATAGTAGCTGAATCAGATCTGAAATAATATATCTTTCTCCTTATACAGACTTCTTATAAGGACGAAAAGATTGGTGGGCTGTTGCCCAAATTTTATTTCAATTTTCAATATGATTAATTCAAAGCAATGCAAGTGAAAATTGAGGCCTATAGAACACACTTTAGTTTTCTTTGTGGTGGTTCAACAAAGTTGTTAAGTTGGGAATCAAAACCTCAATTTTGACAGCAAGGTAGTATTACTATCATATTCTAGTGTTTGAACCCAACATTTCATTCTGTTTCAGGTAGGAGGTGGTGGAATCGTGAGAGATCCTTTAGTTCATAAGGAGGTAAGAAATTTTCTCCCCTTTGTTTTCCAATTGACCTCACTTCTTTATCCGTGTGTTCAAACGAGCTTTATATTATTTTCTTCTATTTTTTTTCCCTGGCTTTGTTAAAGTTTCCTTTCCAACTTATTGATTGGATTCATTTCGTAGGTTCTTGAAAAGATTATAAATGGGGTACAGAATTTTGGATTTCAGAGTAAAGGGTGGATAGAATCTCCTCTAAAAGGTGCTCAGGGCAATACAGAATTTCTTGTTTGCTTTAGGCGGACAGCTGAGAAACAAAGAGCAGAGCAATAGAACAGGAGAGAAGACATGCCTGGAATCACAAATGTGAATCCTAGCAAAGGAGAAATATGCATACAAACTTTTCTTGTATCTGATGCTTGTAAATTGCATCCAATGTGGGAAGCAAAGCCAATTACATTTTTGTTCTGCCAAAGGAGGAGAGAAAACAATTGGATATGACATAATTTAATTACGAAATTAGCTACCGCTGAATATTTGTTATCT
Organism: Azadirachta indica; assembly: GCA_022749755.1. NCBI lineage: Eukaryota > Viridiplantae > Streptophyta > Magnoliopsida > Sapindales > Meliaceae > Azadirachta > Azadirachta indica. Next base: position 1,582,528 of record CM040440.1, on the reverse strand, counting down.
CCTTATTTACTGTTGTACTAGAAATTTGCAACAAATCATCAAACTGGAACTAATTGCTATCATTCAACATTTCGAAAGGGATTCTAAGACCAACAACCTGCCCAACAACTGACAACCAAGACACCAGATATTGTTCAATTGTGACACCACTCTTCGTCAGATCGGCATCACCAAGGAAAAGCAATTTCATCCACTCACTCGTTCCACATGGATGTAATTTATGCCATGGCCTGTTCAAGTATGGATGTTCCTACAATCAATAATATTCATAAATTCATGTTAGACTATAAGCATCAATCAAGAATAAAACTCACAGTGCAAGATGAACAAGAAGAGAAAAAGCTGGACACATATACATGAAATGAGAAATAAAGGAAAAATCCAACTTACTTCAAGAGGAAAAACGTGATTAGATTAGTTGTGTTAGGTTTGATTTCACTTCAAAATAAAGAAAGAAACCTCCAATAAGCAAAATGATGCATGCAATGAATATTACCAAATGTGTACAATGTTCCCGAGAACAGGGATCTGTTCTGAAAAGAAAACTACCAAGTAGTCATAGTGTCTTAAACACGCATAAGCAGCAAAATGCCCCTGATATAAGTTGTGTCTCAGGACTGATTCAATCAAAATTTAAAAGTCGGAAGTCAAAAGTGGTCAACCATCATCTATTTTCTAGATGGAAAAAGAAAATTGGGGGATTATGTGTTGTTTATATCCAAAGTAAAACAAGCATAGCTATTTAGTCACTTCAGCAAGAACATAATGTGAGAAAACCTCCTGAGTTATGAATGTCCATTTTGATTCCAACAAAATCTTAGCAGAACAGGAAGGAAGATCTTTTTCAATTTCATCCAATGCCAAAGGTTGTCCACCTATGCATAAAACAAAAACAACAGATGCCAAGGAAAAATGAAAATTAGAGAACTGAATTCTTCAAGCAATAAATTATCTTCAGTGAGCAATAGAATAGAGACCAAGTTAATAATTCATAGAAGAAAATAAATGAACAATCAAACTTGACAGATGAACTATATATTTTAGAAAGCAGTAAATAATGCTCACAAGTCACAATTCATAGTACAACAATAAAAGAACTAAATAATCAAACTTGATTTAGTAGTGAGATCTGAATAAAACCTGCGAGTTTGTTAGACTGATAAAATAAAAATAAATAAAAGAAAAAGAGTAAGTTTATTTATATTCATTCATCTGCAGAAGTGACCAAGTAAGAAAATTGTCATTTACTTTAAGCATACTATGAATATCAGACTCTGCTATAACTGAATCATATAGAGATCAACATACTGTTGCAGTATGCTCGGAAATATAGCACTGGAACTCTGTATGAAGCACTGTAGACTACATGAAAGTCATAATAGTGTACTTCACCATCACCGCTCCGGACCTTCCAAATAATACAAAAACATGATCAATATGATAAAAGGACACAAGAACCATAAACCACTAGTGATAAAACAAGTCCGAGCTGCATAAAACAAGGAAATATATACACACTAAAGTGGCAGTGTCAATAGGCTCTTCTTCCTTGGAGCAACTGCTTTCTTCTTCCACTGTGCCACTTTCTTCACCACGATCTTCCTGCTAAAGATAATTACATTATTGATAACATCAACTCGGAGACCAAAGAGTCAAGCTTCAACATAACATTGAGGCCAGACCTCACTTAACATGAGAAGGCAAATGTTTTCCAGTGACAAGTATTCATCCACCTGAAAGGATAAGGAGGGAAACAAATGACAGAAAGGAGAGAAACCATGAAAAATATTCAGAGCACAGACTAAATAAAATGACAATGGAGATTGAAAATTTGATCAATTCAACAAACCTCGCGAGAAGCAAACCAAGGTTGTTTTTTACAAGCAACCCATGACCATGGAGGGAAACTGGGTTTGAATCTCTTCCATCTATCAGCGAATGAACGAGCAGCAATAGAAAAATCAGTTGAAGAGAGAGTTCCATCCCAAGATAAAATGTCCATGATTGCACTGCACTAGCCGAAAATAAGAAAATGAGACAGACACAATTACTTAGCTCCCACTCTATCTGGAAATGCAACTTGAAAAATACAGCATTATTAATAAATTCCGTCATTTTCTGTTCTGTTCAATTTAGAATGGAAACAAAGCATTCCGCCCACTTTCCGGCCGAAAACTCGTTAGTTTTCCCTCCTATATACTACATAATTTTCAATTCCAATAGCTCCATTATCTGAATTTGCAAAAACAGAGAGAAATTCGTAAAATTACATTTTTTCGATCGTGCTAATCAGAATCGAACAGAACACAAGCAGACGCGAAAACAATTAATTAATTAGACCCAGAACAAGAGAGACCCCAAAATAATAATAAGAGACAAATACTAAAGAGAATCTACATATGGTGTAAATGGAAGTCTCTGACCTCGTGAAATTTCTGTCGGAAAGAAGCAAACTGCAACACTTCTGTCTTTCCTTGCTTTTGTCTCTTTGTCCTGTTGCTTGGTTTAACGGGTCAAGTTTTTCACTGCTACGTATTGCTTCCGTACTTAATGCTTAAATTAATGAATTTTTTTTTGGTTAAAATTTCAAATTAATATATTCATATGTCAATTATCCTATTACCCCTTGATTTTTGGGAAGGTTAAATATTCCTAGATTATGATCTATGCTAAATATCCGTGAATCTTTTTAAAAAAAAATAACAATATATTTCTTCATTTTACATGTTAAAATCTTATTATTATACTCCCTAAACTTTAATACAATAATAAAAAATATATAACTTTCTCATAATCAACCAATAAGCCGTCACTATAATTTATAAAAGGACTAAAATATTAAATGTAACAATTTTGTTTTATTTTTTATTTTAAAAAATTTAGAAAAATATAATTATTTCAATTAAAATGTTACTGATATAGTTAAATACTTCTAATCCTCTTTTTATTTTTTTATTTTTTTTCGATAATAATTTAGATATAATGATTATATGAAAATTTTTCAATAAAATATGTGTAACATTTTGTTTAATATATATTTAAAACTTATATCATTTTTTTTTTTTTTTTTAAAAAATCAAACACATAATTAATATAAACAAAAGAACATTATTTTAATTCACATATTATAATTTATTATTCTCTTTTTTTCTTTTCGGTTGTAGAATAATTATTTAAATTTTTCTCAACATACTACTAGCATTTTAATTTGGATAAGAAATATTTCTATACACCCCTCCACTTTTAAAAAAATACTAGATCTTTTATCTAAATTAAAATACTAATAATGAATTAGAAAAAATCTAAATAATTATTTTACAACAAAAAAAAGACTAATCAATTATAATCTGTACATTAAATCTAATGTTGTATCAATATAATTGACATTATATATATCTTTATATTCTTATTTAATAATTTAATTTAATTTTAATTAAAAATTTTAAAAGAAAATTTTGATTATCTTTATTTATCACAAATATAGTATATATTTATATTTTCTTTTATTTATATTGATTATATGCTTGATAATTTTTTAAGAAAATATAATGAAAATAATATAATTTTAAAATATATATCAAAGAAATTTTTTACATATTATAAGATAAAATATGTATATAAGAAAGTTAAAAAAAATGTATGGTTAAAAGCATTTTAAAATATCAGTTCCTCCAAATTCATTTTGATATTTTAATTTACATAATCATATTTTTTTTAAAAAAAATTTTAAAAAAATAAAATAAAATAAACTATTCTAAATTTAATATTTTAATTCCTAATAATAGATTATAAATAGTTGACAATTAATTGTTGTTTATAAAAAATTATATTTTATTTTATTATTTATTAAAGTTTAAGAACTATAATGTTAATATCTTAACAAGTCAAGCTCCCAAAAGTCCTAACTGAGCATATATGAACAAGCAAACCTAATTGAGATAAATATTCGTAGTGAAATGATTACCTACTTGAATACCAAGTAACACACACACGTTAAATATATCATAACCTTTTCTTAAAAAAAAAAAAAAAAAACCTATCATAACACATTTGTAATATTTTTTTGTTATGCATTAGCGTTTTAATTTGGAATGATTTAAATTGTACAACTCTTGATAAAATGATTAAGAACTTAAACAAGGTTCAAAAGCATAATCACATAAATTTACAAAAGTATTTGGAAATGTATCATCTTCATATTTTCTACAATGTGCATCCAAATTCAGAAGCAATTTTCTTCACAGGGGGCGAAAAAGAATGATGATCATTCTTAATGTGCACTGCATTATGTAACACTAAATACACCATTAATACAAAAAAAATGGAAACTACATTGATTATAAATCACAGGCAGAAGTTGCATCTCAAGGATGATCTTGTCTGGGTGAACTGCAGCGGGCTGTTCAGACCAGCTTCAATGAATTTGGTGAAGACAGCAGTTTCATATTTGGGTACTGTCTCAGACATGAGATAAAAAGTTAGCAGTAGTTATACTTGTTACAGTTTGTATTGTGCTTATTGTGGGACTATGAATGTGCAATTCATATGCAGCTCAAAGAAATTCGTAATGATTGAACAATTGACGTAAGTTCAAAATTCCCAGATCAATATCAAGCTGCTATCTGCATGATGAATCTATCAAATGTAAACACATCTTCCCACAGGAGATTACTTCTTTTAGGTTCATGAATTGACATAAAAGTTAACATGACAACAATTTTTTCAAAACACTTGGCTAATTTTCACTCCTACATATCAGTACACGTATACCGGCCACAAACCCATCTAAACATGACTCCTAGAATATTGTTCTGAATGCCTTATCATGCTTATTTCTCTTGCACAGATGCACGCACAAGAGACTGCGAAAGAGGGTTAACATGCATTAGGGTAGACAGAAGATGATCTTGAAATACATTTTATATTTGTATATTTCTTATCTTGTCATCTGCCACTGGGCGTTTTACGATCGGAACACTGTTGGATGAGGATCCCTCAGCATTATCTCCAGTTTGTTGATCAACTCCATTTATCCCTTGCTGTTGCAAAATCTTAGCCTTCTTCTTTTTCTTCTTTGGTAAGATGTGTACAGAAGGTGGCAAAAGGGTTTCCTGTATTGCCTGCAAACAGCAGAACAAAATCTGGTAAGCAACTGAACAAAGGCAGCGATTTAAGGAAATATTGCACACAACGTAGATGGAAAAGTACATGTGTAATACGGAAAAAGTACCTAAAAGACACCTCTTCTCAGACTTACAATCAAGCATTCTTTGATCTTGTTTCTCTAGGTTATCTTCTTCTTTTATTTTATATTATTATTTCTAGTATGATCTAGTCAATTCAACCAGTAAAATTTCTTAGGTGGTACAAGAGGTTCAGGGCACACATCAGCTGGAGAGGGATTTGGTTTATTATTGCAATATTTAAGAAGGAAAAAAATTAAAACAAGGGAAAGTGGACATGGCAGCATGTATGAGGTTTGCTACAGTATGACAAATTAAATATGATATTTGTAAATTTAGTCCTTTCCCAGTCTAACCAAAAAAAAAAAAGGAAAAAAATACAACAGGGCCCAGTCATATTTCATCAAGTAATATTCACATCCTTGCAAAGTAATGCCCAAACCCTCTTTCTTTTTGACAGAATACCAAAAGGGCCCTCAGACATCCCCATTCAGATTGGACAATCTAACTGGCAAAGCATTTTATTACTAACAGGAAGACAATATGAATGAACATTATAATTTTCTCTTAATAGTAGAATAAAATTGTTGGAATACTCAAGCATGTGAGAGTGGAAGAATTGAGGCAATGGTAAGATTTAACTATCTCAATCTATCAAAGAAAGTATACCTATCTTATATGGCTTTTTAGTGCTCCTTATGCAAAGGTTGAAGCCATATCTAATAGGCTTATCCTATATGGGGTTGCATACTTTATACTGCTTTTTGTAATAAACTACTGAGATATTTGAAACCAAATAGTTGGAGTATCAGGCCTTTTTCAGTCAAAATGATTTCCAAAATTATTCTCAGTAGATCTCTCGGTCCCCAAAGCACGCTAAATCCTCCTCCACATTGCTCGCGTGCATTTATACAGTGCAGCATAACATATTGGGATCTAAATGCAATTTTTATCTCCAATATAGGCCTCTCTATGTATATGATGACCTAAATGTGAACCGCTAAAAATCTCACCTCACCTAAGATACATTTTTAAAGCTTCTTTTTTCTGAAAAAAAAATTCCTTTTATGAATATGACAAGACAATAGCGCTTAACAATGGATCTAGAAACATTATACATCTGAATGTGTACCATAAATGCAAGAAACGGATATTGCAAACTATCTGTGGGGTAAAAAACCGAGGTCTAATTGTCTAAGAAGTCAGCGATAAAGTGCAAAGGACGAATTGAGCACAAGGAAGTAGCATACCAGCCACCCATTCTTGCCTCTAACCCCACCACTGATTGCATAAGCCTCTTTGAAGCCATTCTTGAACAATAACTCGGCCGCTTTCATGGAACTGCCATCAAAACTACCTTACACAAAAAAAGATTACCATTAATGAAATAAGCACTAAGAATTATTGGTAAGTCCACATTTACTGAAAAGCAGAAGCCAGGCAGGAAACAAGTATAAGCTATTTACAAAAATAAAAAGTAAATGTTAGAAACTTACTTGTCCATAATACAGACAACAGTATTTGCAGGGTCAGTAAAGTTGCTCAACACACTCTTTACAAAACCATCTTCATCTTCTTCAGTGAACTCAACTTGAACTGCACTCTTATTCAAAGATTTCAAATTGGGAGACCCCAAAGAGACCAGAGTCTTCTTGTTCCTAATATCCAAAAGCTGCGCATTCGGCTCATTGCGGAGTTTCTTAAAAGCATTAATTGCAGAGATGAATTTGCATTTGCTAAGATATTCTTGAGTTAAAGGTATGACTACCAACCAAATAAATGTACACGTAGCAACAAAAAAGGGGTATCTGTTGAAAAAGTCATCAATGGAAATTAAGATTGATTCCAAGTTTATTTTTTCTGAAACTGGCTCAGTTGAGGAAAGAGCAGTTTCAGAGGCAAGGCAAGGGAGGGAAGTGAAGAGGTCAAAAACGGTGAAAGAAAGATGAGTTTTTGTTAGAGTTTGGAAGAAAGAAGAGTTTTTGAGAAGTGGGAGATTGTTTAATTTAGTGGAAACAGATTTGGTCGAGGTAGAGATGGAGACGGAATCTCGAACTAGATGAGTGGATTTGGAGGCAGAAAATTTGTGGGTTTTAGAGTGGTTTTGGGGAGGTGGAGAAGAGAGAGACGATAAGAGAATCGTGGAAAGAGACTCCATTATGAGCATGAAGAAGAGAGAGACGATAAGAATACAAGTGGTTGGGCTTATAAGTGACAATGTGATGGATTGGGCCTGGGTTGGGTTGATTTCGGGTCATATGCTAATTATCCTTTATTCAATTCTCTCTCGATCGTATTGCTGCCATACTAATGCACAAAGCAAGCAAAATTTTGAGCCTTACATTATCATATGAGGTTCTATGCATACATAATAGCTGTACTGTCGATGATTTCTACAAGATTTACACGTCCTAGTATTTAGTTTTAAGGCTTGGTTTTTCCAGTACCAAACTGGAGACATTTCTTTTCGAAATTAGAAATAAAATCCTCCATGCATGATCTGTAAGTCTCCATTCCGGAAACCTGTCTAGCAAGTTCTAGTCCCACATTCATCCACTTCTTTGCCAGATCTATCTGCCCCAGCTTTACAGGCACTGCTGCCCGATTCCATGCAGTCATTGCAAGCCATTTTCCCTCATCTGAGGGATACTCTCCTTCCTTCAACCCCACCGTTATTCTATACGCTTGCTTATACATTCCATGCACTGCATCATCATCTGTATCACCCCTGTGAATGCTGGCTACTGCAATTAGCTTCCTGATAGTTAGGGCCACGCTTTGGTAGTTTGGCGAGGGGGAAGAAAGCAGAGCTGAGAGGCATTCATTAAGAGCAAAGGTAGCTACTTGGGGATTCGACCTCGGACCCTGTGAGGCAGCGAGGCCTAACTGGAGGAGGTTCTCGGGATTGCAAGCCTTTGAGCTGGCAAAAGCTTTTATAAGGAGTTGTTGAGATTCTGAATTATTGAGTCTCCCCTGGATATCATAGGCATTGAAAGTGTACATGAAGAAGAGATCAGGTTCCATGGTTCCCGTTGACATTGAAGTCAGTATCTGCAACCATGGATCAAAATATTACACCGAAATAAAAACAGTTTCAACAAAAGAGGAACTTCAGGGCTTAATTTATAACAAATGACACATTACAGTGCTTGAGATGAAAAATTATTAGTAACACTTACTTTCCCTGCTCTATCTAGCAGTTCAACAGCTTGTTTTACTTCAGTGTCCAGCAATGCAGTCTGCTTTTGATTCTCTGAAGCTATCATGGCAGACACAGATAATATTAATGATTTGCAAACCATGATTTTGTTTACTTCCACTAGCCCACCAACCAACATACCAAAAAATTCTGAAGCCAATTGCAGGAATTCTACACATAATGCATAATTCTTCTCCTTCCCACATCTTGTCCCAAAATTCCAGGACATCACCGCAAACCAATTTTGTTCTCGTCTTCCAACCTCCTCTTTACCAAAAAAACAGTCAGGTCCAAGCTCAGATGTCCGTGCATGAGCTCGTTTCATGTATTTCAGGACTTCTGACTCATTCCCAGAGTCTTGAGACAAAATTGTGATTAAAGTACGTAGCACCACAACTTCTTTTGTTGGCATGGGTTTTCCTGAGTTGTAGAAGTTGAGGAGATTGGATAGGGAAGCAACAGCAACAGAAAGAGCATGGCAAGCAACAGCTTCATGGGCTGCAAGGGAAAGAAAATCTGTAGTGAAATCAAGGCATATCGTCATTGCCAGGATCTGATTAATAGCACCCTTATGGTCATTGTTTTGCAGATAGATTTTGAACTGCACAAAACATAAGAATATCAAGTTAGTTGGTAAATATTAACCAAAAAAACTAACAGAAAATTGAATCCAGTTTAGCACCGGCATATAAGTGATAAAGATTTTTCTCCGGTGCTTAAGAACAGTGTTTGAGTGAATATGGAGATTGAGCACCTTAAGGAAAGCAGAGGCTATGTTGGGCTCAATCTGCAGAAATGGGAGTGCACAGGTAAGTAGAACATAACTGAGGTTACATGGCTTATAATGATTAAAAATCTCGATTATATGCTAAGACCAGCAAAAGCTTTAGCTAGCAGTTACTGAAGACACCTTTTCTGCTTCTGTTATGTATTCTTGAGCTCGCTCAAGCCGACAAAGACCAAGGTAGCACAGACACAACACTCTGAAGCTCTTGGCTCGGAGGAGTCTGTTATCCGTGTCAAATGGAAGATAAAGCATCGATTTCTCAAACATGTCCGCACTTGTTTGATAGTCTTTTGATCGAAAAAGACTTGAAGCACTGTAAGGAACAAATAGACAAGGATCACCTAACAGAGTGCGGAATATCTTCTTGTGATGACTATTGAAGCAGTGGGAAAAGTTGTCCTCCACATATATGTTGATGTTATGGCAATCTCTTCGTAGAATGTACTTTTAAATTCAATCTCTCTACAAAAATTCTTGGAAGTGCTGCTGTGTTTAATTGATTCTTTTAAAAGTCTTATAATCTATTTCAAACATATAATAGAAGGAATGAGAATACGTTTTTAACCATTTATTACGTTTTCTATATCAAACTCACAACAAATGCTAACGAGTCTAGCTTCATTTTTCTTGCATATGAAAGAATGGTGTACAAGTATAATCAATTATGATTTGTGGGGGAAAACTTTGTAAAATTCACTTACTAATTCCATAAAATTGCATGGATTGCGATTCTCTCCTTGTCCACTCCATCACCGGCAAAAAGCGTTAGTACTCTTTCATCGGAGACCAACTCCGCCACCACCTTGGCCCTCACTTTTACGGCTCCCTCGCTAACGCCATCGCCGTCATCTCCAGTGACCCTGTGGACCACCCTGACGGCTGCTTTGGCACTGACGTGGCACCGGCCCAATAGTCCAAGAAACACGCCTTTAGCTGTCTCAGCACCCGTCGTTCCCGCCGCCTGAAAGTAAGCCTCGACAGCCGACACCCAAATGCCCTCCGGAATCCCCTTAATTGCAACCATGCCCCTGAGTTCCTTCTCCGCTTCACCGTACCTCCCTAGACCCAGCCACGCCTTCACTGCTAAAACTGGCAAACTAGCATGGTGGTCCCCACCGTCACCGCCATTAACGTTAAAACTACCTTCTCTCAAAACCCTAACGCACTTAATCACGCTCTCGTACTCTCCCTTTCGCAAGTGAACGGCCGAGATGAAACGAAGCGTTTTGGATTTTAGTCCACTGAGCTCCGTCGTTTCTTCTCGCGTTCTCTCCTCGGCCAACCCCTTATCGCAGAGATCTAACGCTTCGTTCATGAACTTCAACGCGTCGTTTAAAGAATTAGTTTTTGATAATACGCTCTTAGCGAACATCAAGTACTGATTCGCTAGCGATTTGTAGTGTTCAAATAAGCCGAAGAGAAGACATTTGGAGCGGTTGAGTAACGTTATTGCGAGATTTCCATCAAGAACTTCCCAGGCGGTGCGAGATCTCGCGATATTTATATCAAACAGCAATTTTTTGTCCCCTGAGTCGGAGACTTTGCTAATATCGAGCTTCGACACGATCTCCGTAGCTCTTTCAAAACAACTCGAAGCGAGATCGAATTTCTTCAGATCGTGCCAGACTAGACCAGTTTTGTAATAGAAGAAGGCGGACTTAATAGCCGAAGAAGGAACGCCGGCCACGTCAGAAGCGAGGTAGAGAAGGTCGGCAGCCACGTGTCGAAGTTCCGCGATAGCGTCGGCCGAAAAAGTGGAGGATGAGCGAGAAATGGAAGCGGCGTTGGAGAGGTCGACGCAGGAGTTCCAGAGACGGTAGCTAAGTTTCCAGACGTCGAGCTTGAGTGAGTTACTGGAGAAGGGAGCAAGTTGCCTCAGATGAGTTAGGGTTTGTCGGAAATCGCAGGAGAGAGCGGAGAGCGTTTGAGGATGGCTAGGTGAATGGCTTTCGATTTGTTTGATTAAAGAATCTAGTTGAGAGAGGAGGCGCTCTTGGTGGTGGTAGTGGTTGTCAGATTGATGCCGGATGTCCGGCGACGAGATCTCGGCAATTCTCATTTTATTTGTTTATCGTTCAAAGAAAGGAGAGAGTGTGTTTGAAATTTGAACGGATGAGTTTTAAATGCTCAGGATTTTGGAGGGAAGCGAGAAACCAAGAATCAAGATTAAACATCTGTGCCATTAATACTCCCGCTTAAATGTATTCAGATTTTATTATCATTGGCCAACCATGAAACCAAAGGAAGATATTATTTTTTTTTTCTAAATATTAGGTGTGAAGTCTATTAATACATAAATGAAAATTTTACCCGGGGTCGGAAGTTCAGATCGGTGAAAATTTGCGACTCAACGTAGCTATGGAGACTTCCAGAGAGAAGTAAATTTGGTAAAACTGACCCTTAATTCATCTCATTTAAATTTGCTGCTTTAAATTTCTTTTATATTTTCTTTTGTCATTCAATGGACGGAGCTTAATGAATACTTTAACAGCGAAAAATAACAAATGATATCAAAATTTCGTCTCGAAGAATCCAATTGCAAGAACATAAGTAAACCCAGAAAAACAAAACGAAAGAAAATAATAATATGCACAAGAAAAATACAGAAGGCAGCGAAATAAAATTATACATACATAAACAAAGTGCATATATTAGGGGATCAAAATATCTTCTTATACAACAGACTAAATTAACGTGGGTTTTTTTTTTTTTTTTTTTTTGGGTGGAAATTCTGTCTTCTTCAAATACTAAATTCATTCATACACTGCAACAGGGAACTCAGTGGTTAAAGGCTAACAGTTAAAACTGAGAGGATCAGTCACCTTTCTTTGCCATGTTTTACCAATTAGTGAAGATAAGGGGCCTGGTACTGGTAGCCATTTCCAAAGTAGTTTCCATGACTTGGTGAAAAGCTGTATGTAGCTGAACCCATAAAAGAAGGGCCGTGGTTGTCAGCAGGTCCGGTGTAGACGTATGGTCTGTCATACACGTACTGTGGGTACCTATCCACGACTCTAGGATAGAATGTTTTGTCGGCAGCAGCAACGTTAGTGACTCGGGGAGGCCCATATCCTGCACCATTTGCACGGGGTCTCTTTGGTTGTGGCTTTGCAGCTTCAGTGGCTCTTTTCTTATCAGCCTTGGCCTTCTCTAGCTGGTGAACACGTTTTTGGAGAGGGTCTACAGGATACTGCTCCTCAAGGTTATGCTCTTCAATGCATTTGATCACAGCTTTAAGAGCAGCCAGCTCTCGCTCATTGACCTCGTTCTGAAACATAAGAATGTATGTAAAATATATCAAATGCATCCACAACATTTACATCAGCCAAAAGTTTGAATGGGCAAATGCAAATGTTCTAATGTGATAAATCCAGACATCTAAGTAACATATTTGTCAATAGTTGAGAATAGACGGCACACCTCAGCAGAAGGAGAAACATTTCCAGCCTTGACTGGGGCAGAAATCTTTTTCGCCTCCTTCAAGTAGGACTTTAGTAAAGGCACAGGAGAGAACTGCTCAGTAAGCTCAAATGCAAAAGCCAAGTTAACTGCATCAATATGCCTTCCACTATTCACCAGAACTTTTATTACACCTGAAGAAGTAATAAAACCAAAAATAAGAGATCATGAATATAAATCTTGATTTTGTCAAGAACATATATTATAATTTTTATAAGCATCCATGCAAACTCAGTAGTCTCAATATCCAGTGGTACAACTCAGTCAATGAATATTTTATCTACATTCGCTCAACTCACTCCAAAAGATATGTGCAAAATTTAAGGCAATCCAAGTTGTTCAAGATGTCATCAAAGACGAATATGGATGGTAATAGTTAACCTAAAAGCAAATGACCACAAGTTGCTAATGCCCAAAAAGCGAAAATTTTCATTTACATCAGTACCAACTTCCAAAAACAGATGAAAGAACAAACCTGGCATTTTTTCTGACAACCCAAGTGAGCGACATAAATCAGGAGTTTGGCGACGACGAGAGACCATTGGTATTAATCTTGATAATTCTTCCTCATTGAAGTCAGAAGCAATACCAAAAGTTGACAGAAGTTGCAGGAAAGCATGAGCCTCCAGGGAGTTCCCGTTGCTAGCATCCACATCAAGAGCATCCAACTTTGGTTTCCACTCTTCAGCAATTGCCTTTGCCTTCTCCTTAACATCTTGTGAGATAACAGCAGTGAAAGAATTCAGATTGAGATTTGCTAGCAAAATGCTAAGGCATTCCATCAACATAATACAGGTTCTGCGGAGACCCAATAAGTTTGAATCTTTCTTTCCATCCAAATTTGGCACTTCCATGTGGTAAAAACCATCCAGAGAGTCCAATACCAAATGGGCTGGGTTAGCAGCAGCCTTTAGTGCAACTGGAATTTCTTCCTTTAGGACAGCAAGGTTCTTACGATTGTCTGATATAAATTTGTGCAAGCCTTCTGAGTTCATCTCTTTGCATAGTTTAAATAACTGGGGATAAGCCTTCAGCTCTATGTTTTCATTCTCAGAAGTGTTTTTGATGCCATCCAAGTTACTTTCAACAGACATAGAATCAGTCAGTTTATCTTCAACAGACAGTGCCCTGCTTTCACCAACATTTCCAACCATAGCAGGGTCTGCAGATGATACCTTTCTCTGTTTCTCTAGAGCAGTAGCAATGGCAAAGACAGCAGCATCCCTCTTCTTTTGGAGCTTCTCCAGTGAGGTATGTTCCTTGGCCATAACAGCAGCTTCCCTCTTCAGCAACATTTCCTGGGCTTTCCTTGTTTTGGTTTCAAACTCCTTTTCTTGGTCTTCCAGCTCGTGAAACCTTCTCTTTAAGGACTTCTCAAGCCCATGAAAATGTTCTTCAAGTTCTTTCCATTTCAAATTAAGGGTTACGGCCCTGTGACTTTCAAGTTCAGCAAATGCTTTCTGAAGTTGTTGTATCTTAGATGTTGTAGAGTCAATGAGAGTAGCAACTGATTGGGTGTCGTCCATGGCAGAAATGCTGGAAAGGAAACAGATAAAAGAATAAAGAAAAAGACATATGATAATGTAGAAATTGCATTACCCCTCAAAGAAAGGCATCAACATTTAAAGAAAAGAAAAACTTTTAACCATTAAATGTATTAGACAAAAGTTACAATAAAAAATGTTTTAGTATCCACCATATACTTGCATTGCTGCCAAAAGATCAAAAACAGAAAAGAATGCCAATCTTAGTAGCAATATAAGCTAAAATCAACCTAAACAACAGACACATCAATATAAATAAAAGAAGTTGACAGAAACAATAATTAACTGGAATATACAAACAAAGCAATATTTCTTGTCGGAAGTTTCATTGTGCAACGATAACAAAAACCAATAATATAGGAATGTAGGTTTGAAAATGTGGGCTCATAATTAACACATGATGTCCCAAGTTTGTCCTATGAATATCAAGAGCAACCCCAGTTGGATCTTATTAATGTATATACACATCATCAATGGACCATTTGCAAACATATTACATTCCCGGTCACTCAAGGCCAGCCCCTAAGAAACTCTGATAGATGTAATCATCATAACACAAAAGAAAGCTAAGCAGATACCAAGAATACTAGCTTAATGTCCAGAGTCTCAAATGAAGTTCAACATCCTCAAAATACTTCATATCCTCCCAACAGCCATGTGACTACAGGCTTTCTATATAACAACACTCCTTCACATACTTAAAAGACCCAAACATCAGCAAGAAAACCCACCTTTCTCATGACCAAAAGCAAAAACAATGTCTAACAGTAAAGCCTCTTGAATTACATATCCAGCATTCTCACCAGATATCTGAAAAAGGATGCATAAAAGCACCACAAATTGAGAAAAACAGTCTCCAGTTACTCCACTTCCCAAGCTTGCAAATTAATAGATTAAACAGAACAACAAATATAACTCCATATGATTTTGCCTCAGCCCTCACCATCCACAACACCGCATTACACATTTAGGAAAGCCATACTACTAAACGCAAAACTACCAATCATGAAGTTCAAACCAAAACCTCACTTCAACCATCATTTAGAATAATTACAGAAACTTTGACTAAAAAGTTGTAAACACAAGAAATACTCCTCCAAGGACCACCTATTAGAGCCAACCTCCATACGATCGACCATCCTGCTAAAACTAAATAACTCCTGTATGTTGCAATATCAATTAATCTAGTTCCCCAATAAACAGAAGTAAATAAATTTCGTTAAGCACCAAATTCAACTTCAATTAGAAGGAAAAATCCATCCACTAGTGCAAAGTGCACCTTATCTAGATTTCTCACCATAGGCTCCAAGACAGACCTTAAATTTATATCTGAACCTAGCTTCTTCAAATCTGATCAATGGAATTTTATCCAAATGTTGTTTCCACATCAAATATCATTCCACCCTCACTGAGCCTAAACAGCAAGCATACATACCCAAACTGTAAGCAGCAATCAATAAAGTTAACTACATTGTACAGCATAAGTGCACGACTAAAAATGGAAACCTAAAAAAACCCAAAACATATAAAGAAAACATAGTCAGTATAATTATAACACAAGCAATCAGCTTACCGATTCAGCAATTAGATAATCCAAAATGAAAATAAAAATCACAAAAACTTACCACTAATTTAACAAGTTCAAAATCTCCAAATATGCTATTTTGACAGAGAGATCGTTGAAACTGGAGCAACAAAACACGGAAACCCTAGCTAGCTAAAGAAAGCCACAGAAGCACAAATAATAGTCAGAAAAGTAAAATTAGAGAAACAATCACACAAACTAGTAGTTAATTAACCCTCTACAACCGCCAAAAAAAAAACCCTAATCAAGACGTTTTCCAAAATTTGCAAAACTGTATGTCAGCTCTACAAGTGAGAAATGAAAAAGTTTCCGTAAAATGAAACTGGTATTTCCAAAGAACCAAACAAACCCGATCTGAAGAAACAGTGAAAAGAAAGAAAATTTCTAACGTGCAGTGAATCAAAGTATCCAGAAATAAAAAGAAAGAAATTTACCCAGTCGATGCGATGAAAAACACTCGAAGAAAGTGAGAAATTACTTGGAAACAGAAATTATCAATCCATAATTTCAGATTTTGACGTTGGTTTTGTGTGGCTGCCAGATACTAACTCTGCAATCCCTAAGAAAGAGAGAAAGTAAAGTCGCGAGGAGCGACAACGAAACCTTTATATTATCACCCTCACACAAGTTCACAGCAGCCAACCCACTCCCTCTTTACTCCTTTTCGCTTTTTTGACGGGCACTCTTGTTTTTGCTATTCCGAACTAAATGCTGAGCTAGATTTGGTTTCATACTCATACTGTTTGGTGTGAATTAGACGGTTGTAGGGTGCTCTCCTAAGTAATGCCACGTAACCTGCGACAGACGATTAAATTAAAATTAAGTAGTAAATAGTTTCAATAGAATTTTATTCACAATTAAAATATTTATTTTTATTTTATGATTTTGATAATAATAAAACAATGTCTTATTTTTTTAAATAATCTATTGAAAATTTACGTAAATATGAAGAGATATGTTTTGTATATGTTGAAATTTATTTATATTTATTGAATTTAAATAATTAATTGAAGGGATTTTATAAGTATTTATAAAATGATAAATTACTTCGAAAATGTTTTGTGACATGCCACTCACGGTTTTATAAATTAACTTCAATTGAAAATTAAATGCAAGTATGTTTAGAATTAAAATGTTTATTATACAATATTATTATTAGGAAAATTCTATGATTCTGAAATAAAAAATCTTAATATCAATAATTCAATTTTATTAACCTTTAAATTTTGAAATTAAAATCTGAACTATTAATTTTATATAATAGTAATTAACCTGTTTATCAGGTAATATGTCAAATTAACTTACTATACAGCTTAGAAATTATTTTTTTTATTTTTTAATATATTTAAGTTATTTTGTTATAATTTATTTTTTAGAAATACATTTGAAATACAAATTCATATATTATAGTGAAGAATTTAATGTTAAATAATGTGTTATGCACATTAGAAATAATCTACTTAAAAAACATTAAGTTAGATATTATAAAAAATTATATTCTTTCTTCATTTTTTAAAAAATTATTAATAATAAAATAAATTATTATAACTCAAAAATTAATATTAAAAAATAAGACACATCTTATATATCACTCATGATGATTGTATTTATATGAATTAATGAAAAACATATGTTATTTTGAAGATATAAATGTTATTGTAATCCTTGAGAATGATTAATATAATAAAATAAAATAACCCTATAACTAATATGAATAGAAAAAAATAAGAATATTTTAAAACCGATAAATTATTAGCGAAAAAAAAAACATAAATTTTATTATCAACTATAAATAAGGAATTTTAAAAAAGATAAATTAAAAAAGTAAAATGTAAGTTGATCTTCTTTTATTAAATCAATGTTAATTGTGAGAAATAAAAAATTTAAGAAATCTTAATCATAAATAATGCAAATTCAATTTGGCATGAAAAAGTGCTATTATTAAATTACTCATATTAATTATTTGTAAAATGATACTTTATTTAATGTCATGCAATTAAGAAGAAAAAGAAAAGAATGAGAAAAAATTCATTTGTACACATGTAACTTAAAATTATTTAAATAATTAAAATAAATTTAAAAACATCAATAATCATTCTTTTAAAGTATACCCATATGTTTTGAAAAAAACCTATATTAAAAAACATATATTTATGTGTTGCAAATATTTTATATATATAATGATAATAATAATATAAAATTATGTAAAATTTGTAATCATTTTTATAATTTTACAAGTATTTTACATTTTTTTCGCAAAATAAATAAAAATGTATATCTAAATTACAAGTATAATGTTGATTTACAATTCTTATGATACATTTTTTATTTATTTTGTTTTATTTACGATTATAATATTGTTATTTATTATTTTGTATTTATTTTCATTTATTTTATTACAATTATATTTTTTATGCTGTCTTTATAAATCTGATGTTCATTTTTACTATTTTGTATTGGTTTATTATTTACTATTTTTTATTTTTAACATTTACAAGTATTATATTTTATATATAAGTTTTCCGTTATAATTTGATTTTTTATATAAAGATTACATTTTTATGTGTATTTATACGTTTTTTGTCACAATTACGATTATTTTGGTTTGTTTATAATTATATTGTTGTCATTTGACAATTTCATATAAAGTTACATTTATCTCAGTATATATATATTTTTGATGTTGAATTTATGAAACTAATATTTATTTCTACCATTTTATGTTGGCTAATATTTTTTATTTTTCAATTTTTAACGTTTACAAATATTATGTTTTATATATAAGTTTTACATTGTAATTTAATTTTTTATATGAAGATTACAATTTTTATGTGTATGTATAATTTTTATATCACAATTATTTTCCTTTTATTTTGTTTACAATTATATTACTGTCGTTTAATAATTTCATGTTAATTTACATTTATTTGTATTTATTTACATTTTTTATATTGTCGATATAAAATTTATGTTTACTTTTACTATTATATGTTAGGTTATATTTTTTTATTTTTAAATTTTAATGTTTACAAGTATTATATTTTACATACAGGTTTTACATTGTAATTAAATTTTTTATGTGAAGATTACGATTTTTTATGTGTATTCATAAGTTTTATATCGCAATTATTTTTTTTAATTTTTTTTACAATTATATTGTTATCATTTAACAATTTCATGTTAATTTACATTTTTAATGTTAAATTTATGAGTTGATGTTCGTTTTTACTATTTTATGTTGGCTTAAGTTTTTTTTATTTTTATGTTGATGAATATTATATATGACCGTAATAATTGTGAGAGGGAAATTTTTAAATTATTGAAATTATATTATAAAAAAAAAAATTTAGATTGATTAAAAATTAAAAGAAAACTGAAAAAAATCATAAGAATTGTTGAGATTGACTAAAGGTCAAAAGAAATTTGTACAACTAATAAATTAAAAAAAAAATTTTAATAATTAAATTAATATTTTAAAAGCAAGAAAAATGATAGAACATTGATTTTATCTAATTATCTACAATTTTAATGTTATTAATATCAGATTTTTTTTTCAACATTGTGGAAGGAACCTTATTATTAATTATTAAGTATCAGTCGATGAATATAGTTAACATTAATTATTATATGAAAGTGGACGTTTATTAAATATTTGATGAGTTTTTTTTTTATTACAAATATTTGATGAGTTATACTTTGACAAAACAAACAACTTTGACAAAACAAACAATTGCAGGTCAGCTAGAAATTTTATTGATTTGACTCTGACGAGGACTAGGTTGCTTGCTCATTCCAGTGCTACTATAAATGACAAGCCATCTGCTGTCTCTCAAGATTCAATTCTTCTTATAATAGCTTAAATTTTTAAATTTAGTAATATCTACTACTGTAATAGTAATACTATATAGTTGAAATATACAAGTATTTTGGTAATAATAAAAATAATAATCTATTGCAATGAATGAAATGAATTAATAATATTTTATCTTTTGTGTAAGGTAATCACACGTTAATAATGTAATATCACTTACATTTACGTATATTGATTCTTATTTGTTAATGGAATAGAATTTTGTCATTGGAAATAAAATATTAAACACCATTTTTTTTAATTCTAAAAATATGAAAATTTTTACTATAAAATTTTCAATAATTTTTTTAAAAAAATATTTAAATTGAGCTGAAAATTTACTTACAAAATAATAAATTTTTATCTCTTAATATTATTTGAATTTATGATAACCTAAAAGAAAATTTTAATAATTAGATAAATTGTAAATATCTGTAAATTTAAAACATTCAAATTCTTTTTTTGTTTTATTTTTGTCAATTATTACGATTGCATATCCTTATTTAATTTCACTATTGTACCGATGCTGCTACTTTAATTTTGTTACCAAGGCAAATGACGTAATCCATCGGTAATGTTTGTTGACTTTCCCGACCGTGTAACGTGGCCCTGAAATTGGTCGTGTTTGGTCCGGTTCTTACAGCCCGGTCGCCAGAGCGTACTAATTAAGATTGTATGAGTAGCATTCATTTGAGCCCACCGTGGGCTGGCTCAATGATGTACGCCAGTAATCTGTTTCAAAAACCCGAATAATAAATAAAAAAGTTCAATTAAATAATATCTATAGAAAATACATAATACGCAATATAAATAAATTATTACTATTATATATATATTTACAATTTTAATTATATAATATCATATTAATTTATATGTATACAAATTATTTATTATTGTTATTATTTATATTTTTATTATTGTTATATTTTTATATTTTTAATTATATTATATCATATTAATTTATATATATAATTTTAATATATAATAATATTACTTATCACAATATCAATTTACTCATGTAATTTGATTGTGCTACAATTATGTATTAATGTTAACAATATTTTAAAAAATAACATTAAATCATATATTGACTAACAAGTTTTTTATTTTTTAATAAAAGATACGTTATAAGAAAACCTTTTGTAAAACGGCAGCAACAGCAACGGTATCCAGTTATATTTTAATAAAGCATTAAATAATATCATAGTAAAAATAATAATAATAATAATAAATAATAAATGAAAAGAAAAGCAAGTCAAGCAATCACTCCAAGTCTACGCGCTATTGCAGTCTCAGTCATCGCTTGAGCTTGGAAAAGAGGAACATGGCTTCCTCTTGTTTGACCAGATAACCTCTTCTTTCTAGCTTCCACACTTAACCCTTCCTCCTTTTTAGTATTTTCTTATCACTTTTGCATCTTCTCGTGCTCAGTTGTTTCTTTTGTTTAAGTTCTCTTTTGGATTGGTAAAACCTGTTAACAGTGTTGTTTCGGTGATCATGCTTCATTTCTGCGAGCAAAGATCGATGTTTATTCGTTGTGTCGAATACCCTGTTGCTTGTTCTTCGATCTTCTTCAGGTTGGTTTTAATTATTTGTTTATTATTACTATTATTATTTTTAAATTTTATACATATACGTTTATGTTGATTAAATCAACTGGGTCAATCCTTCTGTGTGTTTCCTATTACTCTATAATTTGATAGTTTTATCAGTTGAATTGTTGCTTTTTATGGATTTCTATGTATGCTGCCAATAAGTGCTGAATTTGATGTTATTGTGTGCACATTGGAAATCTTTTTCAGGGTTTGAATTTTGATGGTGGGAGGACTATGATTTTGTGGGTTTTGTTGTTGAGGTCTGTTATGCGAAACTAAGTAGCAATCAAATTGATTTATCATCCGCTGCAATTGGTTGTAGATTTGATGGGTTTCTCTGTAAACATGGAACTAAAGAGCCAATTCCTTATTGGAATTTCTGTCTGCTTGTTAATTTGCTGTAATTTTAGCTATGGTACTGAGGCAGATATTGCTTGTTTGAAAAGCATTAAAGCTTCGCTTGAGGACCCTTTTAAGTACTTGAATTCTTCTTGGAACTTTAACAATCATACTGAAGGGTTCATTTGTAAATTTACTGGTGTCGAGTGCTGGCACCCAGATGAGAATAAGGTTTTGAATCTCCACCTCTCGGATATGGGACTCAAGGGTCCGTTTCCTCGTGGGATTAAAAATTGCAGTAGCATGACGGGGTTAGACCTTTCAAGCAACAAACTGTTTGGACCCATACCAGAGGATATTTCCCATTTAGTTGGATTCTTGACGACTCTTGATCTCTCATCCAATAATTTTTCTGGAAATATCCCAGTAAATCTTGCAAATTGTACCTACTTGAATACTCTTAAACTTGATCACAATCGGTTGGGTGGTCAGATTCCTCCGCAACTAGGCCAGCTCAGTCGTTTAAAAACATTTACTGTATCTAGTAATCTTCTGACCGGGCAAATTCCGAAATTTGTCAACCTTACGCTTACAGAAGACAACGTTGTAGATAATCCAGGACTTTGTGGGGAACCTTTGGATCCTTGCCAGCCAAATTCAAAGGGCCCTCACACTGGAGTTATTGCCGGGGCAGCAATTGGCGGAGTGACTGGTGCTGCATTATTTGTAGGTATTGGCATGTTCTTCTATTTCCGTAGAATGTCCGTGAAGAAGAAGAAGGATGATGATCCTGAAGGAAACAAATGGGCAAAGAGCTTGAAGGGAACCAAAGGCATTAAGGCAAGCTATTTATGCTTCTTTTAGTGAAAATTCACTTTCTTTAATGAATCGTGCAATTAATTCACTTTCTACTTTATTAATTTCTTTGTTTATTTGTTCATCATCAATTATTTGTGTTAAACTTAGAAAGCATTTGATCACCAGGTTTCCATGTTTGAGAAGTCAATTACTAAGATGCGATTAAGTGATCTCATGAAGGCCACAAACAGCTTCAGCAAAAACAATATTATTGGGTCTGGAAGAACCGGTACTATGTACCAAGCAGTACTTGAAGATGGTACTTCTCTTATGGTTAAGAGGTTACAGGATTCCCAACATTCCGAGGAAGAATTCGTCTCTGAGATGGCCGCTTTGGGGAGTGTGAAACATCGTAACTTAGTTCCTCTTTTAGGCTTTTGCATGGCTAAGAAGGAGAGGCTTTTAGTTTACAAGCACATGCCAAACGGCACACTTTATGATCATTTACATCCTGCAGATGATGGTTGTAAGGATATGGACTGGCCTCTGAGGCTCAAAATAGCTATAGGGGCAGCCAGAGGATTTGCCTGGCTTCATCATAACTGCAATCCGCGTATCATCCACCGGAATATTAGCTCTAAATGCATTTTGTTGGATGCAGAGTTTGAGCCCAAAATATCTGATTTGGGGCTTGCTAGGCTCATGAATCCAGTTGATACACATTTAAGTACCTTTGTGAATGGAGAGTTTGGGGATTTGGGTTATGTTGCTCCAGAGTACACAAGAACTCTTGTAGCGACACCTAAAGGAGATGTTTACAGCTTTGGAACTGTGCTTCTTGAGTTGGTGACTGGTGAGAGAGCTACCAATGTGTCTAAGGCTCCTGACAACTTTAAAGGAAATCTGGTTGAGTGGATTGCGCGATTGTCAAGCAGTGGTCAACTCCAAGATGCTATTGATAAATCCTTGGTCGGTAAGGGCGTTGATAATGAGGTTTTCCAGTTCCTTAAAGTTGCATGCAACTGTGTGCTTCCGACTCCCAAGGAAAGGCCTAGCATGTTTGAATTATACCAGTTTCTAAGAGCTATTGGGGAGCGATACCATTTTACAGCTGAGGACGAGATTTTGATACCATCAGAAACTGGTGATGCTGATTATATTGAAGAACTTATTGTTGCCAGAGAAGTGGAGGAGAATAAGTGAAAAGGTAAGAAATATATGGTGTCAGTTGTCATAATTTATGTGTAATTACCTATTTGTAGACTGTTAAAATAAATGTTGATATTATATATAATTTTGATGTTTGATTTACTGGTTGGACATTTATGTATTAATACACTACTAAAGTGGCATCAATTTACAGTTTCCAGCCATTATTAGTCCCATCTCTGGTTTATTAATCTTCATGTTTCTGTATAACAGGATGAATCTTCATCCTTTTTTTTCCCTTTTTTTGGTTTACTTGACATTGCTAGTTTACAGGTTTCTCTCTCTGTCCATATATATATATATATATATATATATATATAAAACAATATATTACTGCATAATGTGAAACATTGAGGAACTTCATCATAAGAACCTATACGTGAAATGCCTGTCCATAGAAGAGTTTCTTCAATTTTTGGATCACCCACTTACGGACAGGCGCACCAGAGCTGGGAATTCAATTTTACCTTGCTTGCCGATGACAATTTCTTGTATCTCTGAGCATTTGGATACTAACAGTGTCCTAAGCAGCACAAGGATTTTGAATAACGCAGGGTCTGGATTGGTTTCTTAATTCATCATGATCGATCCATGGCAGGGAAAAAAAACCAAGAAAGGATACGAAAGCCATTTGTGAACAAGACGTTGATAAAAAAAGAATAAAATTCAAATCTAACATTTTGAATTAGAGCAATTAATGTTAAATGCTAAACACACCTGACGGAATCTTATGAAATTCTTGCATACAATCAATTCTCAGCGGAACATTCTCTAGTAGTTTTCTTGCCTGCATAATTGCTTCTTCCTCCTGAATCCTTTCCTCAGTGAAAAATAACCACAAAACCATAAGGCTACTGGAAAACAATGATGATAATAATAATAATGATAAAAAATCAGAAAGTTGGTCATAAGAACTGCAAGCAAGATGTACTCGAAAGAAATAAGAAATAACTATTCACTGAAGAAGTGTTTCACATCGTCAATAAGGCTACCATTCCAATGCCTTTCCTTTGAAGGCAGCTTCTTTACGCTGTAGAAGAAGCAGCGACGTGGGTCAATTTTTTGAATTTACAAAACAATAAAATCAGGAAAGTCTTATGGCAAAAAAACCCAAGGGCTTTCACTACTGGAAAATATGTATTACGAATAATTTATATTGACACTCTAAAAAATTGAAAAATGAAGCATATGGTTTATGTAACCTTTGTGCTGGCTAAGGATTAAGGAAGGTTAAGAAGACGAGCTTTGCAATTCATGTGTCATATATGACAGCAGAACGGAGGAGAAGAAACAGAAACAATAGTTTTCACATGTTAAACCATACCGTAGATATTGTAATTTCACTTGGTAATTTGTTCTTTCGTTCGGTTCACAGTCACCTGTATTATTGTATAGAACAAATTGATCAATTGATTTAAAAGGAGATGAGATGCTGCTATCGATAGTATTTTAATAAATCTTCTTTCTCTGATCCTCTGCTTCTCTCTTCCCTTTAAAATACTTTACTTAAAAAGTGAATGAATAAATTACCCACATAATCGTAATTGATGTATGTTGTTGTGATGTATGAATCTGAGATTCGCACAAGATTAATTAATTGTCTCTCCCTGTACGTGGCTCTGCTCTTCTGCCCGATTTGTGAACCATGAATAGAGGACATTGACTTTTGAATGAATATCATATTGTAGAAAACATAGCAATTCTCTGTTTATGCAAACATGCATTATTTATGGGGAAAGAATACCTAATGGAAAGACAGACAGATGATGGAATCATTCCAAATATTATATCTGTTAAAAATTAAAATAGGATTTGGCTTCAATGAGTTAAAAGTTCTCTTATTTTCCTTGTTAGAACAGGTTTTGTTTTCAGCCTCCATATATACCTTGTAACTTTTTGATATCAATATAGTGAAATCTCTATTGATTTTCGACAATATTATATTATATGCATGGAAAAGGGTAGAAGATACATGTAAAAAGGAATTTTGAGATTTTATCAATACAGAAAAATTTGAAACTAATTGTTGTTCACAGAAATAAAGACACTGCCATCTGAGACTGCAGTGCTATGCCAACGATAAAAAGGCAAGCTTCTAAAATCCCCTGTTCAATGGCTTGCTATGTTTAGAAGTTGAACCAGAATCCTTTCTTGAAATCCCACCATGCTTTGTGGGAGTGGCACTGCAAATTAGCACAATATAGACAGGCTAATCATATTTACAAATCTGGTCAGCGCTTTAAATAAATTAACAAAAAATGGAGTTCTAATGGTATTACCCATAATTCCTTTGCACAGCATTCTTCTTTATGGCTGTGAGATTTTTGACTTCTTGACTGTTCAAAAGAAAAGGATCAATATAAAAATATTTCATGAAAAAATCATCTGCACAAAGTGAAATCTTGAGATCACTTGCTGAAGTCCCAAGTGGCCACACAATTATAGAACATGAGCTTAAAACAAAGGTAGGAATTTGGCAGTCTCAAAAAGTTTAGGATGCATATTTGTAGTTTACGTGAGATTTAACATGAAGGTTCATTGCTGTAAGTGGAAGAATTCAAGAATGGCTGCCATCAAAATAAATAAAAACTTAAACCAAGGGCATATTAAGGATTTGTATTCTGAAATGATTATCTTTTGGGCCCAACTTCGTTGGAAGAGCCAATTTAGATAATGATTTGTATGTTTGTGAAACAAAAAAAATGATAGGGCACCATTCAAATTATATAGGGCTTGCCAATCAAGTCTTGAGAACAAAAACTATTTATTCCATAATAAGAATTTGTACTATCATTTTCACAATCTGTTCAGAACTACAATTTAAACTATTTACAGGCTGAGAAAATATACCTTTTAAGAAAATCTATTTTTGCCTTCTTCATCAAGTTGCTTTTACCACTAGAAACACCATATCCAGGTCCACTGCCTGCAAAGAATTGCCAAACTAAATAAGTAACAGAAGAATAAATAAATTTGTTAAGCACTGTGTCAACCTGCACAAGGTCCTATAAGGTCCCTGGATTCTAGTAAATGGTAACAGGAACAGACGCAAGCCAATCACAACAGAATAATAAATTTACCAAAGCTTCTTTTCTTGCTTGAAGGTGGAACCTTTTCGCAAATGCGAATTTGCCGACTTTTTTTTCCTGCAAAAGTCATTAATGAGTTCAGAATTTTGAATATGCACAATTAAGAAAAACAAATATCTTCAAATGAACATATTTACCAGTCATGGAATGTATGAATTGATATTTTATCCTAATAGTGTTCATTAGATTACTTATTGACACATTGAGCCAGGGAAGTGAATTGAACAAGAATAATCTGTGTAATACATGCCAGCACAATATTTCTTTCTTTCTCCTTCTTCAACTGCAACAGTAACATAGGTGGGAGTGGACGATGTAAGACACTCCCATAACAAATTCACCTTCCCAATTTAAATGCATAGAAATTCTCTCAAGAGAGTAGAAGTCCACAATGTGAATAAGCTATATGGGTTTTGATATAGGCATGCAAACTTATCCCCCTTCAGCAAACAAACCCCCTTCAGGAAAGGAAAACAAAATAAGCCCCCACAAAAATCCCTAGTGAAATTAAGAAACTGAATTAATTATTATAATCATTTCATGTGAACTATAATTGAAAACTATTACTATCCATCCGGCGGATTTGCCTTTTTTCTCCCTTTATAGTCAACTGCACAAATTAACCCTTAACAGGATTAAAATACTTATTCTACGTGGGGAAGTGACAAGCCTAATCAACTTTCAAACACAGTATTAATAGGATTAGAAGTAAAATGGAGTTTGATAGACTTTTTTCACAACCCCAAACCAGGGTATGTCACCAGATGGGCTTTCAAGTGAAAAAGAAAATTCTTGAGTAAAGGAAATCGACTTTATCTCTGATACTTCTGCTGAAACAATTCTGCTTATATAGGATTGTCAGAAAATATTTACAAATCCAAAATTTTTACTATAGTACCATACTTCTGCTATGTGACTCTTCGAGAAAAAGGGAACATTATCACTCTTGAAATAAAAGTTTCTAGATTTCAAATTTAAACATATTTCTTGTTGTACAAACTGAAATTTTTTTGTTCATTACAACATTATTATACAAAACAGCTACTTAAAAATATCTACTTGGGACAGCAGAACAATTTACTAATGAACAAAAAATTTCCTTCTGTACAACAAGAAGTATGACTTCGCAAGGCCATGGTATGCATAGGGAAACAAATACAGCTGCAGCCGAAGGTCATTGGCTCATGCTAGGTGCCACTTCAACAGGGTCAAGGGAGGGTGACTTTGGGATTGTCCTAGCTTTCAGCATCTACTGCATAAATTGACCGCTCAAAAACGAACAAACAATTGAGCTCTGTTGCCAGTTACTTTGATTAAAACAAATTGGAATGGTGATACAAAAGAAATTACTTCTCAGAAACTTCTTTGATTAAAACAAATTAACCTCATTATATTAGGTACTCTAAAACATAAATATGGGATCACAAGGTATAAAACAATTAAGTGCCATAATTGTTAAGACCAGATTTTAAATGCATTATTAAGAACATACGGGCATCTGCTTTCTGGTACAATTGCTTCATACGATTGACTGCTATCGTCTCAGCCTCACACACATCCTTTGTTTTTGCCTACAAAATAAATCACCTCAGTTCAGAGTAGCAGTCCAAGAGAGTGAATGTTCTTCGCATAAATGACAAAAAGAAAACACCACAGCAGAACATATCTCACGTTAATTCTTTCTTTAAAAAGATTTTTCCTAGAGAAAATTACCTCGTACAATTGTTTCCATCTAAATGACACTTTTTTCTCCTTCATCCTCTCAATTACAAGATTAAAGCTCCTCTCACCAAAATCTTTCCTGTAGAATAGCTCCCATAGTTTATCCGTCACTGGACTAAGATCTCTTCCCTACAAGATTTACACAGTATAAGTTAAACGCAGAAGCACAGCCAAAATATATTATCACATAAGTCTTTTAAAGGCTATCTTACTACTGAACAATTCTCTATATGCATCAGTTGTTCGCTTGTACAGTGTGGCAAAATGCGCTCCAGAAGATGTATATCAGTTTCACCAACATCTCCAAGATACCTTCTATTATCTATGACAACGGTGACACAAAGATCAACCAATGATGGAACTTCCCTACAGGGCGTCATATTTCCAATCAGGGGCATGCCCGTATTTCTCTTCTCAATCATCATCCAGGATCTTTCCTCTTATGGGAATGTCCTGTTAGGCAAATACCAGGATATACAATCAATTCTCATAATGTCAACCATGTTTGTTAAACCACACTAATCATCAACAAATTAACCTCATATAATATCAAGTAACTGAGTAAACCAACTTAATCGATCCAAAATTTTTCTGGGAGTTGTGACTTAAAACATTCAATTCTCTTTTGCATGAAAAGCAGTACAATTTCATATCAACTAACAAAGAAATCCATGCCAGAAAAGTTCAGCGATCTCCAGAAACAGAACTTCAAGATCAAAAACAAAAATTATACCTAAAATCAGTGCAGAGAATTAAAATCCAACAAATATGATGTAATTCCTAAATCAGCAACGAATACAATTATATTTACCCCAAAAAACAACAAATTTCATAATTAAAGGAAAAAAAAAACTGATGGACCCAAAAAAAATGAAAGAATTTGCATATACATGTACGCGAGTCTGTGGAGAAGTAGGGTTATTGAGAGGTGACCCACTGATCGAAGACGGAGAAAGGAGTAACTATCAGAATCCGACACGATGACAAAGAAAAAAAAAAATTTATAACATAATCAGCATTTACAGATTGTACTATCGTGCACCGCTCCGCTTCGATGGCACGTGGGGATGGTTTTTATTTTTTTTATTTTTTATATTTAAGTCCCTATTGTTTTTTTGATCTTGATGAATAAATAAAATATTTTCAATAAGCATATAAAATTTTAACAAAGTTTCACTGAAACCCATTACTCGAAGGGAATTATTTAATTAATAAATAATTATACTCAACCTCAATTATGTGACCTGTAAGGATCCAATTTTGGGTGAAGTTATATTACCCCTAACATCAATTAATTTTATTGAATGACATATCTCATTACTGAATTTTTTTATTAATACTCAAATATTTTACTTGTTTTTATAACAAATAAAATATTCATGTATCAATCAAATGTAGTAATTGAGTTATAAAATCGGTTCAGTTCTATGACCATTAGTTATAATAACAATGATAATTTTGTTTACCATATTTAGCTTACTATAAAAATATAGGATTTTAACACACCCACTTCCGTTGAGACTTAAAACTTTATCACATAGAGAGCACGTATTAGAAAGAAACACTTACCTTCTCTCTGCCTATCCAAATTCATTAGTCAACTTTGTTATAATGCCCTTTAATTATTGAAAATAATTTGTTTAGTGTATTACACATGCTCTTCCATAACAACGATGCAAGCCTAGACCAAATCTCTACGGTATTAATATTTATAAAAGAAAGGATAATTTGCTACACTTTTTGAGATTAGAGGTGGACTTGCCTGCTATGAAGTATGTAGAGAAGAAATAATTTTGCATTGCGTTTGTTGAAACTTTAAGTCCATTAGGAATAGAAGCAAGATTTCATTTATTCCCGTGAATAAATTGAATTCCAGACCCACCTACATCTGATGTGGGTGCTTTCTGCGCTATAATCTTAACTGTCACAAGTTTCTCGGACTTAGTATGAATGCTTTCAGATTTCAAGCTTCCCCACTCAGAAATCAGCAAAACTATCATGGCTTCTGCCATTATCATTGATATCAGCTTATGGTTTCTTGTTGTTTTGGTGTTGACAATTTCTCACAGAGCAAAATTGAACCTTGAAGCATTGGCAGCACTTTCAATGGAATTACTTTCGATAATTTACTTTGTATTAGTCTGCTAGTTTACGTTGCATCTCGGAATTATTTGGACGACAAGATGAACCAAAAAATAATCTAGGAGATTTACCGAGAGTGGCATAATATTCAAATGAATTGAGTGGAGAATGATGAGACCTTAACAAAAATACATGTAAAGAATTATAGAGGATGTGTCAAGAAAAGATAAAGTTAGATATATAGAAAAAAGAAATCTTCGAAAATACGACAGCTTATACCTATCGCAAAAGAGTAAAATTACACGTAATTTTATTAAATTACCCTTCATTATAAGGAATGACCAACAAATATAGATGATCACAGGTAAGGTAAGTATTTCTTTTCCAATACTTTCTATCTATATGATAAAGTCTAAAAGCTTAAGGTTGGTATATATTAAAACCCCAAAAATATGCCTACTATCATTATATTTTATATTGTACATGCAATGCAATGCGTCCTCGCAGACCGGTCAGTCCCAAAAGCTTTAGGCTTATCCTAAATTAAAGTAGAGAGCCTCATCCACTTCGATCTTTCGAACTCATCCCACTCTCTTCATCCAGTCCGTACATCTGAGTTGCGTTATCAATTGCTGCTGCGGCTGCATCTGCATATCTTTAGCCTCAAACTGCCGCCAAGCCGATTGATTACCAAGTTTAATGTATATATGTTTGTATGTTCCAACAATGGCAGCTACGCCTCAATTGGAACAGTGTACTTGCTTTCTTGGTCGTACGAGTCCACACGAGGATTGATAAAATTGGGCCTCTTATGGAATTTTCGATTCAATAATATTTGTAACAGAATTCAGAGAAACTAAAACTTACAAAATGGCTAGGCTCGGTTCACGTGGGCTTGGCTTGCTTTGCAACCTAATTGATGATTGATCTTGCAAACTGGAAATTTCAGTTTCATAAGAAGGTTGTTTTGTTTCACAATCTTGTTCCTTTCACATCTTTTCTTTTCCAATCTTCAAATGAGTTTTAACGATTTACATAACCATACCAACAAATATCCGTATTTCTCCTACTGTAGTCTTCAACAATCAAAACCTAGTCATCCCCCAAATATCAAGGGAGGATTCATTCTATTATGTCTTCTGCTATCAGTGGAGGAATAAATCTGCAACCTTGAAGAGTCTGCTCAAAGATATGACCCACTTTCAGCAATTTTCCCTGCATGCATCCGTGCATGGGTATTAAACTTTAATTTCGACAAATGATTCTACATATCAGCAATTTGATACTCCTTTCGACTCAGCAGACAATGGATATTCACTCATTCATCACAGACTGAAACTATTAAAAGCAAGATTATGCAGAGTATACTTGATGGTCTTACCTCATCAAATGCTGGACCAATCATCTGAAGACCAACTGGAAGTCCAGCAGGTCCCCCTTCAGTTAATCCACATGGCAAAACCAATGCAGGTAGTCCTGCCAAGTTCACATTAACCTGCATCAAGTGTAAAAATCCCAACATGAGTAAACAAAATTTGAAAGCAGAAATACAGTATTACAGGATGGAAAAGAAGGTGGAAAACTGAATCTAAATATAGCACTATCATAAAGCAACATAAGGATGCTTACAGTCATGATATCACCTGCATACATTGCCAGTGGATCATTTTTCTTTTCGCCTGTAAACATCACAAGTCTTCAGGCTACTTATTCTTAAATAATTGTCCAAAAGTTGAATTCTTAATATGCATGCCTAACTGAAGAACAGAAAACAAAAGAAGAGTGAGGAAAACAAGAGACAGGCAAAATACCAATCTTATATGCAGCCGACGGGGCAGCAGGTGAAATTAGAATATCATTTTCGTGCAAAGCCGTCTTGAAGCTTTTCTTAATTAAGGTCCTCACCTGAAACACTAATTTCAATCTTAAATTCCTTCTTGCACGCCAAAAGACATTTGTTTTGATGTCATGAGTGTTAAAACAAAACAGCCAGATAATGAATTAATAAAGTGACTTCCATATGCCATCATAACAAATTCCAGTGATGATAGGTGCAGATTAATTCACAATGGGAAATGTTCTCATAACGTAAGAACTGCTCAGCCCTATGACTTCCCCAATTCCAAGTGCCACAAGTCAAGAGATTTTTTGTTCTCCAGAGAAAAGGTCAGGAAAACGGGCTCCTCCTTGCCATCTTAGGCATCTTCATCAGGTTAGAACCTATTATCCCACCTATAGATAAATGCATTAATAAAGTGATACCTGCTGGGCACGCTTGTAATATGCATCATAATAACCAGCTGAAAGGCCATATGTTCCCATCAGAATTCGCATTTTGACCTGCAAAATTTTTGTATTAACATTCATGGATACAAATATAAGTTAAGACTTTTCCTCTGAGCCAAGTACCAACTAACTATAAACAACTTCTATAATATATATATATATATATATATATTGTTTGAAAAGCCCTACTTCTCTGACAAATTAACACTGTAGATTAAGTAAAAAACATCAGTTATATCAAATCAAGCACAATTACATAATAAACAAAACCAGAAGCAATGGCAAAAGAATCTTATAGCAACTTGAGATGCAGACCTCAGGGCCAAATCCTTTTGCTCTAGAATCTCCATACAATGCATTTAGCTCATCAGCGGCAGCTTGGTTACCATACCTAGGATATTAATGTAAATGATGAATATAGGAACTCAAAGTTTATCAAACATACCATATATTATTAATGGGAGCAAGCTAACAATCATTTTTTCTACTTCAAAACTAGCCAACAAAATTCTTTTCTTCTTCCCCTTCCATACCATAAATTCAAAAATAATAGTAAAACTCCTATTTTACACAACAAATTGGGCCACATAGTTTATCCACAATGTGCTAGTAAAAAAATCAAGGAATGATTAATAAATGAGAATCACCTGACACCATCATAGCGTGATAGATTGGAAGAAGATTCAGACGAAGCTAAAATATAGTAGGCTGGTAATCCGAGAGAGAACGATGGCAATGATACCTGCAATATTAGTTAAAGGAAAAAAAAAAAATCTAATAAAAGACATAAATAAAATGAACAAACTTCAAAATACAAGTGTCAGAATATGACAGGCACCTCTGACAAAGTACATCCTAATTCTTCCAGATGGGAAACAGCACCAAGGATTGCAGACTTTACTCTGTTATCAACACTGTTATCAAGAGTTTCACGGATTACACCAACCCTCAATCCTTTTAATGGTTTGGATTCTAAAAGCACGGCAGAAATAAATTGAGATGTGAAATTGGGAACCTCCTGAAAAGTGACATTATCAAAAAATTAAAAATAACACTTGAGAGGAATGCTCTAAAACTAATGCAGAATCAGCACCAACTGGAACTTCATATGGTAGAACCTGATGCGAAACTACTATTGTTTCCAAAAATCTTAGCAGCCAGACCATGATGCATAGTGACAAAATCAGATGGCTTAAAATGCTCAACACTTCACATTGTCTCTTTAACTGACAATAGTGGCATTAACTTTAGCTGTCCTAAACATAAACCCTCCAAGGATAGGACAAGTTCGTTTCCTTTAGCATACTTGGTTTTTGCTTATTTCATTTTTGTTAGCATGAGAATTACCAGACATGTTTTGACAGGCAAATACTGGAAGGATACAGATAATACTCTGCTCAAAGGGCAGGCACCTGACTAAAAGTATTATCTATCTCATATGTATCCATAAAGAAGAGGATAGAAGAATACATGCTTGCTACTGGTGGCATCAAGTCTATCATGACCAGAAATTGCACTAAGAAGAATTCCTGTATCAGCAACTGATGAACCAAAGCAACCTATGACATCAAGTGATGATGCATATGCCATAAGTCCATATCTTGAGACACGTCCATATGTTGGCTTCAGCCCAACAACACCACAAAATGATGCTGGCTGCCTAACACTTCCACCAGTATCACTTCCCAGTGACACTACACACTGCCTTGCAGAAACAGCTGCAGCTGAGCCTCCTGATGATCCTCCTGGCACCCGGGAAATATCCCAAGGATTTGCAGTCACCTATTGAACGAACAGATGCATCACCTAAGTAAACCGACTACAGTTACCAGTTGGAAATATCACAGCTTATGCAATTGAAGACTAATCATACTTTACATAAACGCTTAATCCTTCTGCTTTCCCTTCCTACTTCCCCATTTATTCCCCTTCAATCAAGTTAAATGTAGAAGTTAAATCCAAATCAACATCGTCAAAATTTTAATCCAAACATACATTCTTGTATTTCATTCAGTGTCCAATAGCGTTGAAATCCACTGACACAAGATGCAACTAAGAACAGCAAAATTTAACGTGGAACGACGCAGAAACCTTAAAGAAAATAAAATTCCAACTGCAACTAAAGTTCACTACTTGGATAAACTCAAAAACACTCTGAACCTGAACATTTTCAAAAATTTGACCAGAATTAATTAATCAAACCAGATTTTCAACTAATGGTAAATTGATAATGAAAAAAAAAAAGAGCAACGATGGGAGCTATCGTTCAAATATTATAGATAACAAAAGTACGAAAAAAGAAAGCCCCGATACCTGAAAAGCAGAAGATTCAGTGCTACTGCCCATGCCAAACTCATCCAAATTGGTCTTACCCACCACAATCCCGCCCAGTTCCTTCACTCTCTTAACTGCAGTGGCATCGAATGGCGGACGATACTTCTCCAAGACTTTAGAGCCGGCAGTGGAGGGCATATCTAAAGTACATATATTATCTTTGACTCCAACCAAAACCCCGGCGAGGAGCCCCACATTTTCATTCCTCTTAATCTTATCATCGATGGATTGCGCTTCTTTCAGCACATTGTTCGAGACGTGAATGAAGGACTTGAGTTGAGGCTCAGTGAGTCTAAGACGGGACAGGTAGGTTTCTGCGAGCTGGGTGGCGGTAACCTCGCGGGAGAGGAGGGAGTGGCGGATGGAGAGAATTTGGGATTCTGGTGGCGGCAAGGTGGAGGATTGTGGTTGGTCTGTGGCGGCCTGTGAGAGAGAGAGAACGGGTTTGGTGTGGAAATGACGGGATTTAGTGCTGGAGGGAAAGAAGCGAGAGAGCGAGCGCGGAGGAAGATGCAGAGCTGACAGCATTTTCCTTTTAATCTGTCCTAAAGAGGGACAGAACAGAGGGTTTAAGTGAGATTAAAAGGTGAGGTTTTTCATCCACGGGTTGGGAAGAATAAGAAGGAGAAGAAGAATAATGGCATATTGGGATAAAACGCGATCTGCGTAAGACTACCCTTACAGCCGCTGTTTGACTGTCGTTTATTTCTTTAGGGTAGTGCATTTGAACGTTTTCTTTTAAAATATTTTAATTTTTTTTTTTAAATTACTACTGTGTAAAGCTCCTGCCATGTGATAATTTAAAAATTTAATGTTGTTCGATAACCTAAAACATTTGGGGTCAAATGGTAGAATTAGCACTGAAAAGCTCTTGGAAAATTGTATAATTTTACAGTCTTTACATTTCACAGTACTACTTTCCAATTTCATGTTGCTTTTCCAATATTCATACGAGAAAGTCATCTTTTTGTACGCACATTATTGTACCACATTTTTTTTTAATTTATATATAAAAGTGTAATTAGTAGAAACATTATAATTTAACTAACAACATCCTTATCGATCATTTGCCGGACTACTTAGGCAGAAATAAGCACACTGATACGAAATAAGCATACAATGAGAGCCTATTGCCCTTGCAGCATAATTTTTCTAGCTGAATTTATCCACGATGGCCTGGAGTAATCAATTTTGTTGGTAATGGTTTCAGTCAACAATTAAGAGAACTTTCTCTTTTTTCCAACCAATAGGCAAAAAATTAGAGGGAACATATATTACAAGCATTGTTGTACACAGGTCTGCGAACAAATAAGCTGGAAAAATTTGAATTCGGTACAATTCCATCTGAAACGTATCAACTGTTCGCAACCAAATTAATGTACAAGTCCATCAGAGTTTCCCACATTACTCGAAATATTTTTAGTATAGTAAGCTGTAAAATGTATTAAGATCAACCTCTAGAGATAGTTCAACAGATCTTCTTGGCTTTCCAAATCCCACGTAACTATTTTTCCGTCCAATCCTGAGATGTTATGGAGTAAATATCAGTAACAGAAACAAGCCCCTAAAATTGTGCACGAAAATTAGTAAAGTTAATTTCACTAACCTGAAGTGCTGAAACGAGTTGTTCTTGTAACTCCTCCCTCCCTAAGAGGTACAACGCAACTACATTTCACAAAACACATATTTAGAAATTCAACTCCGCCAAAAAAAAAAAAAAAAAAAAAAGAAGAAGAGGAAAAAAGTGGGGGTACCCGTTCCACTTTTACATTTTTCTCTAGTGAACTGAGTAAGATAACAGATTATCTACATAAACAGTGTGAATAGGCTATATTCATGGTGAAGTTGGAGCTAAGCCCAGGTGAGATTCGACAAAAATATGCATGGCACATTAATATGAAATACTAGCTGCAATGGCAAATAAAACAGATGTGAAGTAATTACTTTATGCAGTTCTCATGCACACCTCCACGTGTTCTTGAAGATTCAACAGCATCATTGCTCACTCCATACTTTGACTGGCCATACAGTTTTCCAAATGCTTCAGAGAACTGGAAGGAAGGAGAGTGAATAAGAAAATCAATATAATATCAACATAATTGCTCCTATGCAAAACCTTGAAATATCCAAGAAATGTAGAAGAGAAAATATGAGGTATAATCTATATAAACATTGAATCGATATTTACTTAGACACAAGGTTTGAACAATTTAGACAGATTTTTGGATAAAACACTCTCAGCTTACCTCAGAAAGTCAATCATGCTATCTATCAAAGACTCCGTTAGCCTTAACTATTTACGAATCTGGTAGCCCATATAAATAGGCTAAAGCTAAAACATTACATGTTCAACAACCTCAAACTTTTAATAGTTTATACTGGTCATGCAGAAACATAAGACCACATAAGAAATGGGAATCACAAGAAGTCAAATAATTAAGGTTTTAATTATTGTGACCAAGTGCATTCATTTTGGGATATCCATATTTGAGATATCCATATTTGAATAAAGCGCTCTCATGGGATGGAAGGATAGAATACAATGCTTATGAACTTATACACTCATAATCCTATATGAGCTGTCTGCTTTCATTGACACAGTGACATCAAAAGAAACAATCTATATTTTTTCTCACTAGTCAAACTGAAACTTTTCATGCTCACAAATAGACTGACATAATAATGTACATACCTGTGACCCATACTTTGGACCTGACGTTAATGTTTTCCTTTCATCAAGGAATTTAACGAATGTCCTGGCAAAAAAATAAAAGATAAAAGGAAAAAGGAAGAAAAACCATGAACATAGAAGTTACTTCAGTCTCATCCTTGAAAGTAAGAAATAAATCATTCAAAAACATCAGCAAATTTGTCACTTAAGACTCTAGGTGGTTCTCGGAACTGGGATCAAGATCTTGTTTGATTAGGGTTGGAAGGATCCTATGTATGAGGTCTTTTAGCACAAATAAAAAATAGTAAGTTTCCTGCATACCATATTCCTGTTTCATCTGCTGCAAAAACCATTGGATTGCAATCAAATCCCACACCTATCACCATTTTCTCAGACACAAATAAGACCTGACAGTACACCACAAAATCCACAATGTTGATATGTAACATCAAGTTAGCAACTATTATGTCAAGAGAACAAAATAGTTCCAAATGGCTAGCAGAAAGAATGCTGACCCACATCACGAAGAGGCAAATCACGGAATGCTACAGTTTGGGCTAAAGGAGTAGGACCAACATCATCAACAAAGTAAATCATAGAATTATGACCTGCACAATATCAAACAATTGCAGATACATAAGGAGAAAGCCATCTTGGTAAACTCTACGCCTCTAATATTCGAAACAAATATAAAACTTCTCCAATAATTAGCCTAAACAATAGGTTGAAATTTAGTTCTAGCAGCACTTTCAAGCAATGATGTCAAGCATGTTAATATCCAGCCAGACTCACATCAAAAGTAACCTACAAAAGCTATAATATGTCAAACAATAAAACAACCAAATGTCAATATAGTTAGGAATAAACATTTCTAGTAAACATATCCGCCACCATAAAATGTAAGTTCCATAACAAGCAATAAAGAGATATTTCTTACCTACATAGGCTAAAGTATTGCCACTAGGTGACCACTTGACACCAAATGCCCAAGAAAATGAGAGATCAAGCTGAAGGATTTGCTGTTTCAACAGAAAAGGAAATCATTAGAACCACAATACTCTTAACAGAATTTAGACTTAAATGCAAACTGAGTGAATGAAAATTCGGCAAACAAATCCATGAGTTATGGATAACACATGAAAATACTGGAACAAACACACGTTTCCTGCACCGAAGGAGTCACTTTCAAACTTCCTTCAGGAACACCGTAGTTTACTTCCCAACTAATATTAAGTTTCACATACCAACAAAAAGTTGGTATAGTCAATTAGAGAGAAGATTATAGACAGCAGCAATTTAACATTACGATACAGTAAAAAAGGAAGAATAGCATCTCCAGCCAATTGCACAACAAGCAATTGAACACCAAGGTAACTACAAAATTAGATCCTTTTGTTATTCAAATGTGGTTTTGCTTCCCTTTTTTTTGTCCAAAACATATCTACCTATAGTAAATTTTGAAAATGAAAATAAAACAAGTTTTTTGACAACAAATTATGGATAACAAACTTTTAGGATGCCATCAACATAAAAAAAATAGTCTATGACAGACCTATTCTTTTCATTCTTTTTTCCTTCTCTTTCTCACTAAAGATAAACAAACATCTGTGAAGAACCTATAGCCTGATACATTCTTCCAACACAATTCCTTGCAAATTAAAAATTTACTTCTACAAGAGGCAAAGGAACAGAAATTAGACCTCTCCAAACTTTGAATCTGAAGAAGGGCCTAGTTTTGAATCCCTGGACAAAAGCATAGAAGAACCCTTAAGAAGATTGAGATAAATATAATAAAGAAAGGGAAAAGAAGGAGCAAAGAATGGACTGATAATGCCTTGTAATTTTATTGAACATACTTTGTATCAACACCTTTTATAAAAGTGGAAAAAACTCTGCATTTTCCATCTGTGGAAGTGGTAGCAAGAAGTATCTGCAATAATTAAGACAAAATAACACAGAGACATAATTTAGGCCTACACATATAAAACAGTAACCATCCAAAATTAGCAAGTGACTTATACTTGAACAATTTACCAAAAACCCTAGTAATAAACCAGGTACACAGGAGAAAATGACCCAAGAGAAGAGAAGAAAAAGGGGATTCTAATTATAATTAATCCCATTTGTGTGCAAAATGCTCGAATCATGTTAAGTAGATAACCTATGTTCAATTTAATTCTGAACCACCATGGTGCTTTCAATTGCTTTAGCCAAAATTCCTAGACTAAGAAGTCTAATAATGACTTTGTGAGCACGTGAATGACTCATCTCCAGCAGCACTCTAAATTGTCAAATTTATGAGAATCCTTAATAAAGCAGGTTTCAGTAGCTTCCACATCTATTTTCATCTCCACAAATACTAAAGTTTTCTTCTGAGTAACATAGTGGGTTGATTATAATTTCCGAACTCCCCCGTTTCAAAGACATAATTTAATCTCTGATAACATCCACCCGTTTGTCACTTAAAGTATATGCAACGTGATGTAGTCTTCAATAACATCCATTCCATTCCATGTGAGACTACATTCAAACCATGAATGTGAATGATATATCCACACATGACATGCAAGTAACTTCTTTGTGAAAAACAAACTTGCGCAAAACAATATAGTAGATATTACATACATTATTAGGATGCCAGGCAGTGCTTGTCACAGATGATTCATGTTTCTTCCTGATAAGTTTACTGACCCACCTGGAGAAGTGTATACCAAGTATTGATATATCATCAGCCTTAAAAAATTCCAGTTACTAAACAGGTACCATTAATATCTAAAGCTCAAGAACAATTATTCATCAACTATTGACATGCTCAACTGAGTGCCAGCTTATGGACAAAATAGTAAGGAGAGAAGCTGCAGATTGAAGTTTGATTTACCAGTTATTCTCTTGCTCATAGTAGCATATACAAACAGTTTTAGCACCACTTCCAACAGCAAACTTGTTTTCTGAGAGAAAAAAGGTCCAAATTTCATTGATGAAATTCAGAGAAAAAGTAAATGAAAAACATTAATTTTATGACACTGCATGCAGAAACAAGTGTCTGCCACCAACATGAGAACTAGCTTGGTCAACACAAACAGGCACAACAAGTCTGGTTAACTAAAATAAAACAAGTCTGGTTTTCTGTCCGTATTTCATCTAAACGCTGAATTTTAGGACAGAAAGACATTGCTAGATTGTCCAAAACTTTCTTTTCATGAACCAAAATCACATGCAAAAAGGATTACATGCTTTTTCCAGCGATTATTTTCTTCGTTTTGGTCTATCAAAAATATGTAAACTTAATGCAATGTTCACCTCTCCCAGTTATGTCTACCAGTAAATAAATAGGGAATAGAATTTCAGTACCTTTAGGACTCCACTGAACACAAAGTGCTGCACGATTTAGTCTAAGAATAACAAGAGTTGGCACCCACTCGGGTCCTTCTTGGTTCCACACATACCTTAAAGAGAAAACCAGGATTAAGCAAGCAAAATAAAAAACGAACTATGTAAGCGATATTGAAAACAGGACTATGAAAATACATAAGCCTGAAAACTAGAAAAATTATTACTGCTTGTATGACTGTGTTTGCCTAAGACTCAAGAGGGGGGCTAGAAGAGAGAGTCATAGATACAAAACCAATGCTTAGATGTCTTCTCTCATTGAATAACCAATACAAAGAAAGAGTTTTAGAACTCCTAAAAT
Source organism: Azadirachta indica (assembly GCA_022749755.1). Classification (NCBI taxonomy): domain Eukaryota; kingdom Viridiplantae; phylum Streptophyta; class Magnoliopsida; order Sapindales; family Meliaceae; genus Azadirachta; species Azadirachta indica. The sequence goes on along the minus strand of CM040440.1, from coordinate 1,541,105 downwards.
GATATAAGCACTTACGAATTCCGATCATGAGATACAGTAACAATTCTGTTTGACCGTGCACTCCAGTCTATGCCAGAAACGATTTGATCATGCTGTCACATAAATGAATATGTACACAAACGGTAAGAATAAATCGATAGACTTCATAGGAAAGAAAAATTATCAACCATGACACAAATTCAAATAACATTCTGCAATATACATCACATCAAGTTCACTTGTTAATCAACATATATATACACACACACACATACACGCATACAATTTTTTTTTTCTGAATCATAATTTTTTTTTAACTGCAATATAAAATTTCATATTCTATCTATAAGAAACTATAATGCATGCATTAGCATAAACAAGGTTCAGGCATACAGTCCTTTGTTGAACATTTATGTAGTAATATAATCACAGCCACAATCAAGAGACATTTACAGCTAAAACGTAGAGCAAGATTCTGTTTGGAACAAAAAGGAAAATCCAAAACAACTAAAGAAGTATAATACCTTTTGGAGAACATGCAGTTTCTCCCACTTGTCTTGAAACAGTTTATATATGTGAACTTCGTTATTATTTGGACAAAATGCAACCACTACAGAAAATTTAACACACATCAAGATAATTATACAATTCGAAATTGAATGGAACAAATACAAATTACAAAATTAATAGCAAGAGAGAGTTACTTGAATGATCAGGACTCCAAGCATGGCAAGTAATGCACTGAGCGAACTGGTGAACTGCAATTGCGGCCATTTCTATGCAGAGAATGATAATTTTAAGTTTTAATAAAATCTTCCGTTTCCAATTCTACAAGTTGATTTCACTGAGATTTCTGATTCCGTATTTTTAACAGGGAAGAGATCTGAACCTAAAATGAAGATTAGATCTGAACGAAGCAGATAAGCCAGTGGGACAAGAGAGCGAGACCTTTGGCGTAAAGACGTAGTCTGGCAAGTACTTCGCGACTTTTATAAGAAAAATTTACAAAAATATCCTAAATTAAAAACGGAATTTAAAAACGTCTCCCAATAACATTTAATTTTAAAGGGATTTAACAAAAAATAATTACTGTTTCCTCGTCAAAATCAGGTTTGTTCACTTTTCATAATTTCATTAAAAAATAATTATATTTTATTTGAGTAGACAAAATTATTTCTATAAATTATCTATTTAAAACAAAAACCTGTATTCACATTTGTTCGATAGTAAACTTTCAAACAAGCAAGAATTCTTCTTTACTTTTGTTCAAGAGCTAACTCTTAAGTAACTTTAAATTCTTGCTTGCTCAAGAATAAACTCTTGAATAAGTTTGAATATAAGTTTACTGGAGAGTTTATTCTCGAGCAAAGTTTAAATTCTTGTTTGCCTGAGAGTGTATTCTCGAGCAAGCTTAAATTTTTACTTGTTCGAGAGTAAATTTTCGAGCAAGTTTAAATTCTTACTTGTTCAAGAGAGTAAACTTGAATACAAAAGAGTAAATTTGAATTTTTATTTATTCGAGAGTTGACTTTCGAGCAAATAAGAATTTAAAGTAGCTTTAGAGTGAACTCTTGAGCGAAGAAAAATTCAAACTTTTTTTTAGATAAGTAGTTTATGAGGATAATTTTGTTTATTAAAGTAAAACGTGTTCATTTTTTAATGGAATTATAAAAGATGGTCAAAATTAATTTTAAAAAGAAAATAGTAATTATTTTTTGTTAAATCCTAATTTTAAAATTAGGGTAATATTTTTAGATTACTCCTTCTGGACAATCTCCACTTTACTTCAAATTTATTATAAATTATTTTTTCACCTCGAATCCATTAAATTAATCTTTACAATTAACTGTTGACTAATAAAAAAAATTATAATACCCTTAAAAAAACTTAAAATTAATTTTTTATTTTATTTTTTCCATCTTTTTTTCTTCTTCCTTCTCTTTTTAGCTTTTTTTTTGGTTTTAATTAGAAATGACCACTATTTCCTCCTCCAAATCAAATTTAAGTACTAAAATATTTTTATTCAAAACTAACTACTTTGACTAACTTTGAACCAAATTGCCCTCATAAAATACTTATCCCAAACATAAGTTATGCGACCACAATCCATCCAAGTTTCCTTCATTCAACTCTCAAGTAACAAAACTGAGCAGAGCATTTATGTCTTCTTCATCTTGCACAGTACAATTTCCCTGTCTCTCCATTGTGCACACATTCTGCCTTCTCCATTTTTTTTGTTCTTCAAGCAGACAGGTTCTTCAGTTTTTAATTTTCCAATTGTAACAATTTGAATGCATGTAACTGGCTTTGATTTTGATTGAACACATTTAAGGGAGATTGAGGGAGATCGAAGGGGATTGAATTGAAATTCGAGGGAGGTTGAAGAGAAAATGAAAATCTGAAAACGATGATTTGGTGCTAGTGTGTATGCAGGAAGAAGGCATCACTCGAGAGTGCATGGAATTGCACTTTTGAGCAAGTGGAATTCTATGCACTCGAGAGTGCAATTCCATGTACTCTCGAGTAAGGAAAAAAATTTTGGGGGCATTCCGCCCTGCTCGAGAGTCCATAGAGCCATACTCTTGAGTTGCAAATTTTTTTCCTCTAGCTTGTCATTGCTTGGCTTATGAAGTTTTTTTAACCCTTTTCACATTATTTTTGTTGCAGTATGTGCATTTTACATTTTTGTTCATAGGATTGATCAAAAGGAAGGAGTATTTTGACAAGTTGAAGAAGGAAAATGTAGTTTCTATGAGTTGCATTGCTACATGTATTGATATGCATACATTTTCCTCATCCTGTATTCACTCCATTTGCCAAAAAATAAGCAAACAAATTGCATGTTTTGGGGGCATTCTGTCCCGCTCATTGCTTGAGAGTATGGCTTCGGAGACTCTCGAGTGGGGTAAAATGCCCCCAAAACATGTAGTTTGTTTGCTTGTTTTGCTCGATTTGGTTGATTAATATGATTTTTCAATGGTTAACTTTTAACAAATTATTGATGAGTTGGCTTTGTTGTTGTGTTAAGATGGTGTATTGATCATGCGTGGCTTCGAACAATAATCTACCTATCTAGTTGGTGATGAAATGGATGCTAACAAACAAATTAACTGCTTTGTATATAGATTCTTAAATTTTTGGTAATTATTATATAGCATCCCCTAATTCTAAGAAATTTTGACAAAATTTCTGTTATAATATAGTGTACGCCAAATATGTAATCCTGCAAATTTTTAAAATTTCACTCTAAATATCTTCAACAAAATTAAATACCAACTCTTTCATTTCATTGATTCACACAAAAAATGATCAGTTCCACGACTTCTAAAATTCAGATACGAACATGAAAGTTACATCAACACTACATGTTGTAAAATTTTTCTCCTAATATTACACATAGTTTTAAAGGTAGTAAGGTCCTGATTCTGGAGTATCCTTTACCTTCTATTTACAAATTCTCAGCATTGCCTAAATCTGAAAAGTAGGGGTGAGCGAATGCCCAGTAGACATTTATACACAAAGACAGTTTTAAAACTTATGATAAATATATTTGAACATAAAAGACTTCTTAATTCCAAACAAAAAGTATAGTATGATATCCAAAAAATTTTAATTTCAATATTCATACAAACAACATAAAATATATTAATTCCATCATAAAAAGTTTCCATAAATTTTGCGTGTGCGTATTTTACAGGCATTATTCGGAAGGACCGCCGCCCCAAAAACTGAACATACTTACTTTAGAGGCATTATTCTCAGAGATCGTCGTCCCAAACACCGGTGCCACATCACAACAACAACCATGGCCATCACATATTTTTTTTGTTTATCAAATACAATCACAACATTTTCTTACAAATCACACATTTATAAAAATACAACACGCTTTGATACAATTCTTTTGCTATATTTAAAAACTTAACGTTCATATGAAAATTACTGTTTAAATATGATTTAAAAAATAATTAATTGGATCAACACGTGATAATTCAAGAATTTTATAGACATTTATCAAACATTAATTATAATTAAACATTTTATTTTTCAGATTTCGAAATTAAAATCTATCAAATGTATATAAATATTTACCTGACAAACGCGTTACAATTTTATTGCTCTATTGACTTTTCTATCTCCTTCGAATCACCTCCTAGTATCAATTTAACAATAATAGTAAATAATGATTCAATAATAATAAACAACAGTCTAACTTGATCATTTAAAAAAATAAATATTTATACATAGATATTTAAATACATATCCATATACTAACAGTTTAATTTTTTTATAATTAAGTAAAATAATATACTAATCTTTAAATTAAAAATTGATGATGGAAATTTATAAATTTTACGCCAAAATTTCCTTCTTCCCCTTCTTCGTTTCTTTCCCTCCTTCTGTTTTCCAATTGAAAAGAAAGAAAGAAAAACGAACTTTATAAATGCACCGCTTGAATCAATTTTCATTTAATTATTATTATTTTATTTTAACACTTGCCAATACATTATCCATACACGTAACCAGCTCCTTTTCTTTAAATTAAAACACCTGACCTCCTAATTTTGATCAGATCCTTCAACTTCTCTTTTTATACTTTTCACCTACAATAAAACTTATATTACCCAATAATTTTTATTCCTTTGAAATCAAAACATATTTACCCTAATAAAACCTTTTGAAAGATAAAAATAAAATTAAAAATAAACATATCTATCTTATAAGTTATAAATTATTATGTCATAATATAAAGTAAATATATTTAGCATGTGTATTCTAATTAAAGCATGAACCCAGGGTATTACATATTATCTTTATCTGCAAGTTCTTGCAATAAATAAATAAATTGCTTATATATTTTGACCAAGTTATTATTTAAATCTACTTCTTTCAGTTGACGTTTTGTATTTTGTATATCAAAGTTTTAATTTTAATTTAAGTGGAAGAGTGGGCTTTGAAGGGCTCCAAAATTTGATTGAGAAAATAATCATCTACTAATAACATTAAATCTATAAAAGGTGGAATGAAAAATTGATGCCACACTGATTAATGAAATATAAGATATTTATTGATTTTATTATGAGTAATACTATACTTTTCTATTATTAATTCATATTCTTTGTTATTTCAACTAATATCATTTTTCTCTTAATAACTTACAAGAAAATGTGAAATAACATATATAGATTATTATTAACTTAACGATTTTTTTTCAAAATACACACATACACACACACATGCACAAGTGTTGCCAGCTTCAAAAGGTTTACAAATAAGAGGCTTACTGTAATTAATTATAAAACAACACAAGTTTAGATATAAGGAAACCAGTTTTTGTTCTTATATATATAGAGCTTATGAGTTTACTACTGAAATAAATGGTGAGCGAGGGGATTATTACCTACCGAATCATGATGCAATTTCACAACCATGATGGAAATGCAAACTCTTGAGTTTTCCTGAATGCAGGACTATTTATGCATGCAAAAATGGAGGGTGGTTTTGTTTGATGCTTTAATGAAAGAACATGGGGGAAAAAAAACCTTTATTAGTCAAATAAAAATATTTATTATTGGAAAGGCAGTGTCTAATGTAGATGTAGAGTTAAGTAGAATTGCTAGGACGTCAACTTTTTCGTTTCATTTTATGTTGAAAGCTTTCCAGTTAAGGGTTTTATTTGTTGTTTTGTGATTTTTGAATTAGAGCTTTCAAAGTTGTACAAAGACAAAAAAAGATGATTTATTACTTTTAATAGTGTGATATATTATTTTATTGTTGGTTATGCAGATTTATCTTGAATTGTACAATATGTTCATCTATAGTTACGTAGGATAAAACATAATCATTATATATTGTATATGTTGATATAATTAGTTAATATCACTGGTGAATTTGAAGTAAATTAATTGCAATGCTTGAAAATGCCCGTGATAACTATAATGCATGGATGCATGAATTGATGCATTCGAATGAGAAATTAAAAATTCCATACATTATGACTATTATTTATATTATTGGCATCGATTTCATATAAATTATCCTATTATAGGAGGTAATGGTTGCTGTAGGGTCATTGAAGATCAGTCTGGAGGATAATTTTTTCACTGAGGTGTTGTCGTTGTTACACTTTAAAGATTTGCAGATTATATGTAATAAGTTGACAACTAAACAATGTTCATTATTCAAATAGACATGTTTGGGCCATTTTTTGGATATATAAACTGGTTTAAAGTTTTTTGGAAACTTGGTTTATAATATGCTGCTTCATAAGGTTGAGACCGACTATTGGGAGCGGGAGATATGGTTTAAAATTAGAGACATGTGAACCAGGTTTTCATGCATGGAGTTTGGGTTGATGACAGGCATGAAGTTTAGGCCGTTTCTAGATGTTGAGGTGAAGAGTAATCAGCTTAAAGACTTGTATTTTGATGGGTAGGATAGTTATGATTTAGATACTATATACAAGGTCTACACCAGTTTAGATTTGAGGACAATCGATGACATGGATGCAGTGAAGTTGTCACTATACTTTATATTGGAACGTATCCTTATTGGCATGAGATCTAGATACCAGTCAGACATGTAGATGGTAGAGATTGTTGATGACCTGAACGAGTTCAATTGATATCCATGGGGTTTTGTAGCTTGGCGGTATACATATTGTTCATTGAGTCGAGTATTAACCAGCAAGGCCGCACATTTTAAGGTTAAGGAAAAAATGACTAAAGCGAAGAGGAAAAATTATGTGAATAAGTATAATTTTGAAGGATTTCTTATAGCATTTCAGGAACAGAATAACATTTAAACATATAGACTCTATACACCTTTTATCTTTCTTAATGATAAATTTATGTTAACTTTCAACAAGCTTGGATTTGTGAGGTTGTATCGACAACAGGGTTGATGTTCAGACAGCGGACCAACAATCGTTTGCCACGCATATTACGTTGGCAATCTCTGGCGAAGAATGGCAAATCCAAACTGTTGGATCCTTTAATCTTTAAAGCTGAGATCGTATGCAATGTTTCATATGACAATTGATAAATAATTGGCTATGTGTTGTTTTTTTATATTGAGACTGATATTAAGTTATGTTTGTTTTTTCCGTCTTACAACCACTAGTGGTTATACCATTTTTAGAGCCTACAGATGAGGAGTTTTAGCATCTTTATGCGCTACAGCTTTTAGATATTGTTGGCCTTCTAGAGGGTAAATATGGAGGTCACGTGGACATGAATGCCCCAATAACACGTGATTCACATCGGACTCTTTCTGCATCACCAACTTCGCAAAAGACGCCGATGACTCCGAATAGGTTGAAGAAAGTACAATAATATATAAATATCTATATTTTCAACTTACTAACTTTCTACTTCTTATGTGACATTTATACCATATAAGGCAAAGAAATTCTATCTAATCTTCTTGTGTGACTTTTTGTAGGGGAAGTAACCCTAGGGAAAGAAGCGCGAGAACAGTTCATTAGTAACAAAGGTGCTTACTGTTCATAAACTGATTCCACTGTCCCATATCACTAACATTTCACACAAAATTCAAGAATTATGCATCGATTTCGAGGCATACAGAGATAGGCAAGAGGCGATTGCTCGAAATTATGAGGAAATTTTGTGCCATTAGATCGAAGCCATGCTGAGCTTTATAGATGAGTTTTGTGGAATGTTCCAGTCAGACCAATAGCCCATGGGTCAAGTACCATTGAGTGTTTTTTTATTACAATTTTTTTAAGCATATTTAAGGGTGATTAAGGCCTCGCTTCATTAATTTCTAACGTGCCTTCTATTTTTCTATAGTTTTTGTCATTATTGTAGGAGATTGATGTCAACAATAAAGGTGAGGCAAGTGTCTGCGTCCTTTCTATCCCACCTCCTTTAAATTCGTAAAGTTTATTCGGATGAATGTATAAAAAGGGGCTGGCGTTATAGAGCTCGTACGTTAACCTATTTAGTACATTAACCCCGAGGCCGCGATCACAATACGGGACATGATATGAGTTACAACCGCGTGCACCTATCCCTTATAGGTTATACGACAGTTTTCAACAATGGTTAGCTACACCAGAGGTACAAACAGAGGGTGAGATCGTTACAGTTACTCCTAATTGAGTTAGTGTCGTTCTTGAGCTAGGCCATTGGCTGGAGGGCTCAGTGTGTGATAATTTGTTTGATTGAGAATTAGTTTAACGTTTAAAATCACTTTGTACTTTATACTTACTTACATATGTACAATCATTTATGCATGTCTGGACGGACCTAAAATTGTTTAAATGTTTTTGTGCAGTATATTACTGAGTACATGGACTTGTTAACCCATCGTCAAATGGTGCTGTGGGAGATGGTGTTTTAGAATTGGACAATCGCGTCCCCTCATTTGTATATAAGTACCTATCCAATAATGACTTAGTGTATGTTCTTGCTTGGTTCTTACGTTGTGCATTTGCCTTCTCATGTGTACTTGTTACCGAGTTGCAGATGACGTTATGTGTGGCATAGAATGGCTACAAAAAGAGAGAGCTTACTTTTTAGTAGTTTTACTCCAGCAGTAACCTAGAGGGGTTTGTGTCGGGGCAAAGGGGCTTAGTTTAGAGGGACTGGAGATTTGTTGATACTGTGTAAATTCTCATTAACGTGCTTGGTGATCACTGGGTGGCATATGCTGTTCATTTAAGAGCCAGATAGATCACGGTGTATGACTCAATGCCTGGAGCTTACGGGGATGATGAGATGGCTAGTGCTATGACGTTGTTATTTGTCTTGTTACCATACATGCTTTAGCATACTAGCTTTTACAGGTATCGCATGAATGTTCCCACACTTCTTTCTCCATTCACGTATATATGTTCGGTGTATGGCATCCCTTATCAGGCTCCCAGTTCTGTCAATTATAAGAATATTTTGTGCATTTTTATACATTACTTATCCATAAGTCGTATTTTTAATTTTAGCACTGATGATGGACCCTCAATAAGGGTTAGAGTTGTTATTAACTTGTGGAGGGATCAACTATCTTAGGGATATTACATTTAAACTGTATTTATATTATTTTTTATTATTTCTTTTAAATAAATATTGCATAGTAATTTTTAGTATCCAATACATGCAAACATGAAAGTATCGTAAAAACTTTACACATTTACAAATATTAGAACAAAAAACATATTAAATATGGTATAACAATTTACACACATAACCACATAAACATATTATAGAATGAAATACATGAATTTGTGAGTATAAGAACAAATATACATTACTTGATAGAATGAAACACTGCATTGATCTAAGCGTTAAAAAAAAGAACAAAAAATTACAATGCACTATCCTCGCTCGAGAGTAAGGTCCCTTGCTCAAGACTGCACTCTCGAGCTGGGCGGAGCGCTTAAACAGAGCATGTATGCATGCATTTTGCCCCGCTTGAGACTGCACTCTCGAGCAAGAACATATGACATATTGGTATAAAATATAAAATAATATATCCATTTAATAGCCATGTCAGTGTATAAAAGTACTGACCATTAGCGTATGAAAAGAAGACTGAACTGAACATATTCTACACACAACATCCAAACAAACCTGTCTTATTAAAACCAATAAAATTTGAAGGTTATCTCACATATAATTAATTTAAAATGTTAAATAAGTCATATATTGCTAAATAAGTACATAACAATATGCACCAACTATTAACTTAGGAGGAGGGGAATTAGATTTTTGTATGTGGCACGGTTATGACTAATGGCAAGGCACTAAGAACACCGCCTCGTAACAACATCTTCTCCTTGCAATGGGATTCGCTGTTTTCTCGGTCGACCGGCTAGAATGCGTTCTCGTGGCGATTTGACGTTCCTTTTATGTAACTCTGATAGAATCACCCAATCGCTCTTGTCTCCAACCAGGTGGATGGGTTCTGCGTACGCAAGCACGAGTGCATCAGTGCTGTAAAATGGTGAGCAAATGGGGTTAATTGCTAGTCAAACATCTACCCTTCCCTAATCATTCACTTGGAACTCGAATCGCATAACTGAGTCCACAGTTATGGTCTATGAGAGCTTCGTTTGCTCATCAACTTTACCCTATACCCACACAATCAATTACCCTTATCACGCAGCAACTAACTCTCAACACTCATAAAACTATTTTTGGACAACAGTCCTAATAGAGTCGACTAGTGGTACAATGGGGAGAGTCTGTGTATGTCTTAGTAAGGCATTCATATTCTCGGTAATGTTGGTGGTCAATATATCATACCGTCATGAAGGAAAGTGCGATTTAGCTCATTTGTGAACACCTATTTCATTTTCTAGGTACACTACAGCAGTGAAATGCATTGACCTCATATTATCCATCAATTCATTAAACTCACTAATTCGATACGTTTCAGCAGCATGTTAGTACGCTACCATGAAAGTCTCAATCCTTTTTTGTTGTATCTTGTATTTCACTTTAAAATTCCTGAAAATATAATAAGCATAAAATCTGTGCATTGCATTTGGGAAAATTGTGGAAATTCCTTTCTCAATAGAAGTGTTTGGTCAGAGACGAAAAACAAGTTCTCCATTAGACCAATTGTATCCCGTAACTTTGAAAAGAACCATTCCCACGATGCATCATTCTCTGAATCAATAACTCCGAAGGCAACAGGATATATTTCTTTATTCCCATCCTCTGCGATTGTAATAAATAATGACCTATAGTACTTTCCCTTTAGAAATGTACCATTCACGGCAACAACAAGTCAGATAATACATGAACCAAGTGTCATGAAGAAGTATAAGAAATGGTCTTAGACGTTGGTTTCTATCGCAATGATTGTACCCAGACTTTTTTCTTCAAAGACGTGGTAATACAATGGTAGTTCCTTGTACGATTTACTTGAATCTCTATATAGTAGCTTTAACACTTCTTCCTTACTTCGTTAAGTCTTGGAGTAAGGAAAACAGATCTCGTAATCGTTCTGAATATCATCATGAGTATTTCTCGGAGTGCAAATCCTACTGGCATTGTTGAACTTGTCTTTAATAATTTGTCTAATAAGCCGAGTTGTTGCTTATTGATGTCCGTCTTATAACTCATTATTCTGACTCATGTGTCCTATGTCATTGTGTGTAACTCAAAAATAGGCATCATTGTCATTCCTAATTGCCCGAATTCGCCATTTACAACCCTTCACAATGCACTTCGCTTCAAATCTTTGGGTGGTTGACTTGGAAACTTTGAAATAAAAGTGGTTCTTTAATACCATCAACCTTAGTTTGTCTCGTAACTCTTGTTTCATTATGAAAATGTGACCCATGCACACTGTAGGCGCCACACAATTGCTCGATGAAGCACGCTAATAAGTGTTGTGGGTAATGGGACTTGAGGTATAAATTGAATGTAGCCGTTCAATGATGATAGAGCTCTCATTGGGCTATTTTCGCTTATTAGATTAGGATGAGCAGCTTCCATTATCTTGGTTTCTTTATTATTGGCAAAATTTCTAGATTCCTTATTAGTAGCAAAGTCTGTGCTAGCGAAGTTTGGTTGAGAAGTATAATACTTCGGGAGTTGTACGAAATTCTGGCAGAGCGAGAAATACCTCATTCTATGGTGGTTGTATCGTCGTCGTAGACATGTTGCCCATGCTGACCAATAAGCGAATCTACATGTTCAGCCAATAGTGGTTACTCTTCGTTTTGCATTGATGGACGTAAATGGTCTGTTGCGCTTGTACCAATGTACTAGAATTGCTTATTATATTGGATTTGTATTAAGATTGGAGGAATCAGAGTACTCGAATGATTACTTCCTTTTGATGACCTAAGCGAGGGAACTATTTCCTCGGGGCCAGTAAAATGATTGTCATTTTGTGGCCTTAGTTGTACGGTTTCTCCCACTCATTCCATGTTCAAATACAGTACACAATATGCCCTTATACTCAATAAGTAGTCTAAATTGTTAGAGTTCATAAATGCTTTGAACGTGGATTCATTGTTAATATTTGTAGGAACGGAGGGCACTCCTTACCCTTATACAGTGTCAACAAAGATCGCTTTTACCCTAATTTTGCACTCAACAGGATTAATCTCGTGTGCTCTGTACATAATTTGCATAAAATTTTTGAACAAAATGTCTCGATCCATATATAATGACATGCTCTCTCTACCAATATATATCTCACCACCTTATAGAGTCCGTTCCCATGATCCGCCGAATTGAGTGTTAATCATTAACTTTGTAGCTATACCGCACTTGTGTCACAACATGTTAGTTATTAGTAAAAAACAGAAAAAGATAAATTCTACATAACATAGATTTTGTCTTGCTTGAGAGTTAACTCTGGGCAAGCTTTTATCAAGTTTGTACTTTTAGTTCTTCCGAGTTAACTCTCGAACAAGACAGAAATTATTGTATTCCAATTTTTAATTCATCAGTTTAGTCTTCTTCAATCTGTGTATTTCTCTATTTTTTTTTCTCATACGTCTGTCAATATCACAGCAAATCTCCCAACTCCGACTATCACATTGTGTATTTTTACGTAAAATAACATAAAACAATACACTTTTAACTAACTAAATTGAAAAGACAAAAAAATGAATCTTACCTTTATAATTAATATTGGATCGGTTACGATTATTACTTGTTATAATGTATAACAATGACAAGGTTAATGGACGTTTTGGATTAGGTGTTAGAAATTATATTTTGTTTTGTTTTGTTTTTACAGAGAAATTGGGCGAATTGAGGAAGAGAAAAACAGAAAAGAGAAAATAGAATATAGACTTAATGGAAGAAATAGAGGCAATTTGGTCCAATAATAATGAGAGTGGTCAGTTTTGAATGGAAATATTTTTGGTGGTCAAATTTGATTTGAGGGAGAAAATAGTGATAATTTTTGGTTAAATCCCTTTTTCCCTTTGTTTTTTTTAACTTCTTCCTTCTCTCTCCCATTTTCTTTGTTCCTCTCTTCTTTTTCCTTTATTCTTCCTTCTTCTTTTTCTCTTCTTTTTTCTTTTTGGTTCCTTCTCTCTTCTTTTTTCTTCTGCTTTTATAATCTCTTCATATCTCTTCCATGGTTGCAAGCAACCTTTCATGGTTGTGCAAGTTATTGCAAGCAGCCTTTCGTGGCTGCTAAAGGCAGCCTCTAATGGTTGCTACAGGAAGCATCAAATGGCTACTTCAAGCAACCTTCCATAGCTATTGTAGGTAACCTCTAATGGTTGCTTTAATAAGTCTTCCATGGTGTTATGAATGAACAAAGGAAAAAAAAAACAGAGGAGAGAAGGAAGAAAAATATAAAAGAGAAGGAAAAAATAAAAAAAATAATAATTGTAATTTATCGATTTACCCTTTGAACGAAGATTGTCAATATATAAAGATTTAACTTGAAAATTACCTTTAAACCTATCCAAAAATAAAAAAATGTACAATTTTATCCATGTTCACAAAATAACCCAATCTGTACTCCTGACCGCCATAATTGAAACTTACTAACAACAGATCAATTGTGAGTCCCTAGCATGACAAATATTAATAATTTATTTACCTTTGGATGATATTCCAAATTCAAGAATCTACTTCTCTATCGCCCTTATATTAATTGGGGTTTGTAGGGAGGATGGTTCTTGTTTCAGAGTTTGCAATTTCTCTCGAAGGGGCTTGTAAGTACTGCTTCCTATTATCAAATTTTTCTAAATTCCATTGCTTTAAGGATGCCTTAGACTCCTTGATTTTCTTTAGAAAATTTAAGGTTGGGTCAAGCTTGCAAGTGTCTTTATTGTTGCACCAGATTTGGGCCATCAAACTTTTACAATCTTCATATGAACTCCAGAAATTTTCATAATAGAATTTCCTATAGCAGCCATGTTTTTTTCCCCGACTACCATATTTACAAAGATCAATTGAGATGGGCAAATGATCAGAGCCATAAGCCTCTACATTATAAGCACAGCTCCTTTGAAATTCTTTGTCCATTCTTGGGTACAAAGAAATTTGTCCAGTCTTTCTTCAATTAAATTACTTCCATATCTTCTATTCAACCAAGTGAAATGATTACCTCTGCTTGTAATATCTCTCATACCGCATTCTAATAGTGTATTGTTGAAATCTAGCATCGATTGAGTGTAACGAGAAATACCCCCTTGCTTTTCTTCTAGCCTCAAATTTTCATTTATATCACCCCCACAAAGCCATGACAGTGAGGAGATAGAAGCCAATCCTTTTAACAGACTTTATGAATGTCTTTTTTCGTGTTGTTCTGGATAGCCATAAAAGCCTGTGAATCTCCATGATACATGACCCCCCTGCACAATAGCACCAATATGATGTTACAATATGATTGAATTCTTATGCTAGTACTAGATTGACACAATAATGCAATTCCTACTTTATTTTTCATTCTGTTAATAAAGAAATAGGAATTAAAATTTAATTTAACACGAATAACATCCATTTGTTGTGAAGTTACCTTCATTTCGCACAAAAAAAGTAAATTCGGCTTCTGCTATTGGAGAAGTAGCTTTAATGCATAGAACGTTTGAGTGTTTCCCCAAGCCTCAAACGTTCCAACATAAAGCCTTAATGGCTCTTGGCAGGGTTGAATTTTACACCGTTGCTGTTGTTCGCATGAGAATTAATTCAAAAGAGGTAGAGCTGAGTGAGTTTTCATTATGGAATGTTGTAGTATCCACTTGTGCAGGCTCAACACTACTACCTGCATTTTTGTTATTTGAGAGCTTTTTTTTTTTTGGGTTCAATACTATCGATTTCCATCACCTTTAAGTTTCTTTTCATGTTACCATTATGGGTAGTAGAGATTTGTCCAGCTCCCGTTACTTTTCTTGTACGTGGCTTCCACTTCTTTGGTGATGAGCCAAAAGAGTTCTTCAGCATACTTGGATTAATAGTGGGGGATTTTGTACTTGGGCTGGAGCTTTGGATTAAGATAATACTATTTGGTTCTTTGGATCCAGAATAGTTTGGTGGGCTAGGCCTATCTTGTTCAATGTTCACAGGGTAGTTGAGCTTGGAAGATGTAGTTCATTTTCTATTAGTCTAGAGGCTATAGCATAAGTGAGCAGAAAAGATTTTGTTTGCCTTGGGAGTGATATTTCTAGATCCTACTATTAAATGATTATGATGTATGCTTCTCTTGTTCTTGGGAAAAGCATTTGTACTGAATTTGCATTTATTAATCGCCTAACTCTGCATTCTGACATCATCTGGGTTTTGATCCATAGATCTCGAATTCGACCCAATGTCTCTAGAGTTTGCACTGCCTCTTTCACTAAATTTCTTTGATTTGCTCTTCCCCACCATTGAAGAAGCTCTGAGCCAAGGACCATAGCTAAAGCTTTGAACGTTGATTATAGCTAGTTTCTCTTGAGTTATCTCTGTACAATCTCTATATAGATGACCAATATGACTATAAGCAAAACAAAAATCTAGAAGTTTTTTATAAAGTAGAGGCGTGGTCGTACAAGTCCCCTCTTTTATGTTAAGCTTAACACGTAGCATTCTTCTCAATGGTTTGGTTATGTTTATATTTACCCGTACTCTGAGGAATTTTCCTAAGCAATTCCCAATTTCTCCAGAATCTACATCTTCCACTTTTCCAAGCAGACTCCCCAAAAACAGCTTAGTTTCTCGATTCATACATAAAATCGAGATATTGTGAATTTATATCCAAAAAGACATATTCATAAAGTTTATGAGTCGCATCACTAACTCCTTTTGGTTCAACGAGAATGATCAAAGGTTCGTCGAAATGTCATAGCCCATTCAATAATATTCTTCTTTTATCAATTTTAAAATTAAATTGAAATATAAAACGGTTCCCTCTCAATCTTTCAACTTTAACTTCATTCATTATTCTTCACATTTTTTTCAGAGACATTCTAAGTCCGTCTCTATTAATGAGTCTGTGAAAGACAATTTTACCTACTAAAGAGTTGGTTAACTGCTTTTCTCCAATCTTTGTAATGCTCATATCTAAAACGATGGCTTCTCCTCATCTTCCATGAGAGATAATGATTGGCATAGCTTAACTAACTATTTTGACTCCATGTGTTTTAAAGGTAAGACAACAAGACTATAAGTGAGTTGGATGAGGTGAGAATGAGCATTAACATCTACACTATGATGAGTGTAATCTCTATCCGAGGACGTTTACCTACTTCCACAAGTTGCTAGAGAGAGAGACTTTAGGAACTTACGGGAAGATCTAGAACAACATGGCTTCAAGCAGGAGACAAAAATGCAAGATATTTTCATGCTAAGGCAAGTTCACGGAGACGACGAAATATGATTGAAGGAATCTGGACAGAATAGAATAAGTGGAGTGAAGAGCCTGAGGAAGTTGAAGTAACCTTTATAGAGTATTTTTCATCTTTATTCAAATCCTCTAACCCTTCAGCAAGACACATAGACAAGCTTCTTACCTCTACAGAGGCTAAAGTAAATGACAGGATGAATGGCTTTCTTGATCAGGCTTTTACCAAGGAGGAAGTACGTACTACAGTGTTCCAAATGAGCCCTCACAAGGCCCTCGACCCAGATGGTTTCCCAGTCTCTTTCTATTAGGTTCACTAGGACTCAGTTGAGAATTTTGTATTTGATTTTTGTCTATATAGTTTAAACAAGGAAGGAGATATTTCTGCAATCAACTACACTTTCATTGCCTTAACCCCAAAAATCAAAAATCCAGAAAGGGTGGGGGATTATCGGCCGATTAGTTTGTGCAATGTGTGCTACAAGATTATTTCAAAGATAGTGGCAAACATATTGAAAGTAGTTTGAAAGGAGATCATTGCTTCATATCAAAGTGCTTTCGTCCCTGATAGACTCATAACAAATAATATTATTGTTGATTATGAATGTCTCCACAAAATCAGGCATAGGCGAAGAGGTTAACAAAGTTATATGGCCTTGAAGTTAGATACAAGCAAGGCATACGATGGAATTGAATAGGTTTTTTAAAGGCTATTATGTTAAAATTGGGATTCTCCTCAAAATGGGTAGAGCTTGTCATGAAGTGTATTTCTACATCATCTTTCTAAATCTTGCTGAATGGAAAGGTCTGTGGATATATCACTCCTGAATAGGGTTTAAGGCAAGGATGTCCACTCTCGCCCTATCTTTTCATAATTTGCACAGAAGCGCTATCTTCAGCAATAATCAAAGCAGAACAAGATAAGCGTATTCACGGCATCAAGTTTGGAAGTTCAGGTATTTCTATTTCCCATTAATTATTTGCTGATGATAATTTAATTTTTGATAGAGCTAATAATGCAGAAAGTCATCAGCTAAAAAATATTCTAGATTTGTATTCTTCAGCCTCAGGTCAAGTCATCAACTACAGCAAATCTTTAATGTTTTTCAGTCCAAACACCAGCTCTTCACTTGTCAACTCTATCAAACACATTTTTGACCTGGGGTTGGTATCACGACATGAAAAATATCTTGGGCTTCCTTCAATGATTGGTAGAAATAGATCTGAGCTCTTCCATACTCTCATGGAAAGAGTTAGTCTTCTGATCATAAGCTGGAGATCAAAATTATTCTCAAGTGGTGGGAAAAAAGTACTGATAAAGGCTGTTGGCCAAGCCATTCCTTCCTATGCAATGACTGTGTTTAGGTTGCCTGTCACTCTGTGCAATGGTATTCAAAAGATTTTCTCCAATTATTGGTGGAGTCACTCTACCACGTCTAAAGGCATCCATTGGTGTTCTTGGAATCTTCTATGTCAGCCAAAGAAAGATGGAGGCTTAGGGTTCAGAGACCTTTTAGCTTTCAATCAGGCTCTCCTTGCTAAGCAATGTTGGAGAATTATCCTGAATCCAGATTCTTTGATGGCCAAAACTCTTAAAGCTAAGTACTTTCCCCACACAGAGTTTTTACAGAGTAAAGTAGGCAGCTGTACTTCCTACATTTGGAGAAGTCTTCTTTGGAGAAGAGAAGTTATTATGAAAGGATCAAGATGGAGAGTTGGGAATGGTAAAGACATTCTAGTTTATGGATGCAATTGGATTCCAAGACCTTATAGTTTCAAGCCTTTCTCTACTCAAACTCTCCCCTCAAAAACTCTTGTTGCGGACTTGATGACGGACCAAGGCGAGTGGCATGAAGAGTTAATTAGATCCAAGTTTCTTCAAGAAGATGCAGAAGCTATGCTTAGTATCCCTCTTCCTAGAATCCCTTGCTAGGACTTAATTACTTGGCACTTTGATAAACAAGGTTCTTTCAATGTTAAGAGCGGCTACCACGTGGCGCTCAAACTGAAATCTCATGATTCACCTTCCTGTTCCAGGAACCAATCCAGCTGGTGGAACTATGTGTGTCATTTAAATGTACCTTCAGAAGGATTTTCCTTTGGAAAGCCTTGCGGGACTTTTTGCCAACTCAATGCAATTTAGAAAATAGAAAGATCATTGATCAGAGCTGGTGTTTCTGGTGTTCTACTGCCAAAGAGGATTGTTTTTATGCTCTTGTTGGCTGTAAATTTGCTAAGAAAGTGTGGAAGTTAACGCCTTTTTCCTCTGTTATAAAGCTTAATCAACCTGCATCTTTCTCTTGTTTTGTTTGGGTGGCAATCGAGAGATTAAATAAAGTTGATATGGAGCTTTTATCAGTAGTGAGTTGGTCAATATGGCAAGCTCGAAATAATTTCCTGCACAACAAGAAGTTAGGGCAGCCAGAACTGGCCTTTTGTAGGGCAGAATCCTTGTTGGAGGCCTATTAATATACTGCTAGCAACAAAACAACCACAATCGTGCAGATGACACCATCCCCAAATACAGCTTGGATCCCTCCTAGTTCTGGTTTGAAATTAAATGTGGATGCAACGGTCAATATTTAGGAGGGTCAAGCTAATTTAGGTTGTATAATAAGAAATTCGAGTGGGGCTATCATGGCAGCACTGAGCACAAAGAAAGCTTGCCTTGGAAGTGTGGAGGTAGCAGAGGCCTTGGCTATCCTTGAAGGCATTCGTATGGCTGAAGAGTTTGGGCTTCATCCTAATTTCAATGAATCAGATTCTATAAATGTGGTTAACCATATTTTAAAAAAGACAAGTTTCAGAGGAGAGTTAGATTGGATTCTTGCTGAAATTCTTGACTTCGTAGACAGGGATTCAAACTGTAAGCTCCAGCATGTTTCCAAATCATAATCTTGCAAAGTTGGCCTTATCTACTTCGGAACCACTCTTTTGGTTAGAAAAGGTTCTGAAAGAAATTGATATCTGGTTGTAACGTTTTCAATAATGAATTCTTTGTTAAAGAAAAAAATTCAAGAATCTAATATAATAGACACCCCAAACATGTAAATCACATCTTCATAAATTATTCTCGCTAGTACATTGACAAAGTCTCAAAAAAAAAATATTTTTCAAATTTTCATATTTTTAGAAAATTCAAACCAACAAAATTAAAAATTCTTACTAAGTATTGTGAAGTGAGAATTAGGTAATTAGAAAATTTTGTTTGATAACAAGAATTGGGAATAAATTAAATAAAATGACATTTAAGCTTTGCGAGAAAAATAAGAATTTGAAGAAATAGAAACAGATTGCGTAAAATAAGATTTAGCATTTCAGGAAAATAAGAATTTGAAGAACTAGAAACGGATTGCGTAAAATAAGATTTAGTGATGTAGGACGACCTGAATAGTTTTTTATTTTATTTAATTTAAATTTTTTTTTAATTTTTTTTAGTATTTAGCTTTCTTTATTTTTTGTAAGAGTTTTTTTTTCTTATTTAAGTAGATTTAGGTTTTCTCTATTATAAATAGGGAGCCTATAGTATTGTTTAAATACTTTTCTTTCAATAAAATTTTATTCAAAAACTTTTAAAACTTTAGTTTCGTTTATTTTCGCGCTTCCGTTTCGACATTTAGGATTTGAGAAAAATAAGAATAAGTGTTTAGGGTTTATTTGGGCATGGAGATTGGGGACAAAACATGGAGTTATAAGGGGTAAAATCATCCGAACCTTAGTTTTTCGATAATTTTGAAAATAAATTAGTGTTGAATTTTTAAAATTTTCATTTTTGAGATAATTTGGCAAATTTTCCATACATACATACTACATATATATATATATGTAAGTAATTAATTTATTTTAAATTTTTTTCTCCAATAATTAATTATAAAGCAAATAAATATTGATGTAAATTTGCTTTGAAAACATTTTAAGCAACAATATTGTTTTACTTTGGGTTATTTTCAACCCTACCCCCAAATTTTTTGACACATATTAAATATGTCAACCTTTTATTCAAAGTTATTACTGTATTTTCAAATGACAGCAACTGGTCTTTAACAAAAGACAGCGAACATATCAAGGTTGGCGGCACAATGGTGGCACGATCAAGGTTGTCATGCATGCCACCAATGCTCGGCCCCAAGGCTGCCAATAATATATATTTTTTAAATTACATCAAATAAAAAATATAAAATACCCATTTTATCTCTATTGACGTCAAAGTTAATAGTTCGTTGTTGTTATTGAGGGGTGAAGTGATAAGTTTAAATATAAAGTTAATACATTTAATATATGTCAATAACTTTAAGGGTAGGGCTGAAAAAAATGCTTTTCCTTTTCGCACATACCTCAATATTAATATAGTAATCACAAATTTTTTTTTTTAATATTACAGGTACAAATTACCAATATTATATTGAAATACTACTGAAAATTTGTGATAGAATCGCATATAATATAACCTGAATAGTTATATTTAATTTTAATGATATCTACCCTCACTGTAGGGAGGAAAATTTACCCACACTCAAATATAGTAGACTCTACATATATAATAGATGTATTTCTCGTAACTAGGAAATTGAGTCCAACCTTCTCTTACCACTCCAACAAAGCCCGAGTGGCATATAATAACCACAAATTTAAAACGTTAAAAAGCTTTAATCACGTAATTTAATTAATTTCATGATTTTTCAATAGCTATTTGAATATACATAAATGTGGATATGTACGTATGATGTTTATTAGGTAATGACTATCTTCAAAGTAAAGAATTAGAATTAATTTGTAGTCAATCATCTATCTACTTTATTTGTTAATGCACAAACACAATTCCACACGATCAAACTCTATGTATGAACTTACATGTTAAATTATTTTGCGATGTAAGTTTGTTTAATCCCTGACCCTAATCGTAGTCCAAATTTTGCTTGATTCTATCTCATGTAACTATTTAGCAATCACTCGTAAAGAAAAAGATTTAAGTAGAGTTGTCTTAATGGTTAATAAATAAAACTATATATTTATTAAATAAGGGTTTCAAGCATGAGCAAAGAAGACTCCATAATTTCTATACAATGGTACATTTTGATATTTTTATTGCTTCACCTTGGCAAACACACGAGTCATCATGACCTAAAAAGCAATAACTTGATTCACTCAATCATTCAAATAACTGATGCCAGGGATAGCCAGAATATAATTATTGCACAATTTTCATAACTCAACGGATCAAGATTCTACTCTGATATTAATTTTTTTTTACTTGCGCAACACCTTAAAATTCAGCTGCAATATATACACTTAAAAACTGTTTTATTAATGATTTTCTCATGGATAGAACATTATTTACTCATCATCACCTTGGACTGAACTACCTCTTAAAAGAAGGCCACCCTCATCTATTTTTATACTTGAACTTGAGTAATCAGTGCAAGGACCATAGGTAGAGAAGCTCTGGGTTTGGCTTGGATTTTGCCAGAAATGATTTCTTACTGCCTTAAATTTAGAATTAATGGCTAAAAATCCAGGATCTGAGAGGAGGTTTTGAACAAAAGTACGACCTTCAAGCATGCTTACCACTTGAGACATTGTTGGCCTAAGTGTGGGTGACGCATTTGTGCACAAGAGAGCCACATTAAGCATCACCATTGCCTCCTCTGATGAATATTGTGAGCCCAAGCTAGGATCCACCAGCTCCAATAAATTTCCTCTTTCTT
The DNA here is from genome assembly GCA_022749755.1 of Azadirachta indica. Classification (NCBI taxonomy): domain Eukaryota; kingdom Viridiplantae; phylum Streptophyta; class Magnoliopsida; order Sapindales; family Meliaceae; genus Azadirachta; species Azadirachta indica. The sequence goes on along the minus strand of CM040440.1, from coordinate 1,519,155 downwards.
GGAGAACATAGGCCTGAAAAGAAACCAAGAAACAGAGATATCACAATTATGCAACATAAGTAGCAAAGAAGTCAACACTTTGGATCCTACTCGAAAAAAGAATAATACTTTGCTGATATAAAGTTCAAATACCAGATTTGCATGAATGAATTACATAGCATTAGCACTTTCAAAAGGTGTAAGATCAAACTGCAAAACCTTCCAAAAACGACAATGCTTACCCAGTCAAGAAGGTAAACAAATTCGTCGCTCGGTCTGTAATTAGTGTTGCTCTTTCCACTGACAATTTCTAATGCAACAACTCCAAAACTATATACATCTGCTTTGTTTGTTAAGTAACCACGCATTGCATACTCAGGAGCCATATAACCGCTGCAGAATTAAAAAGTTATAAATATTTAGAAAAGATTGTAAAGTTCTGGCTCTTTTTCTGAGACATGCATCACACATGAAAGTTGCCAACCTAAAACAGAGAAACAATGAAATCAAGTCTGTGGGAAATGATGTATGGCTTTGATAGCTGTTGTAAATTTGACGGCGATATTCTATGGTATATATAATAGTATATACAAATCAAGAAAGGGTCTACAATTATTTTCCGATTTAGATAAGTGGCAAATATGTTCAACTGGAAAAAAAAAATGCTTTGGACATTTTTGTGCAAGAACTCAAATAGTTCCAGCTACCCGGGTGCTGATGTGAGAATTATCATCTTCATAAAGCTTCGCTAAACCAAAATCAGAAATTTTAGCATTGAGATACTTATCAAGCAAGACATTGCTTGTCTTGATGTCCCTGTGCACAATTTTTATTATTGACTCTTCATGAACGTAAGCCAGACCTCTAGCTATCCCTATGCAAATCTTTTTCCTGGTAGGCCAGTCTAGATTCAATCTGGTTGCAACATCCCTCCCTGTCAAGAGTTAGAACAAAAACAACCAATTTTATATCAGCTGAGCTGAAAAGAAGTTAAAGATTGCCTTAGAAACTAAGCTTACTGAAAAGAGCTCGGGATACACAATTATTTTCCATGTATTCATAGATCAGCAGCAACTGATTTCCTTCAACACAACATCCATATAGCTTTACGAGATTTGGATGCTGCAGTGCAGAAATCATCCCAATTTCATTCACAAATTCACGATTTCCTTGCCTCGATTTTGACGAGAGCTGCTTTACTGCAATTACAGTTCCATCTGACAATACACCCTGCATCTCGAAGAATGTATTACTCTTAAACTTAATTATAAAGTGAATCCTAATATAGCATCAAGAGTATTGTCCTCAAAAGTAGTAAATTCCAATGTCCTGCTTTTTCTGGGATAATTTTTCTCTTCTAGTAAATTTAAATATTAGTTTGGAAGTACCTGTCAAAATTTTTGATATTAGCATATACAGTAGTTTCTATAATTAAACGCCAAAAAAGGGCAGATGAATTCAAAATCTAATTCTATAAATTTAATTCCATTTTTATAAAAAATGAATGCAGGCACATTACCTCTAATTTACAGACTAATTACAACCCATTAAGCATCGGGTTTTTAATCTAATCCAGTACTATTCCATCCACCATCTTGAAAAACCAAAAAGAATATGTGGGAGGAATAATCAAAACTATAATTATTGAAACGTAATGTTACCTTGTAAACTGAACCAAAACCACCCTCCCCAAGTTTGTTTGCAGGATCAAAATTCTTGGTAGCAGCTTTAATCTGCCTTAGTGTGTATAATCCTGTTTGCAGACCTAGACCTCTCAGCTCTGCCAGAAATGCAGTATTAACATCAACAGAAAGATATTCAAATCTTGCTTCTACGATTTTATTGATAATGAAATAAAATATCTTATCCCCAGGAAAACTAACATGTTGTACCTTTATCTGCAGACTCTTTCCTTCCCAGCCATCCTTTTCTATGCATGATAACCAAGACCAGAAGGACAACTAGTACCGATGTACCCACTATCCCAGCCATTAGCAGGACATGACTCTTTTTGCCTTTAATTACTGGGGGATTGAAGTCTGTACATGAGGAGGAAATATTTCCAATCAGAGATTTGAGAGGGACTAACTAAACAAAAAGTAGTAATAATAACTGAACAGATGGAAAAACATTTTTGAACTTTTTTTTATTTCTCATTACAAATTTAAATTCACTGGATATTCAAGAGGAATAATATCTGGTATCCATTATACAGTTATTATTGAGGTTTGGCTTTAGAGAGTACAGGTATTTACAAGCTGAAGATCATTTGCTAAGTACAACAGCTTACTTGGCTCCACAGAGATAGCTGATATTAGAGGACCATAATTTCCTCTTACTGGTATGCCTGTTGTCCCTCTGCCAGCCCAGTAAAAGTGGATCTTTACCGTGTGACTGGTAACTTCTGCAGTAAAATTCTTTACAATGGGAATAGTGGTACCACCAGCTTCATCCTCAATGTTAAAATCTTTCAAGACCAACTTTCCCTGTGTCAAAGAAATAATAGTGATTAAGTACAAAAGATATCAGAGAAGGAAGTTTTTCCCTTTGAGAAAAAGAAACCAAAAAGACTGCATATACTTAATTGTAACCTGGACATAAACATCAAATATGCGCTTTCCCAGGCTGTTAAATGTACTGTCATTTTTAAAAATGATCTCTGCAAAGCGAAGCCTAACTGTGTAATTCCCATTACCAAGGCATAGACCATAGTAAGTGAGAGAGAGGGGAGAAACTCGTGCTGTTGTGTACAGTTCTGAATCAACCACAGATGCCTCAGAAAGAGTGGATGTATTGGCTTCAACATAAATATCTGAATCAACATCGTTGTCCATGAAGTTGCCAGTACTGCTAAATGCCCAATATTGGCCTGAGCCAGAGTAAAACATAGAAGCACCTCTTGGTTCAACATCAGCTTCGTACTTGGTTTTACCAGTATTTATTTCCCTACCACCGCAGTTTATGTGCAAGTTGTAACGATCTGTTAAGTATTGACAACACAAAAGAGGATCAATCACTAAATCTAGTAAGAAAAGCCGCAAATGCTCCAAATAACTGAAAACTAGCACACAGTAACTTCTGCATGTTTCCAAATTTTTAGTCATGATAATTCTATCCTTCACTTTTCACTGTCATTATAGGGTGTGGAGATTGTTGCATGTTGAAGGATACCTTCAAATACATCTATTGAATTTGTGGGTTCTTCAATAGGCCAGCGGTATGTTATATTTGAACAATTTTTCATTAAAATTTTTTCCAAAGAAACCCGTAACAAACTAGAGTCTTAAATTCAGAAAATAAAAAATTCTAGTTCAATAAAATAAAGAAGAATTTCTAAGCCAAAAGTAACTTACATTGATCAGCAGAAGCAGAACAAGGAAAGTTCTGTTTTAGGCACGAATGAACTTTATTTCTGCAACATAGAATATAGTAAATACTGAGTATTAACAGCAGTGCAGAGTTCTTATTTTGATACAAATGCATCAAATTCAGAGCTACAATGTGAAACAATGACAAGCTTCTCTTACAGCCAAGTAAACTATCTAGCAATATGGGCACAAGATTCTTACGGTTCGTCAACTGAGGAGAAGTAGCTCTCCACTAAGTTCCTGAAAACACAAGATCATTGCTTCACTATTCTAACTATCAATACATGAATGCATAATTGAAAATATATACTAAATTAGACTCACACACTCCCTCGAGGACATTCAACCGGACTTGAGTTTTCCCAAGTGAAATTGTTTAAGGATATATCCCTGAAGACCAAAATGAAGAGTAACATCAGCAATTAGATTCCTCTAGAGTCTGAAACAAATGAAAGAAGTTTTGCTGCATCACTTGGCATAAGATTATTCAACTTAACATTTTCAAGTTCAGAAAATGTATTAAGAGGTGCTTAGATGGCTGTTCGATGTTGTTAACAGTTTAGAACTGAAATTGGAAACTGAAGCATGAACATCAAAGTAAGGGAAATATACGTACACATTTTTGTTTCTTTCTAACATATATCTAGGTACTGACCCTGTAAGCTTGTTGCCCGTCAAATACCTATAGAAAAACAGTTTTTATGTTAGCTTCTATGAAACCATGGCGAGCAAAAATTAGGAACCAAAATTAGTTGTCCTCTCACATGAAATCCAATTTTGTCAATTGGTGGAATGTAGTAGGAATTTCACCAGTCAAATTATTGAAACTGAGGTCTCTGCAAGTATGCAGCAAAATGAAAACAAATGTTAAGAGTGAAAGTAAAATGCTCAGAGTCAAACAGATTATAAAAAATACAATGTCTCACTGTGTTTTGATGTGGCTCTTTATCACTAATGGGTTTTGTATATGCAGCACATGCTAAAAATTTAACCATCCATTGACTAGAAAAAAGATTCATCTGCACGCTAATAGTCAAAATAACCATCACAATCAGAATACATCCTCTGCGAAGATGCATCATATTGGATATAAAATGCTATAAAGAAAATAAAATGTTCATCCCAAGTTAAACTTCAATTAATCACCAGAGGGCATGATTGACCTTTAATTTTTACTTGAAAGATAAGATGATTTCTTTCCTAACAATTAACCATCAGTAGAGCAATATTTCATCTTCTATCTCGAGAATGCGGTGTAAACAAACAGTTATGTAGCTCAAAGTGATGAAAATTTTCATATTCCTCATAAACAACTCGTAATCTAAGTTGCGTTATGGTTTAGGTCATGCTTGACGCTGCCAAGCCATTTCGAGTTCGAGTAACAATAGAGAGTAAGAGTTTGGTGTTTTGTGAGTAAGATTTTTCACTTCCATCGAAAATCTTTCAAACTAAAAAATAAAAGATTAGTCATGTAAGCAGAAGCCAGTCACATGAAACTTATAATTACTTAGATCCAGTCTGAACTCCTAATTTTCTAAGTTCTTTTCTTTTTTTTTTTGGGAATTTTTATGTAAGATTGTTTGGTTATAATGCAAAAGCATACACAATTTTTCACAATTCAACTGATATTAGTACTGAAAATTTATATATGCATGAATAAAACCGATGTATCCAACCTATGTTGGTTGTCATGTCAAATTAAAATCACAGTAAATAAGGTTCAAGTTTCAAAACAGAGCCATCAATTGTAAGGGACTTGTTTAAACCATTGGCAGAGCTACTTACAAATTTTTCAGTGTTTTTATATCCCCAATATATTCTGGAATGTCTCCATGTATGAAGCATTTCCTCAGAATCCTGCATTTCACAATTCGATCCCAAGTACTTATTTAAGAGATTTCATATTTGTATAATAAATGCATACCACATTGGCAAATATAAGTAGAAGAGAGAGAAAAAAACAGAACATCAAAAAAAATTGACTCACAATGTCTTCAATGATTTCATTTTATCCAACTGTGGGAAAGTAGACCCTTTGCCTTTTAAGTCACTAATCCTCCTAAAGACATACAAAGAAGAAGGGGAAAAAAACATAAACAATCATGCAATGAACTCCTTTGACAAGAACAAATTTAAAAGAAAAAGGGAGATGATAGAATTGCATACAGATCAACTAATCTGGTCAAGGCAGAAATGCTAGAAGGTATTGGGCCCTCAAGAGAGCAACCCTGAATATGCCTGTGAAAAGTACCCTTGGTAAATTGTAGCAAAAGCTCCAATTGGAACATAAAATATCTACCAGTAGAACAACTTACAATTTCTGAACCTTCGTCCATCTACTGATGAATTCAGGTATCTTGCCAGAGAAGTTATTGTCACTTATCCTCCTAAAATAGATCAAAGAGATGAAAACTTACTTGTCAGTGTCTTCAACCGCATTATCTAGATCAATGAATCAGATTGATAGTAATTTCCGTACAATGAAAATGCATCAAAGAAAGAATATTTGATAGAGAGATAAAAAATACCAGTTAAATGAACCAATACTAATATATATGCATTTCTTTTAGTCAGCACCCACGTTTTACATAAAAATAAAGTGATTTCCCACTTACATATCATCCAAGTTGGTCAGTTTGGCAAGTTCTGCTGGCAATTTTCCTGTGAAAGAATTTGATGATAGCATTCTGATGAAAGACAGTAGCAATGACGTTACCAATCAAAAGATTTGGATAGCTTGGAAATAATAAGTGCTTTGCTTGGAAGGAGAAAGAAGTTACAGTTTCTGTAAATTGACCAACTTCCCAATTTCTGGTGGAATGGCTCCTGAAAAGAGGTTTCCTTCAATGCTCCTACAATATGAATGTGTTTGTATTAATTTAAGCTGAACTGATTAAGTTTCCATCAACCAATTGGAACACAGTCCGAATCATGTATAGATCATGAATACAAAAACTATAAGAAAAGATTTTGACATACAGGTTTCTGAGGGTGGTGATGTTGGTGAGAACCTTTGGGAATGTACCAGACAGTCGGCTCCCCATCAAAGAGCTGCATGTTTAATAAACAAAGCATGGAAAACTTGACCCATTTACATTATAGAAAAGATGGAGAGAATTAATACAGTGAAATGCTTACAGCTCGACCAAGTGCATAGTAGCCCATTGTGGAGGTATAGAACCGGTGAAGCAATTGCGACTGAGGTCACTGTGTATAATTAAACAATTGAGCGAAGGAAGGATCAATAATTAAAAACCATCTCAACATATTTCTTAAGAAGGTTTGAAGAATTTCTAGAGAATTTGCTTACAGCTGTTTAAGGTAGTGAAGTTTAGAAAACTCAGGTGGGAGTGCTCCTGAGAAATTTTGAGCTTTCAATGCTCTGCAGAAAATCCATGTAGTTTTCCAACTTTAATCAATAAATGGACGATGAGCTTATGTATACGCTGGCTGACAATAAGTTGCTTATCCGAATTACCACAATAGTCAATAGCCAAAGATTTACTAACAGCTTAACTAAAGTAGAGAACAAGAACAGAAAAATTTCTGAACTAAGGAATTAAAAAGTTAGTCAATAAGTCAAAATTACCATCATAATCAGAAAATGGATGTAATAAAATCCCGTTAAGCTTAAGACAGTTTTTGTTTGCACAAAAGACAAGGAAGGATCCCCATTCACATGAGAAAGCATGGCAATTTCACGAACGATCAAATTGGGAAAGCTTAATACTCATATTTCTCTTGTGTCTCCCTTACAAAGAATAAGAAAACGGAAGGGAAAAAAGGAAACAAATATACTTTTTGACTCTTTGGTCAGAATATATCTCAAGGGATAGAGTGGCAAAATATATTATAATATTATGACTTAGAAGAGTTGGGTAGTTTGAACACAGACTACTCACTATGACTGTGCAATATATCATTGAAAATCTTATTTTCTCCGTTAAGTGAAACAAAAGTGCTGGAAAAGCAAAACCCAGAAGGATGAAAGAGCAAATAAGAAATAACGATGAAGAGAAGAAAAGAGAAGAGAAAAATACATGCTTACAACGTGGCAGGAGGAGGAGGAGAAGGAGGAGCAGTCACAGGTGACATTGCTCTCAAACCCGATCCTGGCATCTAATTTTATCCAATTTCCTTTCCCACTGCATGGATCAACCCCAAAGTCCCAATCTTTCTTCCCCAGTTTGCCCTCTATATGCTTCAATGCCTTCACTGCAAATTAATTAAACGGAACATCTCAAAGTTCACTAAGAGCTGATAGAAACTAATAATACTGGTGTGCTGAGAAAGACCAGTATTAGTATTAATTATTCTTAATTAATTTGGTTTTAGTATAAAGAGCATACGATATCTATGAGCTGTAATTAATTAAGCAAAATTTGAAAGTTTATAATTAGTTGATATGTACCTTCTTCAGCATGGAGGAGCTTAGCAGTGACTGGAAATTCAAAGGTAGCAAAAGAAATAAATATAAGCCGTAATAAAAGAAGCAGCTTTCGAGATGAAACTGCTCCCAATCCCATTTTAGTACTTGAATTGTGCTCCCCTGCTTTCTTCAGCAATAGCACTGATCCTTACTCTTTGGCTAATCAGTTCTGAGAGAGTGAGAAAGTTGCACTGAATATACACTTTATATATATATATATATAATATGCCACTTAATTTGGACTGTGTTATTAGAAGGAAGCTAACTATCTTATTCTACGATAATATAATTATCAGAAATATATAGCATGGTTTGTAATTTCTATGATATGAAAGAGTATAAGCGCGTGAAAAATGTTGACCAATTAACTATAGAGTATCCCAAATTAATTTAAAGCTCGGTTACACGCATGTAATTAACTAAATATATTTCAGCACATGGAGAATGGGCCAAACTGAAGTGAAAATTCTAATAAAATATCAACAACATGAGCAAAAAAAATCCAATATGCGGCCACTACTGTCCACCCATGTCTGCAATTCATTGATTTTCCATGTATTATTTAATTAATTTAAAACCAGAGTTTAACTTAATATTGTTGGAGCACTAATCACTATCTGGATATTTTGCCTGACTTTATTTCTCTTATTTCTCTTAATATTATTGGAGCACTAATCACTATCTAACTCTTATTTCTTAAACGTATTAATACATATATATAACTTTATTTCTCTTATTTCTTAACGTATTAATACATATATATATATATTAATTTAAATGTTTTACAGATTTACAAATACCATCGAACCAAATATTGTTGAGACAATGTGTGTTTGAGGGGAAATTTAATTATGCTATTTGTAACCGGAAAAGCCATTTAGATCCCGATTGAGATGCGATCTACATCAAATTAAGCACGGTAACAGCTGGTGTGCAATAATATTCGACCAATACATCAACAAGAGTTTGTACATATATAGAATAAATTAAGGTTCTGAACAGTTAAAAGTAAGTCACAGGATGTGAACCGATTACCGATCACATTGACATATGACAGTCAAAGTCTTCCGTCTAGATGGAAATGGAAAATCAGATATATTTATTTTATTTCGTGTAGTTTTTCATTTTCATTCGGACAGAAAGTAGAAGCCAAGCCAACTGGGCTGGCAGGGAACCTTGAAAGACGGAGACAAGTCTACCAAGTCTTTACGGTTACGCGCTTCAAAGCAAAGCAAAGCAAAGCAGCAGTGCATTGAAAACGAAAGGAGCTTAGTAAAGTTAATTATGTACGTATTAATTTATGGACATTGTGGGCCACGAAGAGCACTTCCATTTCTATATCTTTTTGATAATTTTGTTGTTCATTGAACCAATGTACGTAAATTAATATTTCTAACACTTATTAACTCCTCTCCCCTTCATATTAATTAATTTATCGCAGCCATACAATATTATCCACCATTCTAGCACGTTCGTGTTATGTATTAAGGTGAATTTTTATATATATATATATATATATTTTTAATTTTGTGAAAATTCACAAACACTTTCTTTATTATACTAATTTTATTTTATTAACCATTAGTTAATTTTTTAAAAAGCTTAAAAATTTAATATACTCTTAACAAACTTTACGTGTAATTTTTACAAATTTTAGGAGAAATATGTGAAAATATTCTAAATTTTTAAATGTTAATCTTTACTTATTTTTATTTTTAATTATTTACATAATAATAATAATAATAATAATAATAATAATAAATAATAAATAATAATAATAATAATAATAATCTAACATTATCCCTTCTTTTTCTCTTCTCCCTAATGACTTATTTTAATTACTTTGCGACTGGTGCTTTGTATTTTTGAATTACGGTTTTGTTTTGTTATTTTTTATTTTGAATATGATTTTATTTTTTTTTTAGAATGTTTAATTTATAATTTTAACTGAATATAAATAAAATTAAATTTTTACAAATTTTTTATTTATTCAATGTAAAAAAAATATAAATATGTATATATATTGAGATATTTGCACATACCTCATCTAAAATTTATAAATATATATATATTCAATTAAAATTATAAATAAAATATTTCAATTACAATTAAAATATATTATAGTAGGAAAAGAAGGCGAAGAGATAGAGTTAGGTTGTTAGGAGGCTTTTTTTTAATTATGATTATTATTTTTAAATGAAGTAATTAAAAATAAAAATAAGTAAAGATTAATAATTAAATATTTGAGATATTTTCGCATACTTCCTCTAAAGTTTGTGAAAATTACACAATTAAAAAAGTTTGCTGAGGAGATTTTAGACATTTTAAACTTCTTGAATGATTAACTAATGGTCAACAAAACAGAGTTACTATAATAGGTAGTACCCATTAATTTTCACAAATTTTTTATTTATTTGTGATTTTCACAAATTTTAGAGGGGATATATAAAAATACACCTATATATTAATTTATTTCGAATATGGCTTGAAGTTTTAATTAATAATAACACACATTGTTGTGCTATGATTTTTCATTGCTTGCGTGACGCTATCATAATTATCCATGTCAGCAGTGGTCCACAAATTGCCTACGTGACATCTTAGAAAGCATCCACGACGGATGTTGTAATGACGTGGGCAATGGTTTATCAAGAGTCGTGGCATTAACTCTATGGAATCATTTTTTCTAAAATTATGTTATTGTTAAAGTATGATGGCCATCATAGTATAAAATAGAGGGCAGGTCAAGAAAAGAGCGTAAGTGGAACCTATTTTCCCTCGTGGAGTGAGTAGTAAGTCTCTCATCTCCTAAAAGTTTTCATCCTCTCTTCCATCCCACATCTATATTAATCGACGTACTCTAATGAAAGAGGTAAGTCTCTCCTCTCCTAAAAGTTCTCATCCTCTCTCCCAATCTATGCCCATATGAACCAAAGTACTCCAATAAGAAAGGGAAGTCTCTCCTCTCTTAAAAATTCTTACATTACACAGCTCTCAACCCATTTCTCTATATTTTTTTGATTTGATTTGATCGTTGAGGGGTATTCACTGGTGATACCACCGACGTCCATTTCTTATTTGCGTTTTGCAGATATTGGTTACTGTAGTATTCATAGTAGACTCTTCCGATATCAAGAGTTGCCAACCATCTTTTTCGCTAGGTTTATAATGATTATCGAGATAGAGTTATCAACTTTATCAAAGATGTATTTTTCGTAAAAATAGATAAAATTTTATTTGTTGATTAAAATTAATCGTATGTAACACGTATGTGTCAATAAGAGAAATTTCAGCTTCAACACACATATATCATATATATATATATTATATATGTATACCTATCTATCTCTACTTTCACATTTTCACTCGAACATTAAAAATTAAATGAAATTAATAAAAGAAATTTATAATAAATCATGAAGTATGGACAAACCAGCATTAATTCGGCAGCGAGAAGGAGAAAATGGATAAATGGATAATATCGTTTGCGCGGGCAACAAAGGTTGGTAAAGGCGGCGGGTGGGACTCAAACGACGCGGTTTTGCGGAAAGAAAAGAACGCTTCATCGTTATCTAATAGCTAGTGTGTGCGGCCTGAATGGTTTGATACATCTTTGGCATCTTTTGGTTAATTTTGATGTATATATTTAAATTGTTCGTTTCATTAATTGGACGTAGATGAAATATATGTAAACAAATGAAGGCAACGTATACCTTGAATCTTCTTTTGTTTTACGACTTCATTATTTATGTTAATTAATTATTGATGCTAGCTTGCTGGCCGGCACTTTTGTGCAAAATTCACTATGTTAATTGCTGCCAGTTGACTAGCGCCATCAGAATTTTAAGCTAGCTAGCCACATCTCCGCGGAATATATTATATTATATATAAGTCGGCTGATCAAATTAACTAATAAAGACAAAATAAAAAGCATGCCTTTCATTAATATATAGCTTTTGAAAAATGCATGCCTTACTTCTCTATACGAGCAATTTTCACGTAGAAGAAGATTGATAAAAATACTTTTATTCAGTTTCACTGCTCATTAAGGAAGAATGGTGGCCGCTTGACAACAATACTACTTAGCAACCAACTAATTTTAAGGCTAATTTAACCCAAGCCATGCCATCAACCTAATAACCCTTGAACAAGCCATCGATGTTCGTATAGAAAAATTATTGACATGCAACATGTATATAATTAATGTATCCATATGTTGCATGTCAATAATTTTTCTATACGAACATTGATGGCTTGTTCAAGGGTTATTAGGTTGATGGCATGGCTTGGGTTAAATTATAGTTAATGCTACAAAATACAAGCCGAATCTAAACAATTAACTAATTTGGGAATTAATTGCTTACACGTACCCACAAGAGGAAACTATATATGGGTGCAAATTATAACTAAATCCAATTTAATTAATTTTATGAATTTAGTTCTGAATGAGTACTGCATCGAGTAATTGATTCCAGGCATCGGGAACTCCAGGAAGACACCAATGACTGCAATCTGCAGCACGGGGGCCTCCAAAGCCATAAGCCGAAGGATGACCATCTTTTCGAAGTTGCGATAATGTTGCCATGTTAAGCAAATAAACTTTTATTCGATATTGATCTTACAACCTTTTCAACAGTCGCTTCTGCTGGATGTGGACCCTTGGATAGTTATGCCCCAACATCGTTTGTGTTTCTCCTCTGCAATTCTTCGCAATATTGGGTTTGGGATCCTCCAATCACTTGAGCTATATGTATATATATATGTGTGTGTGTGTGTGTGTGTGTTTAGCTGCATGCCACTAGGCATTTTATGTATGTATATTGTCAAAAATTAGTTCTTCCTTTTCGATTGACTTTTCATTAATTTAGTATTGTTTGTGTGTGTCTGCGTGTGTGTGTGTGTGATTATTTCAATATATAATTACATTAGACTTCATAGGATCTGGGGAAACACCCCGTAAGAAGACCTTTTCTTTAGAATCAACATTGGCGTTTACCCATTTGGCCAATGTATTCAATGCTTTCTCATAGGCAACCAAGCGATTCACGTCTTTGTAGGTATGGTTCGCGTCTTGAATAATGTCCCATCTGCATGCAGTATATATATATATATATATATATATATATATATCAATATATAGCATCAAGATTCCATATATCAAGCTTAGCTTCAATTAGCTAGGCATGCAAATTAATTACGTAATTAATTGATAGTAGATATTAGAGGTCGATCTTACGGTATGAAGCTACCAATGCCATGTGTCAAACATCAATATGTCAGCTCTCTTCCAAATGTATCCGCTCTGGATTGAATTTAGTTTTAAAACTCGGCCAACTTTCTCAACAACAATATCAACGAGAAATGCATTGCGAGACAACATCACTGAAACATTGTATGCTTGAAAATTAATCAGGTCATTAAGTCAACAAGGAATATATCAGCTAAAATATTTCATAATTATTATTAATTGGTTAACGGAACTCTATATACTATTATTATTATTATTAACAATATATATATACATAGATTAATAAATAATAAATATATAAGATAATTTGGTTAATTTCTGAATTATATTTTTCTCTACCAGTTAATAGAAAGAACTAGATCCATCACACTTAGTTTTCTCATGGACTCACAAAATTACAGCTAAAGTGTTCGTTGTTTCCTCATGGACTCACAAATATAGTACTCAATCGAAAATTAATTATAATTCAGATTAATTTACAATCTAGGCTAGACTTGTGTCACGTGCCGCCGATTCGCCGCCAACAGCGCACGAGAGCGCGCTCCTCGCAGAACAAGCGCGCCCAAGTTCCGGAGTGGCCTACCTTCTCGATGGAGAGCCTACACTCGCGAATGAACAGTAGCCCGCGAGCAGACATGAGGTTTCGAGAGCAGTTCGGGGGTGAGCGGAGTGGGACGGGAGCGTGCCCGACATCCTACCGTGTCAACCGAGGCTGAGCAGGTCAGCAGGCCTTGGAAGCAATCACCTCAAACATCATTGAAGCATCCTTTGGGCTGGGCAAGTAAGCACATGCAAGGGGGCAAGCTGGACAACACTTGGCTTGATTTAGTAACTTAGCTTGGTTTCCTTAGAATGTAATCCAATAAGCACAATTTTATGTTTAACGGTGGTAGGTAAGATATTTCTTATTTTCTTGTAAATTATGTAAATGTGGATTAATTTTGGCTATTGAAAGTGCTTGTTTAGAGTGAATCATGGCCATCTATTTGTACATATATATTGTATAGTGAACTATAATGAGAAAGGGACCCATTTTCTCTTTCCAAATTGCTTCTCACGTTGGTTTCTCTTCTTCTCCATTTTGCCCCCAAATTTGAGCACCAAATTGACTTATTTCACGCCACTTCTTGCAACACACACACAAAAATTGATTTTGGGAGAATTAAAGACTTACTTAGGCAATGACAATCAGCTTGTTCAAGTACCGCACGTAGTGGGAATTCCGCATCAATTTCTGGCACGTGACACTTGCATTGGCCTCCTCACATTATTTATCCTTTAGAATGTACGACAACTAATTAATATGATCAGGGCATTTACTGAATGTTTGAAAATCGGTTTTTCCGTATGAATATCAGAAATAGGGAAAAAAAAAAATAGTAGTGCATGCTGGCCAATGTTTGTATCGGATGATCGATCAGTTTGCGTCTCGCACTACATTGGCCATATGTTTTGTGACGAAAGCATTAGAATAACATAGAGTTGACTTTTTGTCATATGTGCTATTAGACTTAATATTGTCACGAAAAAAATTCATTTTTAATTAATTCCAAGTAATTAAAAATTTTTAAATTTGGGACTTGAAACTTATCTTACTCATAAGATATGTGCGGTGAAGTAAAATTATAGACTAGTTTCTTTGGGAGATTAATTAAAACAAAACTACTTAAATAATGACAGTGAGTAAAAGGGAATTAATCATTGTAATTAATTTACCGGGAAGGTGAATGTGGCAAGGCCTCCTGTTCTGGCTAAGCTACATTTCGCTTTTGGCACTGCTAATTTAAGCATGCATTTAAGGGATTGCCATTGATTTAAGCTTATTGAGTCCCTTACAAACATGATGTGTTTTCCCCTAAATCTCTCCAAGAAAACTCTACCTTTGAATCCATAACTGTACAGTAAAATAGTTATGGGTTGACTAGTAATTGTAACTCCAGTGACAAAACGATGATATACATCTCTCCTAAGGGACCATAAAGGAAAGAATAAGACAATGTAGCATTTGAGGTGATATTTGGTAGCATTATGCAAGTTATTTTCTTGTTTTAAGAGCCCCGGCGGCAGTAATTTTCAACCTCTAATTCTGCACATGCAACAAAAATGCCAACAAATAAGCGAACATCTGTGCTATTTGTGAGTGGGTTTCCGAGAAATTGGTGCGTTCCCGTAATTTTCAACTTCCTGTGATTCTTCTATACGTGGTTTTTAGAATTAAAACTCAAAATTGTGAGAGAAAATAAAAAAAGGGTATCAGTTCAATTTTTAATTGATCAGCTTGCTAATTTAATTAAGTAAATGGAAATATATAGTTGGAATTAGCTATATGTGAGTTTGACATGCACGTACTCATGAAGATTCAAGATTATGTAAAGCACGTGTCTCGACCATAAGGAACGGCGCTACCCGGTCCTGTGAAAGATCATAATCAAGAATTGAATGGGAAATTAATCATTAATCTCATTGTTGAGCAAAATTTGCTATTGTAGAATTAATTGACTGCTATATACAGTATCTCGCATGCAATTTGTTTTCGTACTATTAAACATGATTTAAGAAAAACGAGGATGATAATGAAGAAATAAAAGAAGGATATATACCTTGGCAACTTGCATGAAGTGGGCTTCCATCTGTATTTACGATAGAGCTTATCTGGGCTTTCATTTATACAAGTTTTCTCCACGAAAGTCGCCGGTAGTGATAAAAAGGCGCATGCTACTTGTAGAAGAAAATGATATCAATTTTTTTAAGCTCTAATTACCATTAACTGTACAAATTTGATTTCGAAATTAATTTGTTCCTGGTCAGGTGGTTGATCGTCTGGATTCCACAGACAGATCTTTGATTATGATCTAGGTCTTAGTATGAGAATTCTGCCTGCGCGCAGACAGTACATGATAGAGGACATTTCGGAACATAAGACCAAAGCTTAATTATATGACAGAATATTCTCAGTAGTTAAAATAAATCATCCTTGTAATGGATTATGAATATCTGATAGAAAGAACATGATGAAGTGGCACATTATGACAAGTGAACGGATCTCAAGGGCTATGATTACAGGTTCCATCATGGAGTTAAATTAAATTGGGTTTGATTTGACAAATTAATTGTACTGTATTATGGCCATAACCGAATTTATTTTATTTCATTTCTCAATGTTGCCGTAGCTTAAAATGAATCTAACATTTTAACTGTGCATGTATTGATTATATATATATATATTTTAAAATAAAATAGTTTAACCAAGTAGAAATTAAACAATGTTTCGATGATTTCAATTCGCTAGCTTCGAATGAAAGCCATATTTCCAAGTATCAGGAACACCTGGCAAACACCAGTGGCTGCAGCCTTGCATTCTGTGGCCGTCGAGACCATAGGACGAAGAATGTGCATCCTTTCTTAGCTGGGATAGTCTTGTCACATTGAGCAAATGGACCACCGGCTTTGAAATTTTACTTATTACTTTCTGTACAAATACCTCTGCTGAAGGTCAACCTAGCTCCTGGATACCCGACCCGGTAAGTGGTCTTGTTTCTTCCTTGCAACCATGTCTTGATTTTGATTTGTCCCCCCAGACAGTTCCACGGTATGTAAGTTTATTAATATTAGTGAATTAATATAATATTTCAACATCAAGTAATCTAGCTCTATTATATATACACACACAAGCTAAGATCATGATCAATTAATGAAATAAACAGAAAAATTAATGCATGCACATCTTCTTCCCTTCGTGAAGCCACCAGTGCCATGTGTTGAATATCAATACATCATTGTCCTTCCATAACTTCCCACTTTCGATGGAGTCAAGTTTCAGAACTCGTTCATCACTCGTGTTCCCTAAATCAACTAGAAATGAATTCCGAGACAACATGACTTCAATCGTTTGCCGAATTAGTATGTATCAAAGCTATGATTATAATATTAATATTTATTGACGCTAGAATTTTGCTCGACCGCACCAGGTTTGGAGATAGGTCTTGGTGTCTTTGACGTGGTCAGCTGGGCCACATCAAGTCTACGTTTTTGGCAGATAGGCGATGTGGTTTGAAGCTTGGTCGAGGGAAAGTTGGCTAGGAGTCCTCTGAAATAGTGAATGAATGTTGCCCGTTCCTTTCATAACTGCTACATTCTAACTTTTCGGTTCCCTAACACTCTCGAACCCAAGATTTTGCCGAGCCGCTTTGTGAATACCTTGCAAGACAGAACAAAGATTAGACGGAGATTGTCTCTTTGGCGACCGCCCTGTCACGTGCTAGAAATTGATGCGAAATTCCGGCTACGTGCGGCACTTGAACAAGCTGATTTACACTACCCAAGTAAGCCTTAATTTACCCCCAAGATTAATTTTTGTGTGTGTGTTGCAAGAAATGGCTATGAGGTGTCAATTTGGGTGCTCAAATTTGGGAGCAAAATAGAGAAGAAGAAGAACCAACGTGAGAAGCAATTTTGGAAGAGAGAAATGGTTCCCTTTTTCATTACACTTCAGTATACAATATATATGTACAAATGGATGGTCATGATTCACTCTATACAAGCATTTTCAATGGCCAAGATTAATCACATTTACATTATTTACATGAAAATAAGAAGATATCCTACTTACCACCATTAAACATAAAATTAGGCCTATTGGATCACATTCTAAGGAAATCAAGCTAAGCTACTAAGCACTTCCATGTGCTGTCCAACTTGCCCCCTTTGATGTGCTTACTTGCTCAGCTCAAGTGATGCTTCTAATGATGCTCGAGGTGGTTGCTTCCAAGGCTCGCTGAACTGCTCAGCGTCGGTTGCCACGGTAGGAAGTCGGGCACGCTTCTGTCCTGCTTCGCTTACCCCCGAACGACTCTCGAAAACTTATGTCTACTCGCGGGATACTGTTCACCAGCATACTGTTCATCCACGAGTGTAGGCTCTCCGTCGGGAGGGTAGGTGACTCCGAAACTTGGGCGCGTTTGTTCTGCGAGGAGCGCGCTCTCGTGCTTTTGCGCTTTCGGCAGTTCCACTTCCGAATCGACGGCACATGACAACCCGTTGATGCTTAAGTTACCTTTTATCAGAGAGTAGGTTTAAAGGGCGTGGATCTTACCTCTTTTGTGTAAATAGAAATGAAATGTAGATAAGGAAATAAAGTCTAGAGAGGTTTGCCAAGGTCAAGATTCTTCATCTTTTAGAGAAAACAATGAAGGAGAGGTGTTCATAGAGAGCTTATGAAGCATTAATAGAGACTAAAATAAGCATAGAGAATGTTCTTGGGAAGTACATGTAAGAGAAGGCTTCCTGTGGAAAATGGGTTCTTCCTTGAAATGGTTTAGGCAAAAGAGGCAACTTACTTTAAATTTAGAAAAAAATGTGTTTATATAGCGGCAAAACTAGGCAGTGATTGCTTAAGGCATGTCGCCTTAGTTTAGCTTAACTTAGTGTACGTAGAGCTTGCCTATTAGACCTTAGTGGCGCTATGTGGTGAGCTAGGATTAGTGACTTTTGTATCATCCAACATCCTTGCACCACATGGCTTGACCTTAATAGTTAGGGGATCTAGTTGTCTCCCTGCTTTTCAGTTGGCAAGATCTTATTCAACCTTGAGTTAAGCTATGGTCCCCCTATAGTTGGCAGATGGTCCCTGCCTTACCGCCTGGTATTTGGCCAACTCAAAATGCTCCCTGTCCGTTGATAGGTTCAGATATTTTTTCCTTTTACATTTTGGTGGTCTCTCGCTCAATATTTCTGAGTGGAAAAGGGGTCCTGTCGACTTGATCTTTGGCACACCTATGCTCTTGGTCCCTAGTGCACCTAGGCACCTCATTCCTGTTTGATAATGACAGAATGTTTAACATCTAATTAATTAGAGTAATTTAATGCGTATCTCAAAGTGCAAATGAAGGATTGAGGGCGTTTTTCTAACCCCTTTTCATGTGTTGTAGCGTACAATTGTGTCTATTACATGCGTTACGGTATATAGTCGTGTTTTTGCACATGTGCCACTATATATGATCACATAAATACTTTCACATGCATCACGATATATGGTTGCATGAACATTTCTACACACGCTACAATATATGGTCGCGTGGGCATTTGTATATGAGCTACGGTATATTGTCACGTGAGCATTATTAGCAAATGACAAATATTCTGGCAATACATAACAGAGAGCCTAGCTCAAGTTGAATATTATTTGGCTGTTTTTGACCTGATCCTCTGTTTGCTTTACATTGAGGTAATGGTGAGGTAGGTCTTTTCACTTGGTGCTAGTTGAAACTATTATGAACTCATACTCTACCACATATTCAATTATATTTTACCCCACAACAATTTTAATATGTTATAAACTACATAATTATATATATATATATATATATGGAAGGATAAATGACCCCCTTTTTTTACACATTATTAATGCATTTGACTAAATAATTAACGTATTATTAATTTATATTATATTTAAAAAAATAATGAAGCTAGAGATTTAAAAAATTAGGATTGGAATGAAGCTGCATTTCGAAGATAGAAATGCTTTGCATGCACACACCAACTGTCAAATTAAGATTCTGGTAAAAGTATAATAAAAATAAGAATACACTTAAGGGGGAGAATGATCTAAAGTTAATTTACCTTTACGTATTCTCGCGTTATTAGTTTTTTCCTCCTTTATCATGTCGTTATCAAATTGAAAGAATAACATTTCTTCTTAGCACATTGTTTCCCATTAGATAAAAAGACTTCGCCTAATATTTACCCCTTTTTGTACTACGAAGTTTCTTTTGCTCCTCGTTGTTATTTAGAGTTTAACACACGTTTGCGAGTTTCCATACTCCTTAATGAGGGCTTATTTGGCAAGGCCTAATGAAAGAAATAGCAACACTTCGGTTCCGTTGCCTAGTATCCTGTTTGGTTTATGAAATCTTTGGATTGGATAAGCCTTTGTTCTATGTGTAATGTTGAACCGTGGACACTTGATTGAACGAACTGATCAGATGGTGCATAACCGTGTAACTTCGGTTGTTTATATATCTTCTAGTGGGGACAAAAAATGTCCTTAACTGAATAAGTTGGGTTATTTACATACCTTTAGAGGAAAAATACATGTAAGCTAAAGCATTCTAAGAAACATGCCGAAATAACCGGAAAGTATACGTCCCAAAGATCTTCCTTATATTTCTCATTTTCAAATTTAAAGCATTCTACGCGCAGAAATGGATTTTAATTTGTTCAATATTGAAAGCACAACCAGCACACTGTTGTTTCCAACTTTATTTTGAGTAGCTCATGAACCAATGTGCTACTAATTGTTTCATCATGAACTTGTAGATACTACGACGGCATCATAAGCTTGGACCTCGTACAATAATATGGTTCATTTGCGAACAACAGTATCTTAAGATGGACATTACTGCTTGTATGAATTTCACCATGATGAAATACATAATGAATCTCACAGTTTGGGAATAATAATTTGCAGCAGTCCATGTCTGTATTCAAAAACAGTCAACGAAATCAGTGTTGTGAAGAACTAAAATTTAGATCAATATGATAGCAATGACAAAACAGCAGTCAATTTCTCGCTAGCAGTGCCGAACTCACAACAGTGCCACAATCAATTTAGATCATATGATACATGGTTTGTGAATAACTATTCACGGACAGCTTCTAGATTGAACTGACAATGTGCATTCTAGCAATTCCTTATTACTTACGCAAAGGCCTGAACGTGTCCAAAAATTTGAAAAGACACTAAATGTCAATATTGTTTTTCACCCAACTAAGTTGGAAGCAATATGCAAATTTACATAAAATTAAACCACCTTTTCCATATAATGAGATTAGGAAAGGAATCATCAAACTATCAATATTGATATTTTGAACTATACTATATATCTCTGCTATCAGTGGCTCAAGTTTTCAAGCCATTGATTGTAAATGTAGTAATAAAGGATCTGTGACCATCACTAAATTAGAGATCTGCATAGCATATAACATCATGTGATTTTACTTTGTCTTTTTTGATTGATGACTCTACTTGTCAAGCTAATGCTAAGACCCTCTAATTCAACTCCTGGTGGCTCTCTCTTTACTTTGGCATGCTAAAACTCAAGACCAAAACTTTCTAGAACTACAGTGCCAACATTTGCAAATTATCCCTAATTCACTTTAATGGAAAATGATGACAATCATATAGAACTGACAAATGATTACAACAATATGTAATCACTCAAATATTTCTCATATCAGATGAAATTGAGAAGCCCTGTGTTCTAAGTGAGACAGTTTTTGCTTTCCAACAGGCAACACATAGGAATATGCACGATACATTTCAAATATGCAAGCATATTGCCTCATTAATAAATGTTTTAATATAGAAGCACAAACCAAGGACTGGATGAAGAAGATATGACTTACAGAAACTCAGCAGAGATGGTGTCTTTGTTCACATCACTAGGAAGTGGCCACACGACCTGGTATGGCTCTTCTCTCCTATGATATGCAGAGATTGAACCATTTGCACAATCGGCTACTTTCCAACACTGAGTGGAATGTTTTGCCATCACAGTCAAGCTGTCAGTGGAATTAAATTTCAAATTACAACTTTAATATATCAAAATGACATAGCATGAGAAAATCAGCATGTCGAACAGAAATGACTCAACCCAGTACAAAATCTGAAACTGAATGGGCATATTTCAGATCTATATATACAAAGCCCAAAGTAAAAACTCCATCATAAATTAGGGAAGCAAATCTCGGAAAAGGTATTTACTTTTGACCGTCGACCTCTACTCTGATGTCATTGATGCCAACACCTGGAATTTCTATTGTCATAACATAATTGCTTCCTAGTTCAGAGACATTCATCCTTGGGGACCAGTCAAATCCTGTAAGGAAAAAGAATAAGAGAAAATATAAATTATCTACTTACCTCAAGTAATGGTAACAGAAATCATATTCTAATTCATGTAGAAAATTGTGTCGTTGGTGTTTCCAATATTAGAAGAGTTGATATAAACTTTTCTCTAGATCTTCAAATCTCACAAACCAAACCATTATTAATGCAGAAAGTGAGCATTCTCTGCTGTTGCTACTGACATATGATTAATTCGGCTATCAGAAGCTTGGACTGAATTTTAACCTTCGCCATTATTACACAGCTTAAGTAATTGCCTGAGAAGCCAAATTCAAGTCCTGCAATGTCTAACTCTGTCTGAACTATAGACTTCTATGTGGTAAACCTCGACAAGGATGAATGTGACAATTTCTTGAAAGGTTCACCAAACGCTCATATCTAACCACTTACCATTAGACTTGAAAGAATGTAAATTTTTCTTTGAACCAAAATGCTCTTGTTTAAGAATTCTTCTATCTGGTTTGGCAAACTTGGGAAGGTCAGGTGTTGATAGTTTGCAATCTTGCAGCAGAGGTTGCATTAGTGCATTTGGAAAATTTGGTTCCATCCTTGTAGGTCTTGAAAACAATGGTGCTTCAGAAGAAGCATTGCAAGAGCCCTCATTTGTGAAACCGGAGCCCTTCAGAGGCACGCAAGGTCTAGCAAACAGTGGTGCTTCAGAAGCATTGCAAGAACTCTGGCAAGTATTTTTAAAAAACAACAGAGTGAAAGAATTAGACCCTGGAAAATTAATTGAACAACTTCAAGAATTGTAATATAAGAATGCAAGCACCTGTTCACTTGAGATTTGCCTCATGAAACAAGCTTGAGAATCCGATGCTTGACGTGCAAAATACATTCGGTTATCACACCTTCGCATCACAGAATTTAAACTGCTGCTACAGTTCTGAGAACAAAAAGAAAAACGACTCATTTTAAAATGTCATATTCCATACTAAATATGGATATGCTTGTGTATCTAATTCTTGACCTTTGCTTTTACTTGTTTTGCAAACGTAACTTTAATTAGCTCATATGGGCGTTGTTATTAAAAATGGTAAAACCGCTGAACAATATATATCGTAGATCCCATGTCTGTGGGGTTCCCGGCAGATTCCAGATCAAGAAGTGTCGGATATCAAGAACATAAATAAATTAATACAGAATGAATTTTACCGAAGGCTTAGGATAAAGCAAAGCACTGATATAGTATATACCATCAGAGAAATTCTTTCGCTTTTCAAGTATCTCCCAGGTTAAAATCAAGCTCTTTCTCAACATAATAATAATAAGAAAAAGCAACTACATAAAGTTCGCTGCATCTGCATGATCTCTGCTTTTCGTATCAAGCTGAAGTAGAATATAAGAGGATTGCAAAAGATTGAGTAAAAATAAATTACCATGGGAAGAAGTTGAGTGGTGGAAGAGATAATATCATCATTTGTTGGAGCTACATGGCCTGCGATTCTGTTGATTCTACGTCTCACAACTTCGTTCTCCATTTCTTATGCTGAAAAACTTTACCAACAGGCGTTCTGAAATGAAATTTGGTATGAGGACTGAGATGGAGAGCAGACAGACACCAGGCGATCGCAGTATTAAGTGGGAGAGAGTGAGATATTTTGGTGCAAATGACGAGTGATCGATGGGATGGGATGGGGCCCTGAATATCCGTTAAGATGGTAAATTCAATGACAGGTGGCTGGATAGAGAAAAAAATCAGTTGCAATGTTGGAGATACGTTTCGCTTTTTCATGGCCATCTTTATTTGATAATTTTTGGACGCTTGTTTGTGGGATATTTTAGAGATTTAAGTAGTTCTTTAACTAGACCTTAATCGTCGTGCTCACCAAACTCCAATTTAGTCGTTTAATTGATGAAGATTTTCATTCTTCGAAACCAAAACTTAGCTTCATTAATCATTATCACGTGCGTTTGGTAGGAACCCTTTTTCACTAAAGAAGCCGCACGCTTGCATTAAATCTTAATTAGTCTATACTATTCACGTATACCAAAACTGTAAATGGATATGTAAATTCAGGGTATTACAGAGATATAAAAGTGGAGAAAAAGGGCAATACAGGTTAAATTCTTAACGAAACAGAGCCGTACGAAAGGGTCAATCAAAAAAACAGGGGAAATAAAGGGTAAAGTTTAACTAAACAAAGCCCATATACACGTAAGATAATGCGCAACGAAGCAAACAATATAAGTTTCTACTTACGGTGGTCGCTGTATCAGTCTATTTTTGTCATACTACTAGGATTTCGTCCAATTAATTACTAAATTACAGGATGGTATTTCAACTGTTAAAATAATGGAAGGTTTCTGGTTTCCCCAGCTGGTTCATATAAATTGCATTTTTATAATTACGGTTTTAAGTTAGCTGTGGTTAGATATCCAACAGTTTACAAATTCCGATTTATTAATTTGATATCTTCTTGTTAATGAAGTCCATTAATTACATTCTTATTAATTTTGGAACAAAGACAACCATGGGTTCTCCTTCCTTCGTTGAAAGGTTGAACTCCTTTATAGCTGCAGACAATCTGTCAAGTGTATGTTTTTTGATTCGTAACAGAATAGAAGGCCGTCTTTTGATCTCAGCACTTACTGCAGCTGTTCAGTCCTTCCAACTTCCAAGTTTATTGAGAGAGAAGAAGGGAATTTTTGGTTTTAAGAGCAAATTAGAAAAGTCAAAACAACCATGCGGAAGGTCTAGATAGGAATCTTTGAATATTCAAAATTCAAAAGTGAAATAATTTACGTTGAAACCTACCATATTTTAATATTGCAATACTTTTAGAAGGTAGAAGGTGACGGCAAAGTCAATATTGTCTGCCCAGATGAAATGTCCAACTCTTTGCCTATTGCGTTTTTCCCAAGTTTTCAATTTATTGGCTTTTCTCTTTCTTCTTTGAATAAATTACCTCCCAAGAACCACAGGCTCCGATTCATGAACGTTTGGATTTTTGGTTTTCAAACTAAACTTTCCACACACTTTCACCTTCATCGGATTCCACTAAGTTCATTTCCGTTGTCTTGTCAACACCAGATTTTGATCGGATTTGGAGTGAAAATCGATGGAATATAGTTTTTATTAGCATTAAATGAATTTGAGTGAATTTAGCGCAAAAATTGTGAATCTTGGTTGCATGTAGGTGTTTTTAAGAGTTAAGGTTTTGTAGAATTTAGTAATGGATGAATCACAGGGACAGGGTAGTTCAAATGCTCCGGCTCCTTTTCTGACAAAGACATACGAGATGGTGGATGATCCAATAACCAACTCATTGGTTTCTTGGAGTCAGAGTGGTTGTAGCTTTATTGTGTGGAGTCCGCCGGATTTTGCTAGAGATTTGCTGCCCAAGTACTTCAAGCATAATAATTTCTCCAGTTTTGTTAGACAGCTTAATACATATGTAAGTTCAGTATTGTCCCTCTTTCTTAGCTTTGTTTGATGTACAGATCATGCTGTTTAATCTAGAACTAATTAGTATTTACTACAGTTTAATGCAGTGATCGATTTCTTTTCCTTTCTGATTTCTGAAAATAGATACAAACTCGAGACTGTTTCTTTTAGATTGGACAATAATTGTTTCTCTCTTATGAAATAAAGTCTTAAAGCTTTCATTTTCAATTTCTTTTTCATCAGTTATCCTGCTAAGTATTTAACTCGGTAATAAGTTCTTACTTGTTTAGCATTTCGGAAGTACTTCTAGAAAAGAAATCCCTGTTGATTTCTGCCCTAGAAGGAAAGAAAGGTACTCGAACTTCATTTCTGCTGATTCAACAGTAGCTGATCTGATTGGAGATCAATTAGAATTTTCTGTAATGTCTGATTTCTCTATGTTTAATATTCAGGTTTTCAATGCTTGATTCTAGTTTATGGTGAATTCTTAGTTTTTATTTAATCTAGCAATGATTGGATCGCTCAACAGGTTTACGTTTATGGTGAATTCTTATTCAAGCCTTTTCACTGTGTTTGAGCAGGGATTTAGAAAGATTGATCCTGATCAGTGGGAGTTTGCAAATGAGGAATTTATCAGAGGTCAGAGACATCTCTTGAAGAATATTTACAGACGCAAGCCAGTTCACAGCCATTCCACCCAGAATCACTGCTCCAATCCACTGGCTGAAACAGAAAGAAATGAATTTCAGGGAAAAATTGAGAGACTGAGAGGAGAGAATAGATTGCTTCAGTTAGAGCTACAGAGGCGTGAGACTGAAAATCAGGGGTTTGAGTTTCAGGTGCAAACATTACGTGAGCGTCTAAAGTATTTGGAACATCGACAGATGCAACTGATGTCCTTCGTTTCTCAGCTATTGAAGAAACCAGGTTTTTCCTCTGCTCTTATGCACCAAACGCAAGTTCATAACAAAAAGAGAAGGCTGTTGATGCCTAATTACTTGGGCGACGTTTCCTTTGCGGATAAAAACTGGAGTTCGAGCGATGACTCCATACCAAACAGGGATGAGGTTTCTTCTCCAATATTGAATTTGGAACGTATCGACAAGTTGGAATCGTCTGTGAATTTCTGGACATGTTTCTTGTATGGGATTGACGTTGCTTTCAGTCCAGAGGAATATGATTTTGGTGTATTGCAACCAATTTCTGAAGTCACTGATACAGAAGAGGGCATGTCCTCCGAACCTAGCTCGCCTATATCAAATTTATCCTCACCCCAGTCAATGGATATTCATTCTTCATCGCCAAAGCTTGCTGCTTCCGAGAATCACAGTGGTGGTGTTGCCGAGGACGAGGCTTCGAGAAAAGAGGTAGCAGAATCGGCAAATTCTTCTTATAAAATTGGAGTGAATGATCTCTTCTGGGAACAGTTCCTGACAGAGACTCCTGCATCTTCGACCAACACACAAGAGGAGATCCAGCAAGAAAGTGAAAGTGGGGACGTTGAGATCAAGCCAGCTGATACCAAAAATTTCTGGTGGAACACAGACAATTTAGATAACCTTACAAGAAATTTTGGAAAACTTACTTCCGCCGGATAAACATAATATTGTTAGGTCGCCTATCGGCTGCTTGTATATTATAGCTTATTAGAGACAAGATTGAAATCATTTTTGGTCTTATATACTAGTTGATGAACATGAACTTTACCTTTTTTGTGTTAAAAATTGTATTTTTTAGCTGCATATCAAGGCTGTTCCTTCATTTTCAATCATGTCAAAAATTAATTCAAGTACAGCAAAATGCCCTTCAAATGTTGAAGAGGAGCAGTGCTGCAGACTGCAGAGTAATTGAGGATTGCACATTATGTTCCCATTGGCATTGATGAAGTCCGACTCAGTCAGCTATAATACGTCAATGTTTGGTCTATCTAAATCCTTAGTTTGTTTCTAGGCTGTTCTGCTATTCTCTTCATACCTTTCACTGCTTGAATAACTCTGATTGTAAATGGATTTCAAAGAAGCCAACTGATCAAAAACTCGCTACAAGATTAGTTTGAAACTGACTTTACTAATAATAATAAATAAATTAGCATGATTGTATTGTGCTACAAGTTGTATAATATAATTTTGAGTCCGGATATTGATAGAGGAAGAGTGAAAATGTTGCAACTTGGATACTTCGAGTTAGGCAGTTTTTCATGAACAAGGGTTCAAATACATTGATACATAAAACATCCATCTGTCGAATAGGGGCTTGCAAGTTGTTGATTTCATTAATTCAGGTCATTTTCTATTTTTGCAAAACAAAAATACTGACAATACCAGAAAATATCAAAAGTTTGTTTAAGTACTCATTTTATGCATTAACTCAGATGAATAAATGCTGTGATTTTTTTTCTAATAAAAAAATTTTAAAAATGTCAAAAGAGAAATTTACCGTCGACTTTTTCTCATATATTTTAGAAAACTTCCAACTCTTGTATATGTTGTTTTTTTTTAATCATAATTTTTTTATAATATTATTTTTTTTAAATCATTAATTTCAAGCCACTATAAAAAACGTTTACGGGAAACAAATATTTAATTCAATATGCACCCAACATTAATTACTTTTAAATATTTCAAGGTGAAAGAAAAATAAAAGGCCAGAAAATAGAAATATATAGACGAGCCTACCTTCTCAAAGTCTTAACAGCTACGCATCTGGACCGGACAATAACAGACAATAACCCCCGAACCGAAATCAAACATCTCCGACTGTACTACGCAAAGTATTTACAAAACCCAAACTCTCAGATCAGATCTCTCTGTCTCTCGTTACAACCAACGAACGAACAACAAATAAGAAGCTCTCAAATGTCTCTGAGCGCTATGTCTATGCTATTCTAAATGGAATGTCTCTCTTCAACAGCTCAGGTCAATCCAATCTCCTTCTTCCTCCTCTGTTTATTTTATATGTTTATCATTGCGTCCGAAACAATTTAATTTTTTATTTTATGACGTCTATGCTACTCCTTTGATGAGCTGAACCTCGTAAACTTTGAATGTACTTTTACATTTATTTATTTCAATTTAACTTTTAATTTTTTGACCCATAATATTCATATTTTCTTTGCATACTCTGCGTGGATTTGGACGTTAATGCTATAAGATTGAATCAGAAGTTCTTTGGAGTTCTTGTCCTTTTGGTTTTAAATTTCTATTAGCGAAATAATTATTTGAATTTGAGTAGTCCTCTTGGTGCTCATAATTTTTTGGTTGGAACAGGTTTCGATTCTGATCTAAGCATAGCATTGTAGGCTGTAACAATTTGATTTTTCTTCTTTCTCTTTGGCGTTGACAATAAACAAAGTACTTCTTACCTTCCAAGTGATGGAAGTTGAATTTTAACTGTCAATCGGCCGTTGGATTGGAGTACATAGATGGCTTTTACATAAGGGATTTGGATATTGTAGAGAGCGTTTTAGATCCAGATGCATGTTGAAAATAACACAGAAATCAACTACATTTATAGCGCTAACAAAGTTTCATTTCTTCCTAAGGAGTCTTCATTTCAGGCTGGTTCAATGAGCAAGGCTTAGTGCATTTGGATTGCTAGAAGACTCCAATTTCTGGTTGCCGTTGCTTCACAAGGGTGACTTAGAAAGCAAAGGAATTTAAAGAGTAGTACAGACCAGTATATCTTGTTTGAGAGGGCAGAATGCAGTTTAGTGGAGATGATACTATGCAAGTTGATTCCATACATGGTGGGAGGAATGGGGATGACAAGTATGTGCCTTTTGATATTGAAAATGGATCTGGTAGGGAGATAAGCTTATCGAATATTGGTGTGGATGGCCCGGGAGCTTTTGGCAATGGTGGGACTTTGATCACAAAGTCGAAGAGCTATGTTTCTGCTGCGGATGTGTTGAAGACTTTATTTTTCATTCTAATGTGGTACACTTTCAGCACATTTTTGACCCTGTAAGTTCATCTTGTACTCAATAAATCATAAGACTTACAGTACTTCATATAAATTCTATGTTGTTGCAAGCTTATTCATTTCTTATCCATTTTTTTGGTTGGTTTGAGTAGGTACAATAAAACTTTGTTAGGAGATGATATGGGGAAATTTCCAGCTCCTTTGTTGATGAATACTGTCCACTTCTCAATGCAAGCTATTTTATCAAAGGCAATCACATGGTTTTGGTCCCATAGGTTTCAACCTAGTGACACTATGTCACAGAGAGACTACTTTGTCAGAGGTAACCAACAATTTTGCGCCCTTCTTTTGCTAATTGTGTAATTGAACTAGCAAGTTTACCTTTTATCG
This sequence comes from Azadirachta indica, assembly GCA_022749755.1. Classification (NCBI taxonomy): domain Eukaryota; kingdom Viridiplantae; phylum Streptophyta; class Magnoliopsida; order Sapindales; family Meliaceae; genus Azadirachta; species Azadirachta indica. The sequence continues at coordinate 1,489,527 of CM040440.1, read as the reverse complement.
AAATTATTGCCGACCAATTTGCTGCTTATTGTTTATTTCAGACTGCTGATCTGATAAAAAGTATGTTTGAGATGGTGATCCGTCGACCATGCATATATAAATTTTTTTTTCCTAATTTCTTTTTTGATGATGCTATCAATATTCATGTCCTTTATTTATTTTTACCAAAATATATTGGAACTTGAACATGTTCAGCCTCTGTGTCTCGTCCTCTCATGTACTTTCTCTAATCAAAATTGTGGTTTATGTGTATTAACCAGTTAGAAGCTAAGCCTTTCCTTATTTCCTGATTGAAGAAATGGTGTCATGATCTGTGTGGTTGAAAAACTATGCAGTTTTTTTATTAGTGACCCTGCCCCTTACCTGGTACTGATTTCGAAGGAGAAAGTTGTGCTGAATTACATCTTTTCTATTGTGAATTAAAATAGAGGTTTTACATGGTGATAATAGAAAGGATGAAACATCTAATGCCTTTGACTAAGCAAGTACGGACACTAAAGTACTAGAAATTCAATGCACAGTTATAGTTGACATTTTGAAAATAATTGATTTCATTATCAGTCATTTCTTTTTTTTTTTGTCTAGTACAGTACTTAAATATTCTTATCTGATCTAAATACTGTCATCTAAATTTATTATATGTCATCCAACTTCCCAAACTTTTGTCTTGTCTTCTTTTCTTCCATGCTTTACATGATGAATTCTCTATGACTTATTAACTTTTCTATCAACTAATGCTACAGATGGACTTTGCCTTTCACAGTTGTACCGACGGCTATGGCAACAGCGCTGGATGTCAACTTGAGCAATGAATCCCTTGTTTTCATCTCTGTTACATTTGCGACAATGGTTGGTTCTCTTCTCTGTCCTTTGTTGTTCTTTTGAACTTCTTTTATAAGCTTCAGCATTCAAATTCAGCTTTTACCAGTATGGAGCTGTCTTATTGACTTTAATCTTTCTATTGTTTTGTAGTGTAAATCTGCTGCTCCTATATTTCTCCTTTTATTTGCTTTTGCATTCAGGTAAAGTTCTCAATTCAGCTTCGAGCCAATTTCATCAATATTGCTGTTACATAGATATCTTATATGAATACAGGACTAACTTTTATGTGTATTATTAATATTCACAAACAAATATGTAATTGGTTAAAGTTATGCATATGTTTGCTTGTTGGTATTTTGTGTGTCTATATTCTCTCTTCACATGCACATGCAAGTAGAATGGTGCACTTACATTATATATGTCATCAATACCATTAATCTTGTCATTACATACTTAAAGTATTCCTTTTGGTGTTATGATGTGTCAAAAAACACAGTATACAACAAATATGAGTCTGGAGAGGTTAGAGCTAGCATTGACAGTGGACAAGATGAGTGAAAATATTTGATAGGATCTGTTTTGAGAATGTGGAATGTAAGAGTAATTCAAATGTTATAACTCTAACCCTAGAAAGGCAGGAACACTATGTCATTTTCAGCAAGGTGGTATTGTATGCAAAACAATGAATACTGGATATTGGAGAAGAATGTATGTTGATTTTCTGAGGTGCTGACAACTGTTTATACAGCCTGCAGGGATAGAGTTTAGGAGTTTCAGTTGAGCTTCTGGTATTCTGTCCTCCAACAGTAGTTTTATCCGATTCCTGTTAGATACATTCTTCTACTAGTTGATCTATCATCATCTTCTTCTTTCTTTTTAGCTTTAAATGAATGAAAACTCTTGATGTGGCTGTTTTAAACAATTGGGACATGCTACAGCAGTCTCAGGTTTCTTTCATTTTATAAGTATATGTTGCTCTGTTATTTTTGTGGTCTAGAACTTTTATTTCACACAAATATATTATGACGGAATGGACTGTACTACAACAGAAAAGTCTTAGAACCACAAAATGAAAGATCAGTACTTAAACCTAGGAAGGACACCGAGTTACCAATTGGTGTTACCTTGATCCTCTAATAAGATTCTGCCATAACTTTTGAAGTCTTTTATAAGAATCATGCTTTATTGTCTCTTGTCTCTGTTCAATTATTTTATTATCATAACAAAATATTAGAGGTAGTCATGCAACAGAACCATCAGCTCTTTGTAGATGACAAGCCTTTGAAAAGTTTCAAGTTTTCTATCCACATCTCTTTTGGTGTATCTCATATTTATTTGGTGCCTTTTACTTGTCATAGAAGATTTTTGGTTGCATAGTACATTCAGAAGTCTGTGTGCAACCTTAAACAATTTTTGCTTCACTCTTGCTTTCTTGATGGTTGATAAAGGGTTGTGCTGGGACTGGAATGTATTTGTGTCTGTTGCACCAACCTGATTTGGAAATACGAAATGTTCATTAATGACTGTTGATGCCACATCAGTTTTAAAGCATACTGTATTAAATGTAGGATTTTAAAAAGAAAATAAAATAATCTTTCTTTTTGGGGCATATTACCAGTTGTCTTTTGTTCTTGTCTATCAAATTTTATGCTTGTTTGCGGAACATATCGAATTTTATTTTATACATTATGAAGCATCACAATTTGAATTCTATTGTTCTGCCATATAATTAACTGTGTATCTTGTTCAGCCATTTGATTTTCTTTTTATCTTTTACCTTTTGAAGGTTGGAGTCTCCAAGCATTAAACTTTTAGGTATCATAGTAATTATCTCCGTTGGAATCTTATTGACGGGTATGTGGCTTTAATTATTATTATTATTTTTTACTTCTTTGGATATCAGTAATTCAGTAGCATTAGTTGTTCCTGTATATTATTTACATCTTTCAGTACAACAAAATTTCAGAAATTGAGTAAAGTGACAATAAAACTGCGTTTGGTTTCTACAATGTTAGTTAATGAAAGCTTTAAGTAGCAGCTTATTATAATATTTGTCTACGGGCTTACTTGTTCATGAAACAAGAAGTTGGGGAAATTGCAGTAGTTTGGAAACTAAGAGATCCTAATACACTAAAGAGTGAACCAACTTAAGCTTTTGGGTCAATTGGTAGCTTAGCAATTTTAATCTCCCTTTCTATCTCTGTCCTTCTTTCTTCTTCCATTAGGAGGCATGGCTAATTAATGGAAGAATATAATGGTCATGTAGAAACACTGCATCTAAGCTTAAGAATTTGCTTTAGGTAGGGGAAAATTCAACCAATATGTTAATGAAGGAAAGTTTTTTATGAAGGCTGTCATGACCTTATGTATGGTAGCCAGGGTCCTTACACTAATCAAATTTCTAGTTCAATGCTCATAAGACTTTTGATTTTTACTGGTTATAATTCGAGTAGAAGGCACTGTGAGGACAAGGGAAGGTTATAAAAGACCTCAAAAGGATTTGTGAGGCCCACCCCTCGTTGTATAGGCTGACCACTTACCTCACTTTTTTAAGTATTCTCCCTAGTCAGATTGTGCAACCACCCACCCTTGCTATCATCGGTACAGATTTCCTTTTTCTTGGATGTGGGATCTCCTTTTGCTAAAACTTAATATTGATCTCAAGCGTTATAATTTCTTCAATATAAAACTTCTGTGTTTGAACATGCTCTTTTTGTCGCTTCGTATTCCAGTTGCAAAGGAGACAGCCTTCGAGTTTTGGGGATTTATTTTTGTTATGCTTGCTGCTGTCATGTCTGGGTTTCGTTGGTGCATGACTCAAATTCTTCTACAGGTATGGTTGAGTTATGTCCCTGATTTACATGCTTTATGGAATATGTATTATCTGAACCCAAAATTTATATCCAATCTGACTTATATCTTTTGTTTTGATTTCAATATGATGGTGCGTGGTAAAATGAAAATGGAAATAAAGAAGGAAGCTTTTGGTAGGTGCTTATTCATGTTATTCTATTTGATTTGAATTTTAGCAATTCTCAGCTGCTATTAGATTTTTATGTACTAGTATAAGTATGTGCAATTGTGCACAATACATACTAGATTTTTCGTGTACTGCTATAAGTTGTAAGCATCTGCAAGTGTGCACAACGCACAGGATCCTGAGAATTTACTTTATATAATGTAATTATGATAAAAATATTTTTGTTAGATCAGTTTAAGTTTTGGAAATAATTGTTTTCTGAATATGGTTTCAGATCTGCTTTTTAATTGTAAGCTACCCAGGCTTAATGATGACTGAACTCAGTGAACTGCAAAATTATATCATAACGTTTTGCTCTTGGTCAAAACTGGGGTTGTTGGTGAACAAATTATATATTATATTTCTTCGCTAGATACATTGACTCAGTTTTCTGTCATTATCTCTTATCAATCGCTTAAGAAGTTTCTAAATTGTTTTCTTCCTTACTTTCAGGTCTTAAAAATCCACTCACCTTGATGAGCTACTTGACACCAGTGATGGCATTGGTGACTGCTCTTCTATCTCTAATGCTGGATCCTTGGGATGAATTCAGAAGAAATAATTATTTCAATAATCCGTGGCATGTCACTCGGAGTTGCTTGCTGATGCTTTTTGGTGGAACTTTGGCCTTTTTCATGGTAGGAATCTGGGTTGAACAAAAGGGTACTGGGGAGAATATACCAAGTACTTCAAGAAAAATTTACATGCATGTTGTATTCTATGTTATAAGCTCTGCATATTGAGTATATTTCTTTTGATATGAGTTTATGGTCCCCAAAGAAATTAACCTATTTATCTTTTTGCAGGTTTTGACGGAATATGTGCTTGTCTCAGTGACAAGTGCTGTCACGGTGACAATTGCAGGGGTTGTTAAGGAGGCTGTAACCATAGTGGTAGACTACTCTATAGACCATTAGTCTTCCAACATCACTTGTGTGAAATGTTGGTGCTTTATTCTTTGTTTCGACCATCTATACTTTCTTGTTGTCACGTGAAATCCTTTAGTTGCAATACCATTCTGTTTTTTTGAACATTGAACACTTGAACTCTTATTTTCTGATAAGATAGATACAGGGTTTGTCTAAAGGTAGCAATTTTTTATGATTCATGACTATTGTCCTACAACATTTTGCACTCTTTGTGCTTTCTTTTGTAACTTCTGATTGCGATCTAAAACTGCAAAGTTGAGAATAGATTGTGTTTGAGGATGTTTGAAGTGTGTCTAGGATGTAACATTACCTTTGTTTTTTATTGTCACAATTTAGCTGCCTCCTGCATACACATTGTGAAGAATTTTCTCCTAGTCTCACGTTTGTCTTTGTGTTTTTCCTTTTTGGTTAGTTTTATCCTACCACTTATAATAAAGACAATATCAAGGGCTAAAGGTATATAGACTCACAAGGGCATCTACATGTGCAAACTTACAGGTTGCAGTCTTTTACTTCCATGATGAGTTCACATGGCTGAAGGGGGTTGGTCTCTTCACAATCATGGTTGGTGTCAGTTTATTCAACTGGTACAAGTAAGTCATCAGTTACTGTATTTTTTAACTACATTTGTATGTTTCTATGTTCTTTTGTGTGTCAACTGATTTTATCGTTTTTCCTGTTTTTTCCCTAGTATTTGGCTTTTAGGTTATTGTTTAGTGTGTAGCAACCAAACTGAGGATTGTACATTATGGGTATCCTGGGTATTGCTAATAATCTTAAACAATATATAGTGTGTACCAACTGAAAAGGGAAGAAATATGATCTCAGAACTCTTGGACTGCACAAGTTTCTGGTGGCTAGCTTGGGCTTTTGGCTACTTGTGAGACAATGATGTTCCAGTACCTCCCATGTTTTCCATGATTAATGCCGTTTTTCCATAGTTAAATACTAAAACTTGGTTGATATATATCAATGTTAGATGTCAGATTCGTGAACATTCTGGTTCCAAACAATTATGATCTTGGGTTATTGTGAGGCCTGCAGCTTAAAATTGGATTAATATACTCAATCTAAAAGGATGTAGCAAGAAAACTTCCACATTTATGTGCCTTAGTCATTGAAGTTCGATAAAGTCTGAGAACATTGCAATATACATTTCTTGAAATCCAAGGAAATCGAAGAGAGCATCCAAATGGTCTTTTTTTGCTATTATAAATGGGTTCAATCAACTTAGAACTTACTGCTGCCTGTGCTTCGTTTAATCAGTTTTGAAATGGGAATCAATATTTTATGGCTTATCCAGCTGGATTATGTCGATCCTTTGCCCATCAGTTACGATGTTTGACATATATTTCGTGATGGCATCATTCTATCCTTTTTCAGATACCTAAAGCTACAGAAGGGTCATGCAAGTGAAGATGAGATATCGGGATCACCTGCAGCAAGTACAACTGCAAAATATGTTATTCTAGAGGAGATTGATGAACTAAATGGGGGCACTTGACAGTTTACTAATCATTCCATTTGAATTTTATAAACTTGTGTAAGCCTCTTGCTGAACTGTCTCAACTGAAAGTTGTGGAAATCATTTGATATATATACAATTTGTGGTAAAAACCATATGTTGACGCCATAGTTGATTTGGTTTTTATCACTTGACGTTGCAAGTTTGTGTAATGACCAATACAGAGTGGATTTGCAGGTTATCTGCCAAAGAAATTCTTGGCACGTGCCGGTAGTATTTGGTGTCAAATTTGCAGTATTTATTGGATTTTATGGTTGGGAAAGCTTTGGCCTTCAACTTTTTCTGCTTCTCGAGGAGGTCGATGGCAGAAACAAGTAGTGTGCCTGTAACATTAGGTGTTTAGCAAAGACATTTTGGGAATTCAAATTGAGCAGAGAAGCCCATTTCTTAACGGTAGTTACCTCGAGCTTTTACTAGCGGCTGCTGTGTAGGATACATGCTTGCGAAATGCATAGTTTATAGTAATTTAGCCAAGTTTTTAAATTGTTTAAACATTTGATGCAAGTGTGGCGAAGCTAAGCTGTAATAGTGTGAATGCACTGATTTTACTTGTCAATTTTCCTACTATCACATTTTGCTCTTCCAGAACTTGTACGTGCCTTCCGTGGTTTACACTATTTTCTTGTTTTCACACTATAGATGCGCCGAATTTATTTTTTTAAGGCTTTGATTTGACAAAAGAAATTATGTTTGAGAATATTGTATTTCTACTGAACCTTGAAATAAATTAAAGTAGTTAATGTTCTTTTCTTTTTTTCTTTGCATGGTTATTGTTTGCAAATTTACGTACCAGTTTGTATCATTGAATTAACCTCTCTTCGTAGCTGGACGCAGCGTTGGAGGTGTCAAACTTCGGTAGGGAATGCTTTTGTTAATACTTACGTGGGCCTTTCACGCTGGGTGAAAAAAAAAAAAATAGAATAAAGGTGGGGAAGACTGGAGAGTTGACTTATGTTGCTCGTGGATATTTTCAACGTCAACCTCTTCTTGTATCATTAATCCACCCGGCAACCACGAATCATACGATCTCCCTTACCCTGTCAGTCGCAGACGATGACTGTCAATTGGAATTGGTGTTTAGCTCTTTCGTTTATTATCTCCTTTACCCGTTTTCTTTGCTTGTTTAATGCTCAACCCTTTGATTATCCGATGGCCAACCTCTCTACTTAATGGACCATCAGCTCTCCTCACTCGATAGATTTCACTGACGGATCGACGGTAAGAGCCATCCTTCTCAGGGGAACCTTTGGCCCAAGATTTGCATGTGGCCTCTTCTGTAACGGAAACTGTGACACATCTGTTTGCCATTTTCATCGTTCAGGCAAATAGTGCTTCCTTGATCACTTCTCCAGCTAGTGGAAACCCGCAGGTTGTCTGATCATCTAACCGCAACAATCCTGTTAGAATAAATGCAACCTTAGAACTCACTTTTAGATGGAGACTTGGTTTTGCGAGATGCCGATGGAGCTACGGCTTGGTCCACGAATACTAGTGGTAAATCTGTTATCGGCTTGAACTTAACTGATATGTGCAACCTCGTCCTCTTTGACGAGCATAATGCAACAGTTTGGCAATCTTTCGATTATCCGACAGACTCCTCGGTTCCTGCACAAAAATTGGCAGCAGGTCCGAAACTTACCGCTAGTGTCTCAACAACCCACTGGACTGACGGAGGTTTGTTTTCACTTTCTGTCACTGATAAATGATTTTTTGCTTTCATAGAGTCTAAGAATTCTGTAACCTATTATGAAAATAGTATCAGCGGCACGAAAATAAGTAATGCACCAAGCTATGTCAGATTTTGGAACGGAAGCTTAGCTTTATTCATATGTTCCTCCGAACCAGGTGAACCAGATGGTTCGGTTCCATTCCTCGGCCATCATCAGCACAATACATGAGACTGTGGCCTGATGGGCATTTAAAAGTTTACGAGTGGCTAGGACAGACAGAGTGGAAAGAAGTGGCAGATCTATTGACAGGTTATTTTGCGAATGTGCTTATCCTACGGTTTGCGGGAAATATGGCATCTGCTCCTGTGGGCAATGCAGTTGTCCTGCAACCTATTTCAAGCTAATAAATGGTAGAGAATCTTCCCCTGGGTGCTCCCGATTACTCCCTTATCATGTAAAGCTTCGCAACATCACAATTTTGTTGAGCTTAAAGATGTCACTTCACTTTTAGCTTGGACCTTAAGAATATGGATTCAGAGACATGTAAACAAGCCTGTTTGATGAACTGTTCTTGCAAGGCTGCTGTTTTCCGGTATGGCTCGGATTCTTCTACTGGTGAATTCTCCTGACCATCTGACATCTTTTCTATCATGGATAATCAGAAGGAAAAGACACATTATAACTCAACTGCTTATGTTAAGGTTCAGAACATCCCAAGTGTAACTCTAGGTTGAAATAAGACTAGCCAGGTCAGAAAAATATTGGGTTTAGTCTTGGATCATTCTTTGGCTTGTTAGTTTTGATTGGTATCTTTTTCTTTTTCTTTTGGATGAAAAAAGATGCTGATGAAATTGTGGAAGATTATTTGGATCAAGTGCCAGAATTCCTAAAAGCTTCTCTTATGAGAATTTGAAAGTCGTGACAGAGAATTTCAAAAGGATGCTTGGTGAGGGCGGGTTTGGCTCAGTCTTTGAGGGGAATCTAACAGATGGCACCAGAGTTGCAGTGAAACGTCTTGAAGGACTCGGCCAAGTAAAGAAATCTTTCTTGGCCGAGGTAAAGAAGATAGGAAGTATTCACCATTTAAACTTGGTGAGGTTGATTGGGTTTTGTGCTGAGAAATCTCATAAGCTTATTGTTTATGAGCACATGGCTAATGGATTTCTGGACAGGTGGATCTTCCATAACAAATCCCATGATTCTATGCTTGATTGGCAGCAAAGAAAGAAGATAATTCTTGACATAGCCAAGGGAATAACCTATCTTCACGAAGATTGCATGCAGAAGATAGTCCACTTGGATATTAAGCCGCAAAACATCCTCTTACATGAAAATTTTAATGCCAAAGTTTCTGATTTTGGTTTGTCCAAACTAATTGACCGGGACCAGAGCCAAGTTGTAACACCGATGAGAGGAACTCCAGCCTACTTGGCTCCTGAATGGCTTAGCTCAGTAATACAGAAGAAGTAGATATCTATTGCTTTGGAGTTGTACTCTTGGAGATATTGTGTGGACGGAAAAATATTAATCGCTGGCAGACTGAGGAGTAAGACATGCATTTATTAAGCCTTTTCAGGAAGAAGGCAGAAGAGGGAAAAGTATTAGATCTAATTGATAAACACAGTGAGGATATACGATCATATGAAGATGTATTGAATATGATGAAGATGGTTGCGTGGTGTTTGCGAAGGGAGCTTCGCCATCAATGATAAAGGTTTTGGGAACTGTTACGGAGGTTGGGCATAACTTGAATTACAACTTCTTTAATCCACCGTCAACAGAAACATTAGTAAAATTTTATCAGCATGAAGAAGATGTTAGGCAGTACTAAACCAGCTATCCATTTATTACCAATATCATCGTTCAAACTTAAGATATATGAACGAATGTAATAGTAGAAAAAGAACTTCAAGTTCCTGGTATTTTTTAATGGCATCTCCCAGTTTTAAGTTATACATTTGTATATTCATAGTTATTTTTTCCGTTTATAGTTACAATTATTAGTCCATCATGATTCCGATCCCCACACTATCACAATAGCCTCCAAACCACAAAAACCGTAAATATATCACTTTATTCTTAGGAGATAACCATGCAAAAAAGTACAATAAATCTTAAATCGCTTGTTTCCATTCATTAATTAATTTAAAGATTTTGCAGCATAGCTACTTCTGTTCAGTTCACAGTGAATCAAAGATATAACACATGCTAAAACCACACTCAAAACTCTACAGGAGCAACTATGAAAATTGGAAATCAAAGATTTGCAGAACAGAAAATTAAAGAGAAAACGCTAAAACAAATTTCATGATTTAAAATCAACATAAAGACTGATTATTCATTTCAGATGCATGCCATAGCATAGATGAGTAAGATTGCTAAAGGAATAATGCCTGAGCTGCCACTGGTTTCACACACCCACCCACAACCTTATCGATTCAGATCCTGGATTCAATGTAGATATAGTTTTGGGAATATAATTATTTGAAAATCTTAAAAACAGGCTGTTAATGTAACAAATAATTGGATGATATTCTCTTCCATGGTCCATTTGTCCATTCCGTCGAAAAATAAACAAATCAAATTTTTAGGGATTAACAAATAATTGTTTATTCTTTTCATCCCATCTAGTATAAAAGAAAATTAATTTTTTTTTTTGGGATTTTTGGGAATGGAATTCACAGATTTTGTATACTAGGTATTAATTTCATATTTTATTTTACCTTTTATTTCTTGAATGTTAGCATTTAACATTTAGGGTTTAATATTTAGGGTTTTGGGTTTGAAGTTTAAAATTTAAAAGTTCAAGGTTTTCAGATTTTAGGGTTTAGGGTTTAGAGTTTTTAAGTGTTTAGGGTTTGAGATTTATGATTTCGGGTTTAGAGTTTTTAGGTTTTAGGGTTTTTAGGGATTAGGATTTAGGGTTTTATAGTTTAAAGTTTAGGTTTTAGGGTTTGGGAGTTTGGGGTTTGGGGTGTGGGGTTTGTGGTTTGAGATTTGGGGTTTAAGATTTGTGGTTTAGGGTTTAGGGTTTAAGGTTTATGGTTTAAAATTTGGGGTTTGGGATTTGGGGTTTGGGGTTTAAGGTTTTAAAGTTTAGGGTTTAGGGTTTGAAGTTTAAGATTTAGGAAAAAATCTTTAATCGTAAAGAAGAATTCTTCAAATGTAAGGAAGAAATCTTAAGTCGTAAGAAAGAGATCTTCAATCGTAAAAAAGAAATCTTTACTTATGTTGAATAAATTTTTATGAAGGCATATTGAAGATATTTTCAATCATATTGAAGAGTTTTTCAGTCATATTCAAGAGATTTTCAGTCGTATAGAAGAGATTTTCAAGCGTAAAAATAAATCTTCAATGGTTAGAAAGAAATCTTTAGTTTAGTCGTAAGAAAGAAATTTTCAGTCAAAAGGAAGAAATCTTTAATTATGTTGAATAAATTTTTAGCAAGCTATATTGAAGACATTCTCAATTATATTGAAGAGTTTTTTAGTTGTATTAAAAAGATTTTCACTCTTACAGAAGAGATTTTTTGACGTAAAGAATAAATTTTAGTCGTTAGGAAGAAATCTTTAATCGTAAAGAAGAAATTTTCAATCATATTGAATAAATTTTTAGTAAGCCATATTGAAGACATTTTTAACTATACTGAAGAGTTTTTCAGTTATATTAAAAATATTTTTAGTCGTATAGAAGAGATTTTCGGACGTAAGAGTAAATCTTCACTTCTTAGGAAGAAATTAACAGTTATAAGGAAGAATTGTTCAGTTGTAAGAAAGAAATATTCAGTCATATTGAATAATTTTTCAGTAAGCCATATTGAAGATATTTTCAACCATATTGATTAGTTTTTTGTCATATTGAAGAGATTTTCAGTCGTATAAAAGAGATTTTCTGGCATAAAGAATGAATTTTCAATCAATATGAAGAAATGTTCAGTTATAAGGAAGAAATCTTCAATCATGTTAAATAGAAATCTTTAATCAGAAAGAAGAAAATTTAAATCATATGAAATAAATGTTTAATAAGTTATATTATAGACATTTTTAGTCTTATTGAAGAGATTTTTAATCATATTGAAGAGATTTTCAAATGTAAAAATACATCTTTAACTGTTAGGAAGAAATCTTCAATCGTAAGGAAAAATTATTCAGTAGTAAGGAAGAAATCTTCAGTTGTAAGAAATAATTGTTCAGTAATAAAGAATAAATCTTCAATCGTATTGAATAAATTTTTAGTAAGCCATATTGAAGACATTTTTAGCCATATTGATGAGTTTTTTAGTCTTACGAAAGAGATTTTCAAGCATAAAGAATAAATCTTTAGTTGTTGGAAGAAATTTTCAGTTATAAGGAAGAATTGTTCAGTCGTAAGAAAAAAATCTTTAATTGTATTGAATAAATTTTCAATAAGTCATATTGAAGATATTTTCAACTATATTGATGAGTTTTTTAATCTTACTGAAGAGATCTTTAGGTACTAAGAATAAATTTTCAATTATTAGAAAGAAATTTTCAGTTGTAAGGAAAAAAATGTTAAGTCGTAGGGAAGAAATCTTCGGTTATATTGAATAAATTTTTACTAAACTATATTGAAGGTAATTTCAACCTTATTGAAAAGTTTTTTAGTTGTATTAAAGAGATTTTTAGTCGTATAGAAGAAATTTTCGGGCGTAAAGAATAAATCTTTAATCATTAGGAAGAAATTTTTAGTGGTAAGAAAAAAATCTTCAGTCATGTTAAATAAATTTTTAGGAAGTCATATTGAAGATATTTTTAGCCATAGTAAAGAGATTTTCAAGCGTAAAGAATAAATTTCCAGTCATTAAGAAGAGATCTTTAGTTGCTAAAAAGAAATCTTTAGTCGCAAGAAAGAAATATTTAGTTATATCAAATAAATTTTAATAAGCCATATAGAAAACATTCTCAGCAATATTGAATAGTTTTTCAGTCGTATTGTATATATTTTTAATTGTATGGAAAAGATTTTTTGGCGTAAAGAATAAATTTTCAGTTGTTAGTAAGAAATCTTTAGTTGTAAGAAAGAAATCTTCAGTCGTAAGAAAAAAATATTTAGTTATATTTAATAAATTTTTAGTAAGCTATGTTGTAGACATTTTCAGTCTTATTGAAGAGTTTTTCAATCGTATTAAAAAAATTTTAGTCGTGTAGAAGAGATTTTTAAATTTAAAAATAAATTTCAGCTGTTAGGAAGAAATTTCTAGTTGTAAATAAGAATTATTCAATCGTAAGGAAAAAATTTTCAGTTGTATTGAATAAATTTTCAGTAAGTCATATTAAAAACATTTTCAGGCACATTGATGAAATTTTCAGTCATATTAAAGAGATTTTCAGTCGTATAGAAGAGATTTTTAGTTGTAAAAATAAATATTCAGCCGTTAAACAGAAATCTTTAGTCGTAAGGAGTAATTGTTCAGTAGTAAGGAAGAAATCTTTAATTGTATTGAATAAATTTTTAATATGTCATATTGAAGATATTTTTAGTCATATTGAAGAGTTTTTCAGTTTTATTGAATAGATTTTTGAGAGTAAAAAATAAATTTTCAATCGTTAGGAAGAAATTTTCAGTCGTGAGAAAGAAATGTTAAATCGTCAGGAAAAAATCTTCAATCGTATTGAATAGATTTTAGTAAGCTATATTAAAGCCATTTTCAGTCTTATTGAAGAGTTTTTGAATTATATTGAAGAGATTTTTAGTAGTATAGAAGAGAGTTTCAAGTGTAAGAATGAATTTTCAGTTTTTAGAAAGAAATCTTCAGTTATAAGGAAGAATTGTTCAGTCTTATGGAAGAAATCTTTAGTCATATTGAATAATTCTTCAGTAAGGCATATTGAAAACATTTTTAACTATATTAATGAATGTTTTAGTTACATTAAAGAGATTTTCGGTTGTATAAAAGAGATTTTCAAGCATAAAAAATAAATCTTTAGTTATTAAGAAGAAATCTTCAGTCGTAAGGACGAAATTTTCAGTTTTGTTGAATAAATCTTCAGGAAGCTACATTGAAAATATTTTCAGCCATATTAAAGAAATTTTTAGGCATATTGGAGAGATTTTCAGGCCTAAAGAATAAGTTTTCAGTTATTAAAAATAGATCTTTAGTCATTAGAAAGAAATTTTTAGTTGTAAAAAAGAAATTTTTATTCATATTGAATAAATTTTAGTAAGGCATATTGAAAACATTATCAGTTATATTAAAGAGTTTTTCAGTTGTACTGAAGAGATTTTGAGTCGTATAGAAGAGATTTTTTGGTGTAAAGAAAATTTTATGATATTTTCAGGCGTATTGAAGAGATTTTTAACCAAATAAAGAGTTTTTCAGGAGTAAGAATAATTCATCAATCGTTAGGAAGAAATTTTCCGTCGTGATGAAGAATAATTTAGTCGTAAAAAAGAAATCTTCTGTCGTATTGAATAAATTTTTGGTAAACCATATTAATGATATTATTAGCAATGTTGATGATGTTTTCAGTTGTATTAAAGAAATTTTCTATCGAATAGATAGATTTTTAGGGATAAAAATAATGCTTCAGTTGTTAAGAAGAAATTTTTCGTCGTGATTAAGAATTCTCTAATTGTAAGGAAGAAAGCTTTTGTCATATTGAATAAATTTTTGGTAAGTTGTGTGAAAGACGTTATCAACCATGTTGATGATGTTTTCAGTCGTAGTGAAGAGATTTCTAGTTGAATAGGGAGATTTTTAGGCGTAAAAATAGTTCTTTTATCGTTAGGAAGAAATCTTTCGTCATAATGAAGAATTATTTCATCGTATAAAAAAATATTCTGTTATGTTAAATAAATTTTTGGTAAGCCTATTAAAGATATTATCAGCGATGTTGATGATATTTTCAGGCGTATTGAAGACATTTTCGGCCAAATAGAGAGTTTTTCAGGAGTAAGAATAATTCTTCAGTCGATAGGAAGAAATCTTTCGTCGTGATGAAAAATAGTTTAGTTGTAAGGAAGAAATCTTTTGTTGTATTAAATAAAATTTTGGTAAGCCATATTAATGACATTATTAGCAATGTTGATGATGTTTTCAATTGTATTAAAGAGATTTTCAGGCATAAAAATAATTCTTCAGTCGTTAGGAAGAAATTTTTCGTCGTGATTAAGAATTCTTTAGTTGTAAGGAAGAAATCTTCTGTAGCATTGAATAAATTTTTGGTAAGCCTTATGAAAGACGTTATTAGTCATGTTGATGATGTTGTCAGTCGTAGTGAAGAGATTTCTAATCGAATAGAAAAATTTTTAGGCATAAGAATAATTCTTCTATCATTAGGAAGAAATCTTTCGTCGTGATGAAGAATTGTTTCGTCGTAAGGAAAAAATCTTTTGTTTAAATGAATAAATTTTTGGTAAGCTGTATTAAAGATATTATCAGTCATGTTGATATTATTTTCAGTTGTATAGAAGAGATTTTCAGTCGCATAGAGAGATTTTCAGTCGCATAGAGAGATTTTCAGGTGTAAGAATAATTCTTCAGTCGTTAGGAAGAAATCTTTCGTCGTGATGAACAATTGTTTAGTTGTAAGGAAGAAATTTTCTTTCGTATTGAATAATTGTTCAATAAGCTATATTGAAGACATTTTCAGTAATGTTGATGATGTTTTCAGCAGAAGTGAAGAGATTTTCAAGCGCAAGAATAATTCTTCTGTCGTTGGGAAGAAATCTTTCGTCGTGATGAAGAATTATTTTGTCGTAAGGAAGAAATCTTCTGACATATTGAATAAATTTTCAGTAAGTGTATTGAAGGCATTATTAGCCATATTGATTATGTTTTCAGGCGTATTGAAGAATTTTCTGTCTAATAGATAGATTTTCAAGTATAAGAATAATTCTTCAATCGTTAGGAAGAAATTTTCTGTCGTGATGAGGAATTTTTTCGTCGTAAGAAAGAAATTGTCTGTTGTAATGAATAAATTTTCGATAAGCCGTACTAAAGACATTATTAGCTATGTTGATGATGTTTTCAACCGTATTAAAGAGATTTTCAGCAACGTAGAGAGATTTTCAGGCATAAGAATAATTTTTCAGTCTTTAAAATGAAATCTTTCGTCGTGATAAGGAATTATTTAGTCGTAAAAAAGAAATCTTATATTATATTGAATAATTGTTTAATAAGCTGTATTGAAGACATTGTCAGTCATGTGATGATGATTTCAGCAAAATGGAACAGATTTTTAGTCACATAGAGAGATTTTCAGGCATAAGAATAATTCTTCTGTCGTTAAAAAGAAATCTTTCGTCGTGATGAAGAATTGTTTCGTCGTAAGGAAGAAATTTTCTGTTATATTGCATAAACTTTCAGTAATCGTATTAAAGGTCTTATAAGTCATATTGTTGATATTTTCAGCCATATTGAAGAGATTTTCAGGTATCAGAATAATTCTTTAATCATTAGAAAGAAATCTTTTGTCGTGATAAAAAATTGTTTTATCGTAAGGAAAAAATTTTCTATCATATTGAATAAATTTTTGGTAAACTGTATTAAAAACATCATCACCCATGTTGATGATGTGCTCAGTTGTATTATAAAAATTTTCAGTCAAATAGAGAGAATTTTAGGCGTAAAAATAATTCTTTTGTCATTAATAAGAAATCTTTCGTCGTGATGAAAAATCCTTTAGTTGTAATGAAGAAATTTTCTGTCTTATTGAATAAATTTTTGGAAAGCCATATTAAAGACATTATCAGCCATCTTAATGTTATTTTCAGTCATATTGAACAGATTTTCAGTCGAATAGAGAGATTGTCAGGCATAAAAATAATTTTCAGTCGTTAGGAAGAAATCATTCGTCGTATTGAATAATTCTTTAGTTGTAAGGAAGAAATTTTCTGCTGTATTGAATAAATTTTCGGTAAGCGATATTAAAGAGATTATTGGCCATATTGATGATGTTTTCAGGCGTATTGCAGAGATCTCCAGTCGAATAGATAGATTTTCAAGCATAAAAATAATTATTCCGTCATAAGGAAGAAAACTTTCGTCGTGATGAAGAATTGTTTCGTCGTAAAAAATAAATTTTCTTTCATATTGAATAAATTTTTGACAAGCTGTATTGATGACTTTATCAGCCATGTTGATAATGTTTTCAGCGGTATTGAAGAGATTTTCATTTGAATAAAGAGAATATCACGTGTAAGTATAATTTTTCAGTCTTTAAGAAGAAATCTTTCGTCATGATAAAAAAAATTTTTGTCGTAAGAAAGAAATCTTTTGTCATATTAAATAAATTTTCAGTAAGTCGTATTAAGATATTATCAGTCATGTTGATAATGTTTTCAGCCGTATTACAGAAATTTTCAGTCGAATAGAGTGATTTTTAGAGGTAAGAATAATTTTTTTGTCGTTAGTAAAAAATCTTTCGTCGTGATGAACAATTTTTTAGTTGTAAGAAAGAAACTTTCTGTCGTATTGAATAAATTTTCGGTATATCATATTGAAGACATTATCAGCGATGTTGATGATGTTTTCAAGCGTATTGAAGACATTTTTAGCCAAATAGATAGTTTTTCAGGCGTAAGAATAATTCATCATTTGCTAAGAAGAAATTTTCTGTTTTGGTAAAAAATAGTTTAGTCGTCATAAAGAAATCTTCTTTCGTATTGAATATATTTTTAGTAAGCCATATAAAAGACGTTATTAACCATGTTGATGATGTTTTCAGCCGTAATGAAGAGATTTCTAGTTGCACAAAGAGATTATTTGGCGTAAGAATAATTCTTCTGTTATTACGAAGAGATTTATTGTCGTGATGATGAGTTGTTTTGCTGTAAGAAAAAAATCTTCTATTTGAATGAATAAATTTTTGGTAAATCGTATTAAATATATTATCAGCCATGTTGATATTGTTTTGAGCCGTATAGAAGAGATTTTCAGTCGCATAGAGAGATTTTCAGGCATAAGAATAATTCTTCTGTCGTTAGGAACAAATCTTTTATTGTGATAAAGAATTATTTCGTCGTAAGTGAGAAATCTTCTGTCATATTGCATAAATTTTCAGTAAACATATTGAAGGCGTTATAAGTCATGTTGTTGATGTTTTCAACCGTATTGAAGAGATTTTCAGCTCTAAGAATAATTCTTTAGTCGTTAAGAAGAAATTTTTCGTCGTGATGAAGAATTCTGTAGTCGTAAGGAAGAAATCTTCAGCCGTATTGAATAAATTTTTGGTAAGCCATATTAAAGATATTGTTAGCAATGTTGATGATGTTTTCAACCGTATTGAAGAAATTTTTAATTGAAGATAGAGATTTTCAGACGTAAAAGTAATTCAGAATTAGGGTTTAGGATTTCAAACTCTAAACTCTTATGATTTCTTAAGGGTTTTTTAGGGTTTTTTGGGGTTTAGAGTTTAAGGTTTGTGGTTTAGGAATTAGAGATTAGGGTTTAGTATTTTTTAAGGTTTTTTAGGGTTTTTTGGGGTTCAGAGTTTAGGGTTTGGGGTTTGGAGTTTAGAGTTTAGAGTTTAGGATTTGGGGTTTGAGGTTAAGAGTTTAAGGGGTTAAGGGTTTAAGGGTTTAAGAGTTAAGGGTCATAGTGTTTAGAGCTTAAGGTTTAGGGTTAAAGGTTAAAGGTTAAAGGTTAAGGGTTTGGGATTAGGGTTTTTGGGTTAGGGGTTAAGGGTTAAAGGGTTATAGGGTTTGGGTTTAGGGGTTAAGGGTTAGGGGTTTGGGGTTTTGGATTTTGGGTTTCGGGATTCGGGGTTCGGGGTTTGGGGTTCAGGGTTTAGGATTGAGGGTTTAGGGTTTTAGTGTTTCGGGTTTAGGGTTTTTTTTTTTTAATTAAGACTACCAATTAGGTGGGGGGTTAGACTGAACCCCTACCTGTAATATAAATCAAAATCATTGAGAGTAGAATGTTGGAGGTGTAAATTTTCCATAAAATAGAGATAACAAGTGAACAAAGATAAAATATCATCATCTTTTAATATAAGGGAACTGTTGAGTGTCTAAGATGATGATGTCCGAAATACCAGTCACGAGATCTTGTCTGTCGTAGAATCTTTGGCGAAGTTGGTGTGTGCATGTGCAATTGGCCATGAAATCTGCTGCATGGTTCGCCTCTCTAAATGTATGTCTAATCTGAACGGACATAGATCTGCAATGGAGGCGAATTTGTGCCAAAATATACGTATAGTCTCAATGACCCGCGCCTCGTGACGAAATCCAAGAAACCGCTGTGGTCGAATCTGACTCTACGATGAGGTGTAAAAAGCCCAACTCTAATGCTATCTCCAGCCCCTTGCAGATAGCTGTCAACTTTACATAAATGATAGGCTGATGACCCAAAAAGTGTGTGAAGGCATGTAGTATCTGGCATACCTGGGTTACCTTTAGAATAACTATCCACATTAAGCTTCGCGATCCCTTGTTGTGGTCACTCCTATGTTATCAATCTGATTGGCCTTTGTTTAGGAAAAATAGTCCTTAAGCTGCTAAAAAAATTGACGTCCTTGATGCCTCTGATCTGAGATGATCGGTATCCAAAAGCTAACCTAATTATGCACAGGTCATTGAGGGTTTAATGAATGATTGCAGAAGGTTGGAAGGCAATGGAATCGAGACGTGAAGCGTTCCATGCCTTCCAAATTTGCCAAAAAATGAGGCTAGCAAGGATGACTTTGGCGTGCGTCGCAGACGAAGCTGATCTAGTCCAATAAATCAAGAGAGCTCAAGGAGATAAAAATGCCTCCATATCTGTTGTGCCTGTATACAATCAAGAAATAGGTGTCTGGTAGTCTCGATAGAGCTGTGACAAATGCATCTCGATACCATGTAGAATCCTCTCGAGCATAAGGTATCATCTGTCGCCAAGAAACCGCAAATGAGTCTCTATAGAAAAAAAGAGATGCGTGGGTGAATGTGACGCTGCCAAATGTTGGTGTAGACCTCATGTATAGGTGCAGAGCGACGAATAAGCTCCCAAGTGGAGTGAAGAAACAAATCCCCAACTAAGGATAAGCTCCATCTAATGTCGTCGGTCCGTCCAAAGTGATAGGAACAGTTAGTATCTGCTTGACGATAGATGGTGGAAGCACTACTGATAACTTCCCTCTATCCCATACTGTACCTATCCAGTTGGCCGATATTGGGGCTATAGTGGCTGCCTGTGGATTATAAAAGTAAAGAGGGCAGGAGCCTCACCAACAATCATACTAGAATTGTAGTCACCAGATCTCACCACTCATGTCACTGAAGGCTCAGCAGAACTCCTTATAGCACAAAGGCATATCTAAATAGGGGATGGAGGATACCGAAATATAACCATACCTGGATGTTCTGATCTGCAATATTTAGACTTAAAAAAAAAAAGCCCAAAATGACTGCTAGGATCGAAACTATCACCATAGTTTTAGCCTGCATGCCTCTGCCACATCATTAAAGGAGTGAAAGCCTAGGCTACCCTCCTTAAAGGGGTAACAAACTGATGACCACTTACACCAATGAATTTGTCTCGTATGTATGGTGTCTCTCCAAAGAAATTGAGTAAGAAGTCTTTCTATCTGATGGAAGATCTCTGCAGAGGGCTAGAGGGCGTGGAATAAATACATAGACATGGAAGAGAGCACATGTCTGATTAACACCAACTTGCCTCCAAAAGAGAGTAAGCGGTTTGTCCATCTTGAGATCCGCTCTCTAATCCTTTGAACCAAGTCATCAAAGTAGCAAGACCTTAGGTTCCCCTAGAAGATGGGGCATTCGAGCTAGAACATAGGTAGCTGCCTCTGCTAGAAGCCTGTGACCGATTGGACAATGGTTCGTTTAGATGCCGAAAAAGAACTCCCTACGAAGAAGCTGCTTTTGCCTTAGCTGATCATCTGGCCCTACACCGTCTTATAATGATGAAAAGAGTCCATAACCCTCCGAAGATTGGCCCTGTCTCCATTAGCGAATATCGCAATGTCATCTGCGAAACTCAGGTGTGAGATGGTCAATTAGGAGCTAGTGCGATAAGCCATGGATGGATACTTAGCATACAAGTCATCTAGACCTCTAGATAAGAATTGAGCAGCAATAATGAACAACCAAGGTGAAATAAGGTCGCCCTGCTTGAGTCTACCTTGCGATTGAAAGAAACCGTGAAGAACCCCATTCACCATCACTGAGAACCATAGACCTATAATTACTCTCCTGATCAAGGAAATCCACTCGTCTGAGAAGCCAAAACTCCTGGGCATCTGAATAATGAATGGCCAAGACGTCTTATCATATGCCTTAGCCATATCGAGCTTCATCACGATATCACCTCTGTGTGACCGACGGTTCAAATCATACATCAACTCCTGAGCTAGCAAGATATTATCATGAATCACTTTTCCAAGAATGAAACCACTCTGAGAAGGCGAGATAATGCAAGGCAATAAGGATGATAGACAAGATGCAAGTATCTTGGTCAGTATCTTATTACTCACATTGCATAAGCTAATAGGTCGAAAATATGCCCACGTAGACGGAGAGTTCTTCTTGGGAAGCAGAACTAAGATAGTACTCTGAAAACTTCGAGACATAGTTGACCCTTTGAAATAATCTATGACAACAGCATGGAGGTCCTCTATGATAATATCCCAATAAGACTGATTAAACCTGCCACAGAATCCGTCAGGTCCTAGGGCACTGTCTGGATCAATGAAAAATACCACCTTCCTAACCTCATCCAAATCAGGCACCCTACATAAGTCCATATTGTCGTATTCTGTTACTATCGCTGGAATGAAGCTAAAATCGCTCTGTTGAAAGTGACTGGTGCCCACTGATAAAAGACTCTGAAAGTAATCAACTGCTGAAGCTACAATGGCTGAAGGATCGGAAATCCAAGTAGAGTTGGGTCCCTGAATCCTGTGAATAGAAAAAAATTGTTGCTTTTTACGAGTCATGGCTGGAAGAACCGTGTATGGGAGTTCCCCTCACAGACCCACCTGACACTAGACATCTGCCTAAAAAATGATTCCTCACAAATCAATGCATGCTGTAGCCGGACCCTGGCCTCAGAAAAGGAAGCTCTATCTTGGGCTATACCCGAAAAGTCATAGATACGCTTCTTCTCAGAGACCTCCTTCTCTACCTCTTGAACCCTCTGAAAGACATTACCAAAAACCTCTTTGTTCCAAGCTTTCAGACGAAGCTTCAATCGTGTAAGCTTCTATTGAAAGCCAATCATCCCTGTGCTTAACACTGGATCCGACCAACTCTGTCTGATGATATCATGAAATCCCAGAAGCCTTAGCCAAGTGTGTAGGAACCTGAATCTGGAAGGTCCTCTAGTCGTGCTCTACTCTAGGGAGATTAGTAGAGGGGAGTGGTCTGAAGTCGTGCGATTGAGGTGAGAGACTTTAAAGACCGGAAAATAACTAGCCCAATGATGATTTATCACCACCTGGTCTAGACACCGCCTAGTTCTGCCATTAGTCCATGTAAAAGAACTCCCGGTAAATCCAGCGTCCTTTAATCCACACTCCGTAAGTGCTAGATTGAAAGCATCAATAGCTATTTGGGATTGAGGATTCCCGCCAGGTACTTTAGAGTGGGCCAGTACAATATTAGAATCTCCCCCAACCATCCAGGGGCCATCTATCTCTCTAGCAAATGAAATTAGTGCAACCCAAAGATCAACTCTCAGTAAAGGGGAACAACTAGTGTAAATGAAGAAAATATAAATAGGTACAGGAAGGGAGGAGTGACAAACCTGACAATGAAGTACTTGTCCCGAATCCTGCATAACCTCAATCGAGAAAGGAACTGACCAGAAAATCCAAATCTTCCCTGAGTGGGAAAATACTGTATGGTCCATACCAAGCCGAACTCTCGTGTGATCTAATCTGGTTGAATCAGTGAAAGGCTCCAGTATACAAGTCAATGATAATCTGTGCATCCGAATTAGTTTTTTCAATCGTCACATTGTAGAGGGTTTGGTGATCCCCCAAATGTTCCAAATGAGAGAATTAATCATCGAAAGGAGGGGGTGGAGGTTGCACGAAGCCTCCGAGTAGATCTGCAAGATCTCCGAGGTTGGACCATCAAGATTCTAGCCCTCGATGTCTTGGGGTCATTTTTTTTTTCTAATCGCATAACATTTCGAGACGAATGCATTAGGGTCATTTCTTCCCCTCGACGGGACACCCCGGCGCATGGTTTACTCATCAAGCTTCGTAGGCAAGCCGCCTTATATACAATTACCTCGCATTACCTTTCGGGTGCGACTATACTAGCACTAATGCACCGGATCCCATCAGAACTCCGCAGTTTAGGGTTTAGGGTTTGAGGTTTAGTTTTGGGGTTTACGGTTTGGGGTTTGGGGTTGTAGGGTTTACGGTTTAGGGTTTTAGGGGTTTAGGATTTAGGGTTTTAGGGTTTAGGGTTTAGGGTTATAGGGTTTTAGGGTTTTAGGGTTTTAGGGTTTTAGGGTTTAGGGTTTTAGGGTTTAGGGTTTAGGGTTTAGTGTTTAAGATTTAGGGTTTTTTTTTTTTTATTAAAAGCCGCCAAATGATGGGGGGTTAGGCCGGACCCCTACCTGTTCATTAATGTAAATATCTGAAAGTACAATATTGAAGGGAGACATAAAATCTTACCTTTAGAGATAATGAAAAATGCAATGAAAAGTAGAAAAAAGTAGCTGAAAAATAATCAAATGATAAGAAAAGTTTAATACCTACCTCTGTGACTACGAATACGAAATGATCTCCTAACACGTTGATGAGAGTTAACCACATGAAAATCGTCCGAAAATCCATAATAGTCGTCGTGCATATCGTTGTCACTGCGCTCTAAATCCTCGGCCCGGATGCTTCTGCCAACTCGACTCGTGTTCTGACGAACTATCGGGCTCAATGTATGTATACGAGTATCCTTAGTATTAAGCTCACATGCAAGCTCCTCCTCATCGA
Source organism: Azadirachta indica (assembly GCA_022749755.1). Lineage (NCBI taxonomy): Eukaryota > Viridiplantae > Streptophyta > Magnoliopsida > Sapindales > Meliaceae > Azadirachta > Azadirachta indica. The sequence goes on along the minus strand of CM040440.1, from coordinate 1,465,657 downwards.
CTGTCCCCTCAGTGATATAATCCTCTAATCTATAAACAGGAATAATCGGCGGTAAAAATTTCACTGTAACCACATTAGGGTTATTTGGTTCTGGAATGCGCCTGCCCATTGCATATTGCTCTTGACTAGTGGCTCTGACTGGGGCAGCTAGTGGTGTCACCTGAGTAGTCTCTACTATCTCGTCTACCTTCTTTGTTAGTGCCACTGCTAGAAGTGTCGCATGAGTGGTGTCCTCTGTGGTAGTGTTCTCCTGAGGTGTCTCTGTAATGATCTTGGCCTCTATGTTGACTCTCTCTATGGTTACTGCCTTTGTAGGTGGTTCCATGGTTGGATCTTGACCGTTTGTGGTATCTCGAGTCTCATGCTCAATGTCGGCCTCCTCATTGCCTACTGCCTTCAGGTGAGTCGGTTCTGTCATTGACTGTTCCTGTCCGCTTGTGGTGTCTCTACTCTCATCAAGTGGGGCATGCTGAACTGATGGGTTCTGAATCGGTGTAAGCCTCTCGCTAGATTCTGCTATTGTATCTGTCCTCGAATGACCCCTATGATCGGCTCTGACAATGTATTGAGGCTTGGTAATCCCCATCGACTGTGTTCCTTTATCATCCATTATTATCTGCCCCTGCTTCTCTCAAGTCTGCGTGAAAACTGATTGGTTAGACTTGGACGCAACTCGTAGTTCTGGTCTGGCAATATAACACTCCTCCCGAGAGTGTCCCAAGTGTCTGCATGCTCCATAATATTGCGGAACTCTCTCGAATATGATATCCTACCAAAATCCGTCGTCGCCCTCGCCAATCCAAAGTCTCTGTATCAAAGGTTGAGAAATATCATACTCTACGAGCACTCTGGCGACCGAGGGTCGGTTAAGCGAAGCCGTCGCCTGATCTATGCGGAGAGGCTTGCCGATGGCAGCTGCTATAGAGAAAAGGGCATTCCTGCACAACATAAAGTGGACTGGGAGAAAGGGCAAGGATACCCATATCGGTACAACAGGAGATTCCTCAGAACAACGAAATGTGGTGGACCATTTGAAAATTCGCATAGATTTTCCACTGACATACCATATCTGCCGTAGCTAAATCCTGGTGTAATCTTCCTCGAGTTGCAACCTGATCAGGATATGGCGTTGGTCTAGTAAAGATACCTGGCATTGCCCTTTGAGTCCGAGTGAAGTAAAAAATTTTCGAATAATTGGCATTGTGGGCCGACCAAACGAAATATTTCCGACGAATGATAGCTTGAAAGGGGCTGCCAAAGTCTGAATTTCCTCTTTTGTGAAGAGGACTGCTGGCTCTCCTCTGTGGAGCGAGATTGGCTTGAGCAGAATGGTAGATTTGGAACCCTGAGAGTCGGAGACGGCATCTAAAAAAGATTTGCACGGTCGAGAGTTTGTAGTAGGGGGTCGTTGCATAGACAAAAGTGGCAGAAAATCCGTATCAAGGTTCGGCGGAGGCGGCGGCCGTCCACCGTCACTGCCCGGAGTAGGCATGATGACACAAGAAATATTCTAAACTTGCGGGGCCACTGTAGAAATAGTAACGGATATGCACTGTTAACCCAATACTGTAGCACTGTTGATCAATTACTGTAGAAATCAATGATACTGTGCACAAACAATCATTGTAGAGATCAAATGCACTGTAGCAAGATTGAAATTACTGTAACTTAATGAAATTAACTATAGCAAGTTCGAAATTTCCGGAAAAAACTCGAAAAATCACAACCGAAGGCATTTAAATGTTTCCAAAAGGCCCCAACATCAACATATTTCAAAATAATCGGTCGAAGACGAAGAAAACTAGTCAAGGAGATCAAATCAAAGTCGGATTACTATTAGATGAATAGTAACCAAATTTCAAATACTTGATTCAGCCCAAATTTAGCTTGAAATGATGCAAATCATACCTCAAAACGTAGATCGGCGAGAGAGGAATGTTTTGGTGCGGGAGGTGAGATTGCACTAGCCGAAAACGTGGCCGGAAAAGTGAGTTCTATGTTTGGATGTTACTGTAGCATTTTGAGAGAAAATGTTACTGTAGCAAATAGGTACTGTAGCAGTGCGGGAAAAAATGGTTTGGTTTAGGGTTTAGGGTTTTTTTTTTTTTAATTATAAACCACCGATTGGTGGAGGGTTAGGCCGGACCCCTACCTGTAAAATAAATGAAAATCACGTGAAATATAGTGCTGGAGGGGGACATATACCAAACCTGCAGAATGAAAGAAAGTTACAAGAAGAAGTAAAAAAGAAACACAGAAGAAAGAATGCGTCATCTCCTAATATAAGGTAGTTGCTGAGAGTCTAGAATAATGATGCCAGTAATGCCGGTCGGAAGGTCATGTCTGCTGTAAAATCGCTGGTGAAGCTGGTGCATGCAAGCCCAATTGGCTAAGAAATCCGCTGCATGGTTCGCCTCTCGAAGTATGTGTCTGATATGAAGAGACAAAAACTTGCAAAGAAGGCGGATTCATGCCAGAATATATGCATAATCCCATCGTCCAATGTCCCGTGACAAAATCCAAGAAATCGCTGTGGCTGAATCTGACTCCACCACTAAGTGTGAAAATCCCAACTCCAAAGCTATCTCAAGCCCCTCATAAATAGCTGTCAACTCTGCATGAAGAATAGGCCTATTGCCCAGGAAATGAGCAAAGGCGTGTAAGACCTGACCCTTGCTATCTCGAAAGATCCCTCCAATAGCTGCCATGCCAGAATTACCTTTGGAACAGCCTTCCACATTAAGCTTTACAGTTCCGTGTCGCGGTCGCTCCCACGAAATCAATCTAATCGGCCTCTGTCTAGGAAGAACAGTCCTCAAGTCACTAATAAAATCTATATCCCCGATGTCTCTGAACTGTGTTGACCTATATCCAAATGCAAGGCCAATTGTCCGAAGGTCGCTAATAGTTTGATAAATGATTGCAGATGGTTGAAAAGTAGTGGAATCGAAGCGTGAGGCGTCCCTCGCCTTCCAAATCTGTCAAAAGACGATGCAGGCGAGAATGCCTGTGAAGTGCGTCTTTGACGTAGCTGATCTCGTCCAGTGAATTAAAAGGGCCCGAGGCGACAAAAATGAGGATTGTCGAAGTCCGATCAATGAGCTAAAGTGTCTCCACACCTGTTGAGACAGAGGACAATCAAGAAACATGTGTCTAACAGTCTCTATTGAGTTATGACAAATGCATCTCGAAATCATATGGAAACCTCTCGAACATAAGGCATCATCTGTGGCCAAATAGTTTCTGATAAGTCTCCATAAGAAAAAGCATATCCGAGACGGGATGTGTCACTGCCAAATACAAGTGTAAACCTCGTCTGTAGGCATAGGACAGCGAATGAGCTCCCATGCAAAGCGCAGAGAGAAATCCCCATCTAATGATAAGCTCCATCTAATCACATCTGGACCGTCAATAGAGATATGAATGGTCAGAATCTGGTCGACAATAGAAGCCGGTAGCACGGCTGACAGTTTCCCTCTATCCCATACTGTGCCCGTCCAATAGGTCGAAACTGTAGTCATAGAAGTTGCCCTTGGGTTGTAGAAATAAAGTGGCCAAGATCCTATCCAACAATTATACCAGAAACTGCAATCACCAGATCTCATTAACCATCTCACTGAGGGCTCAGCGGTGCTCCGTATAGTGCAAAGACGTCTCCAAATAGGGGATGCAGGATATCGAAATAAAACCGTGCTCGGATGGTCTGACCTACAATATTTGGACTTCATAAATGAAGCTCATAAGGATTGCTGAGATCGAAATCGCCACCATAATTTCAACTCACAGGCCTTAGCCATGTCATTAAAGGAGAGAATGCCTAGTCCACCGTCCTCCAAAAGGAAACAAGCTGTGACCACTTACACCAATGAATCCGTCTTATGTGAACGGTGTCTCCCTAAAGAAAACGAGTAAGAAGTCATTCCATCTGATAAAAAATCTCTGCCAGAGGTCGAAGAAAATGGAACAAGTGCATAGGCATAGAAGAGAGCACGTGTCTGATCAGAACCAACTTACCTCCAAAAGAAAGTAAACGATTCGCCCATCCTGAAATCTGATCTCTGATCCTCTGAATCAAATCATCAAAATAACGAGACTTAAGATTCCCCATATAGATAGGGCACCCGAGGTATATCATGGGTAATTGCCTTTAATGGAAGCCTGTGACTGAGTGGATAATGGTCTGTCTGGAGGTCAATAAAGATCTCGCTATATAAAAACTGCTTTTAGTCTAGCTGATCATCTGACCTGAGACATTCTCGTAATGATGAAGGAAATCCATAACCCTCTGTAGATTGGCCCTATCTCCATTAGCAAAAATCACGATATCATCTGCAAAACTCAAATGCGAGATGGTTAACGGGGCAGTAGTACGATAAACCATGGATGGGTACCTAGAATACAAGTCATTCAATCCTCTGGATAGGAACTCTGTAGCAATAATGAACAAACAAGGGGATACAGGGTCGCCCTGCCTGAGACCACCCTGTGATTGGAAGAAGCCGTGGAGAGTCCCGTTCACCATTACTGAAAACCAAGGTCCCATAACTGCTCTTCTGATCAAGAAAATCCACCGATCTGAGAAACCAAAACTCCTGAGCATCTGAATGATAAAGGGCCAAGACATTCTAGCATATGCCTTAACCATGTCGAGCTTCAGCACAACATTCCCTCCGCGTGAGCGACGGCTCAAATCATGCATTAGCTCCTAAGCTAGTAAGATATTATCATGAATCGCTCGGCCAAGAACAAATCCACTTTGAGAGGGCGAGATAATGCGTGGCAATAAAGATGATAAACGAGATACAAGTATCTTCGTCAGAATCTTATTGCTCACATTACACAAACTAATAGGACGAAAGTCTGCCCAAGTAGACGGAGAAGTCTTCTTGGGCAAGAGAACCAAAATAATGCTCTGAAAACCTCGAGGCATAGTTGACCCACTGAAATAGTCTATGACAGCATCATGTAGATCATCTCTAATAATATCCCAACAAGACTGGTAAAATTTGCCACAGAATCCGTCTGGACCTGGGGCACTGTCTGGATCAATGGAAAAAATCACCTCCTTAATTTCATCTGACTCAGGCATCTTGCATAAGTCCACATCGTCCTCCCCTGTCATCAAGGCTGGAATGAAGCTGAAATCTCTTTGTTGGAAGTGACTGACGCCCACGGATAAAAGGTCCTGATAGTAATCAACTGCTGAGGCGGCAATAGCAGAAGGATCAAAAATCCAAGCTGAGTCAGCTCCTTGAATCCTATGAATATAGGAAGACTGCCGTTTTTTACGAATCATGGCGTGGAAGAACCGTGTATTGGAATCCCCTTCACGAACCCACCTAACACTAGACATCTGCCTCAAAAAGGTCTCCTCGTAAATCAAAGTATGCTGTAATCGAGTCTTGGCCTCAGAAAAGGAAACTCTATCCTGAGTCGAGCCCGACAGGTCATAGATGCGCTCCCTCTCTGTGACCTCCTCTTCTGCCTCTCGGACCTTCTGAAAGACATTGCCAAAAGTTTCTCTGTTCCAAGCCTTCAAACAAAGCTTCAGTCGAGTGAGCTTCTGTTGAAAGCCAACCATTCCTGTGCCTGACACTGGATCCGACCAACTCTGTCTGATAACATCATGAAAATCTGGGTGTCATAGCCAAGTATGTAAAAACCTAAACCTGGAAGGTCCTCTGGTTGTGCTTCTTTCAAGCGAGATCAAGAGGGGAGAGTGATCTGAAGCTGTGCGGTTCAGGTGAGAAATCTTGAAAACAGGAAAATAGCAGCCCACTGGGGATTCGCCACTACCTTGTCAAGACGCCGCTTTGTCCTGCCATTGGTCCAAGTAAAAGAGCTCCTAGTAAAACTTGCATCCTCTAACCCACACTCTATAAGCATTAGGTTGAAAGCATCAATGGCTGTCTGTGGCTGTGGATTTCCCCCAAGAACCTCGGATTGAGCCTGAACAACATTGAAATCTCCCCCAACCATCCAAGGGTCATCCATATCTCTATTTCTGGCAAAAGATGCAAGTGCATCCCATAAACCAACCCTCAAAGAAGCAGAGCAGCTAGCATAAACAAAAGAAATATAAATAGGGTTAGGGAAGAAAGAATGGCAAACCCTATAATGAAGCACCTGCCCTGCATCTTGCAAGACCTGAACAGAGAAAGGGGTAGACCAAAAGACCCAAATCTTCCCAGAACTGGAAGAAACTGCATAGTCCATCTCAAGACGAAGTCTCATGTGAACTAATCTGCCTGAATCAACAAAAGGCTCCAATATGCAAATAAGAGATAATTTGTGCATCTGAGTTAATTTCCTCAATTTTCGCATTGCAGGAGGTTTTATGATCCCCCTAATGTTCCAAATAAGGAAATTAATCATAATGATGATGATGTGGAGGCAATACGAAGCCTCCGGGTAGATTTTCGAATCTTGCGAGGAGAAACCACTGCGGCTCTAGCACTTGGAATTTCTGAATCTGATGGCAATCTCTCTTCATCTCCAAAATCATCCCTGATGTCTATGTCTTCTGTTGTGTAACTGGTACCCACTAACCTAGAAGGGGCTTCAAACTCAGGTAAAATGGTACAAACTAGAATTCTTTATCAAAGTATGGACTGAATATGTGTCTTACAGCATCTGAGATGGGCACCGAGTATTCTGGGCTGAGATACAAAACATTAGCTCGAACAGGAGGGTTTGCTGCCTTATGTATAGAAGCCACAACTCCATCCTTGAGACTGAAAATGTCTGAAAGTGACAAAGATTGAGAGGTTTCACCCTGCTTCAGGAAAGCCGCTCTATGCTCATCCAAATCCCTTGCCATTTTATCATACAATCTCGCCCTTTGCTCCTCATTTGAAATATGAGAACCTGTAATAGAAGAAGGGTAGCTCTGGGATGAATTTTGTAGTGCCATGTGGAACAAAGAATAAAACAAGACGAGAGAGATGAACTAGATTAAAGTTACAGTCCTGGAATGGCTCCACCAGTTTCTAATCCTAGCCATCTCCATCCTTTTTTTTTCTTTTTCCTAAACTTAATAATTTGGGCAACGAATTATGCCATTAAAATAGGAGATTAATGGTGGTGATTGCAGCATAAATCGTGTGAGATGGGATTGAATAGTCGGGTTTAGGGTTTAGGGTTTGGGGTTTGGGGTTTTTGAGGGTTTGGGAAATGGGGGTTTGGGGTTTGGGGGATGGGGGTTTGGGGTTTGGGGGTTTGGGGGTTGGGGGGTTTGGGGTTTTTGGGGTTTAGGGTATAGGGTTTTTGGGGTTTAGGGTTTAGGGTTTTAGGGTTTTAGGTTTTTTTTTAGGTTTACGGTTTTTGGGGTTTAGGGTTTTTCGGTTTAGGGTTTAGGGTTTAGGGTTTAGGGTTTAGGGTTTAGGGTTTAGGGTTTAGGGTTTAGGGTTTAGGGTTTAGGGTTTAGGGTTTGGGGTTTGGGGTTTGGGGGGTTTGGGGTTTGGGGTTTGGGGTTTGGAGAAGGGTTTAGGGTTTGGAGAAAGGTTTAGGGTTTAGGGATTAGGGTTTAGGGTTTAGGGTTTTAGGGTTTAGGGTTTAGGGTTTAGGGTTTTTTTTTTTTTTTATTAAAAGCCACCAAATGGTGGGGGGTTAGGCCGGACCCCTACCTGTTCAGTAATGAAAATATCTGAAAGTACAATACTGAAGGGGGACATAAAACCTTACCTTCAGAGATAATGAAAAATACAATGAAAAATACGAGAAGTTGCTGAAAACAATTAAATGATAATAAAAGTTTAATACCTACGTCTACGACTACAAATACGAAATGATCTCCTAACACGTTGATGAGAGTTATCCACATGAAAATCGTCTGGAAATCCATAGTAGTCGTCGTGCATATCATCGTCACTGTGCTCTAAATCCTCGGCCCGAATGCTTCTGCCAACTCAGCTCGTGTTCTGACGAACTATCGGGCTGACTGTAGGTATACGAGTATCCTCTGTGTTAAGCTCACATGCGAGCTCCTCCTCATCGACTGTCCCCTCAGTGATATAATCTTCTGATCTATAAACAGGAACAATCGGCGGTAAAAATTCCACTGTAACCACATTAGGGTTATTTGGGTCTGGAATGCGCCTACCCATTGCATATTGCTCTTGAGTAGTTGCTCTGACTGGGGCAACCAGTGGTGTCACATGAGTAGTCTTTACTATCTCATCTACCCTCTCTGTTAGTGCCACTGCTAGAGGTGTCGCATGAGTGGTGTCCTCTAGTAATGAGACAGCGCTCTCTGTGGTGATAGTCTTCTGAGGTGTTTCTGTAATGATCTTGGCCTCTATGTTGACTCTTTCTATGGTTATTGCCTCTGTAGGTGGTTGCATGGTTGGATCTTGACCGTCTGTGGTATCTCGAGTCTCATGCTCAATGTCGGCCTCCTCACTACCTATCAGGTGAGTCGGCTCTGTCATTGACTATTCCTGTCCGCTTGTGGTGTCTTTACTCTCATCAAGTGGGGCATGCTGAATTGATGGGTCTTGAATCGGTGTAAGTCTCTCGCTAGATTCTGCCATTGTATCTGTCCTCGATTGACCCCTATGATCGGCTCTGACAATGTATTGAGACTTGGTAATCCCCATCGACTGTGTTCCTTTATCATCCGTTATTAGCTGCCCCTGCTTCTCTCGAGTCTGCGTGAAAACTGATTGGTTAGACTTGGACGCAACTCGTAGTTCTGGTCTGGCAATATAACACTCGTCCCGAGAGTGTCCCAAATGTTTGCATGCTCCACAATATTGCGGAACTCTCTCAAATATGATATCCTGCCAGAATCCGTCGTCGCCTTCGCCAATCCAAAGTCTCTGTATCAAAGGTTGAGAAATATCATACTCTATGAGCACTCTGGCGACCGAGGGTCGATTAAGCGAAGCCGTCGCCTGTTCTATACGGAGAGGCTTGTCGATGGCGGCTGCTATAGAGAAAAGGGCATTCCTGCACAACATAAAGTGGACTGGAAGAAAGGGCAAGGATACCCATATCGGTACAATAGGAGATTCCTCAGAGCAACGAAATGTGGTGGACCATTTGAAAATTCGCATAGATTTTCCGCTGACATACCATATCTGCCGTAGCCAAATCCTGGTGTATCTTCCTCGAGTTGCAACCTGATCAGGATATGGCGTTAGTCTAGTAAAGATACATGGCACTGCCCTTTGAGTCCGAGTGAAGTAAAAAATTTTCGAATGATTGGCATTGTCGGCCGACCAAACGAAAATTTTCCGACCAATGATAGCTTGAAAGGGGCTGCCAAAGTCTGAATTTCCTCTTTTGTGAAGAGGACTGCTGGCTCTCCTCTGTGGAGCGAGATTGGCTTAAGTGGAATGGTAGATTTGGAACCCTGAGAGTCGGAGACGGCATCCAAAAAAGATTTGCACGGTCGAGAGCTTGTTGTAGAGGGTCGTTGCATAGACGATAGTGGCGGAAAGTCCGTATCAAAGTTCGGTGGAGGTGGCGGCGGCGGCCGACCACCGTCACTGCCCGGAGTGGGCATGATGATGCAAGAAATATTCTAAACTCGAGGAATCACTGTAGCATTTTCCACTGTACAAATAGTAACGGCTATGCACTGTTAACCGAACACTGTAGCAACTGTTAACCCAAAACTGTAGTACTGCTAACCCAAAATTGTAGTACTGTTGATCCAACACTGTTAACAATAGCCCAATACTGTTGATCCGATACTGTAGCTTAAACGATTACTGTAGAAATTAATGATACTGTGAACAAACAATCACTGTAGAGATCAAACGCACTGTAGCAGGACGAAATTACTGTAGCTTTATGAAATTCACTGTAGCAAGTTCGAAATTTCCGGAAAAAACCCGAAAAATCACAACCAAAGGCATCTAAACGTTTCCAAAAAGCCCCAACATCAACATATTTCAAAATAATCGGTCGAGGACGAAGAAAACTAGCCAAGGAGATCAAATCAAATTCGGATTACTATTGGATGAATAGTAACCAAATTTCAAATGCTTGATTCGGCCCAAATTTAGCTTGAAATTATGCAAATCATACCTCAAAACGTAGATCGGCGAGAGAGGAATGTTTTGGCGCAGTAGGTGAGATTGCACTCGCCCGAAACGTGGCCGGAAAAGTGATTTCTATGTTTGGACGTTACTGTAGCATTTGAGAGAAATTGTTACTGTAGAAAACAGGTTTAGGGTTTAGGGTTTAGGGGTTTAGAGTTTTAGGGTTTAGGGTTTAGGGTTTTAGGGTTTTAGGGTTTAGGGTTTAGGGTTTAGGGTTTTAGGGTTTAGGGTTTAGGGTTTAGGGTTTAGGGTTTAGGGTTTTAGGGTTTAGGGTTTAGGGTTTAGGGTTTAGGGTTTAGGGTTTAGGGTTTAGGTTTTAGGGTTTAGGGTTTTAGGGTTTAGGGTTTTAGGGTTTAGGGTTTAGGGTTTGAGGGTTTTGGGGTTTAGGGTTTAGGGTTTAGGGTTTAGGGTTTTTGGGTTTAGGGGTTTTGGGTTTAGGGTTTTGGGTTTAGGGTTTTTTTTTTTTTTTTTTAAAAGCCACCAAATGGTGGGGGGTTAGGCCGGACCCCTACCTGTTCAGTAATGAAAATATCTGAAAGTACAATACTGAAGGGGGACATAAAACCTTACCTTCAGAGATAATGAAAAATACAATGAAAAATATAATAAGTTGCTGAAAACAATTAAATGATAATAAAAGTTTAATACCTACGTCTACGACTACGAATACGAAACGATCTCCTAACACGCTGATGAGAGTTATCCACATGAAAATCGTCTGGAAATCCATAGTAGTCGTCGTGCATATCGTCGTCACTGCGCTCTAAATCCTCTGCCCGAATGCTTCTGCCAACTCGGCTCGTGTTCTGACGAACTGTCGGGCTGACTGTAGGTATACGAGTATCCTTTGTGTTAAGCTCACATGCGAGCTCCTCCTCATCGACTGTCCCCTCAGTGATATAATCTTCTGATCTATAAACAGGAACAATCGGCGGTAAAAATTCCACTGTAACCACATTAGGGTTATTTGGGTCTGGAATGCGCCTACCCATTGCATATTGCTCTTGAGTAGTTGCTCTGACTGGGGCAACCAGTGGTGTCACATGAGTAGTCTCTACTATCTCATCTACCCTCTCTGTTAGTGCCACTGCTAGAGGTGTCGCATGAGTGGTGTCCTCTAGTAATGAGACAGCGCTCTCTGTGGTGATAGTCTTCTGAGGTGTTTCTGTAATGATCTTGGCCTCTATGTTGACTCTTTCTATGGTTATTGCCTCTGTAGGTGGTTGCATGGTTGGATCTTGACCGTCTGTGGTATCTCGAGTCTCATGCTCAATGTCGGCCTCCTCACTACCTATCAGGTGAGTCGGCTCTGTCATTGACTATTCCTGTCCGCTTGTGGTGTCTTTACTCTCATCAAGTGGGGCATGCTGAATTGATGGGTCTTGAATCGGTGTAAGTCTCTCGCTAGATTCTGCCATTGTATCTGTCCTCGATTGACCCCTATGATCGGCTCTGACAATGTATTGAGACTTGGTAATCCCCATCGACTGTGTTCCTTTATCATCCGTTATTATAGCTGCCCCTGCTTCTCTCGAGTCTGCGTGAAAAAACTGATTGGTTAGACTTGGACGCAACTCGTAGTTCTGGTCTGGCAATATAACACTCGTCCCGAGAGTGTCCCAAATGTTTGCATGCTCCACAATATTGCGGAACTCTCTCAAATATGATATCCTGCCAGAATCCGTCGTCGCCTTCGCCAATCCAAAGTCTCTGTATCAAAGGTTGAGAAATATCATACTCTATGAGCACTCTGGCGACCGAGGGTCGATTAAGCGAAGCCGTCGCCTGTTCTATACGGAGAGGCTTGTCGATGGCGGCTGCTATAGAGAAAAGGGCATTCCTGCACAACATAAAGTGGACTGGAAGAAAGGGCAAGGATACCCATATCGGTACAGTAGGAGATTCCTCAGAGCAACGAAATGTGGTGGACCATTTGAAAATTCGCATAGATTTTCCGCTGACATACCATATCTGCCGTAGCCAAATCCTGGTGTAATCTTCCTCGAGTTGCAACCTGATCAGGATATGGCGTTAGTCTAGTAAAGATACATGGCACTGCCCTTTGAGTCCGAGTGAAGTAAAAAATTTTCGAATGATTGGCATTGTCGGCCGACCAAACGAAAATTTTCCGACCAATGATAGCTTGAAAGGGGCTGCCAAAGTCTGAATTTCCTCTTTTGTGAAGAGGACTGCTGGCTCTCCTCTGTGGAGCGAGATTGGCTTGTGGGAATGGTAGATTTGGAACCCTGAGAGTCGGAGACGGCATCCAAAAAAGATTTGCACGGTCGAGAGCTTGTTGTAGAGGGGTCGTTGCATAGACGATAGTGGCGGAAAGTCCGTATCAAAGTTCGGTGGAGGCGGCGGCGGCGGCCGACCACCGTCACTGCCCGGAGTGGGCATGATGATGCAAGAAATATTCTAAACTCGAGGAATCACTGTAGCATTTTCACTGTACAAATAGTAACGGCTATGCACTGTTAACCGAACACTGTAGCAACTGTTAACCCAAAACTGTAGACTGCTAACCCAAAATTGTAGTACTGTTGATCCAACACTGTTAACAATAGCCCAATACTGTTGATCCGATACTGTAGCTTAAACGATTACTGTAGAAATTAATGATACTGTGAACAAACAATCACTGTAGAGATCAAACGCACTGTAGCAGGACGAAATTACTGTAGCTTTATGAAATTCACTGTAGCAAGTTCGAAATTTCCGGAAAAAAAAAAAAAAAAATCACAACCAAAGGCATCTAAACGTTTCCAAAAAGCCCCAACATCAACATATTTCAAAATAATCGGTCGAGGACGAAGAAAAACTAGCCAAGGAGATCAAATCAAATTCGGATTACTATTGGATGAATAGTAACCAAATTTCAAATGCTTGATTCGGCCCAAATTTAGCTTGAAATTATGCAAATCATACCTCAAAACGTAGATCGGCGAGAGAGGAATGTTTTGGCGCAGTAGGTGAGATTGCACTCGCCCGAAACGTGGCCGGAAAAGTGATTTCTATGGTTTAGGGTTTAGGGTTTAGGGTTTAGGGTTTTTTAGGGTTTAGGGTTTAGGGTTTTAGGGTTTTTTAGGGTTTTAGGGTTTAGGGTTTAGGGTTTAGGGTTTTAGGGTTTAGGGTTTAGGGTTTAGGGTTTAGGGTTTAGGGTTTAGGGTTTTTAGGGTTTTTAGGGTTTAGGGTTTAGGGTTTTTAGGGTTTTTTAGGGTTTAGGGTTTTTAGGGTTTAGGGTTTAGGGTTTTAGGGGTTTAGGGTTTAGGGTTTAGGGTTTTTAGGGTTTTTAGGGTTTAGGGTTTTTTTTAGGGTTTAGGGTTTTAGGGTTTAGGGTTTTAGGGTTTAGGGTTTAGGGTTTTTTTTTTTTTTTTATTAAAAGCCACCAAATGGTGGGGGGTTAGGCCGGACCCCTACCTGTTCATTAATGAAAATATCTGAAAGTACAATGAAGGGGGGGGACATAAAACCTTACCTTCAGAGATAATGAAAAATAAAAAAATACAATAAGTTGCTGAAAACAATTAAATGATAATAAAAGTTTAATACCTACGTCTACGACTACGAATACGAAACGATCTCCTAACACGCTGATGAGAGTTATCCACATGAAAATCGTCTGGAAATCCATAGTAGTCGTCGTGCATATCGTCGTCACTGCGCTCTAAATCCTCTGCCCGAATGCTTCTGCCAACTCGGCTCGTGTTCTGACGAACTATCGGGCTGACTGTAGGTATACGAGTATCCTCTGTGTTAAGCTCACATGCGAGCTCCTCCTCATCGACTGTCCCCTCAGTGATATAATCTTCTGATCTATAAACAGGAACAATCGGCGGTAAAAATTCCACTGTAACCACATTAGGGTTATTTGGGTCTGGAATGCGCCTACCCATTGCATATTGCTCTTGAGTAGTTGCTCTGACTGGGGCAACCAGTGGTGTCACATGAGTAGTCTCTACTATCTCATCAACCCTCTCTGTTAGTTCCACTGCTAGAGGTGTCGCATGAGTGGTGTCCTCTAGTAATGAGACAGCGCTCTCTGTGGTGATAGTCTTCTGAGGTGTTTCTGTGATGATCTTGGCCTCTATGTTGACTTTCTCTATGGTTATTGCCTCTGTAGGTGGTTGCATGGTTGGATCTTGACCGTCTGTGGTATCTCGAGTCTCATGCTCAATCTCGGCCTCCTCACTACCTATCAGGTGAGTCGGCTCTGTCATTGACTGTTCCTGTCCGCTTGTGGTGTCTCTACTCTCATCAAGTGGGGCATGCTGAATTGATGGGTCCTGAATCGGTGTAAGTTTCTCGCTAGATTCTGCCATTGTATCTGTCCTTGAATGACCCCTATGATCGGCTCTGACAATGTATTGAGACTTGGTAATCCCCATCGACTGTGTTCCTTTATCATCCGTTATTAGCTGCCCCTGCTTCTCTCGAGTCTGCGTGAAAACTGATTGGTTAGACTTGGACGCAACTCGTAGTTCTGGTCTGGCAATATAACACTCGTCCCGAGAGTGTCCCAAATGTTTGCATGCTCCACAATATTGCGGAACTCTCTCAAATATGATATCCTGCCAGAATCCGTCGTCGCCCTCGCCAATCCAAAGTCTCTGTATCAAAGGTTGAGAAATATCATACTCTATGAGCACTCTGGCGACCGAGGGTCGGTTAAGCGAAGCCGTCGCCTGATCTATACGGAGAGGCTTGCCGATGGCGGCTGCTATAGAGAAAAGGGCATTCCTGCACAACATAAAGTGGACTGGAAGAAAGGGCAAGGATACCCATATCGGTACAATAGGAGATTCCTCAGAGCAACGAAATGTGGTGGACCATTTGAAAATTCGCATAGATTTTCCGCTGACATACCATATCTGCCGTAGCCAAATCCTGGTGTAATCTTCCTCGAGTTGCAACCTGATGAGGATATGGCGTTGGTCTAGTAAAGATACATGGCACTGCCCTTTGAGTCCGAGTGAAGTAAAAAATTTTCGAATGATTGCATTGTGGGCCGACCAAACGAAAATTTTCCGACCAATGATAGCTTGAAAGGGGCTGCCAAAGTCTGAATTTCCTCTTTTGTGAAGAGGACTGCTGGCTCTCCTCTGTGGAGCGAGATTGGCTTGAGCGGAATGGTAGATTTGGAAACCTGAGAGTCGGAGACGGCATCCAAAAAAAGATTTGCATGGTCGAGAGTTTGTAGTAGGGGGTCGTTGCATAGACGATAGTGGCGGAAAGTCCGTATCAAAGTTCGGCGGAGGCGGCGGCGGCGGCCGACCACCGTCACTGCCCGGAATGGGCATGATGATGCAAGAAATATTCTAAACTCGCGGAGTCACTGTAGCATATTTCACTGTAGAAATAGTAATGGCTATGCACTGTTAACCGAACACTGTAGCAACTGTTAACCCAAAACTGTAGCACTGTTAACCCAATACTGTAGTCCTGTTGATCCAACACAATGTGTTGTCCGATACTGTAGCTTAAACGATTACTGTAGAAATTAAGGTTTAGGGTTTAGGGTTTAGGGTTTAGGGTTTAGGGTTTAGGGTTTAGGGTTTTAGGGTTTTTAGGGTTTAGGGTTTAGGGTTTAGGGGGGTTTAGGGTTTAGGGTTTAGGGTTTAGGGTTTAGGGTTTAGGGTTTAGGGTTTAGGGTTTTAGGGTTTAGGGTTTTTTTAGGGTTTAGGGTTTAGGGTTTAGGGTTTTAGGGTTTAGGGTTTAGGGTTTTTAGGGTTTAGGGTTTAGGGTTTAGGGTTTAGGGTTTAGGGTTTTAGGGTTTAGGGTTTTTAGGGTTTAGGGTTTAGGGTTTAGGGTTTAGGGTTTAGGGTTTTAGGGTTTAGGGT